>CM028683.1:16517045-17145909 GCA_016760335.1 Gastrodia elata | reverse complement strand
AATTTAGGACTATATGAGCTCCAAAAATTCCCAAAAATTCACCATTAGCTATTTAGGATGCAAGGAATTTAAAAATAAAGTTAGAAATTAATTTAGAGATCAAATTAATTTAGCTAATTTTCAAGACCTAAAAATAAGCAAAAATAGCTAGATTGATCAATTTAACTTTGATTGATTTCAAACTTTCTGGGTTAGGTTCAAATGATCCATTGAGTATAATGGAATAAAAATCAAAGCTTAGTTTAGGTTAATTTCACTTGGATTAATTATGGTAATAATTAGGGTTGTTATAACCTTCTACTATAAGCACTTAGGAATCCACAACTGATTCCCTTGATAGATAACACTACCTCTTAGTTGTAGATCGATATGGAAACCACATTTGATATTGGCTTTAAATTTCGGTAGTGTTCATCTTCTGATTGTGAATGAAGACATCCCTAAGAAAGGTTGATTCAGTTGAACATTACTCAACTAATAAATTCAACTCTCCAAAGCTCAAGGGTTCAATATTCAGCCTACTAAATTCAACATCAAATAGGCTTTTTGTAATTATTGAACAAAGAATAGCATGATGACTGAGAGCATCTATGATAGACTGTAAATACACGTCTGTGATTACACACGTGGTTTGAAGTAATATTGGGAAGATAAGATCCTGAGATTTATCGTCCTCTGGGAACGATGTTCATTTTGTTATTAGAGTTTACCTGAGTTCACTAATGTTTTAATGAAATTAAATTAGTTGATTTCTGGTCCTAAATTACTTAAGTTAAGGATACTTGTTTAGATAATATTGTTGGATTAAAACAGGGAATGTTGGATTTTGGTATGTAATTCAATAAGGATTCCATGCTGATACTCTTCACTATAATTTTGTGTCAAGTGAATTTGATGGATTCTCCTACTTAATTATCAAGAGATTTAGCCTTACTCAGGTGGTCCCCCAAATATACTTAATTCTTACCTAGTGCTTTGGAAGAAACAACTGTCACATTCACTTTTGACACCTAGTAATTCATGAGATCTGAGTTTGATGAATTCACTCTTAATGCCTAAGTTAAAAATTATTAAGTTGATTTTAGCATCTCATGAAATTAACTCCTCAATGGCTCTCATACATCTATTTTTAGGGTTAGCTAAGGAGTTGAGCTAGGCTTCAAGGGTTATGTCACATCATCCTATAGCACACAATGCTCTAAGACCTAGCATAAACATAAACTGAGCTACAGAGCTCTATTGATGGTTCTCAGCTCACATGTGTCATCATCATGATTTAGCAAGTGTCAATGTGCTATGAAGCTTAATAGGGCTTGTTACTAAGCCCTAGTCTTGATAGGGCTTGCATTAATGACCTCGCATAAATCAGGTGAGATGAATAAACTTAGAGATTAATTAAATGTTCCAAGATTCAATAGATTTACTCAAGTCTACGATCATGCACCGAGCATTTTTACACAACGAATGTTGTCATAGGCATTCGTGGCATCCATGCTCCATTGTGCATGTCCTTATGTCTAGGAGACCTAGTGAGAATATGGAGTTCAAGATGAATTAATTTTCATACAAATTTTACAATTTGCTCATATTTTTGAAATCATTCATTCACATGCATTCAAGTAAATAAGCTAAATGACATAATATTAAAATGAAGAGTACACAACATTTTTCCATCCTACATAATTACATACCTAACACCCAACCCTCCCCAAGGAGGGTTTCGGCTGCCATTAATTTACTACAACAAGAAAAGCTACAAAAAAGGATCACCTCTTTCATGGATTGTTCAGGAAAAGATTTTAGAAAAAGAAAAGGTACAATACTAGGGAACAACCCCTTACATTCTCCTTTCTTTCTCCATTGCTTAATCTTTCTCCTCTTCCTACCTTATGTGCTTCTTTTATTCTCTAGCCGCTGCCTCGCTCTCCTTGGGAAGGGTTCTCCTTCTCCTTGATCTTGGATAATGTTCTGGAAAATTGCTTAAGCTGTAGGAATTATGGAAGTATTTTTTTGTCTTAAATCTTTGCTTTTATACTCCTCCTATTATCTCTTTAGCATTTAAGCAGCCACCTTTTCCCATTCCTTGAGAATTGGATTTCATTACGCTTTATTTTGTTATGCTTTTGGAAATGAGGAAGCTTAAATGCATTTGCAATAATTTCCTATTGTGGGAAGAGGAGAAGTTATGCTCTTGGGCTTTCCCTATGCTGCTTTGAATGCATCTACTTGGCAAAAATTATGATGGGTGCTACGACATGCAATAGCGCCAGGCTCTCTATCTTGAGGGCGCTACGGTGCACTAGAGCACCATTCTCTCTGTCTTGAGGGCACTACGATGCATTGTAGTGCTCCCCTTTCTATTTTGGGTATAAGTTCTGCTGCAGCGCGCGGTAGTGCAAACTTCTCAGGTTTTGGTCTGTTACAGCACGCGATAGCGCCAATCCTTTGTGTTAAATCACGCTACAGTGCGCTAAAGCACAGACCTCTCGGGTTTGGTCTGCTTCAGTGCATGCTAGTGCCAGGATTTCCGGATGTATTATGCTGCGACACGCTGTAGTGCAGACCTCTTTGGTTACGTCTGCTACGGCGCACGATAGCACGCACTTCTCAGTTTTGGTCCTCTACGGTGTACGATAGCACCGTGCTCTCAGGTAGGAAGGTGCTACAGCGTGCTATATCATCAAGCTCTTTATTTGTGAGACACTATGGCGTGCTGTAGCGAGCTAAATTATGTTCTATGCCCATATTCTTCTGGACTTTAGATATTGGGTTCTTTTCCTTGAAAATGTATTAAGAATACAAAATAACAGCATGATTGATTTTATAAAAATATAAATCTTGCACTAATTTATCTATAATTCTCAAGATTATCACACCCCCACACTTAATTTCTTGCTCATCCTTGAGTAATCACTTACAAATGAGTTTTTGATTCCTTAATTTGCACAACTATGAAATAGTTAAGAAGTTCGTCCTTTAAAGTTTGTTCAGCATGGTGATTAGTCATAATTATGAGTACCTAAACATATTCAGCTTAGTCCTATTTCGCTCAGTTCACTACCTTCTTCCTTTTTTACTTTGATGTATGATTCCATGACTAAAATGTTCTTGAGGAATTCTTAAGCTTTTTGTTCAAGAATAACCATTAGTCAGTGCTTTAGAAATTAGGTGCCATATATGCCTCTTCTTATGAAATGCAATGAGAATTATTTGTCAAGAGAGATGCTTTTCTTAATCCTAATTGTTTCTCTTTTTTAAATTATTTTGGGAGAGAAACTTTTCTTCATCCCTTAACTTAATTTCCTTTTTCATTTACACAAAGGAAGAGATATTTTTCTTCATCCCGTTAATCAATCATTACATTTATTAAGTCTTACAGAAGCCTAGCCTTGATTTCACTATCTTTTACTTTTCTTTATTCAAGCTCTTTTATAACCCCCCCCCCCCCCACCCACTTAGATCCGAGCACCACCATTGTGAGTTTTGAGGGCACAAAATAGTGATCAAAGTAAATATTATCCAAACACAAATATTTTTGAGTCATTATATCTCACAATCACGCATCTCATTAAATAAGAAAGACTTGGAGGAAATTCTTATATACCATTTAAAGTGTTAGTTGTGCACATTGAAACTTATTAGAAAGTGATATTTTTTTAAAGTAGATTTACTAGTGACAGATGAAAATACATATCTGCGTTTGCATGCAAGTGTACGTGGTCTGAAGTAATAAGTGGAAAGTTTAGTTTCTGGGATTTATCAAACCTCAGGGAACGGTTGTTTTGATACCGAGTTGTATTTTCTTTCACTAATGTCCAGATGCAATTTTGGTTGATTTTTGTTGGTTCCTAATTAGTAATATACAAGACTTGAGTAAGGATATGATTTGATTAAAAAGGAGAGAGTTGAGATTTTATTGTAATATATATAAGGGTTGGTTATATAACTTCATTGTTTGAATGTAGATATTTAATTTAATTGCTTTATTAAATCAAGTGAACACCATTGGAATTGAAGTACATTTTAGTCCACAAAGAGAACTCCTTTTGGGTTCTCCCTTAGCACATAAACTCTTATGAGATAATGATCGATTAGTTATATTTTGATTTCCTATGTCTAGGTTACCAAATATATCTTTTAATTATGATGGTCTCACAAGCAAGATTCCGTTTACCATGCATCATGTGCTTCATATGCAATTTAGCTAGATGGGAGGATGCATTGGGTCAATGGATTATGTCACATCATCCATTGAAGTTCCCAATATCCTCTCGTCCCTTCTACTTTGCTGAACAGTAAAGCAAGGTTAATGGAGAACTTGGTTCTCAAGCATTAATCTTCTGGGATAGCTAACAAGGGAGGGTGCAAGTGAGCCTTGAGAATTCTATCACGTAATTCTTAGCTCTACTCTTACTACCTTCCTTGCTCATACCCAATTGATGAGCATTGGAACACAAGCTCTTTTAATTAAATTAATTTAGAATTCAGTTCATCCAAGCATTCATTCAATAATAAATTCAACAACACAAACAATTTTTCATTTGATTTAAATAATATCCTCATATAACAAATATATCCCTTACATAATTTTACAACTACATCTCAACCCTTTCCAAGGGATTTTTAGCCTTCCATTACTAAGCAATAAAGTACATACATGCAAAGAAAAGTGAACATCGAAATCAGTTCACGGCAAGAAATTAATCAAGGGAGTTAAGGGGAAATAGAAGGAATCACCCGAAGGTTTTTTAGGGTTCTCTTTACTTTTCTTATGCTGTCCTCTTGAAGCTCACCCGTCATTCTTTGCTATTTTTTCCTTCTTCCTATTCTTGGTCCTCTCTTCCCCTTGGAGAGTTCTCCTTTTCTCCTCCTGCAGCCTTTCTTTTAGGTCTTGATTAGCAAAAGTTGGAACTCTTTCAAGGTTTGAAGTTGGCCCTTAAATAGAGATACACTCATCTTCAAAAGCTCTCAATGTGTGACCTTTCCACTTCATTGACTTAATTCCCATCCCTTTTAATGTTTCCATCGGTTTAAACCTATTGGGATTCATTAGAGATTTAATTTATCTCTTTTTAAGAGGTTGGGGAGACCAAAAGTCATATTTTTGTGGCCTTCCCTATGCTCCTTAATTGCAATTTTTGGAAATTATGGGCCGTCCGCTGTGGCGCGTTGTGGCGCTCTGCGGCAGCAGCGTTTCATATACTATTCCGCTGTGGCGCGCTATGGCAACTGCATTTCAAATCCTATTCCGCTTCGGCACGCTGTAGTAGCAGTGCTCCAAACGCTTTTCCTGCATCTAAGTTAGTATCATTTTCGCTCAATCGCTGCAGCGTACGATATAGTTTTATAAAATGAGAATGGCGCGATGTAGTGGACAAGTTTGCGGGATCACCGTTCAATTAGTTTAACTATAATTTTATAAAATGAAAATTCACCCGCTGCAGCACACTGCGGTGGAGAAAGTTGTGCAACATTATTCAATTACTTATTTATAAGGTTTTAATAAATCTTCAAGAAATGACGCTGTGGCGTGCAAACTTGTGTATTACTGTTTAATTACTCGTTTATATGGTATTAATTTATCTTTATAGATATGACGCTGTAGCGCGCTGTGGCAGATCGTGGCGCGCTGCAGCGGGCTTACTCCAGGTCTGCAATTCTGCTTCTAGTTAAGGCGTTTTTAATGGACCACCATGGCGCACTGCAGCGCGTTGCGGCGGTTTTGTCTAGAATTTGGCAAATCTGCCCATGCAGTATGTTTTCTTCATTGTCTTATAATAGCATAATTTTCTACTCAAAGTGTAGGGAAATATATAGTGATATGAATGTTCAAACACTATATTTTTGCTACAAATTTTGGCTATATCAACTAGCATAAGTCAAGGTGGGAATAGATTTTCATTAAGAATTATGAAATTAAAATACAAGAGAAATTATAAAAAGGAAAGACTATAATCTATTCATTCTTCTTCTTCCTCCCTCTCTTCTTTTTCTTCTTCTTCATCATCATCTTCTTTATAAATAGACTAAGACAAATTAGGAGGAGGCTCACATGCAAGAGGTGGAGGGAGAACAATTTTTTTGGACCCACCATGAAAATTCCAATAAGCAAGCATGGTCCCTAGAGTCGTGTGGACATCTTGGTTAAACTTACATTGCTGGCAGAGGGAAATTTTGTAGTAGTTTATGTCATCTTCAATATACTTTCCAGTCCACTTGTGCTCCTCCCTTAACTTAGTAATTTCTTTTTGAATGTTTTTAAGTTTAGAACTTAGGCCTGATGTAGAAGATGCTTCCCCTTCCTTTCCCCGTCTTCTCTTCTTGCTCCTCTTGCCCTCTTGAAAGTGGGAGTGAAGATTATGTCAGGTCAGAGGAGCGCAGGGAGGAATTACATGATCATTCAAATTTACCTTTATCCCTTGGTCAAGGCATATTTCTGAGATTAAGGATCCAAAAGATAAAGTTGCACATAGCCTAATTAAAGCATGCCATAAGTGCTCAAGTATAACCATTGAGATATAAATATCTCTGGGTCAATTGATTGCATAAATGAGCATTACCCTCACTCGGGTTACTTCACTTAAATGCCTAGACAGCATTATTTGGCTAGAGATGAGAACGAGCCAGGCATTGCACAAGTCAGATAATAGAGCATGGGAAATGTTGGTAAGGTTCCCTCTCCAGTTTTCATTGTATTGTGTGATTTCCCTTGTGATAGCCATGGGGTCAAAGTCCTTGGTAGGAGTAGTTTTCCACTGCTTTAAGTTCATAAAATTTTTTAATCTGCTCGAGCCTGAAGCTCAGATCCCTCCCTCATACAAATATCTTAAGCCGGTTTGCATCAATTGCATTGCGAAGACTTCTTGTACGAGGGTTGGATACTAGTTACTTTGCAGTCCTACTAAGTTCTCCCATCCCTGGAGTACTACATTGCTATATTTAATCAAATAAGGGAGGGAAAACCCTCTCTTAGGGATGAGCTTGCATTTAGAGGTAACTTGAGCATACTACTACTCCGCTTACAAAGAAGAGAACTTTTAGTTATCAAAAGAGGCTCCAGAAGTTGAGGCTGCAATGACTTTACTACTAGTTGCTTTCCTACCAGAGGCCATTTAAATTTGTGAGCGGAGTGCTTTGAGATTCTTAGGGAGAGATGAAATTTAGTGAAGGTGTAAGAGCAGCTTAGCCATCCCCACTATTTATAAGAAAAAAAAAGCTAATGGATTATCTTTCCTAACCTCCCAATTCTAGCGTCTTTCTCCTATTGGCTGGTCAAATGTTTCCAGTAAAGCACAATAAGTGAGTCTCAAATCAGTCCATTAGGGAAGCAAATTAATCATTCATGGTAGCCTTTTTAAGGCAATAAAAACATGGGGGGACACTGTAACGCAGTTAGACTTGTTGAAAATTCCCCATGAATTTATTCCATTTAATAGAAAATATGCAACGTCACGTGCTGTAGCACACTGTGACATGTTGCAATGCTGAGTCCTTGGGTATAACTTGCTTCGGCGTGCTGTAGCATGGCACTAAAGTTTCAAGGGAATGTTGCGGCACGTGGTAGCGCTGAATCGTGCTACGGTGCACTGTAGCGCCTGCCTTACAAAAATTTTCCAATCCATTTGTTTTTTGAGCAAAGGAAAGATATTCAGGTGCAATCATTTATTTACTAAATATTAATATGAAGCTAAGGGAAAATAAGAAAATAAGAATGAGCATAAATGAAGCATTGGGTTGCCTCCCAAAAGCATTTAACATCGTCAGCCTGACCAATGCAAGTGTGTTCAATTTGAGTCTCCTCGGGAAATGTCTTTTGCCCATTGTTAGAATTACAATTTCTGTTCCTTAAGTAATTTACTTGCTTCGTACTAGACGGTTAAAAGGGATTATTTAAGTTACAATTCTCACTATTATGTCTTCTCCCGCACAAGTCATAGTAAATGTCTTGGGTAGTATTCAGGTTTATGCTCCCTATCTTTTGATTTAGAGCATTGATTTCATGTTGGAGAGCAAGAATTTGGCTAGTCTCATTAACATTGTTAACTTCTTTCTTATTTGAATTTATCATCTTTGTAGGCCATTGATAAGCATTATTAGCCATTTCTTCAAAGAGTTCGTATGCTTCCTCCTGCTTTTTTCTACTAAGAGAACCCTTTACAGCTGCATCAATTAGGGTCCTAGTGGGTGCATTCAGTCCATTATACAATGTTTGCACCTACATACACTATGGAAAACCTATGCCGAGGGCAACGCCCAAGGCACTCCTTGAAGCACTCCCAACTTCAATATATACTTTCCCCATCAAGATGACAGTAATTGGTGATCTCGATTCTTAACCTAGCGGTCTTGGTAGGTGGGAAATATTAAGCTAAGAAATTTCTAGCCAAATAATCATAAGTGTATATAGAATCTCTAGGCAAAGAACTGAGCCAACTCTTAGCTCCGTCTCTCAGCAAAAATAGAAATAACCTCAATCTAATAGCGTCATCACTAACACCATTTAATCTAAGAGTATCACATATCTCCAAAAGTTTGAGATAAATGAGTTGGGGTCTCCAGTAACCAGTCCACTAAATTGGTTATTTTGGACCATTTTTAATATGGAAAGTTTTATTTCAAAATTATTTGCTATCACATTTGGTCTAACTATAGCATGAGGAATTCCCCTTACAGTTGATAGTGCGTAATCTCTCAAATAAGTCCTACAGGGCCCTACCTCTCTATTCCTCTAATACTTCTCTTAAGTTTTTATTCTAAGTTCTACATTTGATCCTCAGTTGTTCTAATTTGCTCTCTATAAGCTCTCAAATAAGTCCTCTTAATTTTAAGGTCAAATAGATAGTTAGAATAGTCCATTCTCCACAGGCAAACTAGAACTTAGCTAACAATTAACAGTTACAACAAATGATATGAAAAATAACAAAATTAAAAGAAAATAAATAGAATTATAAATACATAAAATGTTAATTAAAATATAATTACAAAAATAAGAAAATATGTTCAGCTAAATATTAAATCACTAATTACTTTTTGATTGTCTCTAATATGAAACAAAAATCGTTCCTCGATAATGATGCCAAAAAATTGATAGACTGTAAATATACATCTGCACTTACATGCAAGTGCACGTGGTCTGAAATAATATTGGAATGGTGAGATCCCAAGATTTATTGTCCTCTGGGAACGGTGTTCATTTTGTTACTAGAGTTTACTTGAGTTCACTAATGTTTAAATAAAACTAAATTGGTTGATTTCTGGTTCTGAATTACTTAAGTTAAGGATTCTTATTTAGAATTATTGTTTGATTAAAATAGGGAGAGTTGGGTTTTGGTATGCAATTCAATAAGGATTCTATGCTAGTACTCCTTGCTTTAATTTTGTGTCAAGTGAATTGGATGGATTCTTCTATTTAATTATCAAGAGATTTAATCATACTAAAGGGATCCCGCAAATATGCTTAAATCTTATCTAGTTCCATGGAAGAAATAGTTGCCGCGTTCACATTTGGCACTTAGACATTCATGAGATTTGAGTTTGATGAATTCATTCTTTATGTCTAAGTTAAGAATTATTAATTTGATTTGAGCATCTCATGAACTTGACTCCATCAATGGCTCTCACGCATCTATTTTTAGGTTTAGCTAAGAAGTTGAGCTATTAGGCTTCAAGGGTTTAAGTCACATCATCCCTATTGCACATAGCACTCTAAGACCTCGCGCAAATGTAAAATGAACTACGGAGCTCTATTGATGGTTCTCGGCTCACTTGCGTCATCATCTTGATTTAGCAAAGGTCAACATGCTATGAAGCTCATTAGGGATTGTCTCTAAGCAATTATCTTAATATGCACTATTGATCTCATGTAAATCAAGTGAGATCAATGGAGCTCAGAGATTAATATAATGCTCCAAGGTTTAATAGATCTACTCAAGTCTAAGATCATGCATTGAGTGTTTTCACATAGTGAATGTTGACACAGGCATTCACGGCGTCCACGCTCTATTGTGCATGTCCTTATGTCTAAGAGGCCTAGTGAGCACAAGGAGTTCAAGATGAGTTAATTTTTATACAGATTTTACAATTTGCTCATATTTTCCAAATCATTCATTCACATGCATTCGATTAAAGAAACTAAATAACATTATTTTAAAATGAAGAGTACACACTATTTTTCCATCCATACATCATTACATACTTAACACAACCCTCCCAAGAAGGGCTTAGGTTTGCCATTAATTGAATACAACAAGAAAAGCTGCAAAAAAGGATTAGCACTTACATAGCATGTTCAGGAAAAGAATTGAGAAAAAGAAGAGGTACACTACTAGGGAACAACCCTTTGCATTCTCCTTGCTTTCTGCCTTGCTTGATCTTTCTTTTCCTTTTGCCTTCTGTGCTTCTTTTATTCTCTAGCTATAGCCTCGCTCTCCTTGGGGAAATGTTTTTCATCTCCTTGATCTTGGATAATCTTTTGGAAAAATGCTTGAGTTGTAGGAATTCTGGAACCCTTCTTTTGTCTTGAATCTGTGCTTTTATACTCCTCATATTATCTCTTTAGCATTTAAGCAGCCACCCTTTCCCGTTCCTTGAGAATTGGATTTCATTAAGTTTCATTATGTTGAGCTTTTGGAAATGAGGAAGCTTTAATTTATTTGCAATAATTTTCTACTGTGGGAAGAGGAGGAGTTATGTTCTTGAGCTTTCCCTATGCAGCTTTGAATGCTTCTACCTAAAAAAAATTATGGAGGGCGCTATGGCGCACTGTAGCACTAGGCTCTCTATTTTGAGGGTGCTACGATGCACTGTAGCGCTCCCCATTATATTTTGTGTAAAAGTAAAGTTTTGCTGCAATGCATAGTAGCGCAGACCTCTATGGTTTTGGTCCGCTACGACGCGCAGTAGCGCCAGGCTTTCTGGTTGAATCACGCTATGGCGCGCTGTAGCGCGGACCTCTTGGGTTTGGTCTACTGTGGCATGCGATAGCATGGACTTCTATGATTTGGTCAGCTACGTCGTGCGATAGCATCATGCTCTCGAGCAAGAAGGCGCTACGGTGTCCCGTAGCCCCGAGCTCTCTGTTTGTGAGATGCTACGGTGCGTTATAGCGTGCTAAATTCTGTTATATGCCCATATTCTTTAGAACTTAATATATTGGGTTCTTTTCCCTGAAAATGTATTAAAAATACAAAATAACAGCATAATTAATTATTCAAGGACATAATTCCTACACTAATTTATCTATAATTCTCAAGTTCATCAATCTGCTATAACATTCGCTTTACCCATATGGTATTGAATATTGGGGTCATAATCATTGATGAACTCCAGCCATCTTCTCTAGTGATAGTTTAACTTGCGTTGAGTAAGAATATATTTAAAGCTTTGGTGATCAGTAAAGATCTTGCATCTAACTCCATGCAGGTAGTGTCGCCAAATTTTTAAAGCGAACAACAAGTTTGAGATCATAGATTGAATAATTACTTTCATTTGGTTTCAATTGATGGGATGCATAAGTGATAACCTTTAATTCTTTGCATTAGTATGCATCCTAGGCCAGATCCTGAAGTATCAGTAAAGGTTTAAAAATTCACACCTTTATTGGGTAAGGTTAGGACATGGCCAGAAGTGAGAGCCTATTTGTAATAATCCTAGGTTATTACCCTAGTTAATCTATGCCAAACAAAGTTCTAATTATCATTCAATTATACTTAATTAGTCATTAGAACCTAACTCTAAAAATTTGGGGTTAATCGAACCTCAATTGGGTTAATTTGTTATTTTGTTAATTTTTAGACCAAAAAAATTAACTAAATTAATTTGATCTCCAAATTTAAATTTGATTGTATTTTTTAATTCCTCAACCCAAATAATCTAGGGGAGAATTTTTAAAATTTTTTGGAGGTTATTTAGGCAATTATTGGATCTAATTTAATACAAGAAATTGTACATAAAGGTTACAAACAAATTATAATTACATTTAGTGGATAGATAGCGACTACAGAAAGCTCTTGTGAGTGAACTAGCCCTTGGAGAGCATCCACTTGTCAATGGTTCAGTCCAGAAAACTCGTCCAAGTACCCATCCTACTTGAGTTAACTGATAGACCTAAATTTTGGGTCTGCGCTTGCACAAGAGTGTATGTGGTCTGCAGTAATAAGTGGAAGGTGACCTCTGGGAATTTATCATCCTTAGGGAATAGAGTCATGTTACTAAGTTATATTTCCCTTTACTAATTTTTAGAATATTGATTTTTGGTTTTAGATGGTTCCAAAAATAACAATACAATTCACCTTAGGGTAAGATACGATTTGTTTAAAAGGAGAGAGTTGGGATTTTGTTGTAGGACTTGTAAGGACCAGCTATTGTTACTTCATTATTGAAATGTATAAATTAATTTTTCCATGCCTAATTAAATAAAGTGAACACTATTAGAATTGGAGTTAACCTCTAATTACAACAGGTTTAGATTTAGTGCAACAAAGAGAACACCCCTTGGGGTTCTACCTTGGCACCTAAGCCTTTATGAGATTGTGATTTAAATTAATCTTTGATTTCCTACATCTAGGTTACCAAATATTATCTTTTAATTATTAGATCTCACAAACATGATTTCCATCAATTTGCGTCATGCGCTAATACCCGCAGTTTAGCTAGATGAGAGGATGCATTGGGTCCAATGTACTATGTCACATCATCTATTGGGTTTCCAACATCCTCTCATCCCTTCTACTTTGTTGATCTGCATAGCATAAATTGATGGTAATTTGGTTCACAAGCATCAATCTCTCGGAAGAGTCCTTAAGGAATTATGCAAGTGAGCTTGAGAACTTGTCACATAATTCTTAGCTCTACTTGCATTAATTTCCATCCTCTTATTCAATTGATGAGCTTGGAACTCAAGTTCTTTTCTTATTGATGTTTTATTTTAGTTTTTGTTTTAACAAAGAGATTTTTTAATAGAATTTCATCTAGGCATTCATTCTATATTAACAAACAGTAAATCAGCAATCAAATTTGCTCATTCAAGTAAATCCATTACAACACCAATTCTAGCTTACATTTTCCTACAATTACATCCCAATCCTTTCTAAAGAAATTCAGCTTTCCATTACAGAGTAAATAAAAGCATACATGCAAAAGAAAGTAAACTTCAACATCGGTTTACAGCAGAAAAAAACTAGATAGAGTTTAGGAAGAGCACTAGGAAACACTCGGGAAGTTTTCTAAGGTTCTCTTGATCTTCCTCCTTTGCTTCTACTCGACTTCTCTTCTTTTTCTTTGTTGTCTTCTTCTCTTTACTCTTCACGGTTCACTGCTTGCTTCTTGGAGAGTTATTCTCTTTTTGCTCCTACAGCCTCCCCATTTTAATCTTAAGAATGTCAAATTTGGGAACCCTCTCTCAGATTTCCTTAGTAGTATATATAATCCTCTTCACAGCCTCCTTGCATTAATTTCTGTTAACTACATCTTCCCTTGGATTCTTAGGCAACTATAAAGAAAATATTCCAATATTCTCTTGGAATATTGCAGAGTTAAATGTTATTTGGGGTTCCAAGTGGCTGGGGAAGGCCAAAGATCAAGATTTTTGGTCTTCCCCAGGTTGGCATATATGCACAAATCTGGGCATTTCTGCTTGGATCTCTACGACATGCTGCAACGTGCCAGGGTGGACTACAATGTTTTGAGTTACATGCTTATAATTTGTAAGGAACCACAGCAACATGCTACAGTGCCCCAGGGCGCACTGCAGCGTTTTGAGCTACATATTTATAATTTGTAAAGAACCACTGCGGTGCGCGGTAGCACTGAGCTCTCAGGGTTGGCCCGCTACAGTATGCGGTAGTGCCAGTGTCTCAGGATGAAACCGCTATGGTGCGATGTGGCGAGGACTTCTTTTATGATGTAATCTTGGTGCTTTGGAAGGACCTGCTGCAGCACGCGATAGTGCTGAGCTCTCAGGTTTGGTCTGCTATAGTGCGCGGTAGCACCAGTGTCTCAGGTTGAGACTGCTGTGGCGAGGACTTCTCTTATGATGTAATCTTGGTGCTTTGGAAGTACCCACTACAGTGCGTGATATCATTGAGCTCTTTGGTTTGGTCCGCTATAGCGCGATGCAGAGCGCTCGAGTACGCTGCAACATATTAGCCTTGTATCTTCTGTGCTGAGTCCATTTTCCTTATTGATTTGCCGCGGCATGCGATAGCGCCAAGCTCTTGGGTTAGACCCGCCTTGGCGCGCTGGGGCGCGCTGCAGTGGTTTGTGTCCCAGGCCTTAGGAGATGGCTCCAGGTGCTTCAGTAAACCTTAATTCGCTGTGGTGCGCTGCAGCAGGTTTTGCCTAGAATTCCTTCATTTGCTCCAGAATTTGGGGTTACTTCAATTTACTTGAAAACACACATAATTTCTTCAAAGTAGGCTATTGTGAATAGTGTTTTATGATGTTTTCATCACTTTATTTGATATAATTTTCGGATTTATCATACCCCGACACTTAAATCCTTGCTCGTTCTCAAGTAAGTTCAAAATAATTTCTTGAATTTTCAATTGATGGATTCGATTTGGAATATTAATGTGATATGCTCAAGTCACAGAACCATGGCTTCAGGTTATGGTGATTTTAGTGTTTCAGTACTTTCTACTTTCCTACCTTCAGTTTTAGGCCTTTTGTTACATTCAATTCTAAACTCTAAAGGTAATGACTAAGTCTTCATGAGGTGAGTAGGTAATTACCTTAGGAGTTTTTTCCAAGTGGGCTCTTTCTTATGATTCATAAGGAACATGTAAATTCTTAGGAGAGATATTTTTCTTCATCCTAATTTTCTCATTTTTTTTCACTTGGGAAATATATTTTTCATCATCCCCATTTAATTTTGTTTTAAAATTTTCAGCTCAAAGGAGAGACATTTATCTTCATCCCTGTTTTGGTTCCTCATGTTCATTAAGTCCTACAAGACCCTAGCACACTCTTCTTCTTCTTCTTCTTCTTCTTCTTCTTCTTCTTCTTCTTCTTCTTCTTCTTTCTCTTCTCTTCTCTTCTTCTTCTTCTTCTCTTCTTCTTCTTCTTCTTCTTCTTCCTTCTTTTCTTCTTCTTCTTCTTCTTCTTCTTCTTCTTCTTCTTCTTCTTCTTCTTCTTCTTCTTCTCTTCTTCTTCTTCTTCTTCTTCTTCTTCTTCTTCTTCTTCTTCTTCTTCTTCTTCTTCTTCCAAGTGTCCCATTTGGCAAATTATAAAATCTTGTGGGACAACAATCCTCCTAGTCCCACTAGCACATCTCTCACAATTCCAAGGGGTGTCAAGGAATTCAAATTTGCAAATTCTAAAATTGTGTAGTCGCTTCCATACCTCTTAGCTGTGAGATGCTTGAAGGTATGATAAGGCATGATGTTAACTTAGGCTCCTAGATCATACATGGGTATATGAAAACCTCACCCCTTACCACCACTAATCTATCAGTTTCAATATGTTCCAAGTCCCTCTCCTTCTCTATGTCAGTCATGTTTATTTTTGTTTGACTGTTTAGGGTGCTTTAATAACTTTCATCAGAGTGAACAACACTCACAGTCTCTCTAGGATTTATTTCTGTAGAGCTGGGCAACGAACCTTGCTGACGTGAGGCCAACTATTTTGAAATTTTCCCAAGCTGCACTTCAATATTTCTAAGGGACGCCTCTATCCCTTGGATAGATGCATCATGATGGAGAATTGTCGCCACAGTTCTTTTCATGAATTGAATTGTTTCACCCTTAAATGAAAAAAATGCTCCTTCTAAATTTGAGGGTTGGTTTTGATAATTATTCCATAAGTGTTATACTTGTTTATTCATTGCATTACCCCCATTACAGTTTCCAGAATGGTTATTGTTGTTATTGTTTCCCCAAGAGAAGTTGGTGTGGTTATTCCAACTGGTTTTGTAAGTATTTGAATAAAGGTTGTACATAGAATTATTCTAGGATGCATTATTATTTCTCAGGAAATTGATTTTCTCACTTTGTAAGGGTGCAAAAGGGTTGTTAAAATTATAGTTTTCACTCATGTGACCCCCTCCACAAAGCTCGCAGAAAAATTCTTGAGCTTTACACACTGTCATATTCTATATTCTTTGGTTTAATGCATTAATTTCATTTTGTAGCTCTTGAATCTGATGTGTTTCATTAAATTGATTTGCTTCTACCTTCCTAGGATTTAGCGTATCAGTAGGCCATTGATATGCGTTATTTGCCATTTCTTTTTTGCGTTTTGCTACTCAAAGATCCCCCCGAGGCTGCATCTATTAAGGTTCTAGTTAGCACATTTAATCAATTATAAAATGTTTGCACTTGCTGCCATAAGGGAAACCCATGATGTGGGCAACATCGCAAACAGTCCTTTTAACACTCCCACCCATCGTATAAACTATCACCGTTTTGCTGTGAGAAATTAGAGATCTCATTCCTTAGCCTTGCAGTTTTAGCGGGTGGGAAGTATTAAGCTAGGAACTTTCTAGCTAAATCATCCCACATCCTAATGGACTCACCAAGCAAAGAAGTTAGCCACATTTTAACTCTATCTCACAGCAAAAATGAAAAGAGTCTTAATCTAAGTGCATCATCCAAAATGCAATTCATCTTGAAGGTATCACGTAGTTCAAGAAAGTTTAAGATATGAGCATTCGGCTCATCTGAGACTAGCCCACTAAATTGGTTATTCTGGACCATGTTCAAAGTTGATGGTTTAATCTTGAAATTGTTGGCTTGAATTGGGGGCCTAACAATAGCATTCGGAACTCCTCCTATAGTAGGGAGGGCATAGTCTCTTAATGGTATAGTTCTTACAATCACAGGTGGCTCTAAGGGATTAGCTTCTAGGTTATCCATTTCTAAATGAAGTTGGTTAAGATTTGCTTGTTCTCTCCTAGCCCTTAAGTAATTACTCTCAATTTTAGGATCAAATAATAAATCAGCAGCACCTCTTCTATTCATGCAATTCAGAAATTTCCAGTGAGCAAAAATTAATTCAATTTAGTAATGAATTCAACACAAGTTCAATAGTTCAGTAGTTATTGTTTTCACACAGTTTCAAGCTTAGTTCAACAGTTCTCAATGCAGTAATACAATTTTAATCAGCATAAATTCAGCAAGCAGTAAACAGTTTAGCACTTAGGATTATAGAAATTCTTAGCATGCATTAGATTTTGCAATTTTTTCAGAAATCACAACAACTAATTTCCAACATAGTTAGTTTTGCAAGCCAAGTTGAATATAATTGTAGCTAACTAAAAAGTGTATGCACAAAAAATAAATTTCTAAATCACTAATTACTAAGAAATTATACTTAATACAAAACAGAAATGTTCCCCGGCAATGGCGCCAAAAACTTGACAGACCTAAATTTCGTGTCTTTACTTGCACACAAGTGTACGTGGTCTGAAGTAATAAGTGGAAGGTGACTTTCGGGAAATTATCATCCTCAGGAAATAGAGTCTTGTTACTAAGTTATATTTCCTTTTACTAATGTTTAGAATATTAATTTTTGGTTTTAGATGGTTCCTAAATTGACAATGCAATTCACCTTAGGGTAAGATACGATTTGTTTAAAAGGAGAGAGTTGGGGTTTCGTTGTTGGACTTGTAAGGACTTAGTGTTGTTACTTTATTATTAAAATGTATAAATTGATTTTTCCATGCCTAATTAAATCAAGTGAACCCTATTAGAATTGGAGTTAACCTCCAATTACAATAGGTTTAGATAAGTGCAATAAGGAGAACACCCCTTGAGGTTCTACCTTTGCACCTAAGCCTTTATGAGATATTGATTTAAACTAATCTTAAATTTCCTATATCTAGGTTACCAAATATTATCTTTTAATTAGTAGATCACACAAATATGATTTCCATCAATCTGCATCATGCGCTGATACACGTGATTTAGCTAGATGAGAGGATGCATTGAGTCCAATTGACTATGTCACATCATCCATTGGGTTTCCAACGTCCTCTCCTCCCTTCTACTTTCCTGAGCCGTAGAGCATAAATTGATGATAACTTGGTTCACAAGTATCAGTCTCTTGGAAGAGTCCTTAAGGAATTGTGCAAGTGAGCTTGAAAACTTGCCACATAATTCTCAGCTCTACTTGCACTAATTTCTTTGCTCTAGTCCAATTGATGAGCTAGAACTCAAGTTCTTTTCTTATAAATATTTCATTTTAATTTTTGTTTTAATAAAGAGATTTTTAACATAATTTCATCCAGGCATTCATTCTATAATAATAAACAGTAAATTAGTAATCAATTTTATTCATTAAAATAAATTTATTATAACACTAATTATGCCTTACATTTTCCTACAAATACATCCCAACTCTCTCCAAGGAGATTTAGCTTTCCATTACGGAGTAAATAAAAGCATACATGCAAAAGAAAGTAAACCTTAACATCGATTTACAACAAAAAAAAATTAAATAGAGTTTAGGAAGAGTACTAGGAAATACCTAGAGGTTTTCTAGGCTCTCTTGATCTTCCTCCTTTTCTTCTACTTGACTTCTCCTCCTTTCCTTTGCTATATTCTGCTCTTTACTCTTCATGGTCCACTGCTTGTCCCTTGGAGAGTTCTCCTCTTTTTTCTCCTGCAGCCTCCCTTTTTATTCTTAAGAATGTCAAATTTGGGAACCCTCTCTTAGATTTCCTTGGCAGTATTTATAATCATCTTCACAGCCTCCTTGCATTAATTTATGTTAACTCCCTCTTCCCTTAGATTCTTGGCCAACCATAAAGAAATATTCCAATATTCTCTTGGAATACTACAGAGTTAAATGTTATTTGGGGTTCCAAGTGGCCGGGGAAGGCCAAAGATCAGGATTTTTGGTCTTCCCCAGGTTGCCATAAATGCACTAATATGGGAGTTTCTGCTTGGATCTCTACGACATGCAGCATTTTGAGCTACAGGCTTATAATTTGTAAAGAACTGTTGCAGTACACTGCAGCATTTTGAGCTACATGCTTATAATTTGTAAAGAACCACTGCAGCGCGCGGTAGCGCCGAGCTCTAGGGTTTGGTCCTCTACAGTGTGCGATAGCGCCAGTATCTTGGGTTGAGACCGCTGTGGCAAGGACTTCTCTTATGATGTAATCCTGGTGCTTTGGAAGGACCCGCTGCGGCACACGATAGCACCGAGCTCTCTAGTTTGCTCCGCTATAGCGCGTTGTAGCGCTAGTGCTCGGGTTGAGACCGCAGTGGTTAGGACTTCTTTTATGATGTAATCTTGGTGCTTTGGAAGGACCCGCTGTAGCGCACGATAGAGCCGAGCTCTCAGGTTTGGTCTGCTATAGCGTGCTGCAGCACGCTCGGGTGTGCTACAGCGGATTAGCCTTGTATCTTTTGTGCTGAGTTCATTTTCCTTATTGATCCGTTGTGGCGCGTGATAGCGCCAATCTCACAGTTTAGACTCCCCTTGGCGCGCTGGGGAGCGTTGCAGTGGTCTGTGTCCCAGGCCTTTGTAGATGGCTCCGGGTGCTTCAGTAAACCTTAATCCGCTGTGGCATGCCGCAGTGTTTCTTGCCCAAAATTCCTTCATTTGCTCCAAAATTTGGAGTTTCTTCAATTTACCTGAAAACGCACATAATTTCTTCAAAGTAGGCTATTGTGAATGGTGTTTTATGATATTTTTATCACTTTATTTGATTTAAATCTCGAATTTATCGTTAACCTAAGCTCTACTAGCACACAATTTCATTCAATTTCTCGATCCTTAGCTACTTAAATGTCTAGTACTACTTGGAGTTTAGATTATGCATTGAATCAAGCTTTGGTATGCTCTGTCTCGACACCCTAATAGTGTCAAGATCGAGCGCTAGCCTATTGATGACTTAAGTGGGGAAAATTAGCTCCCATACTAAACCCTAGAACTTCAGTAAGGGATATTTGGGCATCCATCATTCCATCAACTCCGGCACTCCCACAAGGGGCTTCAAGGTGGGTTCAGTGCGTTTGGATGCAAGGATTGATTCAAGCTCAAAACTAGGTCATCGGGTGACTTCTGTGAGTGAAATTGGATGAAAAACTCTAACCCAAGTTTCGACTTGCATCGGGACAAATGTGGCATTGGAGATGTATAGTGATGGGTTGGGTTAGACCCTGACCCATGCATTATGATTTCATGTTATATAAATAACCCAATTTCTTATAATTAAAATCCTTAGATTAATTGGTTTGGAAAATCTTAAAACATACAATTCAGCTAATGAAAATATTCCTAAGACATTAGTTGAATAAAATGCTCAATTTAAATTTAAATAATATGATTAAATATGTCATTTTGATTAGAAGAATGCAAGGAACAATAAACTGCATTATTTTTTAAGTTTATGTAATTAGATTTCATAATTTAGCCTAATTACCCTAAAAACTTGATAAGTGAATATTAATCTTATTTCTTAGCCAAAATGCTTGATTTAGGTCTCTAAATCATCCTTAGATATAGGAGAATTTAATTATGGAGTTGGAAATATTTTTCCATGATTAATTTCACTAATCACTTCTTAATTACCCTAAACCTTAATTATTGAATAATTAGCTTAATTAAGCTCTAATTTCAAAGAACTTAGTATGTATGGACTCCCTAAGTAATATAATACCTGTTGGTAAGATCAAAACCAATTTTCATAATTAATTTTTGTAATCACTTTTAAATTATTTAAATCATGATTAGTGTTCATTAATCCTAATTAAAGTTTAAATTAGATGTTTAAGGTGCCAATCTTTATCTTAGATAGTAAGGACCTAATTGGAATTTAGTATATTTAGTTTGGAACTTTATAACTCAAAATCTCATTTTTGACCCTTAATGAGGGGTATTTTAGTCATTTTTGACCAAAGATTGTATTAAGTGCCATTAAAACTTAAAAATTTGTTCATTACCTTTAAATTAGTGAATTAAATGCTTAGAATCAATTTAAGGTTTTAGACTTGTGAAATTAGACTTAAAGGCTAAACCCTAAAATTCATTATGTTTAAATAAGTGAAGTTTTAAGATTCCACAATTTTATCTATTTTAGTGCAAGCCAATGCTTAATAATCAGTTATAATCAATTTAGACATTCTTAATTATGTTCCTAAGTAAATATTTAAGTAGATTCATAAGTAAAATCCTTAAATATTCTTAAGAGTAGTAATCATAGAATTTTATTTCCTAATTCTTAGTTTTATTCAATTCTATTGAGTAATGAAATCACTCAATAGATTGAATCTTGTTTAAGATTAGAAGTTACAAGTTTGATTATTTTATCTTTTCACTTTAGTTTTCCATCCTTTTTAAATTAGCAATGCAATCTTTATGAAATTTTATTCCTTATAAATCCCAAACATTAGAGTGAGAATAGTGAAAAACTTTAGAACCTTAGAAGTTAGCATCTTGGGTTTAGAGCGTGCACCCAAATTTTGGAGTTTAACACTAAATCTCTAAATTTTGATTATTTTAATCAATATAGGTGATGAGTTAATGAAATACATCAATTAAGTCGATCGATTAATTATTTATCATCAGTAGGAGATATTAAGTTCTAATTTTTAACTTTAAGACAATGAATATGAGATTTTACTTGATAGTAGAATATTGGAGATTTTGAACTTGTATTCTCTTAGAACAGATAGAACAGATAAATCAAATAATAATGGATACGTCATGTATTTTAGTAAAGCCTTGCTTAATTTTGACTATGTTATTTTGCACTCCTTATTCTTAAGCCTTTTTGCCTTAAACATATCATATAAGATGAACTTGATACATAAAATGAAAATATATAAAATTTGGATAACATTTACATTAGGTTCATTATCAGGATAAGTGATTGTGTATACATATTACTACCAATAGACAGGCAGTAAGAAGAAATAATTATACTTTGACACGTACTCATTGGGGAGAGTTGTGTCTTATTTGGGTACCTATTTTAGATTTGTAGACGTGCTTGACTCCTTAGCTACTTCTAGATGTTTCCACAGAAGTTAAGTAAAGTAACTAAAGTTAATTGCATATGTATTTTCTTCCTCTTCAGTACAGTTCAATTTTTTTGCTTTACCATTGAGATGCTAAATGACTTGTATAACATGATAGTTACAATGGATGTATTAGTAATGCTTCTATTATAGTAGTTTTATATGATATTTTCTATCTCTGCATGCTTTTACTTCTATTTAAAATTTTTTATTATCTTTTCCTGTTACTTATATTCATGTAAGGATGCTAATTTTGATTATTTATTTGACTTGGTCTACTTATATGCATCACAGATCAATATAACATTCTATTTAATTAGCATATATTCAAATGATCATGTGCATGTCTAAATATTCTTCCAGTAGTTACATTTACTTCACAGTCACACATATATATTGCCGAACTTTGTTGCAACTCTTGGTTTGATGTATGTTTCTTGCATACTTCCTTTTGATAAGTTATAAATGCAATATTTATAGATTATTGCTCCTTTTGTTGTTATTGTTTTTAAATTTTAAATGTGATATCTAAGAAAAGTAAGATTCATTAAATCAACTTAAAATGTACTTAGACAATTGTCTAATGCAAGGATTTCCTTTTCTTGGCTGGGGCCCTGGCATGTAAAAACTAACAAGTCAGATTCAGAGTTGTTTGTGGAGATAGCTTCAGGTGAGGAGCTTAGTTAGGAGGAGGACCTTCTTATTGCTGCTATTGAGGCTTATATAGCTTTTATTTTTGTTAATGAGGATGAGTGTTTCCTTTTAGTTAAACTTTATTCAAAATTGTAATAATTTCGGATATGGATATATTTACTTTTATGTGTTTTTACTCTGATTTGAGCCATGTTCTTTTTGTGTTTTTACTCTAATTTGAGCCATGTTCTTTTTATGTTTTTACTCTGATTTGAGCCATATTCTTTTACTTATGCATTATGGATATGAATGTTGTATACTTTGCTTTCGCACTCTATTATTTAAGTACACATATTTGATGAATGAATTATAGAGATAGGTGGAAAATTCCGCAGTTATTGGTAGATTTGGGAGAAAACCTAATCTAATAATAATTAAGGATATTTCATGGTGACCACTCTACAATAACCATGTTAATATTAGTGTTAACATGACCTATAGGGCTGCACATTGCTTAAGAATTGAGAAGGTTTCTTTGTAATCAAAAGCCCACTCGAACAAAATAGTTTTTTTAGTTAACCTTGTTAAAGTAGAAGCTATCTGCAAAAATCCCCTAACAAACTTACAATAGTATCCTGCAAGTCCCATTAAGCTATGAGTATTAGTCATTGTCTTTGGTTGAGACCATTCTTGGACAACACTAACTTTTTTTTGATCGATTCCGATCCCTTGAGCATCGACAACATGATCCAAAAATACTACATAATCGAGCTAGAACTCGCACTAGGAATACTTAGCATAGAGTTGATGCTTGCGTAATTCTTCTAGCATAGCCCTCAAGTGGTTTTCATTCTCCATTTCACTCTTAGAATAAATAAGCATATCATCGATGAATACGATTGCATATTTATCTAAGAAGGGTTATAACACTCGCTGCATTAGGTCCATAAAGATGGACAATGCATTTGCTAGACCAAATGACTTCACTAAGAATTTGTAATGTCCATAACGCATCCTAAATACCGTCTTTTCCACATATTCTTCATTGAATCACAACTAATAGTAACCTGATTGCAAATCAATCTTGGAGAATACCTTGGCTCCAGCTAATTAATCAAATAAATCATCAATACAAGGTAACATACACTTATTCTTGATCGTCACCTTGTTGAGCTTTTGATAATCTATGCACATATGCATAGAACCATCCTTCTTTTTAATGAAAGGACTGGCTCTCCTCAATGAGATATTCTTGACTTGATCAAACCTTTCTCAAGCAATTCATGAAGCTACTTGTTCAATTCCTACATCTCCTTGGGTGTCATACGATATGGGAATAGAATGTTATAAATTCCATCAACTCCTAAAATTTCCTAAGTTATTTCATTAGGAGCCTATTAGGAATCTACACTTTACTTACGATCTTTTCTTTAAGATTATGAATAGATGCTAGGCTAGATTTTATTTAATGAATAAAGTGGGTTATTCAATGAATGGAACTTTGGTTTTATTAGTTTTTAAATTTTCATACTTTAATTATGATTATTTTATCTTTTAATTTTAGATTAAAACTAGGAGATTTATCCTATTAAGTTTTGATTATGCTTAATAGGATTTGCTTTAATCATTAGTCTACAATTAGACTAAACTTTAGTCCTTAAGCCTTACTTTTTAGATTATGTGATTACCTAGCTTTAGTAGATCTTGATCAGATCTTAGCTTAGAGCATCTAATTTCATCAAATAGGATGTGTTGATTACTTATTTAACTTGTGAGCGATATTGATTAAATTAAGTTAGAACCTGATTAATTCTAATTGCTTTTAACTCATAAGGTCATGCCTTTAAGTTATACTTGATAATAGGAATTGGAGATCCTGAACTTGTATAACTTAGAGTAGTTATAATGGATTAAATAGATAATAATGGATATCATATGTAAGTAGTAGAGTCCCTTACTAATTATTGACTTACTTGTTTCTTTTGCATTTTATGTACTTGTGACTTTACCTTGAACATGTCATATAAGAATATTGATGCATGAAATGAAAACTCAGAGTAATTAGGACAACATTTACATAGAGTTCAGTTCCTTGTTGATCGTGTGCATTTTACCCTACTAGACAGGGGTAAGGAGAAATAAGGATTACTTAACATTACTCATTGAGGAGTGTTGTGCTAAGTTGGAACTCGAATATTCTTGCAAACAGGCTTGACTCCTCAGCTACTTCTGGATATGTCCATAGAAGAAAAGTAAATAGCTAAAACCTTATGCATTTGTACTTACTGCCTCTTTAGTTCATTTTCTTTCTTATTATTTATTGGCTTAGCCTCAAATGATGCTAAGAATATACTTATTGCAACAGGCTAGATTAGACCTCCTTCTAATATGGCAGTCATTACATACATGTTTACTTTTTACTATTTTATGTTTAATGTTTACTGTTTACTAATTTATTATGGCATTTTACTTCAGTCAGTGTTACTTTACCTACTTACTTACTTATAGGATGCTAGTTTTTGTTACTTCTTACTTATACATATCACAAATAGATTGCTTACTTTTAAACTTGCATAATTAATATAATTATCAGCATATTTAAGATGAATCTTTTCTTTTAGTACTTTTCTTACTTTATATATATATATATATATATATATATATATGCCTAATCTTGTCACATCTTAGTATTGAGGTTTATTCTTTTGCCTCATATGTTGCTCAGTTATAAATGTTGTATTTATAACTTTTCATATCCCTTTGTATGCTTGTTGCACTCTTACGCTTTGCTTGTTTTATAGTTTAAGTAAAATGGTGATATTATAAAACTCATGAACTTAAATAGCCTAAAATGTACTTAAACAATATGTCAAACTAGATTTTCTTTTCTTTGGCTGGGGCCCTGTCATTTTAAAACTGATAATGGCAGGTTCTGCGCAATTTAAGGATCTTGTGCCCGAAGAGGAGCCATTCTTGGAGGAACATCAGGTCGGGGCAGAAGAACAGTAGATTAGCTATCATTTTATTTTGCTTGTGAGGATGAGTGATTTATTTTATTTTAAACTTATCTTAAAATTGATGCAATAATTTAGATACTTATGTATGTTTTTTACTGTACTACTTTATTCTGAGCTGCATGTTTACTTCTTACTTATATTGTGGTGGATTGGATGCAGCATATTTTATTGTCTTTTCTTCCGCACTCTGATGAATGTATATATTTTATGAATAATTCCACTGTATTATTCAAGGCACATCCTTCACTTATTACTGGATTGAGGATTACACCTTAATATAATGATAAGTGAGGGATTTGATAAAGTGACACACCACTCCTTAGCCTTGACAGTTGGTGCTTAAGGGGCGGGGCGCCACATCTATGCCTAGCTGGGGGTAAAGGGGATGGAAGAGACCCCCCTGATAATGGAGTTTGCTAATTTAGATGTGATGTCCCCAATTGGATTAGTGAGAAATGTTTCAGCGGGGCTAGGAAGTTTTATTTTTCCTACAAATTTGATTATCTATGAGTGGGATGGTGGAATGAAAATTCTGCCATAATATTTGGAAGACCTTTCTTTGCCAGCACCAGAGCAATTATAGATGTTGAAAGGAGGATAATGACGATAAGGGTAAATGAAGAAAGGGGAGAGATAGATTTAAATCAAAAGAAGATTATTTTTCGATGGAAGAAGAAGAACCCTGTGAAATCTCTTGAGCCTAAACTAGAAAGTAAATGTAACCATTTGAGTGAAGTTGATTTGGAGGGAACTGAATGCACCACATCTAGAGGGGGCAGTGTTAAAGAATGAAAAATTAAAAAGAAAATGCATCACGGGAAGAGAAATAATAAATTAAAAACTGTCAAAAATTAACCCACAACTAACTTTGAGTGCCTGAGTTTGAGCATTACTAATGAAAATTTGATATGTGCTCACCCAGCCACCTCAAAAATATGGAAAGAAATTTCCAAGGGAAATTTAAATTGAATGATTGTATTGGTCGGGCTTATGGCATTAAGCCAAGCACTTTTTGGGAGGCAACCCAATGCTTATTGTTTACCTATTTATTTTACTTAGCTTATTAAAGTAGTCAAGCTAAAATAAAATATCTCATCTTGGCAAAAAGATATCAAAAAATTTCAAATTCTCTGTACAGCATACGCTACAACACGCAATAACACATTTCAGCACTGTAGAGCACAAGGCATTGTAGCGCAGCACAGCAGATTTTGATGCTACAATGCTCCATAGCATTTCTCAACTCGAGAGTGAAGCGCTACAGCACCACGGTGCGCTCCCTCATGCTGCAGCGCGTGACGTAAATTTGCACAGTTGTGCCTTAATGACTGGGAGGAAATCCCCAAGTAGTCAATATCGCTACAATGCGCCTCTTAAACTGAATTCTGCCAAAATGCTGTAAGGAATCATTTTTTTTATCTTCCCGAGAACTTTTGTTCATCTCACATTCATTGCATGTATTGAAGGACATTTGATCAACCAATGGAGTGAGTTTGAACCAAATAATTAGGAGAAAAAATAAATAATCTGGCTGTGTATAAATAGAGAGAAGTGTGGTATGGAACCTCCACATTACTCCTAAGCTAAAATTTGACTTGAAAACCAAAGCAGCCAAACTTTCTCCCTTGACAAATGGTCTTACAAAAGAAGAGCATGGCAAGCAAGGATCCCACTCCCTCAACATCCGAAGGAAGTATCAATAGTAAGTTGTTCTCCTCGATTGAGGCAAAATAGCAGTACATCCAGATTACGTCCAAGCGCAAACTCATCCTAGAAAGGTGTTTCGCCCTCCATTATTCTATCAGCTACACTGATGTAGCAGACCAGGGATGGAAAATTTTGGTCAGTTTGCAAACTGATTCATACCCAACACTTGTTCAAGAGGTCATAGCTAATACTATTAATGTAAGGGTGAGGAAAATATTTATATGGGGGAAGTTGTGAACTTTGGGCTCGAGCAGATTGAGAAATTCTAGGAACTTGGGGAAGTAGAAAACTGCTCCTACTAGTCTTGCTTGAATGAAGAGTTTAACCCCGTGGCTATTGGAAGATCCCTCACTCAGCACGATGCCAATTGGAGAAAGAATCTCACCAACATCCACGAGCCCTCCTTATGGACTTGTGTGATTTGTGGCATTTTATAATCTCCTATAGGATAATTCCATCTGGACAAGGGCAATGCTTATTTTTGCAATTGTACAACCTAGAGTTATTCATATCTCCCAGGTTATACTCAAGCATTTATGGCATGCCTTGACTGGGCCTTGGGCGGCCTTATCTTTCAGATCTCTAATTTCTTGTATATGCCTTGACCACGAAGTCAAGGTAACTTTCAGTGACCCTATAATACATCCTCATGTTCCTCTAACCCTTCGCAATTTACATTTTTGATATTAAGAAGGGAGGAAGAGTAAGACAAGAAGGCAAGGGGAGGAAGGTGAGCCATCTTCTTATTCTTCAGGCATTAATTCAAAACTAAAGAATATCCAAAAAATAATTTCCAAATTGAGGAAACAACGAAAGAGAGCTGGGAAATGTGTGGTGGAAGACATGTGGTAATCCAAGACCGCAATTAATCAGTAAGATTAGTTCCACCAAGACTTTCACTCAGCCCTTGGAATAATGCTTTCCAATTGGAGTTTGCATGGTGGACCAAGGGAATCTGTCCTCCCACAACCCCCAATACTTGAGCCTCCTCCAAACTTACCATGGCCTGAAGAAGATGAAGAAGAAGAAGAAGAGGAGGAGGAGGAGGATGAAGATGACGAAGAAGATTGAACACATTGTAATTTTCTTTTTATTGATTTTTTATTTTATTTTTATTTTTAGTATCATATTTCTTAGTGAAAAGTCATTTGCACCATAACTTTCATTGATAATCTCTTGATTTTGTTTTCAAATTATTTTTTGAAAAGTTTCAATGCGCACAATTAAACTGCCATGGTAGATGTGAAATACTTCGCAATTTTAGTTACCTAATAAAATGTGAGACTCTGAAATTTAATAATTCCAAAATATTTATGTTTGAGTAATATTTTGCATTGACCACTATTAGTACCCTCAAAACTAAAAATTATGGTGCTAAGATCTAAGTGTGTGTGTGTGGGTGGAGGGGAGAGAGAATTAAGGAGCTTAAATGAGAATAGTAAGAGACAATGAAATAAAAAATGTGCTAGGCATTTGTAGGCCTTAATGAATGCAATAAATGATTATAGGGATGAAGAGAAATATCTCTCATTTGGAGTGAATGAAAATAAAAAAGTAAGGGAATGAAGAAAAATATCTTTCTCAAAATAATTGAGAAAAGTGAGAAAATTAAGATGAAGAAAAATATCTCTCTTGAAAAGAAACACTCATTGCATTCATAAGATGAAGCACATATGGCACCAAAAAATTCTAAAATATGGACTCTTGGCTCTTCTCAACCAAAAATGCCTAGAAATCCCTCTAGAACATTTGGGTTTAGCATCATACATCAAAGTGAAGGAGGGAAAAAGAGTGTAATAAGACTGAGATTAATATGATTAAGAAGTCATGTTTCACTAATCACCCTATTAAGTAAACATTAAATGAAGAAAATTTCACAATTATTTTTTGTAATTATGCAACTTAAGAATTTAGAAAATCATTTCAATACTTACTCGAGAATGAGAAGAAGCTAAGTGTGGGAGTGTGATAAATCTGAGATTTATAGTTAATTTAGTGAATAAAAATAATAATTTCTCTTGGATTAGTGTGCATTGATATGCGTTTGCTACCTTAGTGAATAAAAGCCATTTAAGTTTAGTACTCAAGCTTCTCTGATTAATGCTCTTAAGGAAAACAAGCTCATCAAAAAAGGATGCAACGCATACCTAGTAATTATGTTGGGTGAAAAGAAGGAGGAGATGCTGGCGCTACGTTGCACTGCGGTGTGCTACGGTGCCCAATTTCCCGATTGCTGGATGCTATGGGGCACTGTAGCATCCCTTGGCTAAAAGCCAGGCGCTATGGCATATGGTGGCATGCTACGATGTGCTAATGCAGAATCAACCCAAGACTCAAGTGCGATGGCGCGCTGTGGCGCCCGACGGTGATTTTGCCTGTGCGAAAATCGTAACGGGTCTCCTTTCGCACTCAAATACTCTCAATTTATAGCACCTCACATGTAGTTCCATATACCAATGAAAAGGTATTTCTGAGACCTTTCTATTGATACTAAAATTGAAATGAAAGAATTATCTTAATGATGCAAATAATGAGGTTGAGGTACAGGTATGCAGAAAGAAGGAAAAATAGAGCTGATTTTCTTCATTAAAATTTCCTATCTCAAGGAGCTTTAATGGATTCTATATCCCAATCACATATTTCTAAGCATGCAAAATAAGTATGAGACTAAAAATGGAGCAGGTATTGGATCATCCAATGGGAGAAATGGAGGTACCTTGGCTATTAGATGGAAGTAGATGGAGGAAGAGAGCTCCGTTTTCTACAGGACCTTGGGAGCTTGAGGGCTTCTTCAGTAGTAAGCACAATAATGGATGGAAGAGGAGTAGAGATCAGCTGGACAAATGGAGGAAGGAAAGGGATTAGGGTCCATCTTATAGGAAGAGGAGAGGGAGGTGGCTCCATCTGAGAGGGCATGGCTTTGGATGGGATTAGTTTGAGTCATCCCATCACAAGTATGAGGAGAAGGAGATAGTTTGGGTAGAAAATGGAGAGGAGAGGGCCGGCTTTACATGAGGGAGTAGAGGAAAGCACCAACTTCAGTAGGAGGAGTGGTCCAGCATAGAGAATAAAGAAAAAGAAAAGAAAAAGGATATTTAATAAATTTTGGTTTAAATATATTTAATTAATTATTGCTTTAAAATCAGAATTTATAGACATGCTCCAAAAAATCCCAAGAATTTACCCATAGCCAATTTGGATATCGATTTCGACGAGTATTTAATTTTCCTATTTTTCGGGGTATTTAATTACATTAAAATATTTGCGAAAATCCGATGACTTCCAAACACGTCCAAAATATCACCCGTAGCTAATTTGGGGTGACGAGCGCAATGGAGAAGTTAGCTTTTGATTTAGAGGTCAAATTAAATATCTCAATTTTAGAATTAATTAAATATTATTAAAATATTCCAAATATTAAATTGAACTCTGAATTGCTCCAAATCTTCGAGGATTGATTCTAATGACTAGATGAACTCAATGGAATGATAATTAGGATGCAATTAAGCTAAGTAACAACCTTGGATTGTTATAATAGATGTGTAAGGGCATTACATTAACGAAGGCCCCAAGATCACATAGGGGATCTAAAAGGACCACTCCTTTAATTACGCATGAATGTTGAGTCTTCTCAATAGATTTAACCTCACCAAGAAATCCTCTGAGTATTCTTCAATCTTATCTAGTGCTCTGAAAGGAACAGTTGTCGCATTCACTCTCAACACTTAGACATTCATGAGATCTGAGTTTGATGAATTCACCCTTTATGTCGAAGCTATAAATTATTAAGTTTAGTTGAGCATCTCATGAACTTGACTCCATCAATAGCTCTCATGCATCTAGTTTTAGGTTTAGCTAAGGAATTGAGCTACTAGGCTTCAAAGGTTTATGTCACATCAACCTATAGCACACATATCTCTAAGATCTCACATAAACCAAAATGAGCAACGGAGCTCTATAGATGGTTCTCGGCTCACATATGTCATCATCTTGATTTAGCAAAGTTCATTGTGCTATGAAGCTCAATAGGGCTTATCATTGAGCCCTAGGCTTGACATGCACTATTGACCTCGCATAAATCAAGTGAGATCAATGGAGCTCAGATATTAAAATAATACTCCAAGGCTCAATAGATCTACTCAAGTTGAAGGTCATGCACTAAGCATTTTCGCCGAGCAAATGTTATCACAGGCATTCATGATGTCCACGCTCTATTATGCATGTCCTTATGTCTAAGAGGTATAGAGAGCACATGGAGTTCATGATGAATTGATTATCACATAAATTTTACAATTTGCTCATATTTTCCAAATTTTTTATTCACATGCATTCGATGAAATAAACTAAATGACATTATTTTAAATTGAAGGGTACATACCATTTTCCATCCTTACATTCTTACACACTTAACACCCAATCCTCTCTAAGGAGGGTTTAGGCTACCATTGATTTAATACAATAAGAAAAGATACAAAATAGAATCACCCTTTCCATGGTTTGTACAGGAAAATAATTGAGAAAAAGAAGAGATACAATACTAAGGAATAGCCCCTTATGTTCTCCTTACTTTCTCCATTCCTTGATCTTTTTCCACCTCCTACCTTATGTGCTCCTTCTATTATCTAGTTGCAACCCTGCTCTCCTTGGGGAAGGGTTCTTTCCTCCTTGATCTATAATAATCTCTTGGTAAAAACCCTTGAGGTCAGAAATTCTAGAACCCCAACTCAATCTTAAACTTCTGCTTATATAATCTATGAATTTCTCAGCATTAATGCAATCACCACCTTCCATCTCCTTAGAATTTAAGTGCTGTCATAAAGTTTTCCTTTATTCTCTTAAAAGGAAGGAGGTTTTAATGTATTCTAATTAATTGCTGCTATAGGTAAGGATATAATTAAGTTTCCTTCTCTTGCCAATGCTGATTTGGATTCTCATGTCTGAGAAATTTTAGTGTCAGTGCTAGGCGTGCGGTAGCGCCAGACTTTCGATCTTGAGGGCGCCATGGCATATGGTAGCGCCAAAATTTTGGTCTCAAGGGCGCTATGGCGTGTGGTAGTGCCTATTAACTTAGAAATTTGTACAAGTCTTTATGGTGCGCGGTAGCACCGGATTTTCATTTTGATCCACTACAGCGTGCGATGGCATCAGACTTTCAATGATGATGATGTTGTAGCACATGGTAACATAGACTTTTGGTCTTAAGGGCACTATCACATGCGGTAGCACCTAGCTTTCAGTGATGAGGGCGCTAAGGCATGCGGTAGTGCCTGTCTTTCGATCTTAAATTCGTTGTGGTGCATGATAGCACTTGGCTTTCAAGTCAGGTTCTACCACAACGTGCTGTGATGCAATGTGGCGCGTCATAGCGTGTTTCATCCAGATTATCAAATTTCTGTTGCAAACTTGATTCCAGTCCTTTTTGTTCTGTAAGGTTGCAGACGCATATCAAAGCACACTAATCTTAAGAAAATTATTACTTTTATTTACTAAATTAACTATAAATCTTTGATTTATCACTTGCTAATGAATAAGCTTGACTCCCCTACCTAAAGTGATCTTTTTCTTCTGGCAGTTTATGGTAGCGTCATGCTTGCTTAGCGACTTCATCCCTTGTAACATGTCAAAATTTGCTATCGAAAGTATGACTAACTTGGCCTCAAAATTTTGATCGCCAATGGGAATGACTAACTGTAGAATTTATAAGCTTGCATATGGGCTATGCAGGGTAGCTTTGTGCTCAAAGATCTGGCTAATCGGTAGAATGGTAGCTTTATAGATTTCGCCTAGATTTTAATTACGAAAGAGTGACTTGCTCCAATATCAAAAAGACTATTATAAGTTTTTCCACTAATTTCTAAGGTGCCTAGCATAAGAATATAAATTTTTACTTATTATAACAAGAAAGAAAAGATGAAAGCATAAGCTTAACAAAAATTAAGGCATGCCTGAAACAACATCATCATCCTCAGGAGCAGAAGACCACTGATAGAAGTAGAGGTTTGGCAATTCTGATTCACTGAACCCTGACGGCTCTGCGCATGAACAAGAGGAAGTGGTGGCATAATCGCAAGTGCAGGAGTTCTAATATTCAATGTTTGGGATTGAAGACTTGATCTCTTCTAGAGCGTGTGATAGCAACTCTATTAATGTCTTCTTGAAGGTGCAATTATAAAAATTATGGCCTTGACTGCCACAAGTCTAACAAACATTACTCTGATGGTAACACTTGCCATAAGGGTGGGGGTGATTGCATTCAAGAGTAACAACTTGAGGCTGCTTAGCATCAAGGTGAAATACTTTCACTGTTCTTGGATGCTTGATGGTTTTTTTTCTAATAGGGACGAATTGAGCCTTTCTCTTTTTACCCATCTGAATCTAGAAGTGCTCTTGCGTACGGATAGCTTCCATAAGCTCGAAGAGATGCTTAAAGAGATGGAACACAAGATGTGCCCTGATCAAATCTCAAAGTTCCTTCAAAAACATGTTACACCTGGTTGCTTTAGTTCTTACCAGATTTGTAGTAAATCTAAATAATCAGAAAACTCCAATTCATACTCAGAAACAGATCTTCCTTGCAAAAGCTGAACTAGTTCATCCTCCAATATGTTTTGGGTTGATTAAGGGATGAATACCTCCTTAAACACTTCAAGGAAGGATCCACACATAATATTTTCAGCCTCAAAATTCGCAAACTTGGTATTGCGCTCATTCTTCCACCGTATTCTGCTTCTTTTTGGAATAAGTGCATGGTTAAATGAATAGCCTAGGAATTCGGGCACTTAATGCTTTTTAAGTTTTTCTCCACTAGTTTCAGCTAGCATAGTGTCCATGGGGTTCATAGCCCCATTAAAGATAGGTGTCCTCAATCTAATAAAGCAATGGAGAATGCCATCTGCTAAGAAGTGTGAGGCAGATGGGGTTGCGACAATAATAATAGGAGGTTGCTGAGTCGCAAGAATTTTATGAGTTTCCCAAGCTTACTGAGCTTTCCTTACAATCAAAGCCTTCACCAATCCAACAAGAGAGCTCACATCTTTAAACCTACATGAAGAAGAAATGGTGTTCTTGATAAGAGTTGTTATCAATGGAGAACCAAGATTCATGACTGGAAATAAAGAATACAAAATTCAGAAGGTAAATCAAGAGGTTATTTCTCATTAAATACATTTAAATGAGTTACATAAGATAGATGAACTAGAAAGGAAAGACATCAAAATCAGTACAAAATTTTGCTACAAAAGAAGTACAAAAGTCGACATAAATAATAGCGCATGATCCTCTCTTGCATTTGCTCACTAGCCTTGAATACGTTTTGACCCACCATTCTTTAACATTTCCACAGAGTAGAGTTCCCAAAATCTAGAGGCAGTAATCGTCAGGATATGCTGTCTCTCAGAAAGTAATGGTCATATGACTAAGCCACTCCTAAGAAAGAATAGGGAGACTAGATCTGTTGAATGGTGGGTAGAATAAGAACTACAGTTGATCAAGAGCTTGGAGTGCATCTTGCACCTGGGGTAGATTGGGCCTAGTCCTTACAGCTTGAAGAGACTTTACTTTTATTGCCATTTTCTATATTTTACTTATCCCATGAGGATGAGTATAATTGCATCTAATATTTATATAACTTTAATTAACTTTGGATATTTTACTTTACTATTATGTAATGTGTTTTTCTTTCTTTTTTGAATGACTAAAATGGTATATATCTATGTTATATTATGCACATAGTTTTCCACTTTATAGCTTCTCAGACCCCCCTATTGTAGAGCCCCGCCCCGTCGTCACACGCAAAAGATAAAATATACTTAGATCAGTGGCGGGGCGGTGCGCTACTCGAGGAGGGAGCAATTGACAACACATTTCCCCAAATAGGCTAACAGACTGAGCCACACTGAAGGCTGCTAACTCGAACCTAAGAGAAGGATCGAGAGTCAATACTTAAGATAAGAGAAGAATACTTATCTTAAGTATTAGACTAATACGTACATTGAATTTAAAGAGGTAAATATGAATCCAATATACGTTTTCAATATATATATATATATGCATTCCCAGTATGCCGATCACATCACAATACTAAGTATAGTAGTATAACAGAGTGCGTAAGCTATGGCAAGGCATCCAGAATACATTTATCACAGAGCATTAGTAAACATTCATCTCAGAAAAGAAAAGTAAAATACATCTAGAATTATTACAAACTGATTTAAAAGATGAAAAATGAAGTCTATCTGAAGTACTAAAAATAAAGCAATAAGTAAAAGGTGGAAGGCTGAAACACAAGAAGCCTAACACATCGCAACTAACTAAGCAGTTCTAAAGTAAATGAAATAGACAGTAAAGTAAATACGACTGTAGAAAATAATAGTAAAGGCACTATTTAACTGAAACTATAAAGACTAGGCATAGTAAAGCAGTATCGAAATTGAATATTGAAGGTAAGCAAAAATATCAAATGCTCAGAAATCAATGTGAAAAATGTCTAATGCTGTGCCATATGTCACTGGAACGATGCACCCAAATATGCCACAACACGGTATGCCATGGTATATAACAGAACTATCACTGAAAGGCTATGAGTCGTATGGTCCAATGTATACATACACCCAGTTGGGAAGACAGTACGGTGATGCCGATGCATCATGAAATTCCCCAGTCAATGTATGCAATATTCAGTAACCCATAATTCATCACTAATGCTCATACATCATCACTGAATCAAACTAAGGAATGATTCCCTGTTTAATACACTCTTAGTTTTGGGAGATTTACTCTAACGAGACTGTATTCATAAAATCCCTCAGGATAGCACCTGCTCATAAGTCCACATTGGAGTGAATTAACCAATCCTGAATACTACTGAAGAAAACTAGTACTATGGGTATACCATACTACACCAACCAATGATCTAGGTTCAAACAACTCTATTTAATCAATAAGGATTTATCAAGACTATTAATTCCTATGCTAGATAGGTAACTACTATACAAGGCTCCAAGAAAAAGATGATCATGGATCACTAAACATAGATTCTACCACAAGGAAAATTGTCATTCTAATATCTTAAGTGATTCCTACCACGAGGGGTTAAGATCAACTTTTAAGGTTAAGGGATCATCCGAGCTTCTACCTCAATGAGTTATACAAAATTCTCCTACCTCAATGTATATTTAAATTTAGGTCTTTAAAATAATTAAGAGATAATCTTATGCTGAGATACTTAAGATCTCACTCCCTTAATTCAAAAGCTAACAATTTAAGTTCTATTTAATAGTTAGGTTTAGAGTGATCAGATCAGATGATTAAGTCATCTAATCATATCTTATTCTAAGATTATGGGATTTAAATCAAGGATGTTATTAGAGTCAAATCAATTATTAAATCAATTTAGTTCTATTATCTCTTTATGCTGGTTGTCTTATTTAGGAGAAAATCAAGTATCTAAAGTTTAGATTCAGATTAATCAATTATATAGATTTATCAAAAACCTTAACATGTCTAATTCAAATACTTAAGATCAATCCCAAATCAGATGCATTATTGGAATAATGTCAATTTCATTATCTAATAATCAAGTCAATTTAATTAGGATTTAACAGTTTGGATCTTAATCAAATAGATTAGGGTTTAACCCCTTACTCATGCCTAATTAAGATCAAATGTTTATTTATAAATCAAATGTCAAATTAGTGAATTTGAGATGTATTATTGGTGGCAATCTTAGACCTAGATCAAGTCTTAATAGCTTGATTAAAGTCTTAAGACTTCTTAAGGTTAATTAAGAGATTTAAGTTCTCCATTTTTGATTTATTCAATTTATACATCATAAATTTGCATACATGATTTCAATACATCTCCCTTAATGTTATGAATCATATTACTAGAAAAATTTCAGAAAATAGAAAGTAATTAGTGCTAATAAAACTCTAAATCAATCCAAAAGGATTAGCACATAAATACAAATCCAACCATCAAAATTTCATGCAATTCGACACCTAAGTTCTAATTTACCATACAATTAATCAGAGACTAAGTTTGCTAAGATCCAATAGTCACAAACCCTAATTTTCACTAATTATAGTTTAACAAGATTAGGCATAAGTTGAAATACAGAAATTAGAAAAATAAACTACTTAGAACATTCATTCTACTAATTATAAGGGAACTAATGGCACCCTAATCATGCAATTTGGGTAAGTATTCATGATAATCAACCCTAATCAAGATCTAAAATAATTGTTCAAAGAATGGAAAATCTAACCATTAAATGTTCAATATTATTTTATATTCAGATCCCTGAGGATTTTCTGATCAATTTCATATATAATATTATAGGGTTTGGACTAGTGGATGAATATTTATTCAATTAATACATTATGTATTTTTCCAATTAATTTTTCCTATGATTTGATTAATTGGATTATTTTCCTTACGGAAAATAAATCCAATTAATCAGATTTTAATTAAAACGGGTTCGACCGGAATCCAAAAGGCGCGGGTTCACCGGGGCCCGAATACCCAGGACTGTGGCACCGCGCGAGTCACGGGTCGGCCTGACCCGCACAGAGCTTCATCCCCGATCCTTCATCCCGACGGAAGGATCGGATTAGGGGAACCCTAATCACCCATTTCTGGCACATTCTGATCATGGCACGACCAACCAATGATCGCTACACGTTCCCCATGGTCAGGCGTACCAAACGAGACCCGAAGCCCTCTGTGAGATGGCTCGAATTGGTCGGACCTTACTCACCCACGGGCTCCTTTAATGGAGCTACTGTGGGGAGACAATTCTCCACACAGAGGCCATGCCAGACCCAGGGCTCGATCCCTACACCATTAGGGAGGTGAGATGGATCGAATCCCCTTGGTCTGAGTGCCTGAGGTGGGCTGGAATATCAAGACCTTACTCACACGAGGCGTTCCTTAAGGGATTTAGCCCGATCGATCAATTCAACCAATCGGGGCTAACTTAGAACTCAATTATGATAGCAGTGAGTTTGAAACTACAATATGCATCTATACGCATCAAAAGAGGGAAGGTCTGAACCTCATTGGCTCAAAGCCAGCAAATGGGGATACCTGGTTTTGACGGGGAACTTGTAGACGTCGCAGGGGTCAATGACAAGCTACATGAGCTTCCTGAGATTTCTATGAGAGTTCCTCAATGCCAGGAGACTCTTCTATCAGTGGTACACACATCGAGAATGCCTGGGAGACCTCAGCCGATCAGCAATGGCGATTTGAGAAGGAGACTCCAATTGATCAACAAGCTTTACCCCAGGGAGATCTGAGGCTATTTATAGCCTCAAAGGGAAGTGAGAAAGGTTCTAGATGGATTGGCCTGGGCTGGAGCGGCTCGAGAGACTGGGCCATGGCTGAGCTCTTGAATTTCCAATTCGAGCTTGTCCGGGTCACGAGGCCCGATCGGGGGGTCCTTGCCAAGAAGGGGAAGGTCGTAACGGTCTGCTGAGGTGGATGCTAGAGTGGGGGACTGGCTCGGCAGCTGGCAGTATGGGGAGATCTTCCCTGTCAGGTGTGAGCGAGAGGAAGACGAAGCTCCACAGTCGCGGGAGGGTCCGGAGCTGTTTGATTGATCAATCAGAAAGACGTGACTGTCCTGATCCTCTGGATCCTAACGGCCAGATTCGATTGAATCCACGCCGTAGGATTCACGGGATGCATCCAACGGCATATCCGTGATTCCATTGGATATAATCCTAGTTGTCCGTTAGATAAGTGTGATGGGTAGATTTTCGGGACTCCACTGCCGCACGACTTGAGCTCCGCAGCGGATCTCCCGCATTTTGCACAGCGGATCCTGGCTGTTAATTCAGTTTTAGGGTATATTTATAATTTAAAATTATTAGGAACCCTTAATTGCAATTAGAATTAAATGTGAATTATGGCCTAAATGATTTTCAAATTGCACCAAACTTTCACCCTCGCTAATTTAATGCAATCAGATTTAATTCTGAGATCAAAATTTTTCGGTATAATCTAGGGCATCTAGACTGATCAAAATGCTATTTTGGACCTAGAGAAGTCCAATGGACTTCAAATTTTCTCGATAGGCTCAATTTGATGTTATATAAGCAATGATATTGAAATTAAAGTTTGATTAAGCTATACATATGTAAGAACCCAAGTTGTTACCTTAGTTGATTAGAATAAACCTTAGTCTTAATCTTGATCTTAAGTGTAAATTAAGTCATTAGGAGTCAACCCCTAAGACCAGTCCAAATCAGGAGTCAAATAGATTGAATCTTGATTTTTAGAAAATCCAAAAACTCGAGAATTTGACCTATTTAAGATGACCTCCTATCAAAAAATGGACTTCATCATTGCGCTCATTACCCCTAAATTAGCTAGGGGTGATATTTTCGTGTAAATCGGAAGTCGTCAAAATTTTGACGAATATTTTAATAATATTTAAATATTTAGAAAATGAGAAAAATTAAATACTCGTCAGAATCGATATTTGACTTTGCTGTTGCGTTCCTTACCCCCCAATTAGCTAGGAGTGATTTTCTGAGAATTTTTGGAAAACATCAAACCATATAAATTTAATTAGGAAAATTTATGATTTATATTAATTTAATATAAATACATCAATTTAATTTTTCTTTTTTTTTTCTTCTCTTTTCTTCCTTAATTCTCCCGACGCCTTCCTCTGCCTTAATCGATCGCCCAATCGCATGCTATCCCCTCTCCCTTCCGATGGATGGTCCCTTCGAGCGGTGCAATGATGTCGCCGCTCGATTGAGGCAAGTGGCCGATGACATGTGGCATGTGCCGCTGTGCCCGCTGCTGCTAGCTTCGTGGGATCTGCCGAAGTTATTAGGCCCACTTCCCTCTACTTCTCGAAAGGATCGTAAATTGTGCTCTCCATGGTTGTTCTGAGCATCTTGAGCTATCTTGAGTGATTTGTATATCAGATAATAATGCTTTAGCTATACTTGCTTTATGAGTATGTACACAACAATAATGCTTTAGATTAGTTGGGAACTATTTTATTTGATAGGAGAATATTGTAGCTTACACCGTATTGATACTATTCAAATGAATATAGATCATGACTCATATTTTGGCTCGTCATTTCTCATTTTTAGTTCAATCAGGGTAAGGTTCTCTTCTCAGAAAGCTGTTTATCATAGCTTGCTATTGTTTCCAGCACAATGGTAAAATAAGAAACATGATTGAAACCTTGTGTTAAATGCGAATGAGATAATCCATAAAAGAGGGTTACCTTGTTCTATTCTAGGAATTAATGAAGTTTAAAAATCTTAAAATGTAGCGCCCCGCCCCGTCGTCGCGTGCAAGAGATAAGTATAGTCATATCGGCGGCGGAGTGGTGCGCCACTCAGGGAGGAATAACCCGTCTCCCTAAATAGCTTAAAACTAAGCCCGTCTAAAGGGCTACTGACTCAACCTCAAGGAGGGTTGAGAGCTAATATTTAAGATAAGAGTAGTATTCTTATCCTAAGTATTAGATAAATACATATATTAGATTTAGAATATAATAGGAATCCAATATATATATATATATATAAGATGTCAGCATTTTTAGTATGCTGATCACATCACAATACTAAGTATAAGTAGTATACAACAGATTACGGAAGCTTAAAGTAAACTTCCAAAAACATTCATCATACAAGCTGTATGGAAATATTCATCTCAGAAAAGAAAAGAAAATACATTCAGAATTATTACAAACAGTTACTGAATAACTGACATAGAGCTAAGTGCTGAACTGAAAATACTAAGCAGAAAAATAAAATTGAAGAAGAGTCCGCTAATGCTCCATGGGCTCCTCCTGAATCTCCTGGGTGTCCTCCTGACCTAGCTCAATATACTGCTCAGGATCTTGCAAATTATCGAATCCCAAAAGTACCCCATGTTAGACAATAAGTCTAACACATTTAACTAGCCTAAACACTTCTAGTTATTCATTTAACATTTACATAATGTGATTAAATCTATAGAAATACTATAAAGGTAACTAAAAGCATAAAACTGTATAAGACTGTACAAAGCTGAAGTAAAGTAAAGTAAAGCTGAACTGTAAATTGAAATACTGAAAATAAACCAAAACAGTGCTGAATCTGAACTGAATAATCATCTGTAAAATTAGGCTGTATGTAACTGAAACTGTGCATCTGAATATGCCACAACACTGTATGCTACTGATATGCAACCAAAATATCACTGAACTGCTATGAGTAGTACGGTCCAATGTATACATACATCTAGTTGGGAATACTGCTTACTGATGATACCGATGTATCCTAAAATTCCCCAGTCAATGTATGCAATATTCCATAACCCATATATTATCACTGATACTCATACATCATTCTAATACTCACACGTCATGCTTATGCTCATGCTCATACTTCTAAACTACATGAGATAAATCTAAAAATCCAGAAAATGCTTTGAAATCTGATAATGAATTCTAGGTCTCCATTGTGTAGAATTCTGCTAAAAGGATTCTGACTCCTAGATTCTAGTTTGATAATTGATTAAAGTTGAGAGTTTACTTAAAAATCATTAGCTGAGATGTTGTATACACATAGTTAGCATATTTACAAGAAAGGTGGATTTAACCCTTAGCTTGTTTAAACTGCACTTATCGAAGCGCACTATGATAGGAGGCAGAACCCGATCACAGTTTATATATCAAGCTAAGCCGTTAAATGACCTAATTACAAGCATACTTAGTGGCCTACGTAAAGTGACTTAAGATATTTAGTTTGCTTAAACTGCACTTATCGAAGTGCACTACAATAGGAAGCAGAACCCGGTCGCAGTTTATATCTCAAACTAAGGATCTTGTTCACTAATTGTAACACTCTTAGTCCTGGAAGATTTACTCTAACGGGACTGTATTTGTCTAATCCCTCAGGATAGCACCTGGTCATAAGTCCATATTGGAGTGAATCAACCAATCCTGAATACTACTGAAATAATCCAATACTATGGGTATACCCTACTATACCCAACCAATAATCTGGGTTCAGATGATTCTATTTAATTAACAAGGATTTATCAAGGTATTAATCCTTACTATAAATAGGTGTGTCTTACACAAGGCTCTAAGGATGTGATCAAAAGATCACTCAACATAGGTTACTTCCATAAGGAATAAGTCCCATTTTAAGCACTTTAGGTGGTTCATACCTCAAGGTATCCAGCTCAACTTCTAAGATTATGAAGGATCATCTAAGTTTCCTACCTTAATATGTTACAAAAGTCCTTCCTACCTCAATGCATCAATAAGTAAGGCCTTTAAATGTTTTCTTAATGATCCTAACGCAAAACCCTTAAGATCTCACTATTCTACTTCTCAAGTTAACATTCAAGTGGTCAGATCAGATGATTGAAATTCATTTGATCCTTTTCTATTCTACAATTATGAGATCAAATCAAGGATATTATTAGAGTTAGGTCATTTCATAAATCATTATGATTTTATTATCATCTTTATGCTAATAGTCTTATATAGGAGAAAATCAAGGATCTAAAGTTTGGATTCAGATGGTTCAATCACACATATTCAATATTAACCATAACACTTCTAATTCAATGATTTAAGATCAATATCAAATCATGTGCATTATTGGAATAACATCAATTGAATTATCTTACAATCAATTTAATTAATTAAGATTAAGGCTTAGATCTTAATCAAAATAAGCTAGGGTTTAACCCCTAACCTTTCTATCATTAAGAACAATGTTAACTTAAAGGTCAATGACAAATCAATGTATTATTAGTTTATTATTGATGTCACACTTTAGGTTTAGATTAAGTATCATCTACTAAATCAAGTTATCAAGATTCTTATGTTCAAGTTTAATTTAATGGCAATTATGCACAATTAAGTGTCCAATTAAGTGTTAAAGGTTTTCTAACATACATCCGAATAACATGAAAGCATATGAATGACATAAAATAAAAAGGTAATTAATGCTAATCAAATTCTAAATCAAACCCAAGAGATTAGCACATAATCACAATTCCAAAAGAGGACCTAGGTTTCATGCCATTTGGTTATTAAAGTATATCTATTCAACACAAGCATGTAAGGGTCCTACTATTCAGCAATTAGCACAATACTCTTAAGGTACATAATAGACATTGAGCACTTGATAAAAGTGATAAAGTTTCAAAATTGTTTTCCACATATAATTTTATGCAATACTCAATTTTAGCTAAAATAGGTTCAAATTTGATATTATTTAGTCCTACCAGGGTCCTAGGGACCTTAAAATATAAAAACACTGAAGTTTTGGCCATTTAAGCCAAAACTGGGCAATATTAGAAGAATTCTGAGCATTTTGCAAGTTCAGACGCTACAGCACGCTGGAGCGCACGGTAGCGCCTTTAGTGCTGCGACGCACTGTGGCGCTGCAGCGCACTGGGGCGCATTTCGCACAGCAGCGCGCTGGGGCGCTTTTCACGCGGCAGCGCGCCGTAGCGCTTTTAGCGCTGGGGTACGCTGCGGCAGCGCGCCATAGCACTTTTAGCACTGGGGTACGCTACGGCGCACTGCGGCGCGCTATGTCGCGCGCAGCGGTTGACCTTGCGAAAGCACTGTTCCATTAATTCATTTTGGTATTTCCTAAAGTTTTCCGAAAATTCCGCTACAACCCGCTGCAGCGCGCTACGGTGCGCCGGAGCGGTCCATTTTGTGAAATACTGTTCCAATAGTTTTATGACTGATTTTCTAAGATTTTCGAAAAATACCGCATCAGCCCGCTGCAACGCGCTACGAAGCTTTGTAGCGGTCCATTTTGTATTTTACTGTTTAATTACTTATACACTAAATATTTTTTGTGTTTTTGCCAAAAACCCGCTGCAGCCTGCTACAGTGCACTACGGCGCACTGCAGCGGCCCAACTTGCAACTTTGGGCGCTGCAGCGCCAGACGGTGATTTCACCAGGTGCGAAACCCGTAAAGGCCTAATTTCAAGCTCAATTACTCCCAATCTAGAGCGTTCCATGAGTGGTGCTATATATCAATGGAAAGGTATTTTCAATACCTTTCCATTGACACTAAAATCAGCACAAACAAAACATTTTAACTATATAAGAAATGATGATGAATGCATAGGTGTGCAAAATACTAGAGAAACAGAGCAGTTTTCTATGAAGCTTTTAAGAGTCTTAATAACTTTCATACATATTTATAGACTTCCAAAGGTGCATTCAAGCATTATAGTATTATGAAAGAGACAAGGAGAGGAACAAATGGGTACCTTAGATCTTGCAAGGGTGGAGGAAGAAGGAACCTTTGCCTTTCTTCAAAGCCTTAGAGATGAGCTCCTTCTTCTTCTTTAACACAAGTGCATCAAGCAATGGAGGGGGGTGATGAGAAAATTTCAGCAAGCCAAAGAAGGAGGGCTGAGCTTCTCTTTAAAGAGGGAGGAGAAGCAGGTGTGAGGGGATAGGCCATCATGACCCTATAGAGCTAGGATGTGAAGAGCCATCCTACTTGTCTAGGGAAGGCATAGCTAGGTGGAGAGGGGAGGGATGGCCTCAAGTAACTTGGATGAGGGGAAAAATGGCCAGCCAAAATTAGGGAGAAAAGAGGGATTAAATGCAAATTAAGAAATAATTAATTATTATTCATATTTTTTAATTTATTAGAAATTCGGATAAATTAAACGTGCTCCAAAAAATCCCAAAAATTCACCCCTAGCTAATTTGGGGATGAGGAATTCAGCGGTGACATTGGATTTTGATTCTGATAATTATCTAATTATTCCCTTTTTCAGTGCATTTAATTATATTAAAATATTCGCGAAAATCCGACAACTTCCAAATGAGTTCAGAAGTCGGATTTTGATTTTGAGATCAAAATAAATACCTTAATTTTCTAATTAATTAAATATTAAAATAATTCAAAATATTGGATTTAGTTCTGAATTGCTCCAAACCTTCAGGGTTTGGTTTTAAAAGCTAGATAAAATTAATAGAATGATAATTAAGATATGATTAGGCTCAAATTAAGTTGGGAAATAACTTTGGGTTGTTACAGACTCCCCCACTTTAAAATGATGTCGTCCTCGGCATCATCACTAAGAAGGGAAAAGAAAATGCAGAAAATTAAGAACAGAAATTTTGAATCTTAAAGGTACTTGAATTATCAAAGAGGCTTGGATATTTCTGTCGCATATCGGCCTCTTTTTCCTAAGTAGATTCTTCAACCGAGCGATTACTACACTGAACCTTTACCATGGGAATGGAACGATGTCTTAGCTGCATTTGATCACGAGCTAAGATTTTGCTAGGCTCTTCTATATAAGAAAGATTCGGCTGAAGGGATACTGCTGGAAGTTGGATTATATAAGAAGGATTATGAAGACACCTCTGCAGCAAGGAGATATGGAACACATTATGAATTGCAGAGAAATCTTCAGGAAGTTTTAGTCTATACGCTGCAGAACCAATTTTCTCTATTACTTCGAATGGTTTGACGTAGCGAGGACTGAGCTTTCCAACTACACCGAAATGAAATACACCCTTCATTGGGCTTACTTTGAGATACGTAAAGTCTCCAACATTAAAATCCAGAGAACGATGATGGGCATCGTGATCTTTATTCTGGCGATCTTGAGCTGCTTTAATCCTCTGCTAGATCAATTGCACCTTCTTATTCATTTCTTCAACTAAATTTGAACCATACAGCTGAACACTGCCTATTTCACACCATACTAAGGGTGTATTGTATTTTCTGCCATACAAGACTTCATACGGAGCCATGCTGATACTTGATTGGAAACTGTTGTTATACGTAAATTCAACTAAGGGAATATGATCTTCCCAAAAACCTCTGAAATCCAAAATACATAGGTGAAGAAGGTCTTCAAGAGTTTGATTGACTCGCTCGGTTTGACCATCTGTTTGAGGATGAAAAGCGGTGCTCATGCCTAGGGTGGTTCCCAAGTCTTGATGCACAGCTTGCCAGAACTTAGAAGTGAATCGACTATCATGATCCGATACAATAGACTTCAGAATTCCATGAAGTCTGATGATTTCCTTGATATACAGCTTCGCCAATTTCTCTACAGAATCAGTTTGACTATTGGAATGAAATGTGCCAATTTGGTCAGTCGATCGACAATGACCCAAATTGAATCAGCACCAAATCTTAATTTGGGTAAACCCATTACGAAGTCCATAGAAATATCAAACCATTCCATTCAGGAATTGCTAGAGGATGGAGAAGTCCTCCAGGCTTCTGATGTTCAGCCTTGACTAGATTACAGGCATGACACTTTGATACGAACTCAGCCACACTTTTCTTCATTTTAGGCCCCCAGAATGACTTCTTCAGATCTTGATACATCTTAGTACTACCAAGATGTACTTGGTAACCAGAATTGTGGCCTTCCACTAAAATTTCTTGATGCATGGATTTGGGAATCCACAGGCGATCTTCTTGATAAATTACATTTCCTCGCATCTGCAGGTCGAATCGACGACCACTTTTGATTTCCCTTTTAAACTTCAGATAGTCCTCATCTTTTGTTTGGGAGATGGAGACATCACGGTGAAACGTTGGTTCTATGGTACTCATAGATATTAATTCGCTTAGCATAGCACCACGAATTGGCCAGATATCAAGCCTTCTGAATTCTTCTTCTAAAGGGCTTGAAGCTATTAAGGAGGAGAGTGTAGCATGACGACTGAGTGCATCGACTATAACATTCACTTTCCTCAGATGATATTGGATCGATAAATCATAATCACTTCTTAACTCGAGCCATCTTCGCTGTCGATAGTTGAGTTTGCGCTGAGTGAAAATATATTTTAAGCTCTTATGATCGGTAACTATAGAATATTGGATGCCATAAAGATAATGATGCCAATTTTTTAAGGCAAAGGCTATGACAGCTAATTCGAGATCATGAACGGGATAATTCTTCTCATGTGGTTTTAACTGATGAGATGCATAGGAAATAACTTTTCCTTCCTGCATCAACACACAACCCAGGCTTATCCCTAAAGAATCAATATAGACTTGGTAGTTCAAACCTTCTTTAGGTAAGGCAAGAACTAGGGCAGAAGAAAGAGCATCTTTTAATGATTGAAAGGCCTTCTCACATTCTGGACTCCAAACAAATGGCACTGCCTTCTGAGTCAACTTTGTGAGAGGAGAAGCTATCTGCAAAAAGCCTTTGATGAATTTTCTATGATACCCTGCCAGACCCAAAAAGCTTTTTATATCAGTCACAGATGTTGGCTGTGACCAATCCTGAATGGCGCTAACTTTATTTTGATCTACTTTAATTCCTTGCGCATTTATGATGTGGCCTAGAAAAGCAACTGAGTCAAGCCAAAACTCGCACTTGGAATATTTTGCATAAAGCTCATGGTTTCAGAGTTCTTGTAGAACTAATCTTAAGTGCTTCTTATGATCAGCACTATTCTTTGAATAAATCAGGATATCATCAATGAAGACATGACGAATGTATCTAAGTATGCTTTTAATAATCGCTGCATTAGGTAGATAAAGATGGACGGTGCATTAGTTAATCCAAATGACATTACCAAAAACTCATAATGCCCATAGCATGTTCTGAATGCTATTTTTTCTATATCTGCATCTTTAACTCTTAGCTAATGGTAACCAGATCGCAGATTGATCTTGGAAAATACCTTAGCTCCAGCAAATTAATCAAATAGATCATCGATTCGCAGCAATGGGTATTTGTTCTTGATAGTTACTTTGTTCAATTCTCTATAATCGATGCACATTCTCATCGACCCATCTTTCTTATTCACGAATAAAACTGGCGCTCCCTAAGGAGATGAACTCGGCCAAATAAGACCTTTTTCTAGCAGCTCTTCCAGTTGCTTGTTCAATTCTTGCAACTCCTTAGGTGCCATACGAGACGGGACTTTGGATAATGGTTGGGTTCCCAGAATTAATTCTATAGCAAATTCTACTTCTCTAACGGGAGGAAGACCGGGTAGGTCTTCAGGAAAAACGTCAGAAAATCCACAAACTATTCGGTTCTCAGAAATAGGCACGACTTCTTTCTTTTCTCCCAGCATTATTACGAGATACACATCGCACCCTTTCCTGACTAGCTTATCTGCTTTCATGGCATTGATCAACGACGCTTGAGTGCTAAATCTTCCAACAAAAGTTTTTGATTTGCTTCCACTACCCAAAGTGATTTTCTTCTTTTGGCAATTTATGGAAGCACCATGTTCACTTAACCAATTCATGCCTAGGATTATATCAAAGTTTGCGATTGGCAATATAATTAATTTAGCTCCATATTTTTGTTCACCAATAGGAATATTTATGTTACAGAATTGTTGAGATTGCATACGGGCTCCGGAAGGTAACCCGATGCTCAACAAGTCTGCTAATCGATATGTTGGTAGCTTAAGGGCCTTCACCCAGTTTTCCAATATGAAGGAATGACTCGCTCCAGTATTTAAAAGGATATTACAAAGTTTATCATTTATTGATAAGGTGCCTATGATAACAATAACAGAATAAGAATTGCTACTCAAACATTTGAAAATACTGAAACAATAATGATTGAACACTAAAATGGTAAGAACTAAATAAAATTTTTTTAAGACATACCTGAAATGACATCGTTGCCTTCAGGTGCAGAGGTGGGTGTTAGCATGTATACCCTTGCAGGAGCTGAAGGTTGTTTGCCCTGGGGCCGCTAGCCTTGATAATTATAGGCTGGCTTCTGTGCAGGTACAACTGCCTTAGCATTTGAAGTGAGAGCTGGCATTATAGCAGGAGCGGGCTCTCGGTTGTTTCTTGGCTGAGCACAGAATGCTTGCATCTGACAGGAGTGATTGATGAGCACTTCATCGATTGTTGACTTAGCATCGCATTCGAAGAAACGGTGGCCCCTTTCGAGCACATGCAAAACACACACCACCAAAGTGGTAGAATTTCTCGTACGGATGGTATTTCTTACATTCTGGGTTTTGGGGTTGCGATTGTTCAGCTTCGATGTTATAAACCTTAGCCGTCTTGCGGTGGCCAAACTGCTCCTTCCTTGGCTGCACAAATGCAGCCTTACGCTTACGGTCCATCTGATCTTGAAATCCTTCTTGGAGGCGAGCCGCCTCGATCAATTCTACCAGAGTTTTGATTTTGTGGGACACTAGGAGCTTTTATCGAGTCCCTTAGACCCTTCAAGAAATGGTGGCATTTAGATGCTTCCATTATAACTATGTCTGGAACGAAGCGTGATAATCTCTAGAATTCTTGTTCATATTCGAACACTGAGTTATTTCCTTGAGTGAGTGGAGGAGCTCATCCTCCAGGATTGCTTGAGACGATGCTGGTATGAACGCATCGTGAAATGATTCCAAAAACATATCCCATGGGATATCTTCTATTTCATAATCGGCGAAGTTGTTGGCCCGCTCATTCTCCCACCAATATTCGGTTTCTTCTTGGAACAAATTAGTTATTAAGCGAATAGCTTCAAAATTAGGGCACTTGATACTAGTCAAGTTCTTTTCTGCCATCTTGAGCCAATTTACCGTGTCCATTGGATTTAGTGCCCCATTGAACATAGGAGTTCTTAGGCAAAGAAAATTGTGCAAGATTCCATCACCAATATAGTGTTAAGATGATGAGAACCCTGATGGGGGTGCAGGTTATTGCATGACAGAGAGAATTAGAGCACGTGTCTCTTGTGCTTGTTGCGCATTGCTTTCTATTAGGGCTTTCATTAGACTCACCATTGTATTTGATTCTTTGGGTCCGCCAGATGATGAGACCGCATTCTTAATCAGGGTAGGAGCTGAAGGAGATCCTGGATTCATGACTGTAACAAAGCGTGAACTTTAGCAAACAAGACAAAGATCTACTATCTTTTCAATCATCGCTTCTTCAAGAGAGAAGTTACATAGGTAGACAAAAGGATAAACTAATATAAAAGTAAGATATGATATGAAACCTAAGGACATCAGCTACAATACTCTGCCATAAAAGCGACACAAAAATCATTAAATGTTACTAATCGATGCTTCTTAAATAATCTTCTTTCTGTCCAGAACCACCATCTATCAGCAGAACCACCAAGCAGAAATCCCAATATTTGGAGAAGATAGTCATCAGGACAAGCTGTTTCTCGAAATACAGTGGTCACACGATTCAACCACTCTTTGGCAAGAATAGGGAGACTAGTTCCTCTGAAGGCTGGACAAACTAAAATCTTATCTAGCACTTCTACTCCACGAGGAGATACTCCTTCTATGATCCTTCCATAGATTTTGCCATCTTGGAAATCATCTGCCTAATACTCGTCGAATAATCTAAGGTAGTAGAAGAAATCGAACTGCTAATATTCCATCCCTAAAATTTCATTCAATTATTAGTTTTGATTTCCAATTATTTTAGTTATAAGAGTTAAATTTGTATATGTTACTTTTTAAGGTCCGTTCAGATCCTAAGATGTCATATATTACTTGCTTTTAACATTTAACCATATTTTACTCGTTTTATGGTTCGTTCAATTCCTAAGGTGTCATTTCTAGATATTCTTAGTTTCATTTCTGAAATTTCAGTAGGATAAACTATGGATGCTGCTTTTCTTACACTTAGTAATTGTGATCATATCCGCTATAAAGAATAGATCATAAAGTAGATAGGAACATTTCCTTATATAACACTTTATGATACTTCTCTGATACTAACTGTAGCGCCCCGCCCTGTCGCCGCACGCAAAAGATAAGTATAGTCATATCGGCGGTGGAGCGGTGCGCCACTCGGGGAGGAATAACCCGTCTCCCCGAAATAGCTGAAAACTAAGCCCGTCTGAAGGGCTGCTGACTAAACCTCAAGGAGGGTTGAGAGCTAATACTTAAGATAAGAGTAGTATCCTTATCCAAAGTATTAGATAAATACATACATTAAATTTAGAATATAATAGGAATCCAATATATATATAAGATGTCAACATTTCCAGTATGCTGATCATATCACAATACTAAGTATAAGTAGTATATAACAGAGTGCAGAAGATTAAAGCAAGCATCTAGAAATATTCATCACAGAAGCTGTATAGAAACATTCATCTCAGAAAAGAAAAGAAAATACATTTAGAATTATTCAAACAGTTACTGAATAACAGACATAGAGCTAAGTGTTGAACTGAAAATACTAAGCAGAAAAATAAAACTGAAGAAGAGTACGCTAATGCTCCATGGGCTCCTCCTGAATCTCGTGGGTGTCCTCCTGACTTGGCTCAATATACTGCTCAGGATCTAGCAAATTGTCAGATCCCAAAAGTACCCCATGTTAGATAATAAGTCTAACACATCGAATTAGTCTAAACAGTTCTAATTATTAATTTAACATTTACATAATGTGATTAAATCTGCAGAAATACTGTAAAGGTAATTGAAAGCATAAAACTGTATAAAACTGTACAAAACTGAAGTAAAGTAAGGTAAAGCTGAACTATAAACTGAAATACTGAAAATAAACCATAATAGTACTGAATCTGAACTGAATAATCATTTGTAAAATAAGGCTGTATGTCACTAAAACTGTGCATCTGAATATGCCACAACACGGTATGCTACTGATATGCAACCAAAATATCACTGAACTGCTATGAGTAGTACGGTCCAATGTATACATACATCCAGTTGGGAATACTGCTTACTGATGATACCGATGCATCCTGAAATTCCCCAGTCAATGTATGCAACATTCTGTAACCCATAAATCATCACTGATATTCATACATCATTCTGATACTCACACGTCATGCTTATGCTCATCCTCATGCTTCTAAACTACATGAGATAAATCTAAAAATTTAGAAAATGCTTTGAAATTTGATAATGAATTCTATGTCTCCATTGTGCAGAATCATGCTAAAAGGATTCTGACTCATAAATTCTAGTTCGATAATTGATTAAAGTTGAGAGTTTACTTAAAAATCATTAGCTGGGATATTGTATACACATAGTTAGCATGTTTGCAAAAAAGGTGGATTTAACCCTTAGCTTATTTAAACTGCACTTATCAAAGCGCACTACGATAGGAGGCAGAACCTGATCACAGTTTATATATCAAGCTAAGCGTTAAATGATCTAATTACAAGCATACTTAGTGGCTTACGCAAAGTGACTTAAGATACTTAGTTTACTTAAACTGCACTTATCGAAGCGCACTACAATAGGAGGCAGAACCCGGTCGTAGTTTATATCTCAAACTAAGGATCTTGTTCACTAATTGTAACACTCTTAGTCTTGGAAGATTTACTCTAACGGGACTGTATTCATCTAATCCCTCGAGATAGCACCTGGTCATAAGTCCATATTAGAGTGAATCAACCAATCCTGAATACTACTGAAATAATCCAATATTATGGGTATACCCTACTATACCCAACCAATAATCTAGGTTCAGATGATTTTATTTAATCAATAAGGATTTTTCAATGCTATTAATCCTTACTCTAAATAGGTGTATCCTACACAAGGCTCCAAGGATGTGATCAAAAGATCACTCAACATAGGTTACTACCACAAGGAATAAGTCCCATTTTAAGCACTTTAGGTGGTTCATACCTCAAGGTATCCAGCTCAACTTCTAAGATTATGAAAGATTATCTAAGTTTCCTATCTCAATATGTTACAAAAGTCCTTTCTACCTCAATGCATCAATAAGTAAGGCCTTTAAACATTTTCATAATGATCCTAACGTAAGACCCTTAAGATCTCACTCTTATACTTCTTAAATTAACATTCAAGTGGTCAGATCAGATGATTGAAATTCATTTGATCCTTTTTTATTCTATAATTATGAGATAAAATCAAGGATATTATTAGAGTTAGGTCATTTCATAAATCATTATAATTTTATTATCATCTTTATGCTAATAGTCTTATATAAGCGAAAATCAAGGATATATAGTTTGGATTCAGATGGCTCAATCATACATATTCAATATTAACCATAGCACTTCTAATTCAATGATTTAAGATCAATATCAAATCATGTGCATTATTGGAATAATATCAATTGAATTATCTTACTATCAAGTTAATTAATTAAGTGATTAAGGTTTAGATCCTAATCAAAATAAGCTAGGGTTTAACCTCTAACCTTTCGATCATTAAGACCAATGTTAATTTAAAGGTCAATGACAAATCAATGTATTATTAGTTTATTATTGATGTCACAGTTTAGGTTTAGATTAAGTATCATCTACTAAATCAAGTTATCAAGATTCTTATGTTCAAGTTTAATTTAATGGCAATTACGCACAATTAAGTGTCCAATTAAGTGTTAAACATTTTCTAACATACATACGAATAACATGAAAGTATATGAATGACATAAAATAAAAAAATAATTAATGCTAATTAAATTCTAAATCAAACCCAAGATTTGGCCATTTCAAACTTTAGGTTCAAAATTGATATTATTTAGTCCCACTGGGGTCCTAGGAACCTTAAAATACAAAAACAATGAAGTTTTGGCCATTTCAGCCAAAACAGGGCAATATTAGAAGAATTCTGAGCATTTTGCATGTTCAGACGCTACAGCGCGCTGGTGAGCGCGGTAGCGCTTTTAGCGCTGCGACGCACTGCGGCGCTTCTAACGCGGCAGCGCACTGTAGCGCATTTCATGTGGTAGTGCGCTATAGTGCATTTCGCAGGGCAGTGCGCTGGGGTGCTTTTCGCGCGGCAGTGCGCCGTAGCGCTTTTAGTGCTGGGGTACGCTACGGCGTGCTGCGGTGCGCTAAGGCGCGCCGCAGCGGTTCAACTTGCAAAAACATTGCTCCATTAATTCATTTTGGTATTTCCTAAAGTTTTTTTAAAATTCTGCTACAGCCCACTGCAGCGCGCTATAACGCGCTGGAGCGGTCCATTTTGTGAAATACTGTTCTAATAGTTTTATGACTAGTTTTCTAAGATTTTCGAAAAATACCGCAGCAGCCCGCTGCAGCGCGCTACGGCGCTCTGTAGCGATCCATTTTGCATTTTACTATTTAATTACTTTTATTAAATATTTTTATGTGTTTTTGCCGAAATCCCGCTGCAGCCCGCAGCAGTGCGCTACGGCGCGCTGCAGCAGCAGACGGTGATTTCGCTAGGTGCAAAACCCGTAAGGGCGTACTTTTGAGCTCAATTACTCCTAATACAAAGCATACCATGAGCGGTGCCATATATCAATGGAAAGGTCTTTTCGATACCTTTTCATTGACACTTAAATTAGCACAAACGGAGCAGTTTAACTATACAAGAAATGATGATGAATGCAAGGGTGTGCAGAATACATGAGAAACAGAGCAGTTTTCTTTGAAGCTTATAAGGGTAGTAATGACTTTCATACATATTTATGGACTTCCAAAGGTGCATTCAAGCTGCATGAAAGAGATAAGGAGAGGAATAAATGGGTACCTTAGACCTTGCAAGGGTGGAGGAAGAAGGAACTTTTGCCTTTCTTCAAAGCCTTAGAGATGAGCTCCTTCTTCTTCTTCAATACAAGTGCATCAAGCAATGGAGAGGGGTGATGAGAAAATTTTAGCAAGCAAAAGAAGGGGGGCTGAGATTCTCTTTAAAGAGGGAGCAGAAGGAGGTGTGAGGGGATAGGCCATCATGACCCTATGGAGCTAGGATGTGAAGAGCCATCCTACTTGTTAAGGGAAGGCATGACTAGGTGGAGAGGGGAGGGATGGCCTCAAGAAACTTGCATGAGGGAAAAAAGGCCAGCCAAAATTAGGGAGAGAAGAGGGATTAAATGCAAATTAAGGAATAATTAATTATTATTCATAATTTTTAATTTATTAAAAATTTGGATTAATTAAACGTGCTCCAAAAAATCCCAAAAATTCACCCATAGCTAATTTGGGGGTGAGGAATTCAACGACGATGTCGGATTTTGATTCCGATGATTATTTAACTATTCACTTTTTCGGTGCATTTAATTATATTAAAAAATTCGCAAAAATCCGACGACTTCCAAATGCATTCAAAACATCACCCCTAGCTAATTTGGGGGTGACGATCGCAACGGCAAATTCGGATTTCGATTTCAAGATCAAAATAAATACCTCAATTTTCTAATTAATTAAATATTAAAATAATCCAAATATATTAGATTTAGCTATGAATTGCTCCAAACCTTCAGGATTTGGTTCTAAAAGCTAGATGAAATTAACATAATTTTAATTAAGATATGATTAGGCTCAAATTAAGCTGGCTAATAACCTTGGGTTATTACATAAAATTAATTAAAGAAAACTAGTAGGAAATTATTAAATATAAAGTCATTCTCTTAAAAATTAATTTTAAAAATAAAAAATGAAAAATATTAGTACAATTGTGGCTTAGCTTGACTGATTTCGAATGGGTTTAAGGGCTATTTGGTTGGTTCATAAATACCTCAATGTCTCTAGTTACTTTAAAGTCACATGAAAACAAGATGATGAGTTAAAAAGGAAAAGAAAAGGAGGATAATGTAGCATCAATAATTAGAAGACTTGATTCATTTCTTCGACAACAACAACAGAATAAGGAATGTTGTTTTGTTTTCTAAAAGCAATGACAAGCAGCTCTCCTTTTTATTTGATATGAATGCAAGTTTAAAATAAAAAAGAAAAAGAAAAAGGAGCTTAATGTTTTGGATATTTTTTCATTCATGAACTGTTGAATTAATTTGGTATTGGCTAGTGAATTCATAAAACATACAAGTGATAATCGCAATTTGGCAAATTCAAATAAGTGGCAGACAAGCCACTTTTTGTGGCAATAGCTAAGGAAAGATTTAAGGTATTGAGTTCATCAAATTTAGAGGGAACCGTATCCGACAACAATGAACATATAAGTGGTATAATTGTATTTCAATTTTGTATTATATGCTAAGGGATAAGAGATAATGTTTAAAGGTTTAAGTTATATTTTAAAAGATGAAAATAAACAATTCTATAAATTTGGGAAAGTGAACATATACGTGTATATATATGTATCACTCATTATCATGTTTAATACAATCTGACTAATGTTGATCGAGTAACGTTTAGTTGTCATATAAGACATTATGTTAGTTCACATACAACTCAACATAGCTTGAAAGTTAATTTAGCTGAAGGCATACTAAGAATTATAAGAAAATTATCTACAAACTATCATTATATCAATTACAATAAAAGGATTCAACTTATGATCTACTTGTTTTCTTTATTTAGCACAAGAATTTATTTTATATTCAAGTTATCTTAATGTGATTTGATGTCACGCCAATTACAAATATATTTTCAATTAAGGTTTAGTGGTGTCTAAAAGATTGGCTGGATAATAAATTCAATTAGATGTTTCACCTTTCATAAGCCATGTTAAATGGAACTAAATTGAATGAAACCAACGCATAATTTTTATTTAACATAATTGATGTCCGCGAGTAAACAGTGGATTGAATAGTAAACAGCGGATTGAATAGTAAAAATAGCGGATGGAATAATAAAAATAGCGGATTGAATAGTAAAAATAGAGGATTGAATAGTAAAAGCAGCAGATTGAATAGTAAACAGCGGATTGAATAGTAAACAATGGATTGAATAGTAAAAATAGCAGATTGAATAGTAAATAGATGATTGAATAGTAAATAGTGGATTGAATAGTAAAAATAATGGATCAAATAGTAAACAATGGATTGAGTAGTAAACAATGGATTGAATAGTAAATAGCGGTTTGAATAGTAAAAACAACATATTGAATAGTAAACAACAGATTAAAAAATAAACAATGGATTGAATAGTAAAAACAACAGATTGAATACTAAAACCAGTGGATTGAATAGTAAAAATAATGAATTGAATAGTAAAAATAGCAGATTGAATAGTAAAAATAGCGGACTGAATAGTAAACAGCGGGTTGAATAATAAACAGCGAAATGAATAGTAAAAATAGCGGATTGAATAATAAAAAAAAATAGTAAATTGAATAGTAAAAATAGCGGATTGAATAGTAAAAACAGCGGATTGAATAGTAAAAATAGCAGATTAAATAGTAAAAATAGCGGATCGAATAATAATAGAATTATGAGTTGAATTGCACCTTTTCATTTTGGGCAAAATAAATAAGTATTAAGATTTATGATGTGAGGTTTATCTCACATCATGCCTTTATTAAATCTTTAAATCTTTCAATTAAGCTTTTTAATCAAATTAGCTAAAATTCATAACATTTCTCTATGTCCTTTCTTTAGGAGCTTTCACCCCACATTAGTACTATTCCTAAGACTAGGATTAGATCATATATTAGATTTCATTTATTGAAAAACATTCAATGAATAAATTCTTAGTTTTATTAGTTCTTAGATTTTTACAACTTATTTTGATTATTTTGTCTTTTAACCTTAGATTCAGGATAGGAGATTCATCCTAATAAGTTTGATTTGCTTAATAAGATTTGCCTTAATTAATAGATAAATTTTAGAATGAAACCTAGACTTATTGTCTTATCTTTTTGGATTATGTGATTAAGCCAAATCTTATGGTGCTTAATCTATAATCTATAGTTTAGTAGATCCTAATCAGATCTTAGGTAGGACATCTAAATCCATAAAACTAGGATGTATGATTTATGGATTGAACTTGTAGTCCAATTGGATTGAATTAGATATCCTTTTTAACTTATAAGGCTGAGCTTCCAAGTTATACTCGATAGTAAGAATTGGAGATCCTAAACTTGTGTAACTTATAATAGTTAGAATGGTTAAATTAGAAAACAAATAATATCACCATGCTTAGTAGAGTTCCTTGCTTACTATTTGACTTTGTGCTATACATTCCTTGAGGTTTGTGCTTATTTTTCCTTGGACATATCATATAAGAAAAATGCGTTGCATGAAAATGAAAACCTAGAATATTAGGAAAATATTGCATTTAGGTTCAATTTTTGGTTGATTATGGTGCACATTACCCCAATGGACAGGGGTAAGGAGAAATAAGGACTTAACATTACTCATTGAGGAGTGTATGTTAAGCTGGGAACCTGCCAAGTCTTGCAGATGTGCTTGACTCCTCAGTTGTTTCCAGATGTGTCCATAGAAACAAAAGTAAATTAACTAAAAGATTTTGCATAGTATTATCTGCCTTTTTAGCTTTGCTTTACTTCTATTTTGTTCTTTATGCCCTAGCCTAGAAAGGCTATGGGAATCTCTGTCTGCCCTAGCCTAAAAAAGCTATGGGAATATACTGGGCTAGATTGGTCAATTCTTTATGATATGGCAGTTATACATTCTTTTCAGTTTCTTAGCTTACTGTATATTATGATGATGATGCATGTTATTTCAGTCAGTTGTATTTCCTGTTTTACCTGCTTATTTATATATATATATATATATATATATATATAGGATGTTAGACTTTATTACTTATATTATATATACCATTTTCAGATTTATGTTTTAAATTAGCATATGTCATATGATCATTAGCATATTTAGGTTTAGACTTTTCCTTTAGTACCTTTACTTACTCTATTATATATGTAAGCTCTACCTTGTTTAGTTTACTTTAGGTGTGCTTTTGGCTCACTTGTTATTTAGGTATAAATGCTATGTTTATAACTTATCATATTTCTCTTATATTCTTACTTGCTCCCATGCTAGATAGACATTTTACTTGGTATAGAGTATAAATGGTGATATTAATAAATGCTTAATAAAATTTACTTACCTAAATATACTTAGACATTTTGTCTAACAAGATTTTTCTTTATTGGATGGGGCCCTGGCATTGTGAAACCGATAATGTCAGAACTTGAACAGTTTGAGGAGCCTGTGCTTGAGGAGGAGCCCTTCATAGAGAAGGTGCAGCAGCTTGGACCAGAGGACATTTATTTCATAGTGAGGATGATAATATTTATTTCATTTCATAAACTTTACTTAAAATGTTGTAATAATACAATTACTGTAACTATGATTTACTTTCTACACTTTATTACTTGCTGAGCTATATTACTGTTTCTTACTTGATGTATGGTGAATGGTTGTAATATTTCTTTCTTTTCGCTTCCACAATCTGTATGTATGTATAGATTAGTGACTGATTCTCTTTATTATTATGTGTACATCCTTACCATAGTAGTGGATTGTGGATCTTACCTAATCCATTGTTGAAAGAGGGATTTGCAGTGACACTCCGTTCCTTAGCCTAATCATTGCGGGCTTAGGGAGCAGGGGCGCAATAGTTGGTATCAGAGAATCCCACAAGGTGTCAGATTAGAAATTGTATTCTACTCTACCTAATGGATGATTCTTCTGCCAATCAGTCACTAACTGAATACATGAGTTATATCCAAAGCACCATAATCATGAGCTCAAGATAATAAGAGTATAGAAATAGAAGATGCTGTCACATTAATAGAACTTAAATAAGTAGGAACTTAGGATAAATGAGTAACTAAGTAACCTGAATGAAACATTTATAAATCTTATAGGATCAAACATAAGTATAATATGTAGCTAACTAATTAAAATTAAAACCTTCATAAGATTTACAAGATCAAGAATTTAAGATATTAGGACTTAATTTTTGTACCAAGACATATGAATCCTTATAGGATTTTAAACCAACAAATAGGTCTTAAGTAGCTATCTTCTACCTTCTAAATCTTTTAATAACAACATCGCCTACTCTTAAAGAACCATTAAGGCTAATAATATTTCTCTAAAGAGCTTAAAACTAGTTAGAATATTTGAGTCTTATAAGATAGTAGGCTAAAATGAAAGCACTAAATTGGGAGACCATCCATTGTATCAAGTCACCATGACCCTCACTAGTGTCTATGACTTCTAGTTAACTAATGCCTTCCCTCCCACGAGTCGAGGTAAAAACCCAACATAATGTATTATGTAAAAGAGAATCATGTGATAATACCTATATTAACTTTTGTCGCACCATTGACAGACTATATTGGATAAAGTATTCTAGTGAATGGTTACTTACTGTACCTCTTATGCCTATCACTTTATGATCAATAAACTAAAAATAACCTTATTTAATTCATCATAGATTTTGACACTTTGTCACTTCTACAACTCAGATTAAACTATGAATCCTGGATCATCCCCTCTTCTACGGTCTCTAATAGCTCCTTAATTGAGGCCACCACACTGCTGAAGATGATAAAGGTCTTGGTCAACACTCAAGCCAAGCTATTCGAGAGAATGGAGAGAGTAATGATGGCACTTACCAATCAGAATCCTCCTCTACCATCAGCAACCCCACCTAATGATCCATATGATGGTTGTACAAAGCCCCATCCTAATGGAAGGTGCTACCATGGCATGGGATGCTACTATACTTTTGGTCAACATGGTCACTACTTCCAACACTGTACATACAATATGACCATTGATGGTACTTACATTAACCATTCCAAGCACCTCAGACTGCAACACCGGGTCGAAAGAGGAAAACATCCAACACACCTTGACCCCTTTCGGCTAGACTTCCACAGAGACAGAGATGCAACAATGGGTCTGCAAAAGCCTGCACCCTTGCACCACTAGGTGTAGCCAGAGGCAACAATGTTGTTTTAGGTACACATATTCGACCCCTTAATTATTTTCAGCATTTAAGTTTTATCATCATTCGCTTAGTTACTCTTATTCATAGTCATCCTCTAATTTGCTCATCCTGTGTTAGGGTGCGACATTGTTGATTTAACAATTATTGCTTCCTAGCTTAAGTAGTAAAACCTTGAGTTCTAAGTCATACTTTTGTGACTTATAACAACAGTTTCTCTTTTGAGTCGTGACCTACCCAATTAGGTAAATGACCTGTCACTCCTTCAGTTAACTGAACTATCAAGTCTATTACTAGGCAAGTCATAATTATGACTTGAAGATGCTAGCTTAGCATTTTATTAGATCTGCAACACCCTATTTTGGTTGGAGTGAGTACTTTCCATATCCTTTTGGAGTGGAAAGTCATCATCATAGGATCTTAGTTGATTAAGTCATAATTCATGACTTGATAGTAGCCTTATAAATTGCATTCTACTCCAGCATCTAAATTAGATGAGAGACCCATCATCTTGATTCATTGTGAATCCTTTCATCCATTTTGATATCGAATCATATGTTGTGACTCAATGTATTGGACGTCCCTCTCCTTTGAAGTTGATTATTTAAATTGATAATCACCCTATCTTATTAGTCGTATCTCCCCAAGCAAGGTTGGGTGCCTTAGCAATAATAGTAGCCCAGACTTGGATTGACCTTATGATTGGTATCCTAGCCCTTCCTAGTGTGAGCTTACTTCATGGCTAGATTATTCTAACCTATGTTGTAAACTCATAAGTATAGTAAAACCTGCCTCATTAGACTTAGTCTAATGAAGGGGTATTAGCTAGCTTTAGTTATAGAATACTTTCTAAGTCAATGAATATTTGTTCTTTGGAAATCTAACCTCCCTTTTGAGTTGTCAAGCACTTGAATTCTAATTTCGAGATTAGAATTCTTAGATACCCTTAGTAACCATTCTTAATTGAGTCACTTTTGGTGGCTTAATGAGATAGTCTAGTGTCTTCCTTGCCATCCTGACTGGATGATGATTCCCTTCTGCATAGTATGACCCTCCTTAAGTGATAAGTATCACTTAACTATAGTGTTTGGGTTACGAAGGACCTTATTCCCATAGAATAAGAAATTCTCCTTCCCAAGTAGCTTAAGTTTGACCCTTAAACATGTGCCTAGGTCATGATGTGACTCAAGCAATGTCGTTCATTCCCTTGGATTGAACTCTCCTTTAATACTAGATTAAGTTTAAGTCTTAATGATCTGAGCCACATATGTGACTTAGATATTAGCAATTGTTCTATAGCCTTAAACCTAAGTTATAGATTATGACTTATGGTTGTCACATAGGTCTCTACGAAGCTTCCTAGCACTTATCCTTATAGATGAGTGAATCCTTGCCTTAACTAAGCCATGATTCATGACTTGTGTTAATGGTTTTCTGATAAACACTTGAATTATTGATGTTAAGTTATCATGTGTGCCTTAATATCCTAAATCCTTCTTAACTTTAAGGCTAAGTATCCTTATTGGATATTGATCCTATTTACCTTAGTAAAACCCTTAATGAGAGGTGAATGCCTCTTATTTAGTTTAAATCCAGTGTGGACTAATTCATATGGTTAGTTCATCTCAACCCTATTTCCTAAGTAGAAATTAATAGAAAATCTCTAGGTTTCCTTATTAGGCTTAACCTAATAAGTGGCCCTCTAGCCAACTTCTAAATCATAGACTCCATTGAAGTAAGTAGTCAAAGAGCTCTAGTTCTTTGATTCTGATTCCTTGGGTTCTAATTCATTGAAATAGAATCCTAGCATTCCTTAATTCTGGGTAAGTCTTGTAATGACTTAACTATCCTTGCTTAAGCCCTTAAGTGATGAATATCACTTAAGTACAGAACCACAAGGATCCTTGACCCTTAGAATTGACCTATGCTTAGTATGTGATATCACTTGCTAAGTGATAGTCTTATCCATAATGCTGAGTCATATTTTATGACTGAGTATTTAATCCTTAGTTTCGGGAAGTCACATCTAACCCAGTTGAATGTCAACTTGTCTCTCTTTCATTGCTTCCTCACTTAAGTGAAAATTATGACTGAGATTAATTATTTCTCTCTAACCTTAACAGTGAGTTTAAATTAAGAAGCTCCAACCTTAAACCTTAAGTCTTGGAATTCTAAATGGAGAATCCTAACACTTCCTCAAATTTTGTGTATCAAACACACTTATGCTTATTCTTCCTACTTAAGTGATGTCGAGGACGACATCATTTTCAAGTGGGGGAGCCTGTAATAACCCAATTTGTTACTCTAGTCAATTAGGATAAATCTTAGTCTTAATCTTGATCCTAAGTGTTAATTAAGTCATTAGGAGTCAACCCTAAGACCTAGTCTAAATCAAAAGTCAAATAGATCGAATCCTGATTTCTGGAAAATCCAAAACCCTAGAATTTCATATATTTAAATTGACCTCCGATCAAAAAATGAACTTAATCATTGCGCTCATGACCCCCAAATTAGCTAGGGGTGATGTTTTTGTGTCAATCGGAAGTCGTCAAAATTTTGACGGATATTTTAATAATATTTAATTATTCGAAAAATGAGAAAAATTAAATACTCGTCGGAATCGAAATCCGACTTCGCCGTTGCGTTCCTCACCCCCCAATTAGCTATGAGTGATTTTTTGAGAATTTTTGGAAAACATCAAACTATGTAAATTTAATTAGGAAAATTTATGATTTATATTAATTGAATATAAATACATCAATTTAATTATTCTTTTTTTTTTCTTCTCTTTTCTTCCTTAATTCTCCCGACACCTTCCTCTGCCCTAATCGATCGCCTGACTGCATGCTATCCCCTCTCCCTTTCGATGGATGGTCCCTTCGAGCGGCGCATTGATGTCGCCGCTCGATTATGGCGAGTGGCCAACGACACGTGGCATGCGCCGCTGCCCCCGCTGCTGCCAGCTTTGTGAGATTTGCCGAAGGTATTAGGCCATGCTTCCCTCTACTTCTCGAAAGGATCACAAATTGTGCTCCATGGCTGTTATGAGTGTCTTGAGCGAGTGACCTAACTTGAGCAGAACCGCCAGGCACGCCTATCTTCTGGTCTCTTCCATCCGACGAATGAGGATGTCGAACTCTCCTTGCACAACTCTGTTTCCATCTGAGAGTGCTCGGACGAATTCAGCTTGCTCACTGCTCAGCGCACCCATCTCTCAAGGTACCTCTCCTCCAATCCTTAAATCGCTGTATGCTTTTCATGAAACTTCCATTCATTTCACTCATCTTTATTCAAACTGTGAGTGAAGATTTAAGTGTTGATCCCAATTTGTGCCACAGCCCCTCGCTAGTAAAGGTTGAATATCATATTATGCATTATTTTCATTCTCTGAATCGTTGTAGGTGTGCTCTAAGTTAGTGATATTAAAGGTTTTGTTTTTCACATTTTAATGCTCTATTATTTCTCAATCCTTTCGATGGAATGGAGGACTGATTTCTATATCAGATAATAATGCTTTAGCTATACTTGCTTTATGAGTATGTACATGATAATAATGCTTTAGATTAGTTGGGAACTATTTTCTTTAATAGGAGAATATTATAGCTTACCCCGTATTGATACTAATCAAATGAATATAGATCATGACTCATATTTTGGCTCGTCATCTCTCATTTTTAGTTCAATCATGGTAAGGTTCTCTTCTCGGAAAGTTGTTTATCATAGCTTGCTATTGTTTCCAGCGCTATGGTAAAATAAGAAACATGATTGAAACCTTGTGTTAAATGCGAATGAGATAATCCATGAAAGGGGGTTACCTGATCTATTCTAGGAATTAATGAAGTTTAGAAATCTTAAAATTATTTAAATAAAACTGGAAGGAAATTATTAAATATTAAGTCATTCTCTTGAAAATTAATTTTATAAAATAATAAATGAAAAATTTTAGTACAATTGTGGCTTAGTTTGACTAATTTCGAATGGGTTTAATGGCTATTTAGTTAGTTCATAAATACCTCAATGTCTCTAGTTACTTTAAAGGCACATGAAAACAAGATGATGAGTTTAAAAGGAAAAGAAAAGGAGGATAATGTAGCATCGGTAATTAGAAGACTTGATTCATTTCTTCGACAACAACAACAGAATAAGGAATGCTGTTTTGTTTTCTAAAAGCAATGACAAACAGCTCTCCTTTTTATTCAATATGAATGCAAGTTTAAAATAAAAAAAATAAAGAAAAAGGAGCTTAATCTCTTAGATATTTCTTCATTCATGAACCGTTGAATTAATTTGGTATTGGCTAGTGAATTCACAAAACATACAAGTGATAATCGCAATTTGGCAAATTCAAATAAGTGGCAGATAAGCCACTTTTTGTGGCAATAGCTAAGGAAAGATTTAAGGTATTGAGTTCATCAAATTTAGAGGGAATCGTATCTGACAGCAATGAACATATAAGTGGTATAATTGTATTTCAATTTTGTATTATATGATAAGGGATAAGAGATAATGTTTTAAGGTTTAAGTTATATTTTAAAAGATGAAAATAAACAATTTTATAAATTTGGGAAAGTGAACATATACGTGTATATATATGTATCACTGATTTCATGTTTAATACAATCTTACTAATGTTGATCGAGTAATGTTTGGCTGTCATAAAAGACATTATGTTAGTTCACATACAACTCAACATACCTCAAAAGTTAATTTAGGAGAAGGCATACTAAGAATTATAAGAAAATTGTCTACAAATTATCATAATATCAACTACAATAAAAGGATTCAACTTATGATCTATTTGTTTTCTTTTTTTAGCATAAGAATTTATTTTATATTCAAGTTATCTTAATGTGATTTGATGTCACACTAATTACAAATATATTTTTAATTAAGGTTTAGTGGTGTCTAAGAGATTGGTTGGATAATATATTCAATTAGATGTTTCACCCTTCATAAGCCATGTTAAATGGAAGTAAATTGAATGAAACCAACGCATAATTTCTATTTAACATAATTGATGTTCGTGAGTAAACAGCGGATTGAATAGTAAACAGTGAATTGAATAGTAAAAACATTGGATTTAATAGTAAAAATAGCGGATTGAATAGTAAAAACAGCAGATTGAATAGTAAACAGCAGATTGAATAGTAAAAACAATGGATTGAATAGTAAATAGTGGATTGAATAGTAAATAGCGGATTAAATAGTAAAAATAGTAGATCGAATATTAGATAGTAGATTGAATAGTAAACAATGGATTAAATAGTAAAAATAGCAGATTGAATAGTAAACAACAGATTAAATAGTAAACATCAAATTGAATAGTAAAAACAGTGGATTGAATAGTAAGAACAGTGGATTAAATAGTAAAAATAGCAGATTGAGTAGTAAACAGCAGATTGAATAGTAAAAATAGTGGATTGAAAAGTAAAAATAGCAGATTGAATAATAAAAATAGCAGATCGAATAATAATAGAATTATGAGTTGAATTGCATCTTTTTTTTGTGCAAAATAAATAAGTATTACGATTCATGATGTGAGATTCATCTCACATCATGCCTTCATTAAATCTTCTAATCTTTCAATTAAGCTTTTCAATCAAATTGGCTAAACTTCATAAGATTTCTCTAAGTCCTTTCTTTATGATCTTTCACCCCACATTAGGACTATTCATAAGACTAGGATTAGATCATATAATTGATTTCATTCATTAAAAAATGGGGTTTTTCAATGAATGAATCCTTAATTTTATTAGTTTTTAGATTCTTACAACTTATTTTGATTAATTTATCTTTTAACCTTAAATTTAGGATAGGAGATTCATCTTATTAAGTTTGATTTGCTTAATAAGAATTGTCTTAATCGATAGATCACTTTTATAATAAAATATAGAGTTGTTGTCTTATCCTTTTGGATTATATAATTAAGCTCAATCTTGTGGTATTTAATCCATAATCTATAGTTTAGTAGATCTTGATCAGATCTTAGGTATGACGTCTAAATTCATAAAACTAGGACGTATGATTTATTGATTGAACTTGTAGTCGTATTTGATTGAATTAGATTAGAACTTGATCAGTTCTAATCTTTTTTAACTTATAAGGTCGAGCTTCTAAGTTACACTTGATAGTAGGAATTGGAGATCCTGAACTTATATAACTTGGAATAGTTAGAATGGTTAAATTAGAAAACAAATGATATCACCATGCTTAGTAGAGTCGCTTGCTTACAATTTGACTTTGTGCTACGCATTGCTTGAGTTTTGTGCTTATTTTTCCTTGGACATGTCATACAAGAAAAATGTTGCTGCATGAAAATGAAAACTTAGAATATTAGGAAAACATTGCATTTGGGTTCAGTTTTTGGTTGATTATGGTGCACATTAACCCAATGGACAGGGGTAAGAAGAAATAAGGATGCTTAACATTACTCATTGAGGAGTGTGTGTTAAGCTGAGAACGCGCCTAGTCTTGCAGACGTGCTTAACTCCTCAGCTGTTTCCGGATGTGTCCACAAAAAATAAAAGTAAATTAACTTAAAGATTCTGCATAGTATTATCTCCCTCTTCAGCTTTGCTTTACTTCTATTTTGTTCTTTATGCCCTTGCCCAAAAAGGCTATGGGAATCTTTGTCTGCCCTAGCCCAGAAAGGCTATGGGAATATACTGGGCTAGATTGGTCAATTCATTCTGATATGACAATTATACATTCTTTTCAGTTTTTCCACTTACTGTATATTATGATGCTGATGCATGTTATTTCAGTCAGCTGTGTTTCCGATTTTACCTGCTTACTCATTTATTTATATAGGATGCTAGACTTTTTTTCTTATATTATATGTACCATTTTCAGATTTGTATTTTAAATTAGCATATGTCATATGATTATTAGCATATTTAGGTTTAGACTTTTCCTTTAGTACCTTTACTTACTGCATTATATATGTATGCCCTACCTTGTTTTGTTTACTTGAGTTGTGCTTTTGCCTCACTTGTTGTTTAGTTATATATATTATGTTTATAACTTTTCATGTTTCCCTAGTATGCTTACATGCTCCCATGCTAGATAGACATTTTTCTTAGTATAGAGTATAAATGGTGATATTAATAAATGCTTAATAAAATTTACTTGCTTAAAATATACTTAGATATTTTGTCTAACAAGATTTTTCATTATTGGCTGGGGCCTTGACATTATGAAACTGATAATGTAAGAACTTGAGTAGTTTGAGGAGCCTGTGCTTGAGGAGGAGCCCTTCACAGAGGAGGTGCAGCAGCTTGGACCAGAGGACATTTAGCTACCCTTTTTATTTCATAGTGAGAATGAGAGTACCTATTTTATTTCATAAACTTTACTTAAAATATTATAATAATACAGGTATTGTGACTGTGATTTACTTTTTGTGCTTTATTATTTATTGAGCTATATTACTATTTCTTACTTGATGTATGGTGAATGGATGTAATATTTATTATTTTCGCTTTCATACTCTGTATGTATGTATAGATTAGTGACTCATTCAATTTGTTATTATGTGCACATCCTTACCTTAGCAGTAGATTGTGGATCTTACCTAATCCACTGTTAAATAAGGGATTTACATGAGTAACACTCCTCTCCTTAGCCTAATCGCTGTGGGCTTAGGGAGCAGGGGTGCCACAACAAATAGTAGGGTAATAACCTAGGGTTATTACCGACTCCCCCACTTAAGAACAATGTCGTCCTCGACATCATCTCAAGAGAGAAGACAACCATGCAGGATTTTGAAGAATAGAAATAAAATCTTGAAAATTAAAGGGTACCTAGATTTCCAAAGAGACTGGGATACTTTCTTTTCATATCTGCCACTTTCTCCCAAGTAGATTCTTCTAAAGAGAAATTTATCCACAGAACCTTTATCATAAGGATCGAGCAATTTCTCAGCTGCTTTTGATCATGAGCTAAAATCTTAATTGGCTCCTCCGCATAAGAAAGATCCGGCTGGAGAGACACCGTTGGAAGCTGAATTAGATGAGATGGGTTGCGAATACATCTCCACAGAGAGGAGATGTGGAATACATTATGGACTGTAGAGAAATCTTTAGGAAGCTGCAATCGATAAGCTGCAAAACTAATCTTCTCTAGGATTTCAAATGGTCCGACGTAGCGGGGACTTAGCTTCCCGACTACACTAAAATGATACACGCCTTTCATCAGACTGATTTTAAGATATGCAAAGTTTCCAACATCAAATTCCAGAGTACGATGATGAGCATCATAATACTTACTCTGGTGATCTTGAGTTGCATTGATTCTTCACTGGATCAGTTGAATCTTATAATTTATTTCTTCAACTAAATTAAAACCATATAGCTGAACACTGCCTATTTTACACCATGCTAATGGAGTACTGCATTTCCTGCCATACAGAGCTTCATATGGAGCCATGCCAAACTTGCCTGAAAATTATTGTTGTATGCAAACTCTATGAGAGGAATATGATCTTCCCAGAAGCCTCCAAAATCCAGAATACAAACATGAAGAAGGTCTTCCAAAACTTGATTGACTCTTTCCGTTTAACCATCTGTCTGAGGGTGAAAAGCGGTGCTCATGGCTAGAGTAGTCCCCAAATTTTGTTGCATAGCTTGCCAGAATTCGGAAGTGAAACGGCTATCTCGGTCAGATACGATAGATCTTGGAATTCCATGGAGTCTGATAATTTCCTTGATATACAACTTTTTTAATTTCTCCATAGAATCGATTTGGCGCATAGGAATGAAATGTGCTAATTTGGTCAGTCGATCAACAATGACCAAGATTGAATCGACACCGGATCTTGATTTGGGTAAGCCCATAACAAAATCCATAGAAATATCAAACCACTTCCATTCAGGAATTGCCAGATGATTAAGAAGTCCCCCAGGCTTTTGGTGTTCAGCTTTGACTAAGTTACAAGCATGACACTTTGCTACGAATTCAGCCACACTTTTCTTCATTCCAGGCCACCAGAATGATTTCTTTAGATCTTGATACAACTTAGTACTACCAAGATATACTTTGTAACTAGAATTATCACCTTCTACTAGGATCTCTTAATGCATGGATTTGGGAATCCATAGATGATCTCCTTGATAGATTATATTACCTTGAATCTAAAGATCAAAGTGATGACCACTTTTGATGTCCACTTTAAACTTTAGATATTCTTCATCCTTGGTTTGGGAGATGGAGACATCAAGATGAAATGTGGGTTCAACTTAACTCATGGATATCAGTATGCTTAGCATAGCAACACGCACTGGCCAGATTTCAAGCTTTCAGAATTCTTCTTCTAGAGAGCTTGATAATATCATAGAAGATAAAGTAGCATGATGACTGAGTGCATCTGCCACAACATTTGCTTTTCCTGGATGATACTGGATGCTTAAATCATAATCACTTATTAACTCCAGCCATCTTCATTATTGGCAGTTTAGCTCACACCGGGTGAAGATGTACTTTAAGCTCTGATGATCGGTGAATATGAAACATTGAACACCATAAAGATAATGATGCCAGATTTTTAGAGCAAAAACTACGGCTGCTAATTCGAGATCATGGACATGATAGTTCTTTTCATGTAGTTTTAATTGACGAGATGCATAGCCTATAATTTTTTCTTCCTGCATTAGCACACATCCCAAACCTATGTTAGCTGCATCGGTATAGACTTGGTAGTTGAGGCCTTCTTTAGGTAAGCCTAGATTTGGTGCAGAGGAAAGAGCAAGTTTTAATGATTGGAATGCTTTCTCACACTCTGTACTCCAGACAAACGGTATTACTTTCTGCGTTAACTTTGTGAGAGGAGACACAATTTGTGAGAAGCCCTTGACAAATTTTTTGTAGTAGCCCGCTAGTACTAGGAAACTTTTGATATCAGTCATGAATTTTGGTTGTGACCAGTCTTGAACTATGCTCAATTTATTTTGATCGACTTTGATTCCTTGAGAGTCGACGACATGACCTAGAAAAGCGACTGAGTTAAGCCAAAATTTGCATTTGGAATACTTAGCATATAGCTCATTGCTTCGAAGCTCTTCTAGTACTAATCGAGATGGTTCTCGTGATTTGTTTTAGTTTTTGAATAAATCAGAATATTGTCGATGAAGACGATGACGAAGTTATCTAAATACTCTTCCAGCACGCATTGCATTAAATCCATAAAAATGGATGGTGCATTTATTAAGCCAAAGGATATTATCAAAAATTCATAATGTCCATAGCGGGTTCTAAACGTTGTTTTATCCACATCTGGATTTTTAGCTCACAATTGGTGATATCCAGATCACAAGTCTATATTTGAGAAAACTTTAGCTCCAGATAAATGATCGAATAAGTCATCGATACGAGGTAGAGGATACTTATTCTTGATAGTTACTTTATTTAATTCCCTATAATCGATGCACATTCTCATCGATCCATCTGTCTTCTTTACGAACAAAACTGGCGCTCCCCAATGAGATGAACTTGGGTGAATAAGACCTTTCTCCAACAGTTCTTGAAGTTGCTTGTTCAATTCTTGAAGTTCTTTTGGTGCCATACGATATGGAACTTTTGACAGCGGTTGAGTTCCGAGAATTAATTCAATTGTGAACTCTACTTCTCTAACTAGAGGAAGACCGGGTATGTCTTTAGGGAAAACATCAGGAAATTCACAAACTATACGGCTCTCAAAAATGGGCATCCCTTCCTGACTTGCCTTTCTACTATCATTGCATTGATCAATGATGCTTGGGTGCTAAATTTTCCAACGAATGATTTCGATTAACTTCCACTGCCCAACATTATTTTCTTCCTTTGGCAATTTTTAGAAGTACCATGTTTACTTAACCAATTCATGCCTAGGAGTATATCAAAGTTTGTGATTGGCAGTATAATTAATTTAACCCCATAGTTTTATTCACCAATAGGAATATCTATATTGCAAAATTGTTGGGACCGCATACGAGCACCAGAAGGTAACCCGATGCTTAACGAGTTAGCTAATCAATAGGTTGGTAGCTTAAGAGTTTTAGCCCAATTTTTCGATACGAAGGAATGACTCACTCCCGTATCGAAAAAGATGTTACAAGATTTATCGTTTATTGATAAGGTGCCTATGATTAAGATGACTTAATAAGAACGGCTGCTCAAACATTTGAAAGTACTGAAATGGCAAAGACTGATTACTGAAATAGTAAGAACTGAATAAAATTAATTTAAGGCGTACCTGAAACCACATTATTGTCCTCAGGTGCAGGGGTGGGAGTTAACATATATACCCTTGTCGGTGCCGAGGGTTGTTTGTTCTAAGGCCTTTGACCCTGATGATCATAGTTTGGCTTTTGTGCAGGTACAATTGCTTAAGAGTTCAAAGTAGTAGCCAACATTTTAGCAGGAGCAGGCTCTCAGTTGTTCCTTGGTTGTGCACGAAATGCTTGCTTATGACGAGAGTGATTGATGAGCACTCCATCGATTGTATTCTTCTCACTGCATTCGTAATAGCGGTGGCCACTATGACCACAAGTAAAACATACACCACCAAAGTGGTAGCATTTTCCATATAGATGTAATCGCTTACACTCAAGGTTCTGTGGCTGGGGTTGTGTAGTCTCCATGTTATAGACTCTTGCCACCTTATGATGGCTAAGATGTTCCTTCCTAGGTTGCATAACTTTTGCCTTTATTTTCCAGTTTAGTTGACCTTGGAATCCTTCTTATAGACGGGCAGCCTCGATCAATTCAGTCAGAGTCTTGATCTGACGAGATATTTAGTGGGCTTTAATAGAGTCTCTCAGACCCTTCAGGAAATAGTGGCATTTAGATGCTTCTGTTCTAACTAGATCCGGAACAAAATGTGATAATCTCTAAAATTCCTGCTCGTAGTCGAACACTGAGTTATTGCCTTGTGTGAGATGGAGGAGTTCATCCTCCAGAATTGCTTGAGCTGATGCCGGTATAAACGCTTCACAGAATGCTTCCAAGAACATGTCCCAAGGAATGTCCTCTACTTCATATTCAGCAAATTTGTTGTTCCGCTTATTCTCCCAAGTATTCAGCTTCTTCTTTAAATAAATGAGTTACTAGGCAGATGGCTTCAGAGTTAGGGTACTTGATACTGGCCAAATTCTTGTCAGCCATCTTAAGCTAGTTCACTATGTCCATAGGATTCAACGCTCCATTGAACATAGGAGTTCGGAGATGAAGGAAACTGTGTAGGATTTTGTCGCCCGTATAGTGTGAAGACGATGAGAATCCTGATGGGGGTGCAGGTTGCTGTCTAACCAAGAGGATAAGAGTATGTGTCTCTCGCACCTGTTGTGCATTGCTATATATTAGGGCCTTCACTAAATTAGCCATAGGGTTGGACTTCTCAGGTCCGCTTGATGACGTGACCGTATTATTAATTGGAGTAGGAGCAGATGGAGAGCCAGGATTTGTGACTGTAAATACAAGTATGAATTTAGAAACATATAATTTTACTATAATTTCACTCATTCATTTCTTAATCAAAAGAGAAGATACATGGATCCACAAAACACATGACTGAGATGAAAGAAAATGACATAATAAGATCTCTGAAATATAGTTATAATATTCTATCCAAAAGGCAGCACAGAAGTGATCATATGTGATTATGTGGCTCCTCCGAGTTAATCTCCTATAAACCCAAAACCGCCAATGACTCACTAATCCCCTCAGTAGAATCTCTACGATCTCTAGATAATACTCCTCCAGACAGGCTGTCTCTCAAAGTGAGGTAGCAACGTGATCCAACCATTCTCTGGTGAATGCTGAAAGACTGGTGCATCTAAAGGATGAATTGATAAGGATTTTATCTAGCACCTCAACTCCTTGAGGTGACACTCCATCGAGGACCCTTCCATAGATCTGGCCATCTCGGAGGTTATTTATCCAGTAGTCGTCAAACCTCCTAAGGTAGAACCAAAATGCTGCCTGCGAGTATTCCATCCCTAAAATAACTCAGCTTATAAGTATTTCATTTTATCATTACCTTCAAGTTCATTCAAATCCTAAGATGTCAGTTTTGGTATTAAAAATAGGCATAGTTTTAATCAAGTTATTATGTGCGTTAAATTCCTAGGGTGTCCTTATTCTAGACATAGTCAACCCTTTCCTTTCTGAGGTAACCTAATGAACATTTGGATGTTTGCTTTTCATTACACTTAGTAACTTGTGATCTTAACTTGATACAAAGAACATATTATAAAGTAGATAGGAACAAAGCTCCTTATTTGACACTTTATGGTACTTCTCTGATACTAACTGTAGAGCCCCACCTCATCACCGCGCGCAAAAGATAAAATATACTCAGATCAGCGGCGGGGCGGTGCGCTACTCGGGTAGGGAGCAACTGAAAACATCATCTCCTCAAATAGGCTAATAGACTGAGTCAAATTGAAGGCTGCTGATTCAAACCTAAGAGTAGGATCTAGAGTCAATACTTAAGATAAGAGTAGAATACTTGTCTTAAGTATTAGACTAATACGTACATTGGATTTAAAGAGGTAAATATGAATCCAATATATGTTATCAATATCTATTAGCATTTCTAGTATGCTGATCACATCACAATACTAAGTATAGTAGTATAAAGAGTGCGGAAGCTAAAGCAAAATATCCAGAATACATTCATCATAGAGTAGTAGTAAACATTTGTCTCAGAAAATAAAAGTAAAAAACATTCAGAATTATTATAAACTGATTTAAAAGATGAAAAGTGAAGTTTATCTGAAGTACTGAAAATAAAGCAGTAAGTAAAAGGTGGAAGGCTGATCCACTAAGGTTCCATATACTCCTCCTGGATTTCCTGTAAGTCCTCTTGCCCTATCCCACAAGCTGCTCGGGATCTAGCAAATTGTTGAATCCCAAAGTACCCTGTGTTAGATAAGAAGTCTAACACCTTGCAACTAACTAGGTAGTTCTAAAGTAAATGCAATAGACAATAAAGTAAACACGATTGTAGAAAATAATAGTAAAGGCACTATATAACTGAAACTGTAAAGACTAGGCAAAGTAAAACTACATCAAAACTGAATATTGAAGGTAAACGAAAATATCAAATGCTCAGAAATCAACGTGAAAAATGTCCTATGCTGTACTATATGTCACTGGAACAATGTACCCAAATATACCACAACACGGTATGCCACTGTATGTAACAGAACTATCACTAAAAGGCTATGAGTCGTACAGTCCAATGTATACATACACCCAGTTGGGAAGACAGTACAATGATGTCGATGCATCCTGAAACTCCCCAGTCAATGTATACAATAACCCATAATTTGTCACTGATACGCATACACCACCACTGAATCATTTGTCATGCTCATGCTCATGTTTATGCCCATGCTTCTATTCTATATGAGGAAAATTCAAAAATCCATAAAGCTTTAAATATAGATGATGAATTCAAGATCTCCACTATGCAGAATCATGCTAAAAGGATTCTGACTCCTAGCTTCTAGAATGATAATTGGTTAAAGTTGAAGTTTTATTTAAAGATCATTAGATGGGATGATTATATACACATATTTAGAAAGTTGCAAGATAGGTGGTTCTTAACACTTAGTTTGATTAAGCCACCCTAACGAAGCAGTATTCGATAGGAGGTATCGCCCGTTGGTGATTTGTATCTCAAACTGAGTTATTAAGATGCCTTACTCACAATCACACTCAGTGTCTTAAAGAAGGTGATTCTAATTACTTGGTTTATTTGAGCCACACATATTGAAGCGATCTTCTCTTGGAGGCATCGCTCGTTGGCAATTTTTATTTCAATCAAACTAAGGAATGAGTCCATGTTTAATACACTCTTAGTTTTGAGAGATTTACTCTGACGGAATTGTATTTGTCTAATCCCTCAGGATAGCATGTGCTTATAAGTCCACATTGGAGTGAATCAACTAATCCTAAATAGTACTGAAGAAAACCAGTACTATTGGTATACCATACTACACGAACCAATGACCTGGGTTCAAACAACTCTATTTAATCAATAAGGATTTATCAAGACTTTTAATTCCTATGCTAGATAGGTAAGTCCTATACAAGGCTCCAAGAAAAAGATGATCAAGGATCATTAAATAAAGATTCTACCATAAGGAAAAGTGTCATTCTGATATCTTAAGTGATTCCTACCACTAGGGGTTAAGATCAACTTTTAAGATTAAGGAATCTTCTAAGCTTCAACCTCAATGAGTTATACAAAAATCTCCTAACTCAATGTATATTTAAATTTAGGTCCTTAAAATAATTCAGAGACAATCTTATGCTGAGATACTTAAGATCTCACTCCCTTAATTTTAAAGCTAAGAATTTAAGTTCTATTTAATAGTTAGGTTTAGAGTGATTAGATCAGATGATTAAGTCATCTAATCCTATCTTATTCTAAGATTATGGGATTTAAATCAAGGATGTTATTAGAGTCAGATCAATTATTAAATCAATTTAGTTCTATTATCTCTTTATGCTAGTAGTCTTATTTAGGAGAAAATCAAGGATCTAAAGTATAGATTCAGATTAATCAATCACATAGATTTATCAATAACCTTAGTATGTCTAATTCAAATGGTTAAGATCAATCCCAAATCAGATGCATTATTGGAATAATGTCAATTTCATTATCTTATAATCAAGTCAATTTAATTAAGATTTAAGAGTTTAGATCTTAATCAAATAGATTAGAGTTTTACCCCTTACTCATGCATAATTAAGATTAAATGTTTATTTATAAATCAAAGGTCAAATCGGTGAATTTGAGATGTATTATTGGTGGCAATCTTAGACCTAGATCAAGTCTTAATAGCTTGATTAAAGTCTTAAGACTTCTTAAGGTTAATTAAGAGATTTAAGTTCTCCATTTTTTATTTATTCAATTTATACATCATAAATTTGCATACATGATTTCAATACATCTCCCTTACTATTATGAATCATATTAATAGAACAATTTTAGAAAACAGAAAGTAATTAGTGCTAACCAAACTCTAAATCAATCCAAGAGGATTAGCACATAAATACAAATCCAACCATCATAATTTCATGCAATTTGGCACATAAGTTCTAATTTACCATACAATTAATCAAAGACTAAGTTTGCTAAGATCCAATGGTTACAAACTCTAATTTTCCCTAATCATGGTTTAACAAGATTAGGGCATAAGTTGAAATACAGAAATTAAAAAAATAAACTACTTAGCACATTCATTCTACTAATCATAAGGGAACTAATGGCACTATAATCATGCAATTTGGGTAAGTATTCATGCTAATCAACCCTAATCAAGATCTGCAATAATTAGGCAAAAAAAGGAAAATCCGTTGGATCTAATCCTAGCCCTCCGTTAGATAAGCGCGACGATTAGATTTACGGGACTCCGTAGCCATGCAACCCGAGCTCCGCAGCGGATCACCCGCGGTCCGCACAACGAATCCTGGCTGTTAATTCAGTTTAAGGGTATATTTGCAATTTAGAAATATTAGGAGCCCTTAATGTAATTAGACCATTTTAATTAAAGTGAATTATGGCCTAAATGATTTCCAAATTGCACCAAACTTTCACCCTTAGCTAATTTGAGAGTGAGGAATTCAAAAATGCAATTAGATTTTAATTCTGAGATCAAAATATTTTAGGTCTAATTTAGGACATCTAGACTGATGAAAATGCCATTTTGAACCTAGAGAAGTCTAATGGACTTCAAATTTTCTCGATAGGCTCAATTTAATGTTATATAAGCAATGGTATTGAAATTAAAGATTGATTAAGCTATTCATATAGCAGGGTAACAACCTAGGGTTGTTACACCTGTAGCGCTTAATAATGGGTTAAGAACCATTAACCTAGTATTAAGTATTACATTCACACTTAGTGTTGGATTAGATAAATTAATCTAATATTTGGGCATTACAGTAATATTAATAAATGGGATAGATAAACCTCCCAGAGGAACTACCTTAAAATTATATAATAATTTAGTGTAATTCAGTTAGTTATACCATGTGCTAATAGTGGCCATAATATCAGAACAAATTAGACCAATACAATGATTTCCTTATAAATTATACACATGTGTGCCTTAACATCAGAATAGGATTAGTCAATCTAGAAATGCATATTAGGATATTGCATAAATCCACAGAAGATGATTAGTCAATCTAAAAATGTAGATTAGGACACTAGATAAATTCTAAGTTCAGATATTTTTAGAGTAAATAAATAATAATTCACCTTAAATTAAGATCAGTCATTAGTTACGAATAATTTAGAACAATTAGACAACAACTGAAATCAAAATGACAATTAATTACTTTGAACAATCTTTGATGTAAAAACACTTTGAGCTAAACTCTTTGTTGCATAACATTCAAACTCACTCATGAAAATAAGAAATTGGTAAAAAAGGAAAACATTCATCATTCAAAAATTTGTATTTCATTTGTACATGCACTATTTTCACTTATATAAGATCTTTGGTTTGTTAACCATTCGATGCTGGATTAGTAGCACTATTCTGACATTAGGTCTTTATATTAGCATTCCCTTTCAAGTGTACCAACTTGCATGGTATTATTGATATTAGAAACATGCAAGCTTCTCATCCTTCTACACATGGATTTATTACTTCTTATAAATGTTAAATACATGTAATTTTTAAAAGTATTATGTAGATTATTAATTCTTCAATCGGTGCACCCAGATCCTAGGTGCCCCTCGAAGGTCTCATAACTTTTCTAGCTCAAGGATGACCTTGGAGTTTGTTCAAGTTAACCCAAACTTGAGAGACCTTCAAATGCGGATTCCTCCTTTCTCCTTTGGAATTTTCCATAATGAACCCTTGATTTCTTCTTCTTGGGGTTAGTAGATTCTTCAACTAGGTTTAAATAGGCTAAAATGGTCAACAACAGGCTTTAACGACAATGAGGAGGTTAGCCATGGAAGAGCGTGGAGAGAAAATGGTATTTTTCAAAGGAGGTTGCTGGCTGGAATTGAAGGGTCCTTGAAGCTTCATTGTGTCTAGGTAACTTAGTGGGAATGAGAGTCATATTGGGCAATATGTGCACATGGAGAAAAATGAGAAAAATGTTCTATCAAAGAAAATTTCACCCTATTGAAACCAACCTTGATGGAATTGCCCACTTAAGCCACTTGGTATCTCTAATTGATTGGTCAAAGGAAAATAAATGCCCAAATTTAAGCCACATGGTGGATGTTGGCTGGAATTGGGAATAATGTTTCCATCATTTTTCCTGTCAATTGAACCAGTCTAAATGAGCTAAGGGTTAAGCTAAGTAGGGCAGTTGATTTGCGCTAAAATGCTGGTTGAATCAAGACCTAACTTCCACACCATAAATATTGTGTTTTGTTCAATTTTGGGTGCCCTAAGATGGATAGGGACAACCTGGTCGCATAGATTGTCCCATCTGGTCAACTAGCTAGGATCGGTACCACAAATGGATCATACGATCAAATCTTATCCATCCATTTTTAAATCAACATGGGTAAATGAAATCTAGTCGTTCAAACATTTCCATTCACTTGTGATGTTTTAAAAAAAGTGATAATAATATTTATAATTCAATTTTTATTTAAATAAAATGCCAATAGTATAAAGGGTTTTTCTCTCATTTAGACTCCAAAAATTCTAAATGTTTAACCTTAGAAAATTGTTTATATTTGGACATAACTTAATTTCTATGATTTTCCCAATTCAATCCTTTTGAAATTCATAGAAATTTGATAAACTGTCAAAAAGTCATATGATGTTCATTGACTATACATATTAATATACCTTTTCATTTGACTTTGGATAGTTTAAAAAATACCTTATAGTTTGTCTTAAATTAGCATTTAAAGTTCTAGATCTAAAAATTCCTAAAATTTAAATAATTATTAGAAAATTTTTAATTTTAATGGAAGCATTATAATATGTATCTTCAATATTGCCTAATTTCCTTGCCAAATTATACTTTAAATTTAAAAATTTTAAATTTCCCCATAACTATTTCAAATTACCATTATTAATTAATATTAAGCTAAAACAATTCCTCTTTATTTGGGAAAATATTGCAACCTTCCTAATATAGGAGGATGTCATCCTACCCTTTATTTTAAAACATTTTTTATCATATAGAATATTCTAAATATTCCACAAATCAAAATATCAAGATGAGCATACTAGATAAGTATAGGCCATACTGGTCATCTAAACAAATGGACTTATAGCTCCTCATATCAGATTCCTTCTCCCAAGCAACTTCTGCCTCCCAAAAATTCTTCCATTAAATATGAACCATTGGGATGTCCTTAATTAATAGCTTCCTCACATCATGAGCTAAATCCTCTCAGGGATTTCCTCATAAGATAAATTGGCCTACAAGGCTATTTCCACAACATTTATCCTCATGGTAGGCTTTATAAAACAATGGCATAGAACATTTTATATAAATATATGAATATACATATTAATAAAATGCCATCTTGGAACAATTTTATTGATGACATTAAGAAGAAACATAGGGGGCTGGGAGGTTACAATAAGCCTAAATTCAACCCAAAAACAAAAGGTCTCAGGATATAACCTAAAAGGACTATATTCAAAATGAAATAACAAAATCAAAAGTAACTCATATAAAATAAAAATAGAAAGCAAACAAATGCACAAACAAACAAATAAAATGAAAAAATAGGAACAAAGAGATTGCACCAAACCTCTCGAGAATAGCCAGACCACAATTAGAAAACTAGAAGAGATAGAAATAATCTCCAAAATATCCATGGAGCCCAATTTATATTGGACAAAACAACAAAACAAAGAAACACATAATAATAAATAGAACATAATTGGAATTTACCCACCAACAATCACCCAAAGGCTACCAAACAAAACAAAAACCTACGAAAGTTGGATTTCACATAGCCCCTTACTATAGTCCACACCTGTCAGCCACTAGTAAGGAAAAACTGCATTCTCTACCTGCCAAACATCAATGATTAAAAGGAATCAATGCACAAACATAATATGAGATAGACGAGTAATAACTACAACAACATAATCAGGAGTCATCAAGCTAGAATAATTTGATCCATAGAACAACATGAGTAGATGGGATATAACTTCAAAATAACCACAAACCCATCTCCCTATAGGAAGCCTTGAAACCAATGTAACATCCCTAACCAAGACATAAATACATGCCAGCAACCATAATAAAAATGTCTGATAAACCTACAATAGTTGTAGAGCAGGGATAACTATAAAATGTTATAGCCATTAGGGCAAACACAATAAAAAATCATGACATGTAGAATAACCATAGAAGTAGCTGCTCTACTCATCAAGAAGAAAGGAACAATTATTAAGAAACTAGAGTTCTTCCAGCCACTATAACCTGCAGACATGGAGTAGGAAAGTAGAACTAACATCACCAAAAAACCAGCAACCTCATAATCAAGATTAAAGATTGATACTTTCATTGAGCTTAGCCTTATTGACATTACCCCATTTAAAACTAGAAGTAAGAATACCATTGAGAAAGATTCTCATTTTAACTTAAATTCTTATTAGAATTAGATTTGGCTAATAGGAATATTGTGATACTTTTAAATATTTATGGTACACTAAATTTGCCAAAAACACACAACATCCATATGATTTCCAATATGAATTTTGTTTTTTTTTTTATATTTGATAATATGATTCCATATATCAATGTGCATAAAAAGGTTGCTGCCATTAGAGTAGTGAGTAAGAATGTTGCAGTGAAACCAAATAGAAGAACCAAATTCATTTTCCCAAAATATGTGATCAATGGATTCAATTTGGGAGTAGCAACCACATTTTGAAGCAAGATGGAAACCCTCAGCTGCAGGATCATATCAGCACTCATCAATCCATTGTAAACACACCAAATGAAGATGTTAATGTTGGAGGGGATGAAAGGATTTTAAAACCAAGGATCAAACACAGGATAATTATAAGTCCACACAAAATTCTAGGAAAACCTAAGGTTAAATTTATCTAGTAAACAAAATTAGAGGAAGAACTAGGCTTAGAATAAAAAATAGGGAAAACAAAATTAATTTTACTTTTAATCTGGTTAGGTTTGGATTTGTCAATAATTGTCCAACTCCAATCTCTATTAGGATCAAAGTAGTTACAAATATTAAGTTTAGGGTCAAGATAATCATAATCAAAGCCAAAACTTTTAAGATTAGACTAGTTGTCATACCAAAAAAAGGAATCAATGGAAACTTAATTCCAGATAATGAAATATTCCATAGACTCCCTACAGCCAGTAATTCTTTTCCAAAAAGGAGAGTTTGACAACTTCCAATTGCCACGCTTGGGATGTTTTGTGTCACAGTATTTGGCTTTCAAAATTTTACCCAAATGGTATAACCTTGTAATTCCCTGGTGCCATGTTAGTAACTTCTAACCCAACACTAGTGCTTACCGTAATACTTAATGTTGAATTAGTATGAAGCTAACTCATTATTAAGCACTTTGTGGCTAAGAATATTTTTGAGATAAGAAAATTTAGTAATTAAAAGAGCAATATATAGTATATTTATATCCATCATTCAAACTATTTAGAGTAAAGCAAGGAAAAATGCATCCATCATAAATAAGAAAAGTAAGAACATTCAGAATTTTAGTTGTTACAAATAGTATATAAAATGTTATAAAGTCCTCTCATCTTCACAAATAATAATAAATGCAAGTTTTCTCGAGTATTGCTAAAGGTACGAATCAACTTCAACTCCAAGCTCCACAATATACTCTTGATCAATCATATTTGGCTTTTCATATGATAGCATATAGCCAATAGAAGAAACATAAGTGACTAGACTTAAAAAGTCTAAGTAAGTTTAAGGATTACACTAAGTTTTATTTAATTTAATCAGATATCATATTAGCCATTTATAATATTTAAGCAAGCAGTGCACAAAGCAACACAAGGAAATAGGTACAAAAATATGTAAAGACTAAAAAGTAAGTAAAAGAAAGTAAAGGTACTCTCAAGAGGTTGCTCTTGAATGCACAAAATATGTAAGGAAGAAATAATATCTAACAACTAAAAATACTAGCATGCATGTGAAACATGAAGGAGAACATGTATATGTCTATTGGAAAAAATGCTCAGCAATAGTAAAAGTAAAGCAGTGTAAAGATAAATGAGTGTAAATAAGCAAGCATACATTGCAAGTAAACAGAAGAGAAAATTGTACAATATGCAATACATAAATAGCAGGAAATACAATACAGTGAAGTAAAGCAAAATTTTGTCTTAAAGATAGAGTAAACATAGTTATAAGATTATGATAAGTCATTCACAATTAATAAGATTGTGAGAAATGTAATGTTAAGTTATTTATTTTATTTATAGTTTTGTTCTATAGGCACATTATAGAACAAATGAGGAGTTAAGCATGTTTGCTTAACCATAAGTAGTAGGTTTCCCATAACAAACACCCACTCCCCCTCTAGGATACGTGTGGTCTAAAAATCACTCCATAGCCTACCCTATTTTATATATTCACCATATAAAACCTCTATGTTTAATAATTTAAGGTTTTATTTATGAATAAAGTCTTAATAAATGTCCAAGGTTGCAATCTCAAAGTGTTGCAGCATTCAAGTAGTTCAAATTTAATTATAAGCCATGAGATATCAATTGTTGCCTAATTTAGTTATCTACCTTAATGATTGGGGTCAAACAAGCCCCCAATTGACTTATATATTATCAATCTCAAAGTCAATTTAAGAATTAATCTTAAGTATAGCAAGTGGTTTTGGATGATAATAGTTTAATCAAATATAATTTAGATGACAAAATAATTTAAGCATATATATATATAGATCCAAGTTATAATTTAATATCCTATCTTACTTCTAGATCTACAAGCTCCTATACCTTATAATTCAAAAGCTATTAGGTTTAGACTAGTGCTAGGGTTCTCAACTAGAAGGTTTATTAGGGGATTTTTACTAAACTTTAGGTCTATTAGGGTTACCAAGATTTAGATCTTCCTAATTCTATGGAAAATTATTAACTAGTTACTAAAATCCACTAAGGGTTCCAAGATAATGGTCTTACTAACATTATCTTCTAAGTCCTACCATTTCCAATGGGAACCTTAAAGTTAGCTATATGGTTTGGCCTTTAATGATCTTCCATCTACAATGCTAGAATGGTTTAGGTCACTCCAATATCTATGGATTGAAAAGTGTTAGACTTGGCTCAATCCATCCTCTCATGTCTTCTACAATTGGATCTAAAAGATTTTGGCCTTTTCTTACTGACCATTCTATTTCTACCTCAAGGGATTAGAACTATCACCAAAATAATTTGATAATCCAAACCTAAGATCTCACATTATTTTCTCAATCCTAAGGTTGAGGCTCACATCTAAGTTTACTAGAACTAAATCAATGCAAGACTAATCTAAGTGTTTCCCTACCAAAAGCATGTTGTGAGGTTCAATTAAGTCACATCCTAGGTCAAGGCTTGTTGTCCTAGGGTTTAGGAACCTCAAATAAAAAATTTCTAATTATTTGAATTTAATATTAAGTAAATGAAGTGCCAAAATACATATTTTTCAATTCATGTCTAAATTCATTAAATTTAGTAATTATGAATTCCTTCTAGCATAATGATCAAAATGACAGTAAGTAGAGTCAAATTAGACATCATTTGGCTTAATTAGGGTTTAATTACTCCTATTGATAATTAATTAGTTATTAGTAAAATTAATAGTCAAAACTAAAATTAAATTTGATATTACGGTTCAATGCATTTTTTGATCATTTTGGTATATAATTTTGCTATGTTTGGATGACTAAATAAGAAGTTATGCAATTAGTTCAATTTGAATTAATTTTTGCACTAAGGAGATTAAGTACATTTTAAGATTGGCTAATTTTTTAATTATAATTTAGTTGGATATCACATATGCAAATTTACAATTAAGTATTAATTTTTTAATTACAATTTAGTTCAATTTGTATTAATTGCTATGACAAATTCTCATAATCAATAAGTTGTGATAACCTAATAATTAAATTACTTAAGCTATTTAAGTTTTTTCATTCTACGTGCATAAATTATAGAACTAGTGAGGAGTTATATATGTTTGTCTAACTTAGTATAAAAGCGGGGTCTCCAATAAAAATATAAATACTCACATTCCCCCTCTAGGATATGTGTGGTCTCCTTATAACCCCCATAGCTTGCCCTAGCTTAAACCTCCATGAAACTCCTAAGTTTTAATTAAGAATATTTTTATTTATGCATAACATCTTATAAGAATGATCAAGGTCATAACCTCAAAGCAAAGCATGCATTCATGGAATTCAAGTGATTATAAACTATGTGATTTTCAAAGTTGTATAATGTTTTGGTTATCTAACTTAATGATTAGAGCTAATTAAGCTCCCAATCAACTTAGAGATATTGATCTCTAAGTTGATTACATGTATTATTATAAGTGATCTAAGCTTTGGAAATAGTAATTTGATTTAAATTTATGAGATGACAATATAATTTATATGTATAATCATGCAGCATGACTCTAAATCCTACAATAATTCTAAGCCACAAAATCCTCATAGGCTTTCTAGCTTTAAGGCCAAAGGTACTATAAGGGAGGATTTAGGTTGTAAGGTTCTCAACATTTGAAAGGTGTAAGTTGAAAGTTATAAGAATTCTACACTTGTAGGCTTACTAAGGAAATCTAGCTAACTCCATTTAAGTTTAATGGAAACATGATTAGAAACTCACTTCACTACTTAGCTTGATTATCAGGATGTTTGAAAAGTAAGGGTAGAGGAGGGATCACCACTTTTAAATCTAGTTTTGCACATAATTGCAAGGGAACTTTAGCTTAAACAGAACTACACTACTCTTAGATAGCTAAGGGGAGCTAACTTAGAGGTTGGAGAAATGAAAGTAAGGTTGTACTAGAAAGGTGATCTTATTAAGTTATCTTAGATTAGCCAGTAACTAGTCTTAGTAGGTTCCCATAATTTCAATAGGAGTATAATACTAGTCTAATACATCTATGGAATATTTTAGCTATGATCACGATATCAATTTAACTTAAGCTAGGTTTTCTCAATCCTACAAAATATCTCTTAATGTTGAAAGTTAAATCGATAATTTTGCTTAGTCTATTAGCATTTAATCTAAAACATGTGAGGCATAAATAGTGAGACATGTTTGTTGTCCTAAGGTTTTAAAACCTAAAACATGCAAATTATAAAGTCACAAAATCACATAATTTGAATAATTAAGGAGCCAATTACCTAATTTATCCAATTATTGTCCAATTACAAAGATAATGATAAATATAAAATCCTTATAGCATAAGAAGAATAATGATACTAAGTAGGTCAAAATCGAACAACATTGGAAAATTAAGATTTTTATGACTCCTAATTAGGGTTAAGAAGTGATTATAAAAATTAGCATTCAAATCCTAAATTAAATCATACCAATGTGCTTGTCTCATTTTCTTGAATAAAATGACATATAATTTCATATAATTTGGATGTGTATATTTAAAGTTACAAAAGAAATTAGATTTGTATTTAAATTTAACTAATTATAAATAAATTAATTATGTTTTTAACTGTTGGTGCTGAAACCCATGCAGCATGAAAATGGCATGGGCACAGAAATAGGCACAGGGCGAAATATGGTGCAGCACTAAAAATGGTGCACACTGACTTGACACGCGTTGGCCCTAGTGGGCGATGCTTGTTAACGCGGGACCCGCAACTGTTGGTGTGGTTCAATAGGCGAACTAGGCTAGTTTACAAAGGATGCCCGAGTCTCAACGCGGACTATCTTGGACTACTTTGTTCTCATCAATACTCGATGGGGCACGCCTAGGGTTGGACCTCCTGGTAGAACCCAGAGGTCTCCCGACGCGGCCTGCAAGCCGGCATGAAGCCCACGCCAAGGCAATCCTTCCAGGACCCGAACTAGAGCTAGTCGACGATTGAGCAGTCGACAAGGCAATGCCTTAGGCCCTAATGGTCAGACCTAAGCACTCCCTGTAGATGGTTTGGTGTGTTTGAGCTTAACCGGGCTCAAATGAGCTCAATTGAGCTTCAAAAGCGCAACTAAGGCCTCATAATAGCGTCTAAGACAATCAATTTAACAAAGGGATAAAGTGATGGGTACCTAACATATTTGCAAAGTCTTAGTTCTGTCAGCCCTTTAGGGTTTTAACAAGTCAACGTTTGAACTTCCACAGTAGGAGTTCAGCAGGACCTCGACAGCTAGAGAAAGAAGGAAAGAAGAATGAGGGTCTAATAAATCCTTATTGCTGAGGGGAAGGGAAAAGGGCTCGATTGGGAGGGTACTACCACCCTCCATTGCACACTTGCCAGTTACTAACGGGCACAGAGGGGACATACAGAGCCCCAATCTTTGTTGTCGGATCCTGATCTGGATCCGACGATCAGATGGGTCGAATGACTCGCCATCGTCTGACCTTCCTTAAGTTGCACGCAATGGTCCTGATCTTGCTGCATAGTTTCTTTGTACAACAGCGTCCACAGTGGATACGTGCTTTCTGCACTAAGCCGTTGGGATTAATATTTTAAATAAATATATATATTAAATCAAATACTTTAATTAAATAATTAATTAAACACATTGAAATACTCAAAATTAAATAACCAAATGGACTCCAAAAAATCTCAAAAATTCACCCTTATCTAATTGAGGGGTGAGAAACTAAAAAATGTAATCATATTTTTGTTTGGAAGTCAATTTAATGATCATAATTTTCTGAATATTTAAATTTCATTAAAATATTTGAGAATATTTTGATGACTTCCAAGCATTTCAAAAATACCACTCCTGGCTAATTTGGGGGTGAGGAGTCCAATGGTAAACTCAAATTTTGATTTTGAAGTCAAAATAATATAGGCATACTCAGAATTATTAATAAATTCAGGAATATTTGAAGGTCGCAAATGATCTCCAATTTGTACTAAACTTGAGGTTAAGGCTCCAAATACTATTATATGAGTACTAGAAGTGAATTGGAGTTAAATATGCTTCTTAATAAAGGGTAATAATACTAGGATTGTTACATCAAGCCTCCTCAAAAATCCTTTCATTTAGGGGTATGAAAGGTCCCCTATTAATTAAATAAATAGCTGTGTTAACTGCCTTGGCCTAGAACTGCTATGGGAGACCCACATGCAATCTCATGCTCTTTGCTTTTTTTGTGATTGTCTTGCTCATTTGCTTTGCAACACCATTTTTTTGTGATGTTCTTGGAATTGTAAATTTCTTCTTGATCCCTCTCAAGACCTAAAAATTCTTGAACGCCTTGTCACCGTATTCATCTCCATTGTTAGATCTCAAGTATTTAAGCTTCAACCCTATCTCATTCTCCACCAAAGACAACTATTTTCCTAACACCTAAAATACTCAGATTTGGGCCTTAGAAAATAAACCCATACCTTTCTTGTATGGTCATCAATGAAGATGATAAAATATGTGACTCCACCTATGGAATAAGTTGGAGGTGGCCCCCATATATCCGTATGCACCGATTTAAGTTTTCTGCCTCTTAGCTCTCTTTCATCATTGGAGAATGTGACCTTCTTCTATTTTCCCAACACACAATCTTAACTGAAATCCAACTCTACTGACTTCAGTCCATGGAGCCTTCCCCTTCGCTGCAGGGATTTCAAACTCCTCTCACTCATATAGCCAAGCCTCCCCCAGTGCCATAGACCCGTGTCTATCTATTTTGCTATTGTAATGAAATCAGGTACTTTATTAGTTAGGTAAAGCATACCTTCCATACTTCCCCATGCAAAAATAAGTGCACCCTTGGTGACCTTCCATGAGTCCCCTATAAAGCATGTACTATGGCCCTCCTTGGCTAGTTGGCTAACTAAAATAAGGTCATGCTTTAAATACGGCATATGTCTAACTTCTCTTAGTTTCCAAACTACACCACTTAGTAGCTGGACATCGGCGTAACTTTTTCCTATCATATCACAGGCCTTATCATCTCCAAGATATACATTACGTATGTCACCCTTGGTGTAATTGTTAAAAGCACCCCTCGTAGGAGTGGCATGAAAGGATGTGCCTCAGTCCACCACCCAAGACTCCATGTTGACAAGTGATAGATCAATGCATCCTGATCCTCTTCAATTGAATCATTCACAGTGAGGCACATAACCTTTCTCCCACCACTTGCTTCTTTAGGGTATGATAGTTATTCTTAAAGTGATTCGCCTTCCCTCAATTCCAATAATCTGGCTTTACTTTTTTGGGTCTTGATTTTTCTCATATAGACATGAACATATTTCTGTTATATCTTCACTCTACACCTGTTCCTCTGATTTCAGCATTCAACACTGAAGTAGATGCCTCCCCATGCGTTCTTTTGCGCACCTCTTCATTTAGAACTAGCTCAATAATGTCGTCAAATTTCAATGAAGCATTTCCTGATGAATTGCTAATGGCTATAACAAGCCCATCCCAGTTGTCTGACAATGATAAGATGAATAACAGAGCTTGGACCTCATTATCAAACCTGGAGCCCACTGAACTATGTTGACTCTTCATAGTGTTGAACCCATTCATATGTTTAGTCACTGAGTAGCCATATGATGAATCCATAAATTAGATCTAAAATAAAGGAAAATTTCATTCATTTCAGATCTTTAAGATGCTCCTAAATCAATTTTTTCTATCTTTTTTAGGGAAAAGGCATCCAGGGGAGTTCTGAGGCATTTCTGGAAACATTTAAAGGAAATTCGCTACAGCGCGCTGCCGTGCGCTACAGCGCACCGCAGCGGGCTGCAAAGGAACTATTTAAACTATATAAATAGGAGGGCTCAACTAATTGAACAGTGTTTTGCAAAACAAGCCGCTACAGCGCGCGGTCGTGCGCTGTAGCAGTCTGTAGCAGAAATATTTCAAACTATATAAAAATAGAAAAATAAACTAATTGAATAGTATTTTGCAAAACAAGCCGCTACAGTGTGCAGTCGAGCGCTGCAGCGGTCTGCAGTGGAAATATTTTTACTTTAAATGGAAAACGAAGTAATTGAATAGTAGATTTGCAGAATGGCCCGCTGCAGTGCATCATCTTCCCTTGTTAAAATGCGGTAGCGCGCGGCAGCAGGTGACTTAGCAATATTGGTATGTTCATTTGCACACCACAATTTTTCCAGATAGCATTTAATGTATCTGGGGATATGACCACTATCCCGCACTTTGTCCCCAGCCATCATTCCCTGCAGCTGTTATATTTTATTTGGAAAAGAAGGTCTTGAGGTGATGTTTTGGGTAAATAAATGAAGATATTTGTCACCTAACCATCAATGGAGGATTTTTGTTATCATGAGTTCATAATTTTAAATGGAAATGCTAGTTTTGAAATGAAGAAGAAGAAGGTAGCCCCTCTCCTATAAATACCCCTCCTCTTGACTTGAGGAGGGTTCACAATTTTTGCCAAAAATCCACTAAGTAAGGAGGAGTGCAAGGAAGAGAAGAACTCCCCAAGGGTGGCAAAGCAAGCTCTTACTTTAGAGGAGAAGGAAGAAGGCAGCACTAGCGACCTAAGAAGGGAACATTGAGAAGGAGAAGAAGGATTCCGGAGAACTTCAAAAGGAGTGTTCCTAGTATCTTCTAAACTCTATTCTTATATTTTCTTTTTAGTTGATCATGAAAAGGTCTTTATCCATGTATGTGTTTTTCTTCTTTGCTTTTGTAATGAGTAGCTAAACTCCCTTGGGGAGGGTTGGGGTGAAGTCCCATGTGCATAATGTAATATTAATGTATAAATATTTTTTGTTAAGCATAATTTATTTTGTGATCTTAATGTCTTGCTAAGAAATATTTAATCTAATTTGGTCTTAAATGTGGAATAAGAGTAAAGAATTAAAAAAGTTCAAGAATTAATCGTCTTGTGCTCGTTAGCTCACCTTAGGTGGAATGCTAGGTTTTGAGTGCATGAAAGCTTGGAACTATGCGACAAAGTTCTTGAGCTCAATGCACCTCAATCTAAGCTCAACCAAAGTGTTGATGCAAGTGATGCTAAGACCCACTAAATGAGCTCCTTAGCTCATCATAATTGAGGTAGAGGAAGGAAGTGTTGAGTGCTCATGAACTAAGTGACATAGTCATTGAGCCCAACATATGAATCCCTCATCTCAACTATGTGAGATGCGAGTGATGCTCGTAATGGAAATCAATGCTTGTAAGATCCTAAGATTTAATAATCAAGCTCTCCTTGATTTAGAGAATAAGATTAAAATTTAAATCCAAAGAATCTTACGAGAATCTTTGTGCCGAAGTAGAACCGAATGTGAGTTCATTTTGTGCACAAGATTTGAACTTGTAAGACCTTGAGTTAAACTCAAGGAAAATAATGTGCACTTGATTTTAATTAAAATGAATGATAAAGCTTGAGAAATTAATATATATAATTATTATATCATGGCATGTGGGATGGTCCCAACTCTCCTCTTTGTCTCATCTTGCTCTTTTTGCTTAGTGATTATTGTGCTAATTTTTAGACCAACTCATCCAAATACATTGTAGCTTAAACATTAGTGAGAATAGATACACCTTAGTGCCAAATCAACCAATTCTCTAAGGATCGATAAATTCCTGAAAATTGACACTTTCCACTTATTACTTCAGACCACGTGCACTTGCATGTGAGCGCAGACGTGTATTTACAGTCTGTCAAGCTTTTGGCGCCGTTGCCGGGGATATGGTACTTGATTTGAAGTAAGGATAATCTTTAAGTAACTAGCGATTTAAGCATTTCATTGCATATATAAGTAGTTTTACATTTTTTTTAATTATCAAAGCTAAATATTTTACCTTTTAGTAATTTTATTTTTGCAAAATTGTTTGATCCATATTGCTAAATCGTTCTGGATAAGCCATATTGTTAGTTGTATGAGTAAAGAGTTTGTACTGAATATCTTTTTGATCTCGAAAAAGATAGAACATACTTACAAGCTAGGTGAGAACAAAACCTATCAAACCAACAAGCTATTATGGATAATTGCATAGAAACTTTACAAGAGCCTAGGGGAAGAGCACTTAAAGACTATGCACTACCCACTATTAGGGGAATCCCCCATACAATTGTAATGCCAAATATTGAAGCCCACAACTTTGAAATCAAACCTTCCACACTGAGTATGATGCAAAATAATCAGTTTGGAGGATTAGCACTGAAGATCTTAACTCACATATTTCAATTTTCCTTGAAATATGTGATACCTTCAGATTTAACGGTGTCTCCGAAGACGCGGCTAAATTGCACCTTTTTCCTTTCTTTCTGAGAGATAGAGCCAAGAGTTGGCTCAGCTCTTTACCGAGTGATTCTATTCGGACTTGGGATGATTTGGCTATGAAAATCTTAGCCAAATACTTCCCTCCGGCTAAAACCGCACGGTTGAGGATTGAGATCTCCAACTTCACTCATTTAGAAGGTGAGACTCTGTATGATGGGTGGGATCACTCTAAGGAGTACCTTAGGCATTGCCCACATCATGGGTTCCCTCTATGGATGCAAGTGCAAACCTTCTACAATGGTTTGAATGCTCCAATGAGGACACTCATTGATGCAACCGTCGGAGGTTCCATTAGTGGAAAAACCCAAGAGGAAGCTTATGGCCTCTTGGAAGAAATGGCCAATAATTCATACCAATGGCCTTTTGAAAGGCTAAAAAAGGAATCCGTGAAAGTAAATGAATCTAACCAAATAACAGCTCTTCAACAAGAAATTCATGCCTTAAACAAAACAATAGAATGAATGAATGTCAATATGGTTTCAGATGTACACTATGAGTTGTGCGGGGGTAGGCATAATAGTGAAAGTTGTAATTTAAACAACCCCTTTGTGCAAAATAATACTGAACAGGTAAACTACCTCAAAAACAATAACCAGACGAACAACCCCAACTCCAACATGTATAACCCAGGGTAGAAAAACCACCCAAATTTCTCTTGGAGTAATCACAATAGTAATGCTAATCAATAAGGGGGGAATTCATCCAACCAGCAAGGCATGAACTATGGAAACAATAACAACAACTATCAACACAATTTAGAAAGGGCCTTCAATTCATTTAAAGCCAAAATAACTCAATTCATGCACCGCACTGAAGCCACCTTAACACGCCATGAGGCTTCTATTCAAGATGGAAGCCTCCTTTAGGAATATAGAGACACAATTAGGGAAATCTCCAAGTAGCTGACCTCTCGGCAGCAAGGGGCTTTACCCAGTTCAACTGAAATAAACTCGAGGGAATTGGTGAGTGTGATACATTCTGAAAATGTGTCAGAAGGAATGAATAATGAGAAAGAGAGTGCAACAAATTTTAAACTAGAGGAAGTGGAAATAAGGAAAGGGAATGACCATGAAAAGCTAACCACCCCTAAATGTGAAGATCCAGGGAGGTTGAGCATCCCGTGCATAATAAGAAACGAAGTATTTGTAGATCTCTTGTGTGATCTAGGTGCTTCAGTAAATGTTATGCCCTACCACATCTATGAACATTTAAAGGTAGGAGGATGGAATATACCTCGATGATTTTGGGGTTTGCTAATCTAGAATCCCTTACCCCTCTATGAATGATAAAGAATGTTGTAGTTGAATTAGGGAATTATATAGTTCCAACTGACTTTGTGGTGTATGAATGGGACCAATGTAACAAAAACTCCACAATTATCTTTAGGAGACCCTTTTTAATGAGTGTGAAGGCTGTCATCGATGTGAGTCGCGGTGTAATGAGCATGAGTGTTAAAGGAAGAATGGAAATGATTGATCTTAAGCCAACTATCTTTAAAAAGAAAGAGATGGAGGATGAAATGAGAAAAAGGGTTAGAGAAGAGAAGTTATGGGTCGATGATGTTTTAGAATACCTCACAATTGAAGTGAAACATTATGATGGCTACTCTACTCCTTCCTCTGAAAAGGGGAGCAAGGAAGGAGTAAAAAAGAGAAAAACGCAACGAGGGAAGAGAAAGAAAAAAACTCCCCCCAATTTTGAAATTGAAAAAATAGATCCTTTATTAGAAGTTGAAGATGAATAGAGTTCGCGCCACCATGAGAATTGTGCTCACTCAAACATCTCTAGCTTATGGAAAAGGAAACCACCAGATCCTACATATTGATCATTAGTGAGTCTAGTTAAGGATGTGAAACTAAGCGCTTATTGGGAAGCAACCCAATCCTCAAACAAAAAAAAAAAAAAAAAAAATTTGTGCTATAGCGCGCTGCAGCGGGCAAACCGCGCATGTAGAGCACCGCGGCAGCACGCAGAAATCATTTTCCGCTCCAGCGCGCTAACGCGTAAAACCCTCTACCGCGCGCTGCAGCGGTTTGCCCCAGTTTCGAAAAATTTTTCTATCTTGGGAAAATGCAGTCAACAAGTCATGCCCTTTGGGTTCCCAAGGCAGTCAAAAAAATTGCTGAAAAAGTTGCCCCCCCCCTCACATGGATCACCATATTTATGGCATGGGGAAGACCATTTGACCATTTTCTTTTTGCCTTGAATTTTTTGGCTATAAATAGGGAGGCAATGGGGGGGGGGGGGTTATCCTTGCACCTTTCCAATTCTCCTATTCTCTCTAAGTTCTTGATCCTCCTAATCCTCATTCCTTACCATATCAACCGGGAAGAAGGCGATCGCTCGAAAGGATGTTAAAGCCTCCTCATCCGGAAGAACTTTCAACAAGAAGAGGTTCTCTTTGGCAGAAGCCGAGCACCGCTTCGTCTCCATCACTTCCCAACGGAAGTTAATTCCAGAGAGGAGTTTTAGCACCGCCTACCCCGTCCTGCATGAGCAAGTCAACCCACAGGGATGGGGAGAGTTTGTGACCAAGAGAGCCCATACATACACGACGATCATCCAGGAGGTGTATGCAAATGCAATCGATGTGTCCGGGCAGCGACTCTACTGCCGGGGTAAGGTTGTCACCCTAGGGATTGCTCAAATTGAGCAATTATATGGGCTTGAGGAGGTACATTCATGCTCTTACTCAGACCTCTTGGAATCTCGCTTTGACCCCCGTAGTCTCATTGTAGAAATTGTCAACGATGACACAGAGTGGGAAGGAGGACTAGTCAACATCCCTCGCTCCGAATTGACGGAGATGAGTAGTGCTTGGCTAGTATTCATTTCTAGCTATGTCATGCCCACAAGTCACTTAATGGAAGTGACCCATGCCTGAGCGCCCCTCTTATGCTCGTTGGTTAGGGCGGGCGAAATCCATATTTCGAGAATCATCTTTAAGCAGCTATGGAAAGCTCTCAAGGGCCCTTGCGCGGCATTGGCCTTCAGGTCTTTAATATCGGGGATGTGCGAGACCCAAGGGGTCAAGATCCTCTCCTCAGACTCCATTGTTCCCCTTAGCTGCGCCCTTAACCCTTCAAACCTAAATGTCCGGGCAAGCAAACGAAAGCTGCCCAAGAAGAGAAGGGGACTGAAAGGGGATGCATCTGCACCTTTCGACTCACGCCTCATGAACCAACTTTTGGTGCACCTCCACAATCAGCATGCAGAGCTTACCAAGGCTCTTGCTATCGATATGGGGTTCTTCAAACAGGAGATCAGCCAATAGTGCAAGTTCCAATCTGAATTCCACGAAGCCCTTAGGATGACGTTTGAGGATTGGAGCTTGCAAGATGGACCGGACGCCTTCGTGTTGCCAAATCCTCCTGTCAGAGAACCCATTCCGGAGACGCGCTACCCTACCGAGATGACGTATGTAGAGGAGGATGAAGAAGGAGAAGAGGATAACTAAATAGGTTGTATTTGTTCTTTTCTTTCAATTTTTCTTTTTTCTTTTTTTTGTATCTTTATTTTTAGTATATTTTTATTTTGAGATTTTAATTTATGAATTTTTCTTATCCCCTCAGTTTTATGGTATTCTTAATTGACATATTTTTCTGAATTTTTCAAAAGAAATGAAAAATCACAAAAATATAAAAATCGAATTTGACACAAGTAAGAGAATGCGTAAACAAAAATGATTAAATGCATTATAAGCAAGAAAATGTTGTAATTGAGGATTGAATGGAGGATAATCTAATCTCCAAAAATTTAAATAAATGCTTGAGCTAAGTGTGGGGGAAAGTATAGGACTTAGACTAAAAGATGTGGTACGTATTCTAAAAAAAGGTTGTGCTAGGCTCTCGTAGGACTTCATGATCACAAAGATGCATATTAAGGATGAAGAAAAATGTCTCTCCCTAAAGATGAAAAGAGAAAAATATTTATGAAAAAAGAGATGATGAAAAATATCTCTCCCAATTGATTAAAATGAGAAAGGATGAAAAAAAATATCTCTCCTATAAAATCTTTGTGATTCATAAGAAAGAGCACATATGGCACATCTCTTAGAATCTTTAACCACTTCCTTAGTCTAAAGTTCACAATCAAGTGTACCCATCACCTAATATCAAATATTGAAAATTCAAAAATTTGGAGATTACTTGATTAAACCACCTTATGGCCACAAGTAAAAATATTAATATTGCTAAAATGTTCATTTTATTTTTGCCATGCACACATCTTGACTTATACATATTCTAATTGCATTGTTATAATTTTCATCCCTACAAAATAGAAAAAATATCATTTTGATCTTACTCGAGGACGAGCAAGAATTTAAGTGTAGGGGTGTGATGAATCCATAAACTAGATCTAAAATAAATAAAAATTTCATTCATTTCAGATCTTTAAGATTCTCCTAAATCAATTTTTTCTATCTTTTTCAGGGAAAAGGCATCCAGGGGAGTTCTGAGGCATTTCTGGAAATATTTAAAATTTATTAAAAGAAATCCGCTACAGCGCGCCGCAGCGGGCTGCAGCGGAATTATTTAAACTATATAAACAGGAGGGCTCAACTAATTGAATAGTGTTTTGCAAAACAAGCCGCTACAGCGGAAATATTTTAGACTATACAAAAATGGGAAAATAAACTAATTGAATAGTGTTTTGCAAAACAAGCCGCTACAGCGCGCGGTCGGGCGCTGCAGCAAAAATATTTTTACTTTAAATGGAAAAACGAAGTAATTGAACAGTAGATTTGCAAAATAGCCTGCTCCAGCGCACTGCAGCGGGTCATCTTCCCTTGTTAAAATACGGTAGCACGTGACAGTGGGTGACTTAGCAATGTTGGTATGTTCATTTGCATGCCGCAGCATGCCACAGCGCGCCACAGCGCGCTGCAGCGGCCCACCACAATTTTTTCTAGACAGCATTTAATGCGTCTGGTGATATGACCTCTATCCTGCACTTTGTCCCAAACCATCATTCCCTGCAGCTGCTATATTTTATTTGAAAAGAAGGTATTGAGGTGATATTTTGGGTAAACAAATGAAAATATTTGTCACCTCACCATCAATGGAGGATTTTTGCCATCATGAGTTCAGAATTTTAAATGAAAATGCTGGTTTTAAAATGAAGAAGAAGAAGGCAGCCCCTCTCCTATAAATACCCTCCTCTTGACTTGAGGAGGGTTCACAATTTTAGCTAAAAATCCATTAAGTAAGGAGGAGTGCCAAGGAAGAGAAGAACTCCCCAAGGGTAGCAAAACAAGCTCTTGCTTTAGAGGAGTAGGAAGAAGGCAGCACTAGTGACCTAAGAAGGGAACATTGAGAAGGAGAAGAAGGACTCCGGAGAACTTCCAAAGGAGCGTTCCTAGTATCTTCTAAACTCTATTCTTATATTTTCTTTTTAGTTGATCATGTAAGGGTCTTTATCCATGTATGTGTTTTTCTTCTTTTCTTTTGTAATGAGTAGCTAAACTCCCTTGGGGAGGGTTAGGGTGAAGTCCCATGTGCATGATGTAATAATAATGTATAAATATTTTTCCTCAAGCATAATTTATTTTGTGATCTTAATGTCTTGCTAAGGAATATTTTATCTAATTTGGTCTTGAATGTGGAATAAGAGTAAAGAATTAATAAAGTTCAAGAACTAATCGTCTTGTGCTCCTTAGCTCACCTTAGGTGGAATGCTAGTTTTTGAGTGCATGAAAGCTTGGAACTATGTGACAAAGTTCTTGATCTCAATGCACCTCAATCTAAACTCAACCAAAGTGTTGATGCAAATGATGCTAAGACCCACTAAATGAGCTCCTTAGCTCAACACAATTGAGGTAGAGGAAGGAAGTGTTGAGTGCTCATGAACTAAGTGACATAGTCATTGAACCCAATATATGAATCCCTCATCTCAACTATGTGAGATGCGAGTGATTCTCATAGTGAAAATTAATGCTTGTAAGATCCTAAGATTTAATAATCAAGCTCTCCTTGATCAAGAGAATAATATTAAAATTTAAATCCAAAGAATCTTACGAGAATCTTTGTGCCGAAGTAGAACCGAATGTGAGTTCATTTTGTGCACGAGATTTGAACTTGTAAGACCTTGAGTTAAACTCAAGGAAAACAATGTGCACCTGATTTTAATTAAAATGAACGATAAAGCTTGAGAAATTAATATACATAATTATTATATAATGGCATTTGGGATGGTCCCAACTCTCCTCTTTCTCTCATCTTGCTCTTTTTGCTTAGTGATTATTGTGCTAATTTTTAGACCAACTCATCCAAATACATTGTAACTTAAACATTTGTGAGAATAGATACACCTTAGTGCCAAATCAACCAATTCTTTGAGGATCGATAAATTCCCAGAAATTGATAGTTTCCACTTATTACTTCAGATCATGTACACTTGCGTGTGAGCGCAGACATGTATTTATAGTCTGTCACCATCCATCATCTTCATGTTAAATAATCTCTTCAAGAAATACTTGTTAGAAGATGAGGGATTCTCATACATCCTTGTTAGAACATCCATGATATTTACAAAAGTTTTCTTATTAACAATATTAAATATAATATAATAACACAATGAAAGATGAATCAAAGTCAATGTGGTTCTATCAAGAACCTCCCAATATTTATCACGCATAGTCGCCGATTTCCTATCAGCTCCATTTAGTGGTAAATACAACTTCATCTGATAAAGAAAATTTTTCATTAGCATTTTCTAGAAGGCAAAGTTAGTACCATTGCACTTCTTGATTTTGCTTCTCATTTCATCAGCCATTGTTCACTCTCAAACTGCAAACCCTAGAATAATAAGAAATTGATAGAGAACCTCTCTCTGATACCACTTATTATGAACTACCCAGAGCACCACAACAGAAGCAATTTTGCTCTCGAGAATCAAAGTTGTGTTGATGGTTACCAAGCAAACAATAAAATCACAAGCATAATAAAAATAAACATAGTACATACCATGCATCCACACACAAGCATCCAAACAATAAGGATTTTATGTGGAAAACCCAAAGATAAAAAAACTATGGAGCCAGACCACAAAAATTCCACTATATATGAAAAAGATTATAGAGTTACATAATGCTTCACCTTCATGAGAGAAAGAAAGATACACCACTTACACAGCCACTCGATCAATTTTTTCTCAAGCAAAGAACACCAGCTCTTACTCTAGGATGAAGATGGAGAACAATAGTCACCTCCCTTAGGCTTCTCTCCAATAGTAGCCAAAGCCCTTATCTTGTCCTTGTTAATATTAAAAACTCCTCAAAAAATGTTCCCATAAGTACTTAGCTAACTTTAACACCTCAAATGGTCCAAAATACCCCCAAATTTCTTAAGGTGGAGCCTGAACTGGAGTAGATTTCCACCAAGTGCTATGGCGCACTATAGTGCCCTTGAATTGAGTAGTAGGAACCAGGGCACACTGCAAAACCATTATCTCTGGTAACTGGTGCCATAGTGTGCTACAGTGTTCCACAACACACTACAACACTTCAGTCTCAGGTAGACTAGTGTTAGGGTGCGCTACATCTCTTCTATCTCGGGTTGACAAGTGTGAGGGTGCACTACAGCTCTTCTATCTCTAGTTTTAGGTGCAATGGCATGCTATAGTGTGCCACAGTGCCCAAGTCTTTGGTAAACTAGCACCAAGGTATGCTATAGTGCCTTCTTTTCGGGTGCTGGGTGCCTTGGCGTGTTACAGCGTGCCATGACTCAACATGGCACCTTGCTATAGCTAAGCTTTTCCAACTTTGTTCCGTATCATCTCAAAGCTTCCCGGAAGCTCACTCGAGCTCCATTAGCATCTCCATGATGATCTGAATGGTCTCAACATCCTAATACTTTGGACTTATTATAAATTAGAGTGTCATCTATGAATACGATGATAAAATCATTATGTTAGGTTTTAAGATGCGCTGCATCAGATTCATGAATATGGATGAGGCATTAGTCAGCCCAAAGGATATGACTAAGAACTCATAATGCTCTTACCAAGTCTTAAACACTATCTTAGGGATGTCATTATCCTTAACCCTAATTTCATAAAATCCCAATCTTAAATAAACCTTCAAAAAAACCTTTACTTCCTTATTGATCAAACAAATCATCAATCCTCGATAAAGAATGCCTATTTTTGGCAGTCACTTTATTCAGCTCACAGTAATCTATGCACATTGGGACCCATCCTTATTCCTTACAAACAACACCAGAGCTCCCCATGATGATATAATATGACAAATAAGACCTTTCTCCAACAACTCTTGTAGTTGCTCTCACTGCTCATGCAACTCATTGGGAGCCATTCGATAAGGTGCCTTTGATTTTGGTTGAGTCACTGGAATCAAATCGATGGAGAACTCTACCTTTCTCAAGGGATGTAGTCCTAGAAGATCATCTAGAAATACATCCATGAACTCATTTACAATGCTGGTGTCCTCCATAGTTTGGTCTTCTTTAGCTTTACCAAGCATGGTCACCAAGAACACATTGCATCCTCTACAAACTAATCTCTCACTTCAACCACAATGATTAATGATGCAATTACACTAAGCTTCCTTATACATTCCTCAATCTTCTTGCCTATCCATAAAATAACCTTCTTTTCCTAGCACTCTATAATTGTGCTGAACTTACTCATCCAGTTCATGCCCAAAATTATTTTGAAATTGGTTATCGGTATAACTATCGACTTGGCTTGGAAAAGTTGTCTTCTAACTGGGATGCCAAGAATACATTTTTTTTTGCGTGCATTTCTGCTCCAGACAACATTTGAATATGTAAAGCTTTGCCTAGTCTGAATTATTGAAGGCTTAGGGATTGAGAATATTTTTTGATATGAATGAGTGACTAGCACTCATATTAAATAATGTATCACAAGGTTAGTTACTTAAGAACAATGTTCTTATAATGAATTAAATTTTTTATGCTATTAACTATTGCAGGAAATAAGGCATGCAATATTAGAGTGTACCTAAGATGACTTCATTATCTTCTTGTGCGATAATGGGTGTTAGAGCGTACACACGGGGTAGATTGGTAGATTGGGCAACTACTTTTCCCTTAGCATTATTATTAGTCTTTGGAGGATTAAGAACAGGCTGAGGTGCTATATTTTGATTACCCACATGCCCGTTATTTGGAGGTGGCATTATTGCTAATGCTGTGCTTGAGCTCTTACTGGAACAAGGTTATGAATTGTTAGTGGACGATTGATCTTTACTCTATCAATCGTCCGAATGGCTTTGCAGTCCCAATATCTGTGGCCTACTCTACCACAAGTATAACACTAGTTACCATAATGGTAACACATCCCATATAGATGGGGTTTCTGGCATCGACCGCCCTACCTGCCTTGTTGATTAAGGGTCATTTTGTAGACCCATAGTATATAGGAATGGTTTTGCTAGAATGGTTCAAACTTGGAAGGGGATGGAAGGGATCTCTTCTTCTACTATTTTTAGATCAGGTGGTACTCTATCAGCCTCATGCCTTCAAAAAACTTTGCAAAATTGGCGTGATTCTGTGATACGAGGTTTTCCTTAATGGAATCCTTGAGTCCCTTTAGAAAATGAATGCACTTTGTCGCTTCAGTATGCAAAAGGTCATGCACAAATCTTGACAACTTTCATAATTCCATATTTTAAATGAGAATAGTCTTGTTACCTTAATTCAACTAAATCGACTCATCTTTAATAATAGTCTGGGTATAGAGTGAAATAAATTCTTCGTTCCTCAAATTCCTCCCATGGAAACTCCTTAACATTAACTCCAGCAAAGCAGGTCTTCAACTCGTTATCCCTCCAATATTCTACCTCTTCAGCAAATATATGTGCGGTAAGATGGATTACTTCACTCTTAAGGCACTTAATGTAATGACCTAAGACAAATTTGTTCACATTAAAATAACAGAGAAGAGAGAGAAAATTTAGTTAATAAATTAATTAAAAAAATTATAAATACACCCCCACCCCCCAATTTCCTCATCCCTTCCCCACTCCCTTCACCTCCCCCACTCCCCTCCCCACTCCTCTTCTCCCCTCCACTTCCTCCCACTCTTCCTTGGTCACCACCGATTCCCCCCACTGACCTCTAGTAAAGCCTCATCAACGCCAATATAGAGAAAGAAATGAGAAAAAAATAAAATATTTTATATTAATTTCATTTCTTCTTCTTCGTCTCCTAATTTCTGCAACTTTCATTTTTGTCATTTTTTTTTCTTATATATATATATATTTCTTAATTTTTGCAACTTTCATTTCTATCATTTTCTTTCTTTTATATATATGTATATATTTCAAAAATTTTGCAACTTTCATTTTTGTCAATATTTTCTTTTCTATATATGTATATATTTCCTAATTTCTGTAACTTTCATTTCTGTCATTTTTTTTCTTCTATAAATGTCTATTTTTCCTAATTACTACAACTTTTATTTCTGTTATTTTCTTTATTTCTATATATGTATATAATTCCTAATTTCTGCAACTTTGATTACTTTCATTTTCTTTTTTATATATGTATATATTTCTTAATTTCTATAAATTTTATTGATGTCATTTTTTTTTTCTTTTTTTTATATATATATATATTTCTTAATTTTTACAAAATTTATTGATGTCATTTTCTATTTTTTTATATATGTATATATTTCTTAATTTTTACAACTCTCATTTTACTTATTTTTCTTTATATATATATATATATATATATTTAATTTTTACAACTTTCAATTCAATAATTTTTTTATTTAATATATATATATATACATATAATACTTATAAAAATTAAAAAATAAATTATTCTTTTTAATATATAAAGATAAATAAACAAAATAATATTAATATTATTATTTTTACTAAAATAAAATGAAGAATATTATTCTTTTCATTTAATTATTTCATTTGCAGCATTTGCATCGCTATTAAGCTTTGACCTACTTTGATATATTTATATGAGATTTTATGCTCAGAACTTGAAACAAAAGATCAGAAATTAGTATCATGGGTTCATTCAGGTTGTTTTCAGGTTTGTATAGACAATATATTAGGCTAGGACACACTGATATCTGGAGAAATAAGGAGATTGCACATAACCTTTGAGAGGGAATGTGTAGTTAGTTAGGAACCCACATCTCTGATAGTTAGATAGATGTATTTAACTCCACTATTATTCTATAACTTTGTCCAATATAATACATATTATATATTGCTGTATTTTCTTTCAGAATGAGTATATAGCTTAAATATGTATATTGTATTCATAATCGCAAGCATATCATAATCAAATATCACATTTTATTTATATATGCATCTTATGCAGAATTATGTGGCTTAAATGCAAATTTTGATATCCTATAAACCTTACTTAGTCATTTATGTCTAATTAAATATTTTCTTTTTTTTGGTTCTCCCTGTCATATATATATATATATGGCAGTTTATGAACAATCTATAGATCAAGCCTTTGAAGAGGAGCTGATACATGATGGAGCAACTTAGATATTAATTTTCTTAAGATTTTAAAATTTTGCTTAGTGTGTAATTGATTTTGTAAAATAATTATTATCTTTATAATGAATATATTTCCTTTATTATTCTGGTATTTTTGAATATTGCAATAAATGTGGAAGTATGTATTTTATCTGCCTCTAAAGACACTAAACCCTGATATGATCTAGGGGAGTGAGCACCTAATGTTGGATTAACTATGCTGACCTAGCGGTGAGTTGCCACTGTTGGTATCAGAGCAAAATTGAGAGAAAATTAGTATAAATGTGTATAAGCCATTATTCATGCATTTGTAATCTCTGAATAAATAACAGAAAAATATAGAAAGTAAGAATTTTCAAAAGCTATATAAATCAAAAGGAGAATAAAAGAATAAATATAGGACCTAGGTAAGATAATATACTTTTGATTATTTTTTATTTCATTTTCTAGCTAATAAGGATACTTTTATTTTCATCTAGTATTTGATAATGATACTTAATGTAAATCTACTATAATAAAAGTAAAATAATAAAAATCTTATTTTTCAAATGGCTCATAAAGATTCTCCTTTGATTGTCGGAACACCCTTAAAAGATCTGATATCTGCCAATACTTTCGTGGACCATGTCGACAAGTTGTTTGATACTGTGAATGCTCTATTGGAGCGTACTGATATACTATTTTTAAAGTTTTAGGCACAACAAATGCCTCATACAAATAGTCTTACTTCTATATTATTAGCTTCCCATTTTCCAAATATCGAGATAGATGGACTACTTAAGGCCTTCTTAAGACTCCAACCACTAATATTCAATAGAATTGCTAACCCAATGGATATTGAAGATTGGGTAAAGAAGCTAGAAAAAATACTAACTATCATGAAATGCCCACCTACAGATATAATTAGATTCATTATCCTTAGGTTGCAAAGAGAAGCAGAACACTAGTGGTAAACCACTTCAAGCTTATAGTTTATGGGCATAGATATTGAGAATATTCAATAGAAAGAATTTGTCAAAGCCTTCAGAGCCAAGTACATCTCTCCTTCTACTCAAGCCATCATGGAAGATACATTCATGAAGTTGTGTTATAGCAACTGTAGTGTTGCTGAATATGAAATTGAATTTCAAAGGCTACCCCATTATACACCACTACTAGTAATATCTCAGTCTGCTTGTTGCTGCAAATTTTTAAAAGGATTGAAACATTCAATCCAGAAAATGCTTATGGCTCTTCAAATGTCAAAATTCTTAGACATGCTTGAAAGTACAAAGATATTAGAACATGAGGAACAAGAGGTAGTTGAATAGCAAATAAAAAGACCGTCGACTGTACATGTACAATAAATTGAATATAAGAGGCTGAGACCGTCTCAAGCTCATGCTTAATAAATAGCTCAACAAATACCTACTGGGAAATGCAACTGACCTCATTCTTATGGTAATTGTTATCACAGGAGCAAAATATGTTATACGTGTAGATGACCTAGTCACAACTTTTGGCAATATCAAGCAGCCCGTACAATAGACACTTAATGGATCACCCATCCTCCTCAAATGCAACAACAAGCACCCATACTAGATGGAAGGCAAGAAGTCACACCAGTAGCCAGACTAGTCTATGTCCCTACAATTGCTCCAATACAAAGAAGAGGTCCACCCATCATTTCTAAAGCACCAACTGCTAATCAAAGTGGAAGGCCAATCGCTCCCCAACAAGCTACACATGCCAGGATCACCTCACCCCAGTCCTATCCCAAGAAGATAATGAAGTTGTATCAAGTATCACATTCCTTTTTTTTATAAATATCTTTCATATTATATTTAAATCAAGCATAAATTATCTTTTATTATAAACCCTAGGCACCATACATTTCAATGACAAATGTTGTGGCACATTATTTGACATTGGTGCAAGCCACTCGTTCATTTCAAAAGATTTGCCAAAACTCTTGAACTGTCATATTATAACTTAACTAAAGCCTTGAATGTCGGGTTACCATCTGGTGCCCTCATAAGTGCACAAAAATGTTGCGACTATAACATACCAAATAATGGCAAGGCATATAAAGCAAACCTAATACTGTCTATACTAAAATTTGACATCATTTTAAGAAAGAATTGGCTTAACAAGCATAAAGTTATGATTGATTGTCAAAAAAAGAAGGTCATTATCAAGAGTAGGAGAAAGCCTGAAGTATTTATGAGAAAGTTAGGCATTTCATAATATTTAATCAATGCTATGCAAGTAGAGAAATTGATTTGAAAGTGATGTAATGCATACTTAGCAACGACAATGGGAGAAAAGACGGAAGAAATTATATTAGCAAACACTCAAATTGTAAAAGAGTTTGAAGATGTATTTTTTAAAGAATTGCCTGGATTACCACCAATAAGAGAGATCAAATTTTCAATTGAGTTAATTCCTGGCACTCAACCAATAGCAAAGGCACCTTACTACATGTCACCCAAAGAACTGTAAGAGTTAAGCGAACAATTTCAAGAGCTGATGAACAAAAGTTTTATTTGACAAAGCATGTCACCATGGGGAGCCCAGTGCTCTTTATAAAGAAGAAAGACAGTTTCATGCGAATGTGCATCGACTATCATAAACTCAATACGGTAACCAATAAGAATAAGTACCCTCTAACGCATATTGATGATTCATTTGACCAATTAGCTAGAGCTAAGATATTTTCCAAGATAAATCTAAGATCAGGCTATCGTGAATTAAGAGTTAAAGAAGAAGATATTCTAAAAACAGCATTTAGAACTCGTTATAGGCATTATGACTTTATGGTTATGTTATTTATTCTAACCAATGCTCCATCCATCTTTATGGACTTAATATAAATAATTTTTAGATTGTATTTGGATAAGTTTGTAATAATATTCATCAATAATCTTCAAATTTATTCTGAGAGCATGGAAGAACATGAAAATCATCTAAGAATCATTTTGGAAACTCTAAGGCATCATCAGCTATACGCCAAATATTCTAAATGTGATTTTTTCCTGGATTCTGTAGCTTTCTTAGGCCATGTAGTGGATGTCGAATAAATTAAGATCGATCAAAAAAAGATAAGCACTATTCAGGAATGGCCATGTAGTGGATGCCGAATAAATTAAGATTGATTAGCGATTGCGACTTAGACATACAATATCATCCTGGTAAAGATAATGTGGTAATTGATGCCCTTAGTAGAAAAGCAACCCTAAATACTATAATGGTAAGTTCATTGATGGAAGAATTTAGAAAGTTAGACAAAAAACTTATTAATGGAAAGTAGTTAAATAATTTACTTGAAAATAATATTACAGAGCATATATTCATGCAGTGTATAATAATACTCAAGAGAATGACAGGGGATATTCCAAGCTAAAAGTAGACATCAGAAATGGTCACATAACTGACTTACATTTGCAAAAATGAGTTTATATTTATCATGGAAAAAGGATTTATATTCCAAATGGTTTATACATTTGAAATCGAATTCTAACTGAAGCTCACAACTCAGAGTACACAATTCACTTTGGAAAAAATAAAATGCATAGGGATCTGAAATAGGCCTTTTGGTGGCCTAGACTAAAGAAATATGTAGCTGAATATATAGCTATGTCATGTCTGTAGTTTAGTAAAGGCAAAATATCAAAGGCCAGGTGGACTATTACATTCATTAGATATCCCAAAGTAGAAATGGTTAGATATTTCTATGGACTTTGTGATGGGATTGCCCAAAAGTCATACTAGAATAGAAGTGATTTGGGGTAATTGTAGGTCATTTAACAAAATTAGCACACTTCCTTCTGATTAAGCAAACATATTTAGTATAAAAGTTGGTAAAATTATATATTAAGGAAAAAATCAAACTTCACAGAATCTCTAAAACCATTGTCTCGGATCATGATGACAGATTTACTTCCCATTTTTGGAAGGCAGTACATCAAGATTTGTGGATATTATTGGATATGAGTACAACATTTCACCCTCAAATAGATATTCAGACCGAGAGAGTAAACCAAGTACTTGAAGATCTTCTTTGATTAAGCATATTGGACTTCGGCGGTAGTTGGAAAGATCACCTTCCATTAGTGGACCTTACAACAACAACTATCAATCATGTATTGGAATATCCCCATGTAAGGCTCTGTATGGTAGAAAATGTAGCATGCCATTGGTCTAGACTGAAGTATGACATGTTTAGTTATATAGATTTGATATACTTGAGGAGACTAATAAGAAAATTCATCTCATAAAGAGCAGGATTACTACATCTCAAGATTGATAAAAGAAATATCATGATACTAAACATCAAATGCTAGAATTCCAAGTAGGAGATTCTATCTATCTAAAGGTAAGCCTAATAAGAGGAGTTCATAGGTTTGGCATAAAAGGGTAGTTAATTCCAAGATACATTGGACCCTTTCAAATAATTGCCAATATTAGAGATGTTGCTTTTAAGCTTAAACTACCAGACAATTTTTCTACCTTTCACAATGTATTCCACATTTCTTCATTATGACGGTGTCTACAGAAACTGTTCCAACAAGTGTCTATCCCTTCAATCAACCTCCAACTTGATCTAACTTACAAAGAAGAACCACTCAAAATATTGGATTCAGATAATAAAAATTTTTGAAGTAGCCATATCCTAATGGTAAGAGTACAATGGAAGAATTCATCAGGAGGAGAAGTCACTTGGGAAAGAGAAGAGTCCATGAGAAAGAATTACCCAACTCTGTTCAATATATTAGGTATTATCCGCACTCATAAATAAGTTTTATTTTTGTAATGTCGAGGATGACATCATCTTAACATAGGGGAGTCTGTAATAACCCAAGTTGTTACTAGGATAATTATGACTAAATCTGACTAAGAAATCAGTACCCCGAGTGACTTCAAAATTAGCAAAAACTAAAAATATTGTTGGATAGTGTATATTTTTATGAACATAATGCTCAAGTTTGAGAGCAATCTGAATAACAAATACTCCTATATTAATTTTTGAATTATTTAAATTTAGTAAATTGGGGAAATTAAAAACAAGTCCAAATTTAGTGACTTTTGTGTAATTAGATTAAGAATATTATAAAAAGGATATATAAAAAGTTTCATTGGATTTAGAGCTCTGTATTGACTATAATTAATTTTTGAAGTTTTATCTTCAGAAATTAATAAAAAATAAATTATTACTCCAAATTAAAAATATTTTATGTGAGTCTATTTTTGTTATCAAGATTCACCTCCATGTCAGGTTTTGTTATTTTCTGGAAAAGAAATGCGAGAGAGAAAGAGGAAAGAGAAAGAGGAGACAAAAAGAGGAGATAAGAAGGAGGAAGAGAAAATTAAATTGAACACTTAAAGCATTTATGAAGAAGTTGACAAATTTATTCACATTCAAATAATAGAGGAGAGAGAAAATATAATTAATAAATGAATTTAAAAAAAGTTAACCCACTTCCTTCTCCTCCCTCACTCCCCTCCCCACTCCTCTTCTCCCCTCCATTTCCTCCCTCTCTACCTTGGCCACCAACGATTCATCTCACTGACCTCTAGTAAAGCCTCATCAGTGCCAATATAGAGTAATGATTGAGAAAAAAAAGAAATATTTTTTATTCTTTTCATTTCTCTTTCTTCATTTAAATAATAATAATAATAATAATAATATTATTATTATTATTAATATTAATATTAATACTATTATTATTATATTTCTATTTATGTTATTTTTATTATATATATATATACATATATATATATATATAAATTTATATTTTTTAATTTCTACATCTTTCATATATGTATATATTTTTTAATTTCAGCAACTTTCATTTTTATCATTTTTTTTATATATGTATATATATTTTTTAATCTATGCAACTTTCATTTATATCATTTTTGTTTTTTTCTATATATGTATATATTTTCTAATGTCACCAACTTTTATTTCTATCATTTTTTTTTTCTATATATGTATATCTTTTCTAATTTCTTTAATTTTTATTTCTGTCATTTTGTTTATATTCTATATATGTATATATTTTCTAATTTCTACAAATTGTATTTCTCTTATTTTCATTTTTTTTTCATATATATATATTTTCAAATTTATGCAACTTTTATTTCTATTATTTTTTTTTTCTATATATGTATATATTTCCTAATTTTTGCAACTTTCATTTCTGTCAATTTTTTTATATATGTATATATTTTTTAATTTCTGTAATTTTTTTCTCTGTCATTTTCTTTTTTTCTCTATATGTATATATTTTTTAATTTCTGCAATTTTTATTTCAGTCATTTTTCTTAATATATATATATATATGTATTTATATTTAAATTTCTACAATTTCAATTCAGTAATTTTTTTCATTAAACATATATTTATATATATATATATTACTTATAATTAAAAAAAATTAAATTATATTTTTAATATATAAAAATAAATAACCAAGATAATATTAGTATTGATATTTTACTAAAATAAAATAAAGAATATTATTATTTTCATTTAATTATTTCATTTGTAGCATTTGCATGACAATTAAGATTTATCACACTTTGATATATTTATATGAGATTTTGTACTCAAAACTTGAAATAAATGATTATAAATCAGTATTATGGGTTTATTCAGGTTAATCTCAGGTCTATACAAATAATACATTAGGTTAAGAGAAGTTGATATCTAGAAAAATAAGGAAACTGTACATAGCTTTTGAGGGAGAATGTACAGTTAGTCAAGAACCCACATCTCAGATAGCTAGATAGACGTATCTAACTCCTCAATTATTTTGTAATTTTGCCTAGCTAAATAAATATTATATATTACTAAATTTTTTAGCATTTGATATTATTCAACACATTTTTCTGATCATTTTGATATTTAATTTTTCAATGTTTGGATGACTAAAGAAAAGTTTATGTAATTAATTTAATTTGACTTAATTTTTCCTTAAGTTTGAATCAAATTTGACATATTCCATGAATATACCATCAAACCACGGGTTCCAGTTCAGTGGGCTTTGATCAAATAGTGCTGAGGTTTAGGTTGAACTGTGGCACTGTTCATTTTCTCCTCAATGGCATTGGGAAGAGGGAGCTAGGGATTGACCTAAATCCTCACTCCGGTGGTTCCAGACAGTGTGCGACCCCTCAAAAGAAAAAGGGCAATGAGGCATACCCGTTGAACCAAAAAGTCCTAATTGAAATAGCCTAGAACATGTAACCTTATATCTAATAGTAGGCCCCTCTAGGGTTCACTATGGAGGAATAATTCTACCTCTACAATAAGCCATTTGGCTGGTCAACTGTCCCATTGGGTTCCTTGGGTCATGGCTGATTGAAGGATACCTTCAATAGAAGATGGGACCATCAGGAGGAAGGAGATTTCCATTGAGGGAGGGCTCGGGCATTATATAACATTGTACATACCCAAGTAAATATGGCTTAGCCAGTTTTCCTCAAGCTCAATTGAGCTAGGGGGATGATAGAATAGGTTAAGAGATGAAATTATATAACTCAAATGGAAAAAATTAAGCAATGGAGATGATGGGAGAGGCATGTATAGTGGTCAAGATGATGAAGTTTCAGCAAGCTCTAAATGGTGGCTCAGCGACTCTTGGCTTAATCTCCAGGCCTTAAGCCATCAAATGAAGGTAGAGGAGTTGATTGTGGGGCTTAATGAGAGCTGGGGAAGCTGAGATGGAAGGTTGTGCTATGGCCTAGAGTATGGCCAGTGGTTGTTGTCGGGCTGGTGTACGACAGGAGCATAATTCTCATGGAAATATGGTTCATCTGATGAATCCTACGACTATAATTTGATCATCGGACTAATCAGATTCACGAGAGGTATGTCAGCTATTGGATCTGAGCTCTGATCCAACGACTAAGATCAAATTCACCATGAATGTGATATGGTCCTTTGGATCAGAATCCATGAAATGATGGGACGACCCAGATCAACAGATCTAGCTGTCCCATCTTCTGTGCCAGACAATGAATTTTTGTTGTTTATATGGTTTGCACTTAAGTGACTGTTTGGAATTTAAATTATTTAAATTAATTAACTAATTAATTTACTTATCTTATTAATTAAAATTGAGCTATCAAATGATCTCCATAAAATCCAAAAAATTTGCCCCTAACTAATTTAGGAGTGAGGAACTCAAAAATGAAGTCAAATTTTTACTTGGAGATTAAATTAATATTCTTAATTTTTAGGTTAATTAAATTGCTCAATATAAACATCAAAATCAAATAATCTCCAAATTGCACCAATTTTTTGGGGTTGGCTCCTACTGTCACTAGGAGTCTAATGGTAAAGTTTTTAAGTAATTTAAAATACTCAATATTGGGCAACAACACTAGAGTTGTTATAAACCTGAACAAAAAATCCACCAAAGCTTAAGGGTCATAGCATCATAAACATCTTTTGGATTCCTGATGCCCAAGCCTCTTTCAAGATAAAACTTTGAAATAGTGCTCCAACTAGCCCAAATGATCTTAGAGCTCCCTTGCATAACCCAAAGGAATTTAGTGATTATAGTTGAATTCTTTTTATGGTCCATATAGTAGGGATTGAGACATCTAATAAATAAGAATAGAATAAAGAATTAAATTGATAAAAGTAAGTCTATCCCTAGGGGATAGATAATGAGTTTTGCAACATTTAATTTTATTCATAGTTTTTCAACCAGAGGAGAGAAATAATCAATTTTCACATGACCTTAAACATTGGAATACCAAGATGAAATAAAGACCATTTCCATTTCTTAAAATTGAATTTAACGATAATATTATTTAAAACATGAGGTTTAGTTTTCACACTAGAAAAGTACATAGATTTATTCTTATTATGCTTAAACCAACAAAGCTTTCAAGATAAGATAAGGTTCTAGCAATGGTTTTGATATCATCAGCATAAGCCAGGGGGCAACATTAGTAAGAAAGATGAGATCATCAGCATAGGCCGGATGAGTAATAATAAATTTTCCACCAGCCTCATACTTGAAAGATTGGTCTGAATTTTCGAGTTGATTGATCTTTTTGGACTAATGATCAAGAATCATGACAAAGAGGATGGGAGAGACGGGGTCACCTTGGTGAAGACCTCTTTGAGATTTGAAGAACCCTTTAAGAGAGCCATTAAGTAAAGCTAAGTATCAGATATTATCAATGAGATTCCTAATCAAATGAATATAATGATGATTGAATCCCATACCAATAGGATTAGACTCCACCAAATTCCAATTATCTTTGTCCTAAACTTCCCTCTAATTTTCCTCTCAAGACTATGAAACAGCTCTTGAGTGACAATAATATTATCTTTAATATATCTGGTAGGGATGAAAGAACCTTGGTTTTTTTCAATAAGATTTGGGAGATTTAACTTAAATTTATTAGCCATAATTTTAGAAATGATTTTATTAGAACAAGAACAAAGGCTAATAGGACTATATTTAGACCACTAGTTACTATTTTTCTCTTTGGGAACAAGGGTAATTGTAGTGTGGTATAAGAATTTTAGAATGGGAACCAAATAGAAGAATTCAATAATAACATCACAAACATCCTTCCTATTTATAAGACAAAAATGTTTAGAAAACTCCATAAAGAAATTGTCGGGACCCAAGGCCAAGTTGTTCTTAAGACTATTAATGATAGACTTTATTTATTTTTCATCAGGAGCAGTCAATATATTAGAGCTAATGTCTTCATTAACGACTAGCTGCCAAGAGGAATGACAATTGTTATTATTACCCTCATTACAGCTAAATGGATCATGGAAATAAGAAACAACAAGGGTTGCCATTTCCTCATGATAAGACGTTTAAGTACCATTCCGCAAGTTAATGTTATCAATGTTGTTTATTTTTCTCCTCCTTTTAACCCAAGAGTGGTATAATTTAGTTTTTCTTTCTTCCTCCAATTTCCATCTAAGATTCCATTCTGTTTCCAGAAAGATTCAATACCATTTTGTCCTTTAATAAGGTGAGTTTTAACAAAATAAAGCTCAGTAGGAATATAGATTGAAGAGAGTTCACTTTGTTTTCTAAAACCCATAAATCTTTCAACCTTAAAAAAAGATTTGAAAATATTTTCTTAAGGTTGAAAGATTTAGGGTTTTAAGAGTATCCATCCAAGATTTGAAAATCAGAGGCTTATGATCAGAGTTTGCGGAGTAGAGAGAGGAGTTAGATAAATTTGGAAAAGAATCAATTCACAGACTGTTGAATAGAAGTCTATCAATTCAAGCAAAGTTCCTAGCATTGGACCAAATGAATTGAGATCTAGAGTAATAGAAATCCTTCATACCATAATCAAGTATGGAATTATTAAAAATAGTAGTAGATACCTTATAATTACAAGCATAACCTTTGTAATAAGAAGAAATTAAGACAACATTGAAATCTCCCACAACCATCCGAGGAATTTTAGAAGTATTACATTATTTTATAAATTCCCAAAGGATTTCTCTATCACTTATGAGATTTTTACCATGGAAAAAGGTTAAAACCACATGTAAGTTACCTTTATGAGCATTTAGATGAATGGCTTGGTTGCATTCATCTAGAACCTCAACATCCCAACCATTGTTCCAAGTAATCCAAATATTACTAATTTGAGTCAAGAAAAATTCTCAAAGTTAACCAACTGACTAATATTGTCACTAGGATTGATTTTTGTTCAATGATAATGACAAAATAAATTTTATTCTTTTAAGACATGTGTTTAAATCAATTCTTTAAGGATCGATTCCCAAACCTATAATATTCCAAATTAGCATATTAATTATTTAAGGACCTTTTAGGGTTAAAGTATTGTACTTTTGCCTAGAAATTCTGTTTGGTTCTACATCCAACAAAATAGCTTTATTACCTTTTTATAGGAGATGCTCCACAAACAATTTTTCTAAGAGATTTAGTAATGCCTGATCTTAGAGAATGGATGGGGGGACCTCCTGATCTCTTGAATCAGAAGAAAGTATTCAATATTAACAAGTTTAGAACCTGAAAATGAGGATTTGTGCAAGCATTATCAAGAGCATTTAAATGATCCTTTGGGTCTACAAGATAGCTGTTATGATAGGCTTTCTGCATCAAGGAGTTCATATTAAAAGTAGAAATATTCATGACAGAAATAGTATTAGTAATAGGAACCATACGCATCGCCTCCATTCTATCATTAGAGTTACATTCAATTATGTTATTCTCCTTTCAACAATTATCCATATTTATTAAATTTTATAAGAGCATTACCTATATTAAATGGGACTAAAACAACAATATTTATATCCTTCACTGAACAACTACGAAACCTAGACAGATCACTAAGCAAAATGGGAGGATTGACAACAAAATCCACACCCATCAATGTAGTAATAGGCCCAGCATTGGGAGTGATGTTTGTAGATCTATTTGTAACTTCAGATGAAGTTTTATGAGCATTTGGCAAATTGGATTCATTCTTAGAAGATTTATTTTCAAACAAATTAAACTCAGTTATTAGAGAGGGGTTAATAACTTCCATACCAAAAATCAGGTCGCCCTCATCAAAGCTAGAAGAATTAGCATTAGCATTATTTACTTTAGTAGTATGGGTTAAAAAAGGACCTGAACTCTTAATTAAATCTAGGAAACCATGGTTCTCACAATCAAAGATAATCATGCTAGAGTATCATAGCTATGGTTTTCATAAACAAATAAAGAACATAAAGAGCAAAATAAAAGCATTTTCATAAATAATGTTTTGAAAGTAGCCTCTTTCTTTGGAACTCAACCACATTTTTTCGGGTGCTCTTTAAGTACATCTAGCTCCACTAAAACTCTAGGAGAAGATATATTCTTTAGCGTAAATGTGTTCTTATCAAGTTGTAGAGGTCAACCAACAGTCCTAGCCATATAATAAAGAATTTCTTTATTAATTAAATGAAGTCTGAGCCCTCGAAAACTAATCTACACCGGAGCCATAGGCACGTCATTAGAAACATCCACATAAAGACTCCACTTGCAAAAATGAACAGTGTGACCATGAATATCATAAGATCCTTTCACAAAAACAAGAACAAAATCCACATCATTAGTAAATTTCAAAAACACACGAATGTTATCAAAGAATTGAAAGTAAACCTTTTCATCCAGTTTTAGACGATTGACGAAGGCAACTATTTCTCCCTATTTAGGTAATGAGGATAATAATTTTCAGAATAAGGTGAGATATGAGGAGTCGAGAGTTGGTCGATTACAGCTTCATAAATTAAAAACCCAAAAAACGTACAAATTATAAACTAAAAAATGTGAATCCATTAGATAGATCAAACAACTGTTATGGTCTACTCAAAACCATAGGAAAACAATACTCAACAACAGATTTTAGCAACACAAAACCCATGAGAATTCAACAAGAAAACTAAGCACCAATAGCTTGACAAAAATGCAAACACTTGTAAATTACCAGTTCAACTAGGATCTTTAAATAAAACAAATATAATCGAAAAGATCCTTTTTTAAGCCTTAAAATGAAGCTACAAAGATTTACAAGCCAAGATTAAGAAAATGATATCATTAAAATACCCTTTAAATTACATTATTATTCTAAGAGTCACCTTCATGCTTATTATTTCCCTTATTACATATATTTGATATTAAGCAAAATATAACACCTTTCGAAAAAAAGATTGGCCCAATACGACGTTAAGTGCTAAATTCAATATCAATTTTAAAGAGAAAAAATTCAAACAAAGTTAAAATGCATTTGTTCTGCTAAATCATATTCAAAACTTTGATAGCATCACGACAACCACAATTAAAAAAAAAAAAGATACTTTGGAACACATTATTAACTAGTAAAATTTATTTCAAACTTTATTAAGAAATAAGAAAATACTAATAAGATTAAAACTATTCATCAAAACAGTAAGATAGCTTGGAGAAGCTTATGGAAGAGCCATATTTTAAGCATTTGTTCTGCTAAATTATTATCAGGGGTAAGGAGAGATATAACAACCCTAGGTTGTTACCCTGCTAATCTATAGTCTAAATAATCAATAATTTTGATTCCATTGCTTTTAGAACATCAAATGAATTCTATCTTGAAAATTTGAAGTCTATTGGACTTCTCTAAGTCTAAGATGATATTTTGATCAGTCTTGATGCCCTAGATTAGACCTAAAATATTTTGATCTCAAAATTAAAATCTGATTACATTTTTGAATTTCTCACTCCTAAATTAGCTAGGGGTAAAAGTTTGGTGATATTTAAAAATCATTTAGGCATAAAATTAAAATGGTCTAATTACATTTTAGTGATTTCAACAAATTGAAATTGCAAATCTATTATATACCCGTCTAAACGGCCGATATTTGTTGTGCGGACTGCGGGCGATCGGCTGTGGAGCCCGAGTCGCACGACAGCAGAACCCCGTTCCAATCTGCAGTCCCCCTCGTGAATCCAACAACTAGGATTTGATCCCGCAGAATCGCGGATCAACCATTGGATCTGCCCGACCAAATCCTACGACCCGGATCACTCCCGCGATCGGCCATTAGGATCTGAGCGATCCGAGCCGTTGCGCCATCTGATTGATCAATCAGACAGCATCTGAAGGTCTCACAATTGTGGACCTTTGTTCCGAACGCGCTTGTCCCCGTTAGAGGAGATCCCCCATATCGCCAGCTGCCCTCCTTGTCCCCCACTCGCGCATCCAGCTCAGCAAGGTCATTAGGACCTCACCCGTCTTGGCAAGGACCCCCGATCGGGCCTCGTGACCTGGCCGAGCTCGAATTGGAAATTTGAGAGCTCAGCCATGGTCCGGTCTCTCGGGCCTCTCCAGCCCAGGCCAATGCATCTAGAACCCACCTCACTTCCCTTTGAGGCTATAAATAGCCTCAGATCTCCCTGGAGTAAACCTTGTTGATCAATTGGAGTCTCCTTCTCAAATCTCCATTACTAAATGATTGAGCTCTCCTAGGCATTCTCGATGTGCGTACCATTGATAGAAGAGTCTCCTGGTGTTCAGGAACTCTTAGAGAAACCTCAGGATGCTCAGCAAGCCCGGCAGTGACCCCTGCATCATCTGCAAGTCCCCTTCCAAAACCAGGTACCCCAGCTTGCTCAGTTTGAGCCAATTAGGCTCAGACTCCCCTCCTTTTTATTCGGTTAGCTGCGTATTGTCAAAACGAACTCAACGTGATCGTGTCTATGCCCTAAGCTAGCCCCAAACAATTGACTAAGTCATTAAGGAAATCCTCAGGTCGAGTAAGGCCCCTGCGTTCTAGCCCATCTCAGGCCCTCAGACCAGGGGATTCCAGCCCATCTCAGGCCCTCAGACCAGGGGGCTTCGACCTGTCTCACCTCCCTGATGGTGCAAGGATCGAGCCCCGGGTTTGGCGTGGCCTCTATGGGGAGAATTGTATATCCATATTAGCTCCATTAAGTGAGTCCTCGGGTGAGTAAGGTCTGGCCGATCCAGACCACCTCATAAGGGGCATCGAATGTCAATCGGTGCATCTTAGCTGGGGGGTCAATTCTCGATTAACCCAAGGCCAAGGCATGCGCTCTAGATGGAGAATTTTGTCGTCTAGGGTTTCCCGGATCGGCCTCTGTAGAGAGAAGCGAGGCGGGGAAGATGACCCTGTGCGGGTCGGGCCGACCCGTGACCCGAGCGGTGTGACAGTCCCGGGTTCTCGGGCCCCGGTCAACCCGCAAGGTTTGGCTAATAGGCCGAGCCCGTTAAATTAAAATCCATTTTATTGGATTTATTTTCTTTATGGAAAATAATCCAATCATAGGAAATCTTAATTAGAAAAATATAGAATAAACTAATGTGATAACTTTCAATCCACTAGTCCAAACTTTATGATATTAGATATCAAATTAATCAGAAAATCATTAGGGATCTGAATATAAAATAATATTGAAAATATAATTGTTAGATTTTCAATTTTTGCCTAATTATTGTAGATCTTGATTAGGGTTGATTAGCATAAATACTTATTCAAATTGTATGATTAGGGTGCCATTAGTTTTCTTATGATTAGTAGAATGAATTGCTAAGTAATTTATTTTTCTAATATTTGTATTTCAACTTATGCCCTAATCTTGTTAAACCAAGATTAGTAAGAATTAGGGCTTATAACCATTGGATCTTAGCAAACTTAGTCTTAGGTTAATTATATAATAAAATAAAACTTATATGCCAAGTTGTATGAAATTTTGATGGTTAGATTTGTAATTAGGTGCTAATCCTTTTGAATTAATTTAGGGCTTGATTAGCACTAATAACTTTCTATTTTTATGAATTATTTTGTTAATATGCTTCCTAACAGTAAGGTAGGTGTATTGAAGCCATGTATGCAAATTTATAATGTATAAATTTTATAAACCTAAATTTGTAAATCTTAAATATCTTAATTAACCTTAAGAAGTCTTAAGACTTTGATCAAACTATTAAGACTTGATCTAGGTCTAAGATTGCCACCAATAATACATACCTAATTCACTAAATTTGATATTTAATCTATAAATGGACACTTGGTCTTAATTTGATATGGGTGGGGGTCAAACCCTAACTTATTTAATTAAGGTCCAAACTCTTAAACTCAATTAAATTGATTTGATTATAAGATAATGCAATTGACATTATTCCAATAATGCATCTGTTTTGGTATTGATCTTAAATATTTGAATTAGACATGTTAAGGTTAATAATCAAACCATGTGATTGAAGAATTTGAATCTAAGCTTTGAATCCTTCATTTTCTCTTAAGTAAGACCATTAGCATAAGAAGACTAATAAAATGGTATTAATTTGATAAAGTGATCTTACTCTACTAACATTTTTGATTTAAATTCCATAATCTTAGAATAAGTTATGATCAGATGACTTACTCATTAGATCTGATCACTCTAAATCTAAATGATAAGTAAATCCTAGAGTGTAGTATTTAGAATTAAGAGTGTGAGATCTTAAGTACCTCACCATAAGATTGTCTCTGAAATATTTTAAGGACCAAAATTAAATATACTTTGAGGTAGGAGAATTTTTATAACTCATTGAGGTAGAGACTTAGATGATCCCTTAACCTTAGAAGTTGATCTTAACCCCTCGTGGTAGGAATCACCTAAGATATTAGAATGATACCTCTCCTTACTGTAGAATCTATACTGAGTGATCCTTAATTACATTTTCTTGGAGCCTTGTATAGGACTTACCTATTTAGCATAAGAATTAATAGTCTTGATAAGCCCTTGATGATTAAATAGACTTGTCTAAATCTAGATTATTAGTTGGGCATAGTAAAGTGTACCCATAGTACTGGATTATTTTAGTAATATTCGGGAATAGTTGAGTCACTCTAAGTAAGATTTATCTTTGGGCTATCCTGCGGGTTTATGTGGATACAGCCCCGCTTAGAGTAAATCAATCGATCCTAAGAGTGTATTAAATGGGGAGTCATTCCTTAGTTTAATTGAAATATAAATTGCAAACAGGCGATGCCCATAGCAAAGACCGCTTCAATAAGTGTGGCTCAAACAAACTAAGTAATTAGAATCACCTTCTTTAAGATACTGAGTGTGATTGTGAGTTGGGCATCTTAATAACTTAGCTCAGATACAAATTGCCAACTGGCGATGGCTCCTATTAAAGACTGCTTCATTAGGGTGGCTTAATCAAACTAAGTGTTAAGAACTACTTTTCTTGCAAACATGCTAAATATGTGTATACAATCATCCCATCTAATGATTTTAAGTAAATCTTCAACTTTAACCAATTATCATTCTAGAAGCTAGGAGTCAGAATCCTTTTAGCAAGATTCTACACAGTGGAGTCCTTGAATTCTTCATCGGTATTCAAAGATTTTATGGATTTTAAGATTTTCCTTATATAGAATAGCAGCATGGGCATAAACAAGAGCATGAGCATGATGAATGATTCATTGGTGACATATGCATATCAGTGACAAATTATGGGTTACAGAATGTTGCATACATTGACAAGGAAATTTCAGGATGCATCGGCATCACCGTACTGACTTCCCAACTTGGTATATGTACACATTGGACCGTACGACTCATAATATTTTAGTGATAGTTCTGTTATATATCTGTGGCATACCATGTTGGGGCATATTTAGATGCATTATCTCGGTGACATGTAGTACATCATTGGATAGTTTTACTTTGGTTTCTGAGTATTTGATGTTTTCACTTACTTTTAGCATTGAGCTTTCAGTTCCTTTTTACCTTGTTTAGTCTTTATATTTTTTACTGGTTTAGTGTTTTACTACTTTTCCATAGTTTTGTTTAATTTACAATTTATGTGTATTTACTTTAGTACTACTTAGTTTAGTTGAGTGCGTTAGACTTCTTGTCTAACATGGGGTACTTTTGGGATCCGACAATTTGCTAGATACTGAGCAGCTTGTTGAGGCAGGACCGGAGGACTTACAAGAGATCCAGGAGGAGTACGTGGAGCCTTAGTGGACCTGTTTTTTACCTTTTACTTTACTGCTTTTGGATTTCAGATAGACTCTACTTTTGTGTCATTTAAATCAGTTTGTAATAATTATGGATGTATTTTACTTTTCTTTTCTGAGATGAATATTTACTAATTCTCTGTGATGAATGTATTCTGGATATTTTGCTTTAGCTTCCGCACTCTGTTATTCTGCTATTATATTTAGTATTATGTTGTGATCAGCATACTGGAAATGTTGATATATTGATAATGTATATTGGATTCATATTTACCTCTGCAAATCAAATGTACGTATTCATCTAATACTTAAGGCAAGTATCTTATACTTATCTTAAGTATTGACTCTCGATCCTACTCTTGGGTTCAAGTTAGCAGCCCTTCAGTGTCGCTAGCTTAAGTTAGCCTATTCGGGAAGATGGGTTATGCTCATTTTCTCGAGTGGCGAACCGCTTCATCATCGATCTGATTATAATTGTAACCTTTGCACACGGCGATGGGGCAGGGCGCTACAGTTAGTATCAGAGAAGTATCATAAAGTGTCAGATAAGGAGTTTTTTCCTATCTACTTTATGATCTATTCTCTATATCAGGTCAAGATCACAAGTTACTAAGTGTAATGAAAAGCAAACATCCAAAAATTTATTAAGTTATCTCAGAAAGGAAAGGGTTGACTATGTCTAGGATGTTGACACCCTAAGAATTTAATGCACATAATAATTTGATTAAAACTATGAATTTTTAATACCAAAAAGGACGTCTTAGGACTTGAACGAATGTTGAAAGTAATATAAATGAAATACTTATAAGTTGAGTTATTTTAGGAATGGAACACTCGCAGTCAGCATTTTGGTTCTACCTTAGGAGGTTTGACGACTACTGGGTAGATGACCTCTGAGATGGCTAGATCTATGGAAGGGTCATCGATGGAGTGTCACCTCGAGGAGTTGAGGTGCTAGATAATATCCTTATCAACTCATCCTTTGGAGGCACCAGTCTTTCAGCACTTACCAGAGAATGGTTGGATTGCGTTATTACCACACTTTGATAGACTTCCTGTCTGGAGGAGTATCATCTGGAGATCGTAGACATCTTACTGAGGGGATCAGTGAGTCGTTGGTGATATTGGGTTTATAGGAGATTAGCTAGGAGGAGCCACATAGTCACATATAATGACTTATGCGCTTCCTTTTGGGTAGAGTATTGTAACTAGGATTTCAGAGATCTTATTATTCCATTTTCTTTATCTCAGTTATATGTTTTGTGGATCCATGTATCTTCTCTTTTAAGAAAGAAATGAATGAATGAAAGTATAGTAAGATTTTATGTTTCTGTATCCGTACTTGCATTTACAGTCATGAATCCTGGATCTTTATCTGCTCCTAATCCGATCAAGAATATGATCTCGTTTTCAGATGAACCTGAAGGATCAAACCCCATGGCTAGTATTATAAAAGCCTTAATAGAAATAATGCACAACAAGCGCAACAAACACGTGCTTTGATTCTCTCTGTCAGATAAAAACCTGCACCCCCATCAGGGTCCTCACACTTTACTAGCGATGGGATCCTTCACAACTTCCTTCGCCTCAGGACCCCCACATTCAATGGAGCCTTAAATCCAATGGACATAGTAAACTGGCTCAAGATTGTTGAGAAGAACCTAGCCAGTATCAAGTGCCCTAACTCTGAAGCCATCAGTTTGGTTACTCACCTATTCCAAGAAGAAGCTGAATATTGGTGGGAGAATGAATGAAATAATAAGTTTGTTGACTACAAAATAGAGGATATTCCATTGGATATGTTTTTGGAAGCATTGCGTGAAGCGTTCATACCCGCATCATCTCAAGCAATCTTGGAGGATGAGCTCCTCCATCTCACTCAAGGCAACAATTCAGTGTTCGACTATGAATAGGAATTTCAGTGATTGTCATGCTACGTTCTAGATCTAGTGATGACAGAAGCAACTAGATGCCATCCTTTCTTAAAGGGGTTAACAAAGTATTAAAGACCACTTTGTCTCCCATCAAATCAAGATGCTGATTGAATTAATTGAAGCTGCCCATTTACAAGAAGGATTCCAAGGTCAATTGGACTGGAAGACGAAGGCAATAGTTATGTAATCAAGGAAGGAGCATTTTGGTCATCATAAGATGTCAAAAGTCTATAACATGGAGACTAACCAATCCCAGCCTCAGAACCTAGAGTGCAAATGATTGCATCTATATGGAAAATGCTACCACTTCAGTGGTGTATATTTTACTTGTGGTCGAAGCGCCTACCGTTATTTATATTGTGATGCTAAGAACACAATCGATAGAGTGCTCATTAATCACTCTTGTTATAAGCAAGCATTCTGTGCACAACCAAGGAACAGCCAAGATCCTACTCCTACTATAATGCCAGCTTCAACATTATACTTGAAAGAAATCGTACCAGCACAAAAGCTGAACCAAGATCATCAGGGTTAAAGGCCTTAGAACAAGCGACTCGCAGCACCTGCAAGGGTATATATGTTAACTCCTATCTCTGCTCCTGAGGACAATGATGTGGTGTCAGGTACGTCTTAAATTAATTCTTATTCAATCATTTTTGTTTTACTATTTGATATTTTCAGCTTTAGTTATAAAGACCTTAACATAATCATTATAATAGGCACCTTAATGATAGAGGACAAATCTTGTAGCATCCTTTTTGATACGGGAGTGAGTCACTCATTCGTATTAGAAAGTTGGGCTAAGAACCTTGAGCTACCATCTTATCGCTTAACAAACTCATTAAGAACCGAGTTACCTTCCTGAGCCCGTATGCAATCCCAATAGTTTTGCAAGTTAAATATCCCTATTGGTAAATAAATATATGAAGCCAAATTGATCATCTTACCAATTGCAAATTTTGATATAATCCTGGGCATGAACTAGCTAAGCCAGCATGGTGCTTCAATTAATTTCCAAAAGAAGAAGATCACCTTGGGCAGTGGAAATCTATCGCAATCTTTCATTGGAAAATTTAGTACGCATGTGTTGCTAATTAACGCGTTGAAGGTGGAAAGGTTAGTTAAAAAGGGCAGCGATGCATATCTCGTAACAATGTTGGGAGAAAAAAAAAGAAGTCGTACCCCTGTCAGAGAATCGAATCGTTCGCAAATTTCTAGACATTTTTCCCGAAGACCTACCCGATCTTCCTCCAGTTAGAGAGGTAGAGTTCACAATCAAATTAATTTTCAAAACTCAACCGCTGTCAAAAGTTCTGTATCGCATAGCGCCTAAGGAGCTCCAAGAATTGAACAAGCAATTTCAAGAACTGTTGAAAAAAGGTCTTATTCGTCTAAGTTCAATCCCTTGGGGAGCATCAGTTCTATTCATGAAGAAGAAAGATGGATCGATGAGAATATGCATCAATCATAAGGAACTAAATAAGGTAATTATCAAGAAAAAATACCCTTTACCTCGTATCGATGACGTATTTGATCAGTTATTAGGATCTAAAGTTTTCTCAAAGATAAACTTGCGATCTAGATATCACCAATTGCAAGTTAACGATACAGATGTAGAGAAGACAGCGTTCAAAACCCACTATGGACATTATGATTTTTTGGTAATGTCCTTTGGCTTAACAAATGTGCCATCCATTTTTATGAATTTAATGCAGCACGTGTTGAAAGAGCATTTAGATAAATTCATCACCGTCTTCATCGATGGTATTCTAATTTATTCGAAGAGTAAAACAGATCACGAGAACCATCTGCGATTAGTACTAGAAAGCTTCAAAGCCATGAGTTATGTGCTAAGTATTCCAAATGCGAATGTTGGCTTGACTTAATCGCTTGCCTGAGTCATGTTGTCGACTCTCAAAGAATTAAAGTTGATCAAAATAAAGTGAGCGCAGTCCAAGATTTGTCACAACCAAAATCTGTGACTGATATCAGAAGTTTTCTAGGACTAGCAGGCTACTAAAGAAAATTTGTAAAGGGCTTCTCACAAATTGCGTCTCCTCTTACAAAATTGACGTAGAAAGCAGTATCGTTTGTCTGGAGTCTAGAGTGTGAGAAAGCATTCCAATCATTAAAAGATGCTCTTTCCTCTGCACCAGTTCTAACCTTACCTTAAAAAGGCCTTAACTACCAGGTCTATACTGATGCATCTGTCATAGGTTTGGGTTGTGTGCTAATGCAGGAAGGAAAGTTATAGCCTATGCATCTCATCCGTTAAAACTACATGAAAAAAACTATCCTGTCCATGATCTCGAATTAGTACCCATAATTTTTTCTATGAAAATCTAGCGTCATTACCTTTATGGCATCCAGTGTTCAATATTCACCGATCATCAGAGCTTAAAGTACATCTTCACCCAATGTGAGTTAAACTACCAACAATGAAGATGGCTTGAGTTAATAAGTGATTATGATTTAAGCATCCAGTATCATCATGGAAAAGCAAACATCATAGCAGATGCACTCAGTCATCATGCTACTCTATCTTCCATGATATCATCAAGTTCTCTAGAAGAAGAATTCCAAAAGCTCAAAATAAGGCCAGTACATGGTGCTATGTTGAGCACCCTGATATCCATTAGTTCGGTTGAGCCCACATTTCATCACGATGTCTACATCTCTCAAACCAAGGATGAAGACTATATGAAATTTAAAGTAGACATTGAAAGTGGTCATCACTTTGATCTTCAGCTTCAAGGTAACGTAATCTATCACGGAGATTGTTTGTGGATTCCCAAACCCATGCATCAAGAGGTTCAGGTAGAAAGTCACAATTCTAATTATAAAGTACATCCTGGCAGACCAAGATGTATCAAGACCTAAAGAAATCATTTTGGTGGCCTAGAATGAAGAAGAGTGTGGTCGAGTTTGTAGCAAATTATCACACTTGTAACTTAGTTAAAGCTGAACACCAAAAGCCTGAAGGACTTCTTCATCCTCTAGCAATTCTTGAATGGAAGTGGTTTGATATTTCTATAGTTTTTGTTATGGGTTTACCTAAATCCAGATTCAGTGCTGATTCAATCTGGGTCATTATCGATCAACTGACCAAATCAGCACATTTCATTCCTATGCGTCAAACTGATTCTATGGAGAAATTAGCAAAGTTGTATATCAAGGAAATTATCAGGCTCCATGGAATTCCCAGATCTATCGTATCTAATCGAGATAGCCGTTTCACTTCCAAATTCTGGTAAGCAGTACATCAAGACTTGGGAACTACTCTATCCATGAGCACCACTTTTCATCCTCGAATAGATGGTCAAATGGAAAGAGTGAATCAAGTCTTGGAAGATCTTCTTCGTCATACAATTGACATTATTCTAATAATGCATCTATTTTGGTATTGATCTTAAACATTTGAATTAGATATGTTAAGGGTAATAATCAAACCATGTGATTGAATAATCTAAATCTAAGCTTTGAATCCTTGATTTTCACTTAAGTAAGACCATTAGCATAAGAAGACTAATAAAATGGTATTGATTTGATAAAGTGATCTAACTAACATCCTTGATTTAAATCCCATAATCTTAGAATAAGATATGATCAGAAGACTTACTCATCTGATCTGATCACTATAAATTTAAATGATAAATAAAACTTAAAGTGTAGTATTTAGAATTAAGAGTGCGAGATCTTAAGTACCTCTTCATAAGATTGTCTTTGAAATATTTTAAAGACTTAAATTAAATATACATTGAGGTAAGAGAATTTTTATAGCTCATTGAGGTAGAAACTTAGATGATCTCTTAATCCTAGCAGTTGATCTTAACCCCTCATGGTAGGAATCACCTAAGATATTAGAATGATTCCTCTCCTTTCATTAGAATCTATATTGAGTGATTCTTGATCACATTTTCTTAGAGCCTTGTATAGAACTTACCTATTTTGCATAGGAATTAATAGTCTTGATAAACCCTTGCTGATTAAACAGAGTTGTCTAAATTTGGATTATTAGTTGGGTATAGTAGAGTGTACCCATAGTACTGGATTATTTCAGTAATATTCATGAATGGTTGAGTCAGTCTAAGTATGATTTATCTTTGGGCTATCCTGCTGGTTTATGCAGATATAACCTCACTTAGTGTAAATCAATCGATCCTAAGAGTGTAATAAATGGGGACTCATTCCTTAGTTTGATTGAAATACAAATTGCCAATGGGCGATGCCTCCTAGCAAAGACCACTTCAATAGGTGTGGCTCAAACAAACTAAGTAATTTGAATCACCTTCTTTAAGATACTGAGTGTAATTATGAGTTGGGCATCTTAATAACTTAGCTTGAGATACAAATCGCCAATGGGCGATGCCTTCTATTAAAGACCGCTTCGTTAGGGTGGCTCAATCAAACTAAGTGTTAAGAACCACCTTTCTTGCAAATGTGCTAAATATGTGTATACAATCATCCCATCTAATGATTTTAAGTAAATATTCGACTTTAACTAATTATCGTTCTAGAAGCTAGGAGTCAGAATTCTTTTAACAAGATTCTGCACAATGAAGACCTTGAATTCATATAGAATAGCAGCATGGGCATAAACAAGAGCACGAGCTCGATGAATGATTCATTGGTGATGTATGAGTATCAGTGATGAATTATGGGTTACGGAATATTACATATATTAGTGGGGAAATTTCAGGATGCATTGGCATCACCGTACTGACTTCCCAACTGGGTGTATGTATACATTGGACCGTACAACTCATTACATTTCAGTGATAGTTCTATTACATATCTATGGCATACCATCTTAGGGCATATTTAGATGCATTATCTTAGTGGCATGTAGTACAACCTTGGACATTTTTATCTTGGTTTCTGAGCATTTTATGTTTACACTTACTTTCAGCATTCAGCTTTCAGTTCCTTTTTACCTTGTTTAGTCCTTACATTTTTAGTGGTTTAGTGTTTTACTGCTTTTCCACAGTTTTGTTTACTTTACTGTTTATGTGTATTTACTTTAGTACTGCTTAGTTTAGTTACGTGCGTTAGACTTTTTGTCTAACACAGGGTACTTTTGGGATCTAGTAATTTGCTAGATCCCGAGCAGCTTGTTGAGGCAGGACCGGAGGGCTTACAGGAGATTCAAGAGGAGTACATAGAGCCTTAGTGGACCTATTTTTTACCTTTTACTTTACTGCTTTTGGATTTCAGATATACTCTACTTTTGTGTCATTTAAATCAGTTTGTAAAAATTCTGGATGTATTTTACATTTCTTTTCTGAGATGAATATTTACTAATTCCCTGTGATGAATGTATTCTAGATGTTTTGCTTTAGCTTCTGCACTTTGTTATTTAACTATTATACTTAATATTGTGATGTGATCAGCATACTATAAATGCTGATATATTGATAATGTATATTGGATTCATATTTACCTCTTTAAATCTAATGTACATATTCGTCTAATACTTTAGGCAAGTATCCTATACTTATTTTAAGTATTGACTCTCAATCCTACTCTTGGGTTCGAGTTAGCAGCCCTTCAGTGTGACTAGTTATAGTTAGCCTATTCGGGATGATGGCTTATGCTCGTTTTCCCGAGTGGCGCACCGCTCTGCCGCCGGTCTGGTTATAATTGTAACCTCTGCGTGCGACGACGGGGCGGGGCGCTACATGAGACAACATAATCTACATGTTTATGCTCAACGTAACATTCCTTAAATCCATTAGCATTCTAGATACCTAAATAGACATAAATATTTCAATCATACCATAATTCCATACACAAAAACACATCACATTATTTAAGAATGCAATTAGCTGCCATAGACGGATCAAACAACATTACCCCATTGAACCAAATCTCAAACTAAAATAAAAATTGCTCGCTATAGTCTTCCACTCAATCATGTGTTCAACCATCAATTTTCCATAAGAAGGCTTCTTCAGGTAGTATGCTTAATTTTACAACATTAAAGTATCTGTAGCAAAATATTTAGCTCTTAAAAGTTGACAACCAATGGTAGAAAGTTTCTCTAAATTTAAGGAATACAAGTGGTATGTATCGAAGCAGTATCTCACACCCAAAGAATATGTTCATTTAAAAGGAAAAAAACCATCTACTAGCTAGTCCAAAATTATATTATCTTCATTGCCAAAACAGAAGAACTTATTGAGCAATGCAATGCATATAATCTATTAATAGTCTTATTAGCAGGCATCATCATATCAAATTAATAACACAAAACAACATTGAGAACACATTTAAGAAGAATAAGTTGACCATCAAAGGAAAAGAAGTTATGTTCCCATCCCATAATTATACAGTAACTTGATTATAAATGTAAGCATTGTACAAATTCATATTGCAACCTTTAAAAGTAGATAAATTATGATAGTTGCATGTCTAGTTAAACTATAAAGTGAGAAAGATAGTAAATATACTTTGATAAATAATAATGAATAATTCTATTCATTAATTCATCAATATAGTTTCATACAATTATTACAGTATAATAATTAAAATAAATTAATAAAATAAAACTAAAGTGTTTTTCTCTTAGCAATGTAGCTCATTAAGTACTTTATTTCATTCAATGCAGCTCTCTTAGCAACTAGTGGAACAATTATAGCTCCTAGTTCTAACATTACAGACATAGCAGGCATCTCAAAATTGTCAGCGATTAAGCTCAACGCACAAATAATATAAACTATTTGTTGAGATCTTAAGTATACTTGCCTGAACAAAATAGTAATGAAATGGAAGATATAATGAACTACAAAGGCTTATAGTGAATGTTTCTTAAGGGTTTCTATTAATGATTTAGAAATGTTATAGGTGTTGTAATATATGACTCACAAAGGATTAAAATAACTAATTTATAATTATTACAATAAATGAGTTAGGTACAATAAATGTTACATTAAGTGAATCATAAGAGGTTGTAATAAAATTTGTAAGAACTAGCAAAAAGTAATGAATAAAGATTATAACAAATGAGATTAAAAAAGACTACAACAAATTGCAAAGATTACCTATAAATGATAACATTTACATTAAATTTTATCTAATCATTGAGTTTTCATGTGGGCACTAAATTTTGAGAAGTTGCAAGCATATATGCGAGTTATGGTTTTGTTATAAAAATATTAATGGATTGCAACATGTCACGCTATTACTCACTATGTTAGATAAAGTCATACTCAGAAATATCTGTATAAATTTGTATAAATGCAGATTTTGGGTAATTAAAATTATAAATAATTCTTAAATCATTTTATAATGGAGGATACATATCAATAAAGTTTATGAGATGACAAAATAAATATTCAACAAAATTATAGTGATTGTACATACCTAGAATATAACAATAAATAGAAATAAAATGCTCCAGTGTTTGTTATGGCTTACATCAATTTGAATATTATTATAGCTTAGAAAATTTACATTAAAATCTATCATTTCTCATGTTTATTTATAATTGTACAACTTTATAATAAAAAAACATATTTCTCAAAATTTCTAATTTATAAATTTTATTTAGTATCTTTAATTAGATTAACCCTTACACACACATACACAAACACACACACACACACAGCTATATATATATATATATATATATATATATATATATATATATATATATATATATATATATATCAATTTATTTAATGAATAATGATTATTATGGTGTGAAGACCAATTTGATCATCTATGATTGTGTCAATGAAGCTCCGATGGGTTTCTGGGAGGTCCTGGTGTATTGTCTTCAATATTGGATCAGGAATCCAATTTAATTTTGGGTTTTATTATAGTACTTAATGCTGGGTTAGTGAGTCTTAACCCACTATTAAGCACTATGGAAAGCTAAGGGTCTCTAAAAAGAAAAACTAGATGCATAAATATTAAGTAAATATATAATATTCCAGCCATCCAAAAAAAATGTAAAAATACAGCACATAACAGTAAAGTAAATCATCAAGAGTGAAATAAAGTTATATAAATATTTAGATGTATTCACAATCGTCCTCATGGGATGCATAAAGTAAGAGAAAGAAACAACGGAAAGTAAGGGTCTTCAAAGCTGTAACTACTGGATTTGAATTTCCTCAGGTATTAGATCCACTGCAAGCACCCAATCTACCATATTTAGTATTTAATATGGTATGGCACAGCCAATACAAAAAAAATAAGTGATTAGACTTAGAAAGTCTTAAGTATATTTTAGGGCAACTAATATATTTATAAGTAAGTGGATATCATATTTAGGCATTTACAAATGTTATTTATATGGAGCTCATTGTAGTTAAAATGGAAGTAAACTGGGTAAAGTAAAGTAAAGTAAAGCAAATGATTTAAAATATTAATAAAAAGACTATAAAATAGTAAAAGATGAAAAGCTAGTACAATATGCATCATCTATATAAGAAAAATAGGTACATATATACTAATAAGTATAAAATAAAAATAGTAAGGAAATATCTACAAAAAGACATACACTAAGTAATTTAAATGAAAGCAATGTAATCTTAAATGTATGTGATAAAAATATACACTACAAGTAAGTAAGTAGGGAAAAAGAGCTATAAATACAGGTGAACATGTAATACAGTAAAACCTATCTAAAGTGATACTGTCTAAAGTGATATCCTGTCTAAAGTGATAAACACGACTCGGTCCCAACTCAGGCCCCATACAAAATGTGATAAACCTCCGTAAAGTGATACTCGATAATTTTTGTTGGTCCCACTCCTTATCTAAAGTGATATTCAGTACATTTCAAAAAATAAAAGACAAAAAAAACTACAAAACAAGTTAGATACGCTTGAAGAAACTGTCAATGTTCTTCTGAACCATTCGGTTGGTACGGATCATACTCGCCTTATCCTTCAATTTCTGGATGGAACTCACACAAGATTCGTCGGCATCCTGTTGCTGCATGAAAAAGATCACAAGTTTATCCAGCATCTCGGAAGTGTCAGCAGCACTTATGGCAGGCACTTCTTTGCAGTCGTCCTCTTCCTCATGCAGCACTGGATCAAGTCCGGCTTCTTCAAGGTGGTCCTCAATGATGCTATCAAGGTTGGAGGTGGTGGCCTTGGCGAGCAGTTCCGCCAACCGTTTGAGTGTGCCCGACACCGTTGCTTGGCTGACCTTGAGCTGATGAGTGTCCTCCAGCCACTTGATCAGCTCTTTCTGTGTGGCACCAGGATGATCTTTCTTGTACCGTACGAGGGAGAGGCGGACCTCATCCGTCATCGTGGTGTATTGCTGACCTTTCTTCGGCATGGAGAAGACTTTGCGCATGAGGATGTGACGGGGTGGTACTTGCAACGCGGTTCCTGAGGTGGACAGCGGGTTCTGTTTGCTGAGGGCAAATGACGATGTGCTCCTTCGCACCACTCTGATACACCCACACGCAAACAGGGGTTTTTTCTGTGGAACTTCCCCTAGCACACGGGTACGAGCAGCCACGAACTAACGCCCTATCGGTACAAATGACAACGGTAAAAAAAAGGAAAACGTGTGTGTATGATATTGTATGTACTGTACCTGCCTAAAGTGATAACCTGTATAAAGTGATATTTTACCTCTAGTCCCAGCAATATCACTTTAGACAGGTTTTACTGTATATACAAGTAAAGTAAATCTCAGTCACAAGGACTAAGTACATAGTGAAAATAATTATAAGAGATTGAGTGTAAAATAGTCATAAAGGACTGAATAAAAGCTAATAGACTATGATAAAGCATCCACAATCATGAAGAATGTGGGAAAAGTAAGAATAGTCGCAAATGACTGTAATATGTTAAGTTAATCTTCTTGATTTAAATGTTTTGTTATGTGGGAAAAAGTTAAAAAACAACTAAGGAGTGAAGCGCATTTGCTCAAAAAGTAAGCGGGGTCTCCAACAACACGCACACTCCCCCTCGTAGGATTTGTGTGGTCTCTAGATCTCTCAATAGCTTGCCCTGACTTAGTAACAATTGTACAATATCCTCCAACAAAACCCCAAAGTAAATTTTATATGTTAAATTTATGCACAATATTTTATAAATATATTCAAGTATTTAGTCTCAATGCAATACAACATTCAAGGATGCTCAAAGCTAGTTGTAAACGAAGTGATATCCATTATTATTTACTTTAGTTATCTACCCTTTGATTGGAGCTAATCAAGCTCCTCAATTGACATAGACATTCACCAAATGTCTTTATCAATTGATATATTGTTATATATAATTAAATGACTTTTAAAATTAATGATTTGATTAAGGTCTTATTGATGTGATAAAAAAATTTATAGATATAATTTAGTTGTTACAAATAATTATCATACCCTATTTTTAACACTATGATCATCTAAACAATCAAATAATCACTTCTACTCCAACGAAACTTTCTAAGAACTTATTAAAGGTCTTACTGATACACCACTTAAGGTACTAGATTCTTACGACTTAAAGTACTAAATAGTTTAGTGACAGATGGTAAATACACGTCCATGCTTGCACGCAAGTGTACGTGGTATGAAATAATAATTGGAAGGTAAGTTCTGAGATTTATCGTCCTTAAGGAATGGTGTGTTTTGATACTAAGGTGTATCTACTTTTAATAATGTTTAAACTAAGATATTTTGGATTTTTTTAATGACTCCTAATTAACAATTCAAATATCTTAATCTAAGACAATATTTGATAAAAAAGGAATAGTTGGGTTTTCATCATGCAATTGTTAAGGGACTAGTTTTAATACTCACACTCAATTAACTTTTAATGAAATTGTTTTCATGCAATTTAAAATCAACTAAAAATAGTATTCCTTAGATTGGTCCTCTAATTCCAACTAACTCATGACTAGTGCACAAGATGAATGCACAATGGTTCGATCTTGTACATAGACTCTCATGTGATTGCATTAAGTTAATTAAGATTTCCTATGTTTAGGTTATCAAAATATTCTTTTAATTTGACGATCACTCAAGCTTAATTTCCACCAACTAGCATCACGCGTTACATGCGCAGTTTATATAAGGAAGTGGATTCACCGGGCCACATGGATTATGTCACATCATCCATGAACACTTGATGAGTCCTCTTCCTCCTTTAACATCTACTGAGCCATGGAGCTTAATTGGTGGCTCTTGGCTCACATGCATTGACTTCTCAACTGAGCTCAAGAAATGGTGCAGTTAGGCTAAAGAGCTTGTCACTGGGCTTTAAGAACTAATGCAAACATGCCTATCTATATGCCAATTGGTGAGCTATGGGGAACACAAGAATTAATGTTACTAAATTAACCTTCCATTTCAACCTTAAGGTGAATTTCCCCTAGATTCCTCGCACAACAAACATGTGTTCGCGGTGAGGACCTTTATGTGCATCCCTCTCGGCTTGAAGTGTTGAGTTGACTTAGCATTATTTTCATTACAACCATTTTAATAGACACAAGATATTCAATCATTCCACATCATACAGACAAGAACATATCTTAAGCATAAATGGAAAAGATTTTATTCATTAATAGAATTTCATACTAACACCTTTATGTCCCTTTACTCTTTACATGAAGAAGGCCCAACCCTCCCCAAGGAGGGTTTAGCCTTCCATTATAATAGAAATAGAAGAAAAAACAAACAAGAAACTTAACCTTCTCATGGTTCTACTAAAAGAAAATAAAACAAAAAGCTGAGGAGAATACTAGGAACAACCCTTTCATAGTGTTCTCTGGATACTCCTTTACCTTCCAAACTTCTTCCCTTCCAGCTCCTTGGCAATATTCTTCCTTTTTCTCTATAACAATGGTTGTCTTCTTCCTTCCTTGTAGAGGGCCTCCTATTCTTTTCTTACAACAAGCTTTTAATTTTAGATCTGAGAGTGTCAAAGAGAGGAGCCCTTTCTCAATCTTCAATTCTCCCTTTTATAGACTTGTTTTTAGTTGTTTGAAATTTAATTCAGCCAATAAATCCTATTTAAGAAATTGTGTTTTCATTAAATGACTATTCCTTTACTCCTTTGGTAATGAAGGGTCTTAGGTTGTTGTATTTATGTTTTGCTATGAAATAGAATTAAATAAACCTCTTGCTCTCCCACATGTTGTCTTAAATCTGTGCTTTTATAATCTTTGGAAGTCTCCTCAGCATTTAGTGCAGCCACCGCTTCTATCTTCCTCATAATTTAATTTGTTTCTTTATGAATTATTCAATCAATCCCTTGAAAATGATTAAGTTTAAATGTATTTTCAATTACTGCTATGGGAAGGGAAAAAATTATGTCCCATCCTCTTCCCAATGCTGATTAAATGTTTATTCATAAGCAATTTTACGGTGGCCACTGCGGCGCGCTGCAGCGCACTGTGACGGCTGTAGTGCATAGCTTTTTGAATTGAATATGTCGTTGCACGCTAAAGAGGCTGCATTAAATTTTATTTTATTTATATTTAATTGATCCTTTTATTCTGCCATGGCGCGCTATGGCTACGAACTCCGCTGCAATGCACTGCGGCATGCTATATAAAATTTTTGCCAAGTCAAATGTCACTGCGGCATGCTGTAGTGGTTTATCTTTCAGATTGAATTTGCTACAGCGCACTGTGGTGGATATAATAATTTTTCATTAAATTTTCATTCTGGTTCGTCGCGCTTGGGCGCGCTACAACGATTTTCTTCTAGAAATTCAGATTTCTTCTAAATTTCTGTCTTGCACAATTTTATCCTGAAATTTGGAGAAAATGCATCAAAGTATACCATTCTAGCATAAAATTGCTTGTATTTATTATCTTATTTTACTATAAATCTTAGATTTATCATTTAGCTATAATACTCTATAGCTATTAAGTTTAATGACTCGCTATCCTTAAAGTATAGGGTTCTCTTAAGTTATAGCACACAAACACTTAAGTTAATACTATCTATTAAGCATCTTATTTGATCTGTATCTTAAAGGTTCTTGCTATATCTACTCACTTAGGTTATCTTACTCTTAAGTATGCCACTAAAGAATCAAATCTTTGACTTTATCTTTTAAGAGACTAAATGTTTAATATGGTAGGATTTAAGTTTTAATATTACTTATGCTATTATTATCTAACTTCACCTCATATTAAGCTACTAGTCTAACATTATGGCTCTTCACTTAATCCTAAGGTTCCAAACCTTAGTATTACAATTAGTAACATCCTAAGCTTACTTCCATTATTACGCAATTAAGGGATTCTAACCCTTTTAATACTTAAGGTGATATGCCACTTTTACCGTATCACTTAAACATTCTAATGGATTCTAAATCTTATTGATAAGGACACTAGGTTCAAATTCCCATTTTGGTAGTTCCCACTTAAAGGATTCTAGCCTTTTAGCTCTAACTTAGATGCTAATTCACTTATGATTCTATCCTCCTTAATATTGAGTTCTTTCTAATTTTAGCTTGGCCATATAATATTACTAAAAGGATCTTAGTTTTGCACTAAGGATGACTAACAACACTTCACTAAGTTGGTCTCACTTAATTACATAGATCAATCTCTAATTTATACACTTAGTATATTATGGTTACTTATAAGTTCCTAAGTAGGTTTCACTTGGTCACTTATATTAATCTCTACAATCAAGTAGAAGGCACTTGCCTTTCTAAGATGTCTCTATTCTGATCATCTTATAAGTTCTCTCTTAGGCACGAGGTTAAATTAAGAATTACTTAATATTATTTTAAGTGGCTCACAAGATCTAAGATGATCTATAATTTAATATCCTAGATATTAGGATTCAATCTATGTTTAGATTAGTATTGGTGTTCTTACTAGAAGATTAGCAAGGAAGTTATACTAACCTTAAGTTCACTAAGGATCCTTAGGATTGGGAGATCCTAATCAACAACTAAATAATTTGGTTAACTGAAGATTTAGTACAATTATGTTAATAAGGTACTAAGTGGAGATTCCCTAATCACTAACTTATAGTTTCAAAACAAAGCACTAATAGTCCTAGAGTTTAGCTATGTGTTTAGGCCACTAAAGTAAATTAGTGTCATTAAGTTACATAATGAGTTGACTAGAGTCAATCTTACACATTAGGGATGCAAGGAACAAACCTAAGTTCAATCTAGCAATTAAGGTTCCTACTAATGGTTCTTAAAGTCATAAGGAGCTAACTAGTCCAATCCACCCTACAGTTTAGGACTACTACAATCCTTAAGTACTAAATCATGCATTAGGATTAAATATGATCAATCAAATTCTAAGTTGAGGCTCTAGCTTAATTCATTAGCACTAAATTAGGAGTAGGTTATTTTAGGTTTTTTCCTACTCAAGGAGCCATCTAATGTTGTAATATGACTGAAGGCATATTTTCTAAGGTGCTTAGCCTTTAGGAGGCCTAAACAGGCAAAACCCAAATTTTGAGAATTTAATATTATTTATTAGAGTTCAAAAACTCACATTTTTTATTTGATGTTCAAATCATATAAACAAGGTGGCTATATCCTTCTTACGACATATTGAGTAAAATGACACTAAGGTCAAATCGAATATTAAATAGTTAATCGAGGTTTTAATGACTCTTTATTACACTTAAAAATTCATTAATAGATGAGTTGTGAAATTAAAAATTTGACATCATATTATTGTCCTACTGTTTTTGTAATTGAAATGAACTATTGGATCATCAAATTTGGACGAGAATTGCCTATGTTACATCATTTGCAAGATTAGATTAATTAATTATTTAATTAATAAAATAAAATATATATTAATGAAATTAATCGTCAAATTAAAAATCTAATGCCATATTATTGTTTTTCATATTTTTCTGGATAAAATGATATATAATTTGTATTTTTGATAAGTATTTTTAAGGTTATTGAAATAATTAAATTTACATTAATTTTGCATATGATTTGCATTTAATTAAAATTAGCATCAGGGAAAATTCCTTAAAGATTCCCATGGCGTGGTTCAGAGAGCGGATAGCCCAGTCGAGTTTGACAAAACAAACCACACAATGTCGTGGTTCGGGCTGAACAGCGGCACTGTTTGCCTCCTTCCTGAGCGCGCATAGAAGAGGGAAAACAGGGTTTGTTCTAGCTTTCCTCACTTGCGGTCTCAAGCGACGATTCTCCAACCATTGAAGAGCTAGAGAGAAGAGTTTCCTGAAAGAATTGAAAGCCTCCCTATCAGCTTAATTAAGAGATAACTTAAATTAGGGTTAGGGTTTAATGTGCAGCTGCTTTGCGATGCCCACAGCAAACCCTAGCCTTAGCGACCGAGACTAAAACACTCAGGGGGTCTCAACCACCTCCAATAAGTGATTTGGGATTATGGGGTGCAGAGAGAAAGGAGATGAACCCTTGGGTACTCTTAGACATTGTATGCTATTGTACATTTCCGAGTTCACCTAAGCTAGTCAAACTAGATTGAGACTCTTAAATAAGATGGATCGAGTTTACAATCATGAAGATTGAAGAATAAAATGCTAACTTGCAATATTAAAGAGAATTATTGGTGAGAATCGCATACCTAAGGTCCATCTCTAAGGTTCTTCTATGAGCAAAATCTCAGCAGCCCAAGTAGAGTCGATTGGTGGTGATTGGTCGAGGCTGAGGGGATAAGGGTTGGCCGTACGTATGCCTCCACCTATAGTATCAGGTAACGATCAGCCAAAGACAAAGACATACAGGAACATATCCTGACCATTAGATCAGCCAATCCATCTGATGGTCTGATCAATGGATCATCTTTACGCTATTGGATATGGATCTTAGAAGGCGCGATGACTAGGATACAATGGAACGGCTGTTTTGTGCATCGAGTGCCTGCACTGGATCCCTGTCTTTCAGTTAAAAGCTACTGAGAGGGTTTTAATTAATGTATAATAATTATTTAAATTAATTATTTTACTAATAAATTATAACTTTCAATTTAATCATAATTAATTAACCAAATGAGCTCCAAAAAATTCTAAAAATTCACTTTTAGCTAAATGAGGGGTGAGAAACACAAAAATAAAGTCAAATTTTAAATTAGAGATATACTTAATTATCATAATTTTTTGAGCACTAAAATAATATTAAAATATTCGGGAAAAAATCGACAACCTCCAAAAGCTCCTAGAATATCACTCCAAGTTAAGTTAGAGGTGACAAGTTCAATGGAGAACTATTGTTTTGATTTTGAGGATAAAATAAATTTGGTAATTTCTAGAACTCAAATTGCATTGATATGCACATCGAAAATGAACGATCTCTAAATTGCACCAAATTTAAAATGCAGGCTCCTAATATTATTAGGAGCCTGCTGTCGATGGTTTTAACATATTTGGGATGTCTAAAATAAAGTAACAACACTTGGGTTACACCCGGGGTGTTTCGGGACAAGTCTGGGGAAATTCGGGCGCTTTGGCGCACCCTGCAATTATAGCGGTCGAGGGATGGTGGAATCTGGGAATCGAGTGTCAAGCGATGTGGTGCTCCATGCTTCAAAAAGGGGCACCTTGGTGCACTGTGGCACTTGCAAAAGTTCTATTACGAATTATGGCACTTTCCTAAGTCTTTTTAGTGGCATTTTGAGTCATTTGGGGTCCATGTGAAGCCTAAGTATATAAGAAAATAAATAGAGATGTTTCCTCAAGGTTATTAACCTTAATTTGGATGATTGGCTACTGTTGTTCACTTTTATCCTAGAGTGAGATTAGGAGATTTATGGAGGAGAAGAAGTTGATTAAGAGGCTTTGTAAGTGGTAGATCCTTCTTGCTCTTATGAAGGTGAAGCTCTTTGTAATTTATAATTTTCTTAATCATAGTGGATGTTTCTATGAGGTGTTCCTCCATGGGTTTTCCTATTATCAGGTTTCCATGTAAGATTTTTTGTGTTTGGATGTTTGTGTGATTTATGCTGTGATTCTTGTGTTGTGGTTTCACTCCTTTTTTGTACTTAGATAATTTTGTTTATCACTTGGTAACCCTAATGGTATCATGTCCGGTATTGATTTTGTGCACTAACAATGATAATTTTATTAATTCTATTACAATAACATATTAGTTAATTATTTGATAAGGGCATACTAATGATGGGAATAATTAAGGGCCAGTCTAGGTTATAATTAACAAAATTTTCTTAAACTTGATTTAAGAATATCATTTTAATCTCCTAAATTTTAGTTATAGATTTATTAGGGATCAAATCATCTTTACAATATTTTCACATAAAAAAACATTCATAAGTGCTCTGAGAACTCACCTCCACCATCATCGAGTTAATATTCATATTAACCTGATAACGATTAGGTGGCCACTATGATAGCCCTTATTTATTGCCAGAATAGTTCTTTCACTAATATGTCAATGAATACAACGTTAATCACCCAAGAGTAATCACAATCTCAAATACTAAGTGTATAAATATACATAAATAAGCAGAGTATGAAAGTAATAAAGGAAACATCTATGCATTACATGCATGCATTGATAAGGAAAATTAAATGCATCTCAAAACTAAAAATGCAAACGAAAGAATATGCATCAAGGATTATTACAAGCCACAATGTTTTAAGTGCTGAATTAAAATGACCCTCTCTAAAATAAGAAAGTAAGAATAAAAGGTATCAAAATAGTAACAACAGGTTCATCCTCATGCTCCTGTTCTTCACCTGCAGCTAGCTGATTAAAAAGCTTCAAATCTGACATGTTGGTTTCACATGCCAAGGCCCCAGCCCACAAACATAATATCTTGAGTTAGAAATATTTTCTAAGTACATTTTAGGCTAATTTAGTATTTTCTACTATTTTAGGATATCATATTTGATTTTAAACACAAACAATAGGTTCAACAAAGCTAAATGCAAAGAAAAGTGGTCAAGTTACAAATCAACAATTTATAGGTAAAGAAAAATGAGGTAAGTAAGGACATATACTTCAGATTCAATAATTACAAACAAGGTTAGGCATAAATAAGAATCTACAAAATAAAAAATGACCGAAGTCAACTAACATGAATATGACCAAAATCATACATGTTGATTTAACAGTACTATAAATGAGTAATGATACATAGTAATAATAAGTAAATAACAGAAATAAAGACTGTAATGGTACTATTACAAGTGAGTATTGAAAGAACTACATAAAGTAAAAGATGTAAAAATGTGCAAGTATAGAACTGAATGAAAAATTGCCCCATCAAGTTGGCTAATGAAGCCACTATAATTAAAATATACAAAATCATCTAGCTACTCATAGCCAGAGCTATATTATACCGACCAAAACTAAACGGAATTGAACGGGCAATAATATACATGTAAATGAATTTTAGTTTTTTTATTTTAATTCTGTGGGCACATACAGAAGTAGCTGAGGAGTCAAGCTTGCCTGCAAGACTAAGTGTGGGTTCTTGAACTAGACATAACTCTACCCAATGAGTATGAGTCAATAATCCTTATTTTTCCTTACATCCTACCTATTGTCCATAATGTGTATACACAAGCATCCACCCTCATATGAATCTAATGTTGAATATTTTCTTAATTTTGCTAAGTTTTCATTTCATGCAAAAATATATCTTATATGACATATCCTAGGAAATTGGCTCAAATTCAAAAGCTGCAAATCAAGGAGTAAGGTCGCCTACTTAATAAGGGTTAAGAGATTAAAGTCTACCCATAGGGTTTAAGTCTCATAACTTAGGCTTCTAAGCATCTATGCTCTAAACTACTCAAACTCAAAAATTATCAAGGGTTTGAGCTAAAGAGATCACCAATGAGTCCAATTAAATTCAATAATTTATCTAAGTTCAACAATTGTTAATTTAAAGGTCATTAAGGAAATCATGACATTTTAAATCTATGTCTTAAGTTGTTTGATATTTTCCATTAAAATATTATTATTTAATCATCCTAAATTTAACTTAGAGAATTAGGGTTTCAATTATAAATTTCTCTAATTTTAATGGAAATGCACTATCTAAGGAGTCAAATGACACCTTAAACACCAAATTTGGAGAACTAGAGGTCCTAACATCGCCAAATAAATATTTGGCATGATTTGAGGGTGATCAACAAAACTACTCACTGAAATCTAAATTTTATTTTGTATTTAGATTCCTTTGATATTTTTGATTAAATTGTTTTATAAATTTGCATTATTTGGATTTATATCCATCAAATTATTTCAATAATACATTCTAAATTAAATTTCTATGGTTCCAGGTTAATAACTAATCAATGCCAATATTTAAATTGGAAGATTCCAAGTGTATTCCAATTCCATAACAGGTTTACAATGTAGGTCGATAGAAAGCCCGATGGGTTGGGAATATTCTAAGAATATTTTCACCCCGTTGAACAATGTGAGTCTTGGTTCGACCCTTTCATTCCCACAGATTCTTGAATTAGGGAAAATTTATGCTACCAATTATCCGCGATTCCAGTTGCCCCATGGGACATTCCATATATCAAAACACTTAGTGCAGCAAGTCTTATTGATCAGCACCATTACCCCATGGCTAGTGCTACTGATCACTGGGACCTTACTTTGACGAAGTTTGGCCGCTAGGGTTTACTTTGCGATAACTTAATAAGTGTGACATAGACCATGCCAGAGAGGGCATTTGATTCCTACACCATCAACTACATTAAGTTATTTGAATGAACATATCCCTAACAGCAGGGCCCTCCCAAATTATTGAGTATTTTCTGAATCTAGGCACCATTGCATGGCACTGTGGAGTGTAACCATATCGAGACTCAACTAAGCTTACTTAGGCCTCAGTTAACTCAAAATTTACAACTCAACCTCTGAATGTCGATCAAGCACATTTCGAGGTCAATTGGAATGCGAAATCAATAGGATTGAGTCAATTTTCTGACAATCTCCCAACAGAGAAATCAACTCAATCCCGACCCTTGAGTCGGTGAATTTGTCAGCTAAGGATTCAAATTTGATCCTAGAACTAAGCTAATTTTCTTAACATGCATTGCAGTTCTAGAAATAGGTCAATTGACTTTATGAATGAATGTCGAGAGGAATTTAGGGAAGTAGCTTTTGCCGAGGTGGTTTCGGAGACAATTGCCAGTGCTAGTAGGGATGCTAGGGTTCAAGTAAGGGAAATACTACTTTCTTAATATCTAGGCAACATACTAGGTGCTCGAATTTTGAGCTTAACCCATTGAATTGCTAGGGAGGATTTTTGGAGCTTACGGACGTCTGTCGGTCATAGTAAAAGGGGCAGAGTTGTGCAAAAATAATTGGGTATATATGAGGGTTCTTGGAGGTTTTAGATAGCGTAAAGGATCCTCCAGCTAGAGTTGGATGGCTTAAATATCTTGTGGTTGCTTAGGGAGGTTGAACCATGGCTTTTGGCTTGAGCCTAAAGGAAGATCAAGGGATAATGAGGTCCAAGCATAGGAAAGGCCACTTTCTTAGGATCTAGGCTCTCTACTAGGTGCTCAAATACTGAGCTTAACCCATTAAATTGCTGGGGAGGTTTGTTGGAGCTCACAGACGTCCATCATCCATAGGAGAAGGGGAAGAGATGTGTAGAGAGAATTGGGTATAGCTGAGGGTTATAGGAGGTTATAGATAGCGTAAAAAATCCTCCAACTAGATTTGGATTGCTTATATATCTTGGGGAGGTCGAGGGAGGTCGGACCATGGCTCCTATTTTGAGCCAGAAGGGTTAACATCCAATTGTTGGATAAGGGAGCACTGGGCCTCTTAGCCCATGAAGAAGTTCCCCTCAACTTAAGAAATGTGAGATTAACAACTAAAGATCATGGGGGACAGGCCTGATTAGCGATAGTAAGGGGGTGATCTGGTGGTCGGGAGAGTGTAGTTGTGAATGATGGTGAACAGCATCAGGTGCTTCATCCTCTATCATATTCCTGATCAAAAAATGTGAAATCATTCTGATCTTATAGATTATAATGGTAGATTGTGGAATAAATTGGGGTCATTGGTTGCATAGAGTGATCTAAAGATTTGCGATTAAACATAATAGGTGACAGCGGAGTAGCTTGATCAAAATTGTCTAATAAATTCCCAAAACACATAATAACTGAGATACTCTGGATTTGGTATTCTATGCTCGACCCAGTGAAATGGATCTGCATGGTTTCAAATCAAATGACTTAAATAAACTAAAAATTGATTTAATTAATGAAAATCCTATAGTTTAAATTTAAATAAAAATATAAATTGTATTGTTTGCATTTTTCAATTGATACAAGTCCAAAATATGAAACTTGCACCCCTAACATATTTTGATGTGAGAAACTTAAATATGCCATCAGATTTTGGGTTTGAGGTCTAATTAATTTAGCTAACTTTTAGGGTATTCAAATTGATTAAAAATAATAAAAAATTGTTCATAATCATTTTGTTCTCAAATTTTCATGGTTAAGTCCTAGGGATGTTTAGAACCTATTGGTGACAAGTTTAGGGTCTATATAAGCCTAGATTGAATAGTTAAGCAACCTAGGGTTGTTGTAGACTCATATGAAAAAAATTTAATAACATAATCATATCTAGTTTGAGAGTTAATATTCTTACAATAGTTAGCTTTATGAAGTAAATATAATGAGGAACTCTAATGATAAATAAAATTGAACAATATAAATTAAGTATTCAAATGAGCTACTATGGGTATTAATAAGTTAAGATTCATGTGGTCTAATTGTGTGGAATCAAGTGAACATAAGCATCCCAAAGTGTAATCTTGAAAACTTAAAGTAAAATTTTAAATTATTTTAATGAATTTAACAAACTCATATATACATGGATGTATAAAAATAACTCATAGGCATAAACTTACCATGAATGGTGATAATTTTGTGTTTTTAGGTTATTTAACTTTCTCACCCTAATGGATACTCAAAATAATATTGCTCCTAAAGATTTTTTTAAAATAATATGATTCAAAAATGTAATCATCCAATAATTAAAATAATTTGGGAGAATCACATGATTAGAACCTTCCCATAGAATGACTCAGCATAAGAGGTCTATGGAAATGCTCTTATTATTTTAGAAGGATGTAACCTAGCTATTGATCTTTAATAAGTACTATTGTATTCTAGTATTCAAAATAGAATTGTATATCATTGTAAGTATTTCATAGAAGCATAATCCAATATCAAGAAAGTTTAGCTAAGATGAATTCATAAATAAAGTCTCTTTAGTCTTAGATTATCTTGACACTAAAGATATAAAATTTAGAATATAAAATTAATCATCAAGATTACTCATGATTATCAATCATCAACATCAAAAACAACCTAAGTAAGGAATTTAATATGACTCTATATTCTTAACTATTATTTGATGATATGTGGCTAATTATAACTCATAAACATACACTTAGCAAGTGATTAGAAAGAAATGTTTAAACGAAGAATTTTAAGTACTCTTTTCAACAACAAAGAAAAAAACTTAATTAATAACATAAAATCTAATTAGTTCAACTAGTGATTAATTTAAGTTTATATATATATATATATATATATATATATATGTGTGTGTGTGTGTGTGTGTATGTGTGTGTGTGTGTGTGTGTGTGTGTGTGTGTGTGTGTGTGTGTGAATTTCTGGCGGGTTAGGGGATTTGTCACCCTTCTCTGAGGTGATTTAGGGCTTCTTCCCTTCGGCATTGCCGAGTGCCGTGATCCTTTACGTGCTTACTTGTAATTTATGTGACAGTTTCTTATCCTCAGCTTAGCTTCCTTCTTCTCAGGCCTTCAGATGATATTCTGAACCTCCCTTTTCTTTTAGGTTTGCGCTTATGTTGTTTTAATGGCTAAATCTCCTTCTATGAGATCCTTCAGAGATATAGTTGAGCATGCTAACTCGTCAGTTTCTTTTTCTATTTCTTCTTTTTACGGTTCTGCTGCATAATTTTTTTCTGATGAGGACATTTAATCACTAACTACTAGACACTCTCTCTCTTTGGTAGGTAAATTTAATAATCATAAACCTAATTTTGGGCTTGTTTTGGGTTTTATTCTGGGTCTTAAGCTAATCGATCTTATTTTCGTTAGGACTTTTGATTCTCACATAGTATTTTTGCAAAAGGATCTTATGATTTCAAAGGCAACAACATGAAATTTGTGAAATGGGATCCCTATATAGATGTGACTGTGGATTTTCCAATTGCTCCTATTTGGGTCAATTTTCTAAGGCTTCATCTTCAACTAGATTGAAACACAACGTTAGAGAGGAATGAGGTTGATCCGAGGGTTCTGGTTGAACTTAGCTTATCCCACTTCCTTTGAGATAAAAGCTAGTTAGGTTTGGCTGAAAGTTGTTATTTCAAACTTTATGCTATGAAAACTTACCTCTTTACTGCAATTGGTGTTAAGCTCTAGGACACGATTCAGCACAATCTCCTCACACTCATCATAATAGTCCTATTAGAAATAGAGTCAGAGAAATTGTTCATCTAGCTATTAACTCTTCTCATAAGGTTCATGAGTTCTCTGGTAATGGAATGAATTTGCAGCAAATGGATTAGACTTCTGATTCTATTTTTCCTGAGATTACTTTTGGAAATTATTAAAATGTTATTACTACTTTTAACAACTATAATTTGCCAAATATTTCAAATCAAATTGATGATATTAATGTGGTTCTTATGGTGTTTGTGTCAGACTAATCAAAACATTGAAAATGAATTATAATGGACTATTATTAATACTGTCAATGTGCAGCATATTGATGAGAATGCCTTATTAGTCCCAGCTCAGAAGGTAAACTTAGTTAACAATCTCAATTTGCATTCAGCTAGTAATAGAGCTGACCATAAAATGGTTAACTATTCAGTTTCTATTAATAGAACTATTAATAATGCTATTGATTATATTAATTTCAACAATAGTAATGACACTACAGTTAATACAACTAATGCTACTATAGTTACGTCATATGATATTACTTTAAATAGAATTAATAATACTAATAATGTTGCTACACTTGATGCCTTTAATGTCACAGAGATAAGGAATGATGCTATTAATCAAAATATTATTGCTACTAATGTTGCTATACCAGAGGTTGTTAGTATTTTTACCTTTGAAGCTACAAACAAAAAATCAGCTTCTTTTGATATTAATATTAATGATAATTCTATCATTGAAACTGTAGTTTCTATCAATAATAACATCGTTAATGTCAAGAATAAATTAGTTGCTTATGATATTAATGTCAATGATAATGCTGTTGCTATTTTTGACAAATCTGATGCTGTATTGGTTGTTGTTAATGTTCTTACCTTTGATGTCACAAAAGAAAAATTTTGCCGCTTATGATATTATTGTTAATGAAAATACTTTCATTCGAAGTGTCCTTAATGTTAACAATAACATTATTGTTATCATGGATAAATCTATTGCATATGATATTATTGTTAAGGATACTGCTATTATTGTTACAGATAAGTCTGTTGCTGATACTAAGTTTTCTAGCATTGAATATAATGTTCATGATAAACTGATTGATGTTGCTATTAATGATAATTCTATGGATGAAAATGTTGTTGCTATTTATGACATCACTGCTACTATCACTAATAAATCTGCTACTTATGATGTTGCTGTCATTGATATTGATCCTGCTGCTATTGTTAAATCTGTTGCTGGTAATGATAACAATGCTACGGTCAATTTTAAATAAGCTACTTATGATATTATTGTTATTGATATCGATGCTGCTACTATTGCTTAATCTATTGCTATTAGTGATAACACTACTACTATCAATGATAACACTAAAATACTAGCATTGGAAATAAGGCTATGGCAAAACATGTTGACACTGGAAATGAGATTGTTGTTTTAGTGATTAATGATAATTCTAATGCTTAATCAGTAAATAATGCTGTTGTTATGAATGACATTCCTTTTTTTGAATCTACTCTTGTTCAAGATTTATGCATCACTAATGAAAGAAACTCTAACTTTCATAAAAATGCTGATGATAATTCAAGCAATGCTCAATTTGAAAAACTTAAAAACAAAGCTTCTAAGAAATCTAATAGCCCTTACAAAGAAAAATTAAGAATATTCCTTGCTAACAAACAAAATTGCAATGATGTTGTCCTTAGCCAAAATAAAATTGATACGTTGATGTCATTAGAGCATGATTCAAATTATCCAATGATAATCCTCAGATGGCCACACAGGTCCATCTATAGTTTAATTATAATTTTCAATGTTGGAATATTAGAGACATTAGTAATGTCTCTTCCTACAATAGATTTAAACATATAATTAAAGAAAAAAATAATAATTTTTCTTGAATGTTCGAACCTAAAATCAAAGCAGTCATAGGTGCACTTAGTTAGTTTGTCAATCTTGGTAATTACATGCTTTATAATTCCAACCACATTTGGGTTTTTTGGTTCGGTTATTGGCAAGTTTAGATCATTCCTCACTGTGATCAAGCTATTCATATTAAGTTTTGCAATTCTAATATTTAATTTTTTGTGGCTTTTGTTCATGCATATAATGGCAGATCGGATTAGCTTCCTCTTTGGGATTTTCTCAAAACTTGTAGCCAATCTACTCTTCCATGGGTTGTTGGTGGAGACTTTAATGTTGTGCTTCATGCTAATGAATATAAAGGTTATAAATCTAGTCATAGAAAGTTTTCTTATGATTATAATGCTGCTATGCTTGACTGTGGCCTTGATGGCTTAAAGTAATATGGAGCTCCATTTACTTAGAATAGTGGAAGGAAATTTGATATAATGGATGTCTTCTTTGTTAATAATACTTGGTGAACACTCTTAATAACTATAAAAACTTTTCTCTTAATCCCACTACTTCGGACCACAAATCCATTCTTATGTCATCCCATACTAATACCACAAATATTACCAAATCCTTTAGATTCCAATTGTTTTGGCTTAACAAAAGAGATTTCTTTGGTATTGTGGATTCAATTTGGAATTCCAATTGTGAGTTTTATGGTCTTCTCTGCCTCGTCAAAAAGCTTAAAATGATTAGAAAAGCACTCGGCATTTTGAATAGGAGTTTTATTAGCAACATTCTTAATAACTTAGAGCAGTATAAGAAGTTGGTTAACTCTCTTGAATATATGTTTGAAACTCAGCCCTCTGACCCTAACAAAATTGTTGTTAATAAAGATAAAGCTAATCTATTCAAAATCATAATGACATTGAAAATTTATGGAAACAAAAATTTAGCTTAAATTAGTATTTGAAAGGTTAAAGAAATACTGCTTTCTATCACAACAGGGTGAATAAGAGAAGACGCATTAATAATATTAGTGAAATTATTACCCCTACTGATACTAAACTCACTAATGGTGATGAAATTCAAGAATTAGTACATTTTTTTCTATAATTGTAACCCCCCTATTTGCAACTCCCCTGATCACTCCAGGTTCAACTTCAATGGGTACCAAATCTATGAAGTGGATAATTCCATTCTCAATCTCATGCCTTCTAATGAAGAGATTGGGGGAGTGGTCAAAGATTTAAATAAAAATACTTGCTCTGGTTTTCATGGTTTTCCTATTGAATTTTTTTTAAAAATTTTAGGACATTATTAAGCTAGGTGTTTGTGATGTAGTTAATGAATTTTCTTGTGATGTCACCTTACCCAAATTCCTTACACTATAATTTTTGTAATCCCTAAAAAAATTAAGGCCACTTAGTGGTTCAAATTCTATCCTATCAGCATATGTACTACAATAAGAAAAATCATCTAAGAAATTAGGGCTAATAGACTTCTTAGATTGCTAACATATATAATCTTGCCCATCCAATCTGGGTTTGTTCCAGGTCATCAGATTTAAGATAACATCCTTGCCACTCAAGAGTTTTTTCATAGCCTTAAGAACCAAAGTCAGGGTGATAATCTTATTATTAAACATAACCTTGAAAAAGCTTTTGATAAAATCAACTCGAATTTCTTGATCAAGATGCTAAATGCTTACGATTTTAATGAAAGTTTCATCTCTAAAATCAAGAACTCCAATAGCAATAAATTGTTTTATGTTATTATTAATGATAAGTCATCGAGTTTCTTTCTATCTGCAAGAGGTCTTAGGTAAGGTGATCCTCTGTCTACCATTTTGTTTATTTTAGCCATGAATTATTGGTCCTATATTATTAATTTGCTATTTTATAAGGATTCCAATTTGCATTATAAATTGGTGGCAAAATTTAAGTTTCTCACCTTGCTTATGCTGATGATCTAATCATTTTTACCACTAGCAGCATAAATAATATTAAGAATCTTCATAATTTGCACTCTAATTTGTAGAAAATGTTTGGCTTAAATATCAATTCTAACAAATTCTTCTTTTTCATCAAAAACTCTGTCTCTATTGGACATATCAACTCAAAAAGATTCTTAATTTTAAGATGGGTAAACTTCCTCTTACTTACCTTGGGATTCCTATTTTTACAGGTCATAATCAAAACTCTATCTATAAAGATCTTATTGACTCTATCTTGACGAGGCTGCGAGGGTGGGAGCATAAATACCTTTCCCAAGGGGGCAGGCTTACCCTCCTGAAATATGTTCTCAATACTATCCCTCATTCTTGGTTGGAAGTTTCTTCTCCAACCTATTTCATCATTAAGAATATCAAAACTACCTTTATCAAATTCCTTTGGAGCCATAGCCTAAGCTCTAAGACAATTTGGTGTTATTGGAACTAGTTAATGTTTCCTATAAATGAAGGAGGTATGGGTTTTCATTGTCTCGATTCTCTTCATAAACTTACTCTTATAAACTTTAGTGGAAATTCCATACTATAAAATCTATTTGGGCTAATATCCTTAATGCCAAATACTTCACTACTAACCATCCTTAACAAAATCTAAATAAAATCACTAACTCGCATGTCTAGAGAAGAATGTTAAATCATAAATAACTTATTGAAGAGACCCTTGTGTGGGACAAAATTGACCATTTGTCCTCATTTTGGTTTGACCATTGGAGCAATATGAGTACAATAGCTTCTCTCAATCACGGCAGGATTATCTATCCTAAATTAACTATAAGAGAATGTTTCTTCCAAAAGGCCGGTTGGAATATTCAATGGCTATACCTTTCTTTCTTGATTGGGTTTGTAATAAATGCATTTTTAATCATAATAGTATCTTCCTTTGGAGATTCTTTAATAGTTTTATTAGCACAGAAAATATTATGCAAAGCATGGGATACTCTCTTGCTTATAGATGTTGGTATATTTAAAACCTTCAAGCACCGGGAACACTCCATAGTGGAAGCGGATTGACTAGCACACTCGATTGAGGATCGAGGTTGTGTTGACAGTTATCGAGCAAATCCAAAATCCCAGATCCACAAGTAAAAGATCACAGCTCATGCATGCATAATAAACTCAAGCACACAAACATCCAAAACACAAAAAATTATGTGGAAAACCAAAGAATGGGAAAAACCACAGAACCACACCCCAAAAAAGATCCACTAAGAATCTTGAAGAGTACATAGTTACAAAGAGCTTGACCTTTGATAGAAAAAACACAAACTCTTACTCTAAGATGAAGAGGAGAGGAAGCAACAACCACCAGAAGTATCTTCTCCAATATGCAAGATCTCTCTTGCACTACAGCTTCTTTAAGGATTCACCTTGAGATATTCTACTCATAATAACCAAAGCCTCTCGATCTAAAAATTCAATATATGAAATTCCTCTCAACTTGTTTCCTTAAGTACCTAGCTTATTTTTTAGACCCCAAAAGGTTCAAAATGCCCTCCAAACTACTTAAGGAATAACCTAAACCAAAGGTGAACTCCGCCAGGCGCTACGGTGCACCGTAGGACCTGGGTCTCAGGTAGCCAGGCACTGCAGCACGCTATAGCACCCGCCTCTCGGGTTGCCTATTGTTGCGGCACACGGTAGTGCTTGCCTCTTGGTTTTCCAGCCGCTGCGACGCGTTGTAGCACTGAATTTTGCTGCATCACACTGTAGCACTGATTTTCATTGTAACATGTGGTAGCACCCACTTCTCTATTTGCTTGTCGCTAAAGTATGTGATAGCGCCTCTGTCTTGAGTGAGGGAGTGCCAAGGCTCGTAACAGTGTGCCACGATATATTGCAGTGCCTGTGATGTTCCTAGACTTCACAAATCATTTTGAATTGCTACAAAACCTTCTAAAAGCTCACCGGAGCACTATTAGCATCTCAATAATGGACTAAATAGTCTCCACAACACAAAAATTTCCCACTTGGAGACCTTTTGGTATCACCCCCTCTTTGGACCTTGATCACTCATTATCTTCTTCTATTCCTATCAAGAATGTGGTGTGGCCCACCCCTGCTCTCTCTTCATGTGCTGAGGCCAACTGAAGCTGCACATAACTTCAGTTTCTCCACTATTACTACTTTTGTAAGTATATCAACTAGATTTGTAGAAGTGCGGATCTTCTCCAATCTGAGCTACCCTTATTCTAACAATGTCCGGATAAAATAGTAATGAAGTTTAATGTGCTTTATCCTAGCATGAAATGCTGCATTCTTTGCTAAATAATTAGTGCTTATACTATCAATGTAGAGCATCACATCCTTCTACTCCTTGCTTAATTTTTTCTTGAAACTCTTCAACCAAATGATCTCATTACTTGCCTCTATAATGGCAATGTATTTTGCCTTTATGGTAGATAACAACACAATGTTTTGTAGCATAGAGATCCAACTCACAACTACACTTCTCAATGTATACACATATCCTTCAGTGCTTCTCCAACTATCAACATCTATTGCAAGATCTAAATTTACATACCCCTACAAAATAATATCAGATCTTCTAAAGCATAAAGCTTTGCTTGTTGTACCTTTAAAATACCTTAGGATCCACTTGACCACATCCCAATGGTGCTTCCCAAGGTTTCCCATGAATCTTCTTACCACTCCCATTGTTTGGAAAATATTCAGCCTTGTGCAGATCATCACATACATCAAGCTCCCAATTGCTAAAGTATAAGGAACCTTTAGCATATGCTCCTTCTCTTCTTCAGACTTCAACATCTAATCCTTAGATTAGTTGAGGGAGTGCTCACTGGCTTTGCCTCACTCCTGTTGAATCTTTTCAGCACCTTTTCAACATATTCTTTTTGTAATAGCTTCAAAATTCTTGCACTTCTTTACTTATTGATTCTCATTCCAAGAATCTGCTTGGCCAACCCTAAGTCCTTCCTATCAAACTTCTTTGACAAAAGCTCTTTTATCATCCTTTTCTCTTCCATTTCTAATCCTACAATCAACATATCATCCACATAAAGTAACAAAATAATATAGGAGGACTTACACTATTTTATATAACAATAATGATCTATCTGGCATCTTTTGTACTCAGATTCTGACATAAACCTGACAAATCTCTTGTACTACTGTCCTGGCGCTTGCTTCAATCCATAAAGGATATTCTTGAGTTTGAAAACTAGCCCAACTTTTCTTTTTCTTGAGCCTTGTACCCTTTAGGATGTAGTTTTTACATACATTTGCTCTAGATGCAAATCCTCAATCGTAAAATTGCTCAACAGTACACTGATGGTTGTCATCTTCACAATTGGGGCAAAGATCTTACTGTACTTGACCCCATACCTTTGCTGGAAGCTCTTTACTACAAGCCTTTCCTTGTAGTGCTTGCTCCCATTCAGTTCTTCCTTCACTGGTAAACCCACTTTTTCTGAAGGGTCTTCTTCCCAACTGGTAGAGGTGCCAACTCCCATGTATAATTTGACATAATTGATGCCATTTTATTATTCATGGGAGCCTCTCACTTGATTGAATCTTCAACCTGAAGTACCTCTTTCCATGCCTTTTGGTTCCCACCATCCATTGATAACAAGAAAAATAAAGAAGGAGTGTACCTCTGTGGTGATCTTGTGACTCTTGTGGATCATCTTGACATGGATGTTTGTAGTTTAACATTGACACCCTCCTAAGGTTATTCATGTACTCCAACATCTGGCTCAACACTGTCATCAATTTCTATGTGTCGGGGCTCACCATCTGAAGCATCCTTGGAATCAATCTTGACTCTAATACAATCCTTGTACATTTGATTTTTATTAAAGGTGACATCCCTGCTTCTGATGACCTTCTGGTTCTGATTATTCCAGAATATGTAACCAAACTCGCCCCCGCCATATCAAAGGAATGTGTACTTGATCACCTTTATGTCAAGCTTGCTCCTGGATTTTGCATCAATCTGCACATATGATGAACAACCAAATACCTTGAGGTAATTCAGTTTCACCTCCTTTTTGCTCCAAGCTTCTTCAAGAACCCCTTCATTCAAGGGTACGAAAGATCTCCAATTTATCAAGTAAACAACTATGTTAACAACTTTAGCCTAGAACTACTTTGGGAGACTCGCATACAATCTCATGCTCCTGTCTCTTTCTGTGATTTTCATGTTCATCCATTATGCAACACCATTTTTTTGTAGTGTTCTTGGGATTATAAACTCCCTCTTGATGCCTCTTATGGCACAGAACTTCTTGAACTCCCTATCACAGTACTCATCATCATTATCAGACCTCAAGCACTTAAGCATTAATTTCATCTCATTCTCCACCAAAGATAACCACTTTCCAAACATATCAAACGCATCAAATTTATATCTTAGAAAGAGAACCCATATCTTCCTCGTATGGTCATCTATAAAGATGATGAAATATGTGGCTCCACCTATGGAAAAAATAGGAGCTGGCTCCCATATGTCTGTCACCAACTCAAATTTCTTTCTTTTTAGCTCTCTTCTAACTTTGGAGAATGCAACCTTCTTCTGTTTACCCAGAATACAGTATTCAATGAAATCCAAGTCTAGTGACTTCAGTCCTTGGAGCTTCCCCTTTAACTACAAAGATTTTAATCCCTTCTCGCTCATATGGCCAAGCCTGCTGTGCCATAGATCTACATCTATTTCTTTTGCAGATGCAATAGAATCAGACACTTTATTGATCAAGTAAAGTGTACCTTCCATATTGCCTCATGCAAGAATGAGTGCACACTTGGTAACCTTCCACGAGTCTCCAATGAAACAAGTGTTGTAGCCCTATCTGTCTAGCAAGCTCACGAAAATTAGATTTCTTTTAAACATAGCACATGTCTAACATCTTTGATCTTCTAAACTGTGCCTCTTGGTAGCAGAACATCCATATCACTTTTGCCAATGATGTCACAAGCCTTTTCTTCTCCAAGATATACTTTCCCTAAGTCACCTTTAGTGTAATTCTTGAAGGAGCTCCTTGACGGAGTCACATGAAAGGATGCGCCGAACTCCATGTTGACAAGTGAGAGGTTCATTTCATCCTGATCCTCCTTAGTTGAAATATTCATAGTGGGGTACATCATTTTACCTCCACCACTTGGCTTCTTTAGCGTAGGGCAATTCTTCTTGAAATGACCTACCTTCCCATGGTTCCAGCAATCTAGATTTACTTTTTCAGGTCTTGATTTTCCTCATCAAAGAATTGACTTATTTCTGTTATGTCTCATTTCAATATGTCTTCCCCTGCTTTCAGCATTCAGTGCTGAGGTGAATACCTCCCCATGGGATTTCTTCCACACCTTCTCATTCAGCACAAGCTCGATAATATCGTTGAATCTCAATGATGCATTTCCTGATGAGTTACTGATGGCTGTAACTAGCCCATCCCAACTGTCTAGCAATGAAGAGAGGAACAACAAGCTCATACCTCATTATCAAAACTGATGCCCACCAAACATAACTGACTCATCATCGTGTTGAACCCATTGACATGTTCAGTCACTGAATAACCATCCGCCATCTTCATGTTAAATAATCTCTTCATCAAGATAACTTTATTTAAAGCTGGGGGCTTCTCATACATTCTCATCAGGGCATTCATGAGATCTACATTACTTTTCTCATTAACAATGTTAAAAGCAACAGAAGAAGACAATGATAAATGTTGTTCTATCTATAACTTCCAACTCTTCGTCAGTTATAGTTGCAGGTTTTCTATCAGCTTATTTCAATAAAAGATATGACTTCTTCTGGTAAAGCAGATCCTCCATCTACATTTTCCAGAACATAAAGTTCATTCTACTGAATTTCTATATCTTGTGTCTCATCTCATCGGCCATGGCTCCCACTTAAACAGCAAACCCTAGGACCAACAGGTAATATCTATCTGATACACTTATTTATATATTTATGAACTTCTAGCATCTAGAACACTCTGCAGTGGATGCAATTTGATTAGCGCTCTCGATTGAGGATCGAGGTTGCGTTGAAGGTTACCAAGCAAATCCGAAATCAAAGATCCATAAGCAAGAGATCATAGCTCATGCATGCAAAACATACTCAAGCACACAAACATCCAAAGCACAGAAAACTATGTGGAAAACCCAAGAATGGGAAAAACCACGAAGCCAAACTATATAAAATATCCACTAAGAATCTTAAAGAGTACAGAGTTATATAGATCTTGACCTTTGACAGGAAATACATAGGATGTAGCCACCGCCAGGAGTATCTTCTCCAATATGCAAGAGCTCTCATGCACTGCAATTTCTTTAGGGTTCACCTTGGGATCTCCTCCTAACAGTAGCCAAATCCTCTCAATCTGAAATGCTAACATAGAAAACTCCTCCCAACATGTTTCCTTAAGTACCCAGCTCACTTTTGAACACCAAAAGGTCCAAAATGCCCTCTAAATGACTTAGGGTATAACTTGAACTGGAACATAATTCCACCAAGTGCTATAGTGTGCCGTAGCGCCTGGGTCTCGGGTAGTTAGGTGTTGCGTCACGCTGGAGATCCCACCTCTCAGGTTGTCTGCTGTTGCAGCGCGATGTAGTGCCAAATTCCTCTACAGTGCACTGTAGCACTGATTTCTACTGTGGCGCATGGTAGCACTCGCTCCTCTGTTTGCCTGTCGCTGAGGCGCACGAGAGTGCCTCTATCTCAAGTGGGAGCGCCAAGGCGCACTGCAGTTCCTGTGTTGTTCTTGAACTTCATGCCTAATTCTGAATTGCCTCAGAACCTCCTGGAAGCTCACCAGGGCACCATTAGCATCTCCATGATGGACTAAATAATCTTCAGTATACAACACCTAATGCTTAAGTTGTGTGAATGTTGAATCTATTCATCATATCTTTATATCTAATGAGATTTGTTTCACTATTTGGAAGAGAGTGGCCTTGAATGCTAACACAATTTCATTCGATAGTGTGAGAGATTTTTTCACCAAATGGCCTATCCATAAACATAAAAAAATATTCATTGGTAACCTTATAGATGCTTACACTTTCTAGCATATTTGGAATGCTAGGAACAAACAAAATATTCTAATATCATGAAGCATCCCAATAAAATTATTAGTGCTATGCATGCTAAGGAGTTATCTATCCTTTATACTTTTGATGCCAAATGTTTTGCCTGGAATAATATTAATGTGGTGACTTTTAAAAATAGTATTAGTGGGATGTAACTTTTATGGCTTATGCTTGCTGTAATCAGGGAACTCATCAGTAGATTCTACACAAATAAGTGAAGTGGATATACTAAGTTATGCTAGTATCTCACTTCTATCACACCATTGGGAACTCTCACTGGTTACTCTTTGCTTTATGTACTAGTGGAGGCCAGCTGATATGCTTCTTTGCATTTTAAATTGAATTTGTTCTTATCAGTTGAAGGCTTTATGTCTAGCTCTTGTTCTGCTATTGATTTTAATTAGGTTTATTTTTTATATCTCTTATGTTGTTTTTATTGCTAGTTAATCTTTAGTCATTTGGGCTTTTTGTTAAGCTTTCTTACATGGTTTGATTCTGGGTTGTTTTCTTGGGACTGTTAATTCAGGTTATTTTCTAGGTCTACAATTGTATTGGAAGTTTTGGGACTCTTTAAACAAATTGATGTTTACAATGCTGTCTGCTTCTCTAGTCTTGCGATTTCTATGCAACTGTTCTGGGGCTTTCTTTGCAGGTTGTTTTTGTTGGCTGAATGGTCCTTTCTGGTTGGCTATTGTTTGGCTGGTGTTTTTCTTGTCCTAATTTATATTCTATCGGCTGCAGCTGACGACTTGAGAGTTTAGATTCTGGCTGCGACTCTCGATTGGCTGCATTAGGCAGTTTGTTCTTTGTGGCTATTGGATTCTGTAATAGCTTGTTGCTTGGTTGTTTGGTTTTTGGCTATGGCCTTTTATTGGTGGCTATTGTTTGGCTTTTGTTGACCTTTATTTTTGCAGGCTACATGTCTCTCAATTTTTTTCAGGTTCTTGTTGGTGGTGTCTTCTTCTTTGTCACAGTTGCCTTTAGACAGTTGCTTATGTTTCTGGAACAACTCCACCCTTAGGTTCCCCTTGTTCTAGTTGCTGATTAAAGTTCTATAAAGTTCATTAGGCCTAGAAAAGAGCTTAAAAAATGGGAAAACAAAGACTTTCAAAGAGGAATGTGGAAAAGTAATGATTTTTCCATTTGGGCTTAAAATTTGAAAAGCCAACTTTAACCATTTAAGATTTACATGCATTATAATGACCAACAAGCTCTAAACAATATTTAGGATCCAATGTTTTAATCCCATACAACTTTACATAGTAGAAATGATGAGAAATCAAGTTACTAAATTCCATTAATATGTATAAAGCCGGTCCAATAAAAGCATAGTTATGGTTTGACAAGTTCTAAATACGAGAACAATATTGATTATGATTAGAATGGAAATTTTTGATACCAAATCCTAAGTTTATCATGTATCCCTCCTTCCCATGTTTATTCTTAGGTAGAGCTACTTGTGTAGAAATCTCTCTTGCACAGGCCCAAAATAATAGTATAATAATGGAAGTTGGTAGGGATGATGAATAGTATTTATTTTACTTTGAGTCTTTGGATCTCTAATCAAATGGTTATTTAAAATCTATGAGCAAAAAAATAATCATTATTTGTTCTCATTGTTTAATCAACACTTTATAATGTCGACTGATCGTTAGATTAGATTGACAACATGCATTAAATCCTGTATTTAAATATGGGCCATTGAAACAAAAGCTTTTAAACCAATGTTTTTGAATGTTTTAGGCTTTCAATCAAATATGGTTCAACAATGGATACTCATTTTGCCTTTCAATTTGATGCTCAGCCATTAAATCTAGATTTTGATGTGATGCTTATTATCCTTTTTGTTATTTTAATTTATTAATATTGATTATTCTATTTAATAAACTCATGAGGAATGAAGTTAAATTAATTATAACTATATTTTGTATATTTTTCATCCATTAATACTCCAAAAATAATGAATTGTATACTTGAAGCTAAATTGGATGTGATAAATAAAAAATAATAATTTTTTCTATTTTGATATTTTTTAATAATTTTAAATATTTATTAAATAACAAGAATAATCCATAATTGAAAAAATTTAAAATTTTTTCAAAAATTCTCTAAATTTATTATTATGATTTTAGTACATCATCAAGGAAAAATAATCAATATGAATTTTTTAATTTAATATTTAATAATTAATATCTTTTTAACCCATTTAATTTTGGGGGAATTACGCTTATATAGCCATCATTTTTCATTAAATTCCTGCATTTTAGTAAAAATAAGAATGCACTAAGTTTACAAATCAAGTATTTTCAAGTTATGTGTCAATAAGGGATGTTCATGCATAATTCATTCAAGAAAAGGAACAATATTTAATTACAGTGTAGAATCTTCACACACCCCATTTGTGGGGCCCTGCCCCTTAACTGCCAACAGTCAAGGCTAAGGAGAGCTGTGCCACTTCGGCAACTCCCTCACTTATCATTAGATTAAGGTGTAATCCTCAATCCACTAATAAGGGAAGGATGTGCCCTGAATAATGCAGTGGAAACATTCACTAAGTATATACATTCATTAGAGTGTGAAAGCAAAGATAATAAAATATACTACATCCAATCAACCACAATACAAGTAAGAAGTAAACATGCAGCTCATAATAAAATAGTACAGTAAAAGAGCATACATAAATACTTGAAATATTACAAACATTAAATAAGTCTTAATGAAAATGATAAAGCTCTCATCCTCACAAAAATAAAAGAGAAGCTAGGCTAAGGATCTCCAGCGGCAGCACACTCCTCCTCCTGAATCTGATCTTCAGAAGGCTCGACTACCTCGAATAACTTGGAATCTACCATTATCAGTTTCACAATAATAGGGACCCAGCCAAAGAAAAGAAAACTCTAGTTAGACATATTGTCTAAGTACATTTTAGGCTGGTATATTTCATGAATTTTATGATATCATCATTTTACTTAGATTATAAGACAAACAAAGTGTAAGGGTGCAATAAGTATACAAAGAAAAGAATAAGCTATAAATAAAGGCATTTATAACTAAATAACATATAAGGTAAAATAATATATCTCAACACCAACGCTATAATAAGGTTAGGCATATAACTATAAGTAAACTAATGAAAATATTGAAAGAAAAGACTCATCCTAAACATGCTTATGATCACTTGACATATGCAGGATAAAAATAAATAATCTGATTGTGATATGTATAATAAGCAGTAATAGAAAGTAGCATTCTATAAGCAAGTAAGTAGGTATAGTAAAGCTGACTGAAGTAAAATACCCTAGTAAAATAGTAAATAGTAAACGGGTATGTAGTGACTGCCATATCAGAAGGAGAGATAATCTAGCCTGCTGCAACAAGTACATGAATAAATTCTTAGTGTCATCTGAGGCTAGGTTGGAATAATAGAATATAAACTGAACTAAAGAGGCAGTAATCACAAATGCAGTAATATTTTAGTTATTTACTTTACTTTTGTGGACCTATCTAGAAATAGCTGAGGAGTCAAGCATGTCTGCAAGACTATTCGTGTTCCAACTTAACACAATATTCCTCAATGAGTGATGTTAAGTAATCCTTATTTCTCCTTACCCCTATCCAGTAGGGTAAAATCACAAGATTAACAAGTAACTGAACCTTATGCAAATGTTATTCTAATTATTCTAAGTTTTTATTTCAAGCAATAATGATATCTTGTATGACATGTTCAAGGAATAAGGCACAAAATACAAAGAAGGTGAAAGCACAAGTAAAATCAAAGTGAGTAGGGGACTCTATTACACAAAGTGACATTAGTTGTTATCTAATAAACCTTTATAACAATTCCAAGTTACATAACTTCAGGATCTCTAATTCCTACTATCAAGTGTAATTTAGAAGCACAACCTTATAAGTTAAAAGTAATTAGAACTGATCAGATTTTAATTCAACTCAATCAATATCGCCTACAAGCTAAATAAGAAATCAACACGTCCTATTTGATGAATTTAGACATTCTAAACTAAGATCTGTTCTAGATCTACTAAAATTAGGAATTATGCATTAAACACCATGAACACCATGAATTGGGTTTAATCACATAATCTAAATGGTAAAGCTTAAGGACTAAAGTTTAAGTTTAAATGTTAACTAATAATCAAGGCATTCTTTTAGGCACAATCAATCTTAATAGAATGATCTCCTAATCTTAATCTAAAGTTGAAAGATAAACTAATTAGAATTAAAGTATGAAAATCTAGAAACTAATAAAACTAGGATTTTATCTATTGAATAACCCATTTATTCAATGAGTAAAGTCTAACCTATAATTTATTTATAATCTTAAGGAAAAGATCCTAAGGTGAAGAGTAGATCCTAAGAAGATCATAATAAAGGAGTTAAGTGATTTTAAGAGTTGATGATAGTTATTACAATTTATTTTTATGCACTATCCTAATTTACTCGAAAAGGTGTGTAGTTAAGACTAAGTTAGAAGCATTAATTCTACTTAAGAGTTTTTAAGACGTGAAATGAGAATTTCCAAATTACTTAATTACGGGGTTAAGGATTTTAAATTGATTCCAAATCAGCTTTATTATAGGTTTTTAATAATTTAAAGGATTATTTAGAGGTTAATGGCACTTAACCTAAATTTTGGGCATAATGACCATTTTGGGAGAGATGGCTTGGAAAAATAGAGAAAAGGAGAGAGGCTCTACCCCCTTTGCATGCGCAGGAGAGGAGAGGCATCGAATGGGGGTAAATGAAATGCCAGCCATGAGAGAGAAAGGGGGATAAATAGTTATTAAGGAAATTTTGATTTAGTTAATTATTTAATTATTGCTTTAAAATTCAAATTTTACAAATGCGCTCCAAAAAATCCTAAAAATTCACCCCTAGCTATTTTGGGGGTGAAGAATTCAACGTTGAAGTCAGATTTCGATTCTGACGGGTATTTAATTTTCCTATTTTTTGGGGTATTTAATTATATTAAAATATTCGATAAAATCAGACAACTTTCAAATGCATCCAAAACATCACCCCCAAGATAATTTGGGGTGACGAGCGCAATGGCGACATTGGATTTTTTTGATGTCAAATTAAATATCTCAATTTTTCATTAATTAAATATTATTAAAATATTCGATGAATTTTCCACAACTTCGGATTGTCACAAAAATATCACCCCTGGCCAATTTGAGGGCAATGAGCACAATGGCAAAGTCTGATTTTTGATCTGAGATTAAAATAATTAGGTCAATTTCTTGGGTTCTTAAAATTTTCAAAATTGGGGTTTGATCCATTTGACCTATGATTTGAATTAGGTCCTGGTGGTGAACTACTAATGACTTAATTAGTGCACTAAGATTAAAATCAGGACTTGAATTAGTCCTAATTAGCTAGGGTAATAGCTTGGGTTATTACACTCTTTTGCTTACCTATTAAAATAGTATAGAAAGCACTATACATTATGAGTCTATAAATAAATCTTTATTTTGGATCGTTAATATCTACATAACATACTAGCCTATTTACTTAGTATTTTACTCTATATTTATATTAATATATCTTTGATGAGAACACTAGTGCTCTTGGGTCTCACTCTTAAGTTTAGGTATAGTTCCTAAAATGAGAGAGTGCTAACATGGTATGCTTTATCACTTATGTAACTAGGAGCTAAATGTTATAGTAGACTTGCTAGGCTCAAAAACTTATGCATGTAACTCATTAATGTACATCTTATAGTATTGATGATTTTATGATTTCCTTGATGTTTTTTATAGCATCAATTGTAATAACCTAGTGCAAAATTAGATTGTCTAATCCAACATTAGGTACTATTGGAGTACTTAATATTGGTTTAGTGAGTCTTTGCCCACTCTTAAGCACTATGGAGAGCCAAAGGTCTCTAAAAAGGAAAATCATATGCATAATACTATATAAATACATACCATTATGGACATTAAGAAAAGAAAGAAAAACACAACACAAAATAGTAAAGTAAAATAAATAGAGTTAATTAAAGTTATATAAACCCTTGAAGTAATGCCACTCATCCTTATATAATAGATAAAGTAAAAAGACAACAAAATGATAAAGTATTCAAGTTGAATCTACTGGGCACGATCTACCTCGGGTTCAAAATCCACTCCAAGCTTCTAATTTACTGTATCTAGTATTTATTAAGGTAGGGCACAACCAACAAAAGAAATACCAAGTGATTAGACTTAAAAAGTCACAATACATTTTAGGGTAAATAAGTTATTTAAATTTAGTTGATATCATATTAGCTATTTACATTTTTTATAAGTGATGCACAAAGCAGTAAAAGGGAAGTAAAATAAAGATAGCAAAATAACAATTAAAAAGGGTAATGCAATAAAAGAGAAAAGTTGGTATGCATCAAATATACAAGTAAAAGGAGCAAGTGCAGCTATACATACAAGTGTGCATCAAATAATGAAATTATGTACAATAGGATATATGTTAAGTACATAGAGCAGTATAAGGAAATGAATAAATAAACTATTATACACTGTAGAAATATAAGTAAAAGAATTGTAAATACAAGTAAATAATATATATAAAGCTAAGAAGATTTCAATATCAAGAACTGAATAAAATATAAATACATTCATAAATAACTGTAATTATAAATTTGTTTTATTTATCTTGATTTAAATTAGTGCTTTGTTATGCAGACAAAATTACAAAACAAATGAGTAATCAAGCATGTCTTATTGACAAAGTAAAGCGGGCTTTCCCAATAACACACACAATTCCCCATAAGGATATGTGTGGTCTCCTAATTACTCTATAGCCTACCCTAGCTTAATAGTCCATCATGTGAAACCCCTATGTAAATGCTATTTATTTAATTTTTGCATAATGTCTTTACTGAATGTTTTCAAAGATTTTATCTCAATGTGCGATAACATTCAAGGATTTTCAATGCTAATTGTAGACCATGTGATATTCATTATTATATACTTTAATTATCTATCCTATGATTAAGACAAATCAAGTCCCTCAATTGACTTAGACATTCATTGAATGTTTTAGTCGATTAATACATAATATATATAAATTAATGAGGTATGGAAATAATGATTTAATTAAGATCTTATTTAAGTGAATAAATAATTCATAGATAGAGTTGCAGTATATAAAGATCCTATCTGAATACTAGTTCTACAATTACCTAAACAACCTAACTAATATTCTATAAGTCTCACTACTTATGCTGTAGTGTTTCTATAACTACACTATTCAAACATTTAAAAATTAGGGTTGTCTCAATCCTTGATATAACACTAATATGACATTACTAGACTATCCCTAAGTTTAATGGTTATGCATGTTACTAGTTAAAATGTGGTAAGGCTTAAGGGATGACATTACTTAAGCTACAATTATTTAGATTTATCTCACATTAGCTTACTAATCTAAACTCCAAGTTTCATTTCTTAATCATAAGGTTCCAGTCTTAGTGCTATATTCTCTAAATTCCCTTGCTTAACTTCACTACTTATCACTTAAAGGTTTTAAGCCTATTATCACTTAAGACTACATCTAACCTTAGATCATTCACTAACCATCCTAGATAAACCTAAGCCTTACACTTATCATGATGAGATAAGCTACACTTCACTAGGTATGTCACACTTAGCTACTTAAGTTATAATTGAGTTTTGGAGGAATCTAAACACTAAACACTCATTAATTCTCCAAAGATAGTTCCATCCTATGATTTTGTGATTCACCTTGTAGTCACAATACCACATTAATGCTTACTCACTGCTATCCTAGAAAGTTCACTAAATCAAGACATGAAATTATCATTGAACTTCTCTTTTCATAGGGTTAAGGCTCAATCTAGGTTTACTAAATACAAAGACTAAACTATGTTATTCTAGTTATTTTCCTACTCAAAGTATCATCTAATGCTGAATCATGTCATAAACTAAGGTTGCTAAGGTGTCCTAGGGCTTAGGGATCCTATCAAGGAAAAACCCTAATTTTGAAATTTAATAATAATTTAATCAATAGTCAAAAACTCACATTTTACATTTAATGTTCAAATAATGTAAAAATACAGTGGCTATAGCTTCCCTATAGCATAATGAGTAAAATAATATCAAGCAGAGTCAAATCAGACATCAAATGGCTAATCTAAGCCTTAATGACTCTTAATTACTATTAGAAAGCGATTAACAAAATTAATTATCAAAATGAAAAATTAACTTCATATTAATGTTCTACACTTTTTTTGATCATTTTGGTATATAATTTCAATATTTTTGGATTTATGTTATAAAAGTTATTAAAATAATTTAAATGCAATTATTCATCCTAAAGTTAATTAAAACCCTAATTATGACTCCATATTGTTGGCGCCTTCTGCCCGCACCTGAACATGCCATCCGCCTCTGTGCCTACTACTTGCATGCAGAAGGGTCATGCTAGTGAGCCCAACTGCAGTGTCGCATGGGTCGGGTCTACCCGCTCGACACTGTACGTCATCTCGTCGAGGCTGATGATAAAGAAAGCTAGGGTTACCTAATTCATGATGTATAGTGGGTTTCAGTGTGCCTACTTGGTTTCAAGAGAATGCTAAGGTGTAGATCAGTCAAATGGCATGAAAAATACTTAAATGAGGATGCCTCTTCTATAATCCCTAATTTCTTATTTAACGGGTTTAGGGTATACTGAGTGCTATTATTTCAATCGATAGAACGAGCGCCAATCGAGGTTTTTAAAGCTAGATTGGAGCTCTTCAACTTGTACCACCAATAGATTAACGGACAAACAAAATCTAACGGATTAAACCATGTAACAAAATGCATAGGTTAGAGAAGTACCTCGACTCCCATTGGATGCTCATAAGGGTTCGAAAAGTCGGCACCTTCTGAAACTCGGGCTTTGCCTTGACTTCCCCAGCAGTTAGCTTTTGATGTATAACATGAACTGGAGTGCCCTAAGGCTCTATATGGCACGGGAGGGGAGCTTGAGCAGAGGCCATAGCATGAACCGGTGGGCTTTGCTCGTGCGGTCGTGGCCAGCGAGGGAGAGGCATATAATCGCACAGTGCCTTTCCCACCTGTCTTTTGATAAAATGGTGGGTTAAATGTCGTCAGCATGATAATTAATTTTTAATTAATTTCTAAATATTAAATAATTAATAATTTAATTAACCAAAATTAGATAACCAAACGAGCACCTAAAAATACCAAAATTTCTCCCCAGCTAATTTTGGGTTATCTACTCAAAAATAAAGTTGGATTTTTGATTGGAGGTCAATTTAATTTTCTTAATTTTTTGGTTAATTAAATGCATTAAAATATTCAATAAATTCAAATGACTCCCAAATTGCACCAAATTTATATGGATTGCTCCAAACATTATTAGGAGAATAATGACAATGGTTTTAACCTAATTTGAATATCTAAAATTAAGAAATAACAACGGGGATGTTACATCCATAGTTATCCAAGGTTGGAGTACTTGAGTGATCTAAACTTCATGCCAATTTAAGTGTGAGTCAATGGAGTTCTACAGACTACAATTCAAACCTTGGTGGAGTTTTGGATGAAGTTTTGGGACAACCTTGGTCAAACTTTTATTCTTTTAACATGAGGACCTTAGAGTTCTTACTTATCTAAGTTATGATAGATTTATCTTAGTTTATAACTCAATGAGAATTTTGGGTAATACTATATTGATTAGTATTATAGGGCTTGTATTATACCATATCCTTTGTGAAACATATAGAGTCTTCAAAGGTGCTTCTTAATAAAAACTGGTGCAAGTCCTTTACCAAGCTTTAGGTTTGCCAATTTTATTCTATTGATCACCCTCAATCCATGATGCAGTCTTTAATTAGGTTGAGTCAATCTTGGTAAAATTTAGGTTAACCCAATTAAAGAGAAGCTAAATGTAGTTTTGTGCTTGGAGGCCCTTGAGTACTTCTTTATCTAGTCTAAAGGGATGCTTCTTGATTTATAAGTTTTTTTGTATTATCATTGTGATTGTATTATTAATTTTAGATATTGTTATACTCCCTTATAGTTAAGTCAAAAGAAGTGTTAACTTTGGCTTGAACCTAGGCTAGTCTTGTCCCCTATATGACTAAGATCATCCACCCTAGCCCCAAAATGGTCTATGTGTGGATTTCCTCTCATTTAAGGTCTTCATTTGCCTTTTTCCTTATTAGAGTAAGTCTAAATCAATCATATTTTAGGTAATGTTAAGAAGAAAATAATTTGAACTTGAGTTAGCTCAGTAAAAGAGACATTATGGTTCTTTTCTCCAAATCTTATAATCCAAGCCAAGTGAGGCTAAGGATGAGTCAACCTCACCCTTAATGCACTTATGGTTTTTAAGTTTAGGTTTGTACTTTAGTTTTCCCATGGAAGAAGAAATCCTAGCAGTTTACTCTTAAAATATCCAAAACCAAGCTATATGATGCTAGGGATGAGTCTACCACTTCTTAAGGTTCACCATAGGGGCATGGTCTCACTTTAAACCCATTTTGGTTCACATAACCCAATTGGTCTATTCTCAACTATATATGGTGGAGTATGATTTAATTTAGTCATAGAATTATATGATATGGTTTATACATTAGGAAGAGGAGTTCTAAATGAATGAACCAACCTAAATGAAAAATCATAGAGACTAAGGTGGGCCAAGTAGTAGTATGGCTAGCCCAAGTCAAGATCCAAAGGATGGGCTTAGCTAGCTCTGGCCTACTCCCAACTAAGAATGTAGTTGACATAGAGAATAATCTACCAGCTAAATTTGAGTCATTGAGGTGGACAATTTAAAGCACAAGACCCCATATAGCATAGTTCATCATGAAGTGAGTTAGGAGGAATAAAATTGGTATTCTAGATAAGTAGGCACTCACAATAGCTTAAGAGTATTAGGGGACATTTTTGCGTGCTAAAGGGATTTTTATAGAGCTTAATACAAGAAGTTGGGTGGTCTAATAACCTTTAAAATTTAACAAGTTATTAATAAGAAACTCTTAATTAAAATATAAAGTATCCTCTTAGAAAATAATGCTAGAGTATTTAATATAAATAAAGAAAAATTTTAGCAAAATTTGGATTTAATATATTTTAATTTTTTAGTATTTTAAATTAATTGGTTATTACTATAAATGACAGTGAATTATACACCAACTGATTGGCATGTAAGATACGATGGTAGCTTCATTTATAAAATAATAATAATAATAATATTATTATTATTATTATGAACCAAATTGAGAGAAAACATTTTGATATTAATTAAGCCTTAATGAGTTAATTAAAAATTTATTAAGGTTAATTTTCTCTTGATCTATCCTTGAAAATATTCCCTTCACTAGCAAATAAATGGATGTCAAACATTTTTAATGTCAATATTCTTTTGGACTACTAATCTTCACCATCCAAGCTTTGCATAAGGTCTCATCCATTTGAACTTTATCTTAGTATAATCTTAATCATTCCACTTGTTTTAAAAATAGAATTTATTAAATTTTAGATACTTTCTTATATTCATGAAAGATTATCTTAAAGCTTCATGGTGTTGATAAAGTTTCTTCCCTCTCTCTTATTTCCACTCTAACTTAGAAATTTATCATACAAAGCCTTTCGAAGAGCTTAAGAATACTCATTTGAGTTTCAAATCACTCAAAAAAAAAATTCAAGCTGCAATCATATCATAACTACCATCCTCTCTAAAGAGATACATCAATTTTGCGAAGGTGTATCAATCCTATTTCTTAGATTATTAGATTTGTCACCTAGGAACTAGTTAATTTCACTCCTAAAACATTCTTAACATTTGAAATCCATGCATACCTAATCTCATATATTGTTATCAAATCACTTGAATACTTCAAAAACTCATGAGGCTTCTAAAGTTTTCAAATGTTCATTCAAAGTTACTAAATAATCATATTTTCTTATTTTGATAAATTTTGCCAATTCCTTGCAAATTTTTCTTTCATCTTTGCATCAATATATTTTGAATTCATTCTATTTCTACATTGTTGCTGAAATTTGACACAGAAGCTCTCCTATATACTAGAAAAAATGTCACCTTAGACTATATAAGCTCATATGGACATTAAGACTTTCAATTAATTATTCAAAATTTCAAAAAAAAGAATTATGATTTTACTAAATAAATTTCAACACATTTCTAGATATTTTCTTGCATGTTTGAACAAGCATAATACTTATTATATTCATGTCTAGATGCCTTAAGGTCGATTTGATGCCATTAAAGATAATTTGGGCTATCTTAATATGCGTATCATTACAACATAGACTTTTTGTGAATATTCCTATATAAAATCATATGGAATGTATTTTTGTGCCAAATATCATATGAAATGATAATTTTGAGATATTATCATTGGGAAAGAAAATTGACTTTGGTGGATGTAAGTTCAATAATTGGCATAAAATATAAAAAATAAGAGCTCATAAATTAGTTTGGAAATATATTAATGAAATTAATGCATTTTTGAAGCACTTTTTCCATTAATTCTAAATTCTACGAGAAAGTGATGCTACTTTGCGCTTATCTCAAAAAGATTTATTTAGGTTAGTAAATACTTCTATTTTCATAAGATAAAATTTATTATTAATTTTATGTGTGACATTGATTATAAATATATTAAAGGAAGGATAACTATAGATTATTGCAAAACAGCTTTACTTCAATCACCTAAGCCTTATGTAAGGATTAATGTTAGGACATCGCAAAATGGCATTTATGAAAAATATTGTTTCCTTTCATTTTACGCTTATCTACTTCAACTAATCTTGTTATTTATTTAATACCTTATGTAGGATGTTAGAATCTAACACGTACTAAATACTCTATGTACTCTTGCGTGGTTGAAAAATTGATATATTCTTATAGGGTTTGAGAACTAGTAATAGAAGATTCACTCTAAGTTCAAGCACCAAGACTTGACTTTAAGAGTGAGATAGAGGATAAATGCTCTTAGATTTTCATATGAAATAATGGGATGAATTTATGTAATGTATTAAATAATTTAATTTTTCATAAATGATGACTGATAAAAATTTATCATTTAATGATGTTTATTGTGAATTATTGCTTAAAAATTCTCAACCTTGATTTCTGGACAGCCTCAAATTAGTATCAGAGTGAAGGTTGAGAAAATTCTATTAATCTACTTAAGCAAAGCTAAAAGGGTTAAACTATAAAAGGGGCAGAACTAAAAGTTGGGGAGTTTAGTAGTAAAAAAATTTAATCATAATTTACTTATTAGCAAAATTACTATTCATGAAGATAGCCATAACCAAAATAATAGCTTAACTATATTATAACTATCTTTAAAAATAATAATATTTAAAAAAGAGAACGTAAAGTTGAGACATCATGATTTGATCACCTATGTTCAAGTGGATTCAATTGCATTTCAATTTAGTTGATTATGAGTTACTAGAATTGATAATAGAAATGACAAAGAAACTTGTGGTTTATCAAACCATTGTGTAAGAAAAGTGCAAGGAATAATTGCAATGTAATTGGATAAATGTCAATTGAGATGAGTAACCAAGTGTTTTATAGAACAAATGTCCACACTCACAACCTAAGGTATTAAATTTCAATTCTACACTTTCTGTTATTCTTGTTGTATAACTATTCATTGTGTATTGCAACCATACAAATTTTGTAATGCTTTATATGTATTAGCTACCACATTCAATTTTTGAGTACTAATTAGTTGCTTAACATATTCGTTGTCTTGGGAGTTTGCATAATTTGGATTAGGGTATATATAAGGCTTGATGTTGGGCTTATAGGATTCTGACTAAATTCTTTTTGACCATTTCAAGATTCAAATCCTAGTTATAATTGATGTAAATTTTTTGTACTATTAAACAAGTATTTTTTGTTTGGCAAATTATGTGAACAAAAGAAAAGCCACAGATAAAGGGCAAGAAATAATGACCTTGAACCAAATATTTGCAATGATTTCAAATTAAATGCTTTCTAAAGGCTATAGAAAAGAATTCTTTTCAGTTTTACTATCTTCATTAATAAAAAAAAATATAGCTTTAATAGTAGAGGTGGCACTTTACTTTGTTTAACAAAAGCAGAGATCGTATCAAATTTCTATAATGATGGTCTCTTTAGGCTTGGTAATCAGTATAACATTTTAGTTGTCTGGTACCTAAATAAATGGTGTTACCAAGGCTGTCATGACTATTTTGGGAGAAAATCTATCAATCCACCCTCACATTCCACCTCCACATTTTGGTTATAAATTTAAATCAATTAATATATATATATATATATATATATATATATATATATATATATATGAAAAGTGAATATTGAAGAAGCTAGTCTTATGTGATGAATAATTGAAAGTATGATATTGTGAAGTGAACTGTGGAAGGTATAACTAGAATATCCATAATTAGCAAAAAAATAATAATTTTACTACCTAACTACAATTGTTATTTAATTATAAATTTAAAATTTTCTTATGCTTTTACTTTTGTATTAATTACTTTTTTACCTAGCTACCTCATATCCTATCATTTTTTGTTAGTGCTTACATAGTGGAGTTATCACTAACCATTAGAGCAGATCTTGTCAATGATCACTGTTTTGGAACATCGAGATATAGTGACTAAACACATTTCTTACAAGATTTTAGAGTTTCTTAGATTTAAATTTTTTTGCTATTGTTAGAACGGGTTATAGAGACCTTATTCTACTTAAAATTTTAGTGAAGATATAAAATGACAAGAGAAAGCCTTCATCGGATATTCATAGCAATTTGTATATATGAAGTTTATTTATTTTGTGTGAAAATATTTTATATGGTTGAGACAAAATGTAATAATGAAATTATTTGATGAATATAAATCTTAAATTTATGATACTATGTATCATTTTGATAGAAAAATATAAGGAATAATAAAATATAATATAATTTAGATTTCAATGAGTTACACTAATCACATCTTAAGTATGAATTTGAGTAGTTAGTGAAAATTATGATTTGAATAAATCAAAAAACCATGTTTAAGATGTTAATAGGCTCCTTGAATAGTAAGGAACACTTGCGTCTAAATATTGAGAAGTTTTGATACCAAATTTGCAAAGGCAATTCTTGGGTATTAAAATTAATATATTAATTAATATTAGGAAAGTTAATTCTAAGGGTAGAAACCCTAACTTTCTTAGAATGATTTAACTAATGATTATCATTAGCTTAAGAACTTAAGGTTACAAAATGCAATCATAGGTAGAATTTTAGGAGCTTTTATCCAATTATAGATCTAAGTTTAAGAGCCTAGACTAAATTTTAATATGAGTAAGAAATGAGAATCAAACCCTTAAGCTATAATCTAGGAAATTAATATCAGTAAGTTGGATTAATTAACCTGAATAGAGGAACTATCCTTAAATTCACTAAGTAAGCTTAATTAGGTATAATAGCTCAAATATCTAATCAAATTAGATGAAATTTATAATTAAATTTAGTAATTAAATTAGCTTTTTACGTTAAGACACATGTATGTCTTAACATCAAATCAGATCACTCAATCTAAAAATGCAGATCAGAGTATGTTGTATGATTTTGGGTCTATGCATTTTTAGAGTAAATAACTAAATACTTAATCAAAAATAAGGATCATTCACAAAGAATAGATAAATTAGGATAATTAGATAACAACAAATAGCACAACTACAACTAATTTTTCAAAATATATTTTATGTGGCATTGCTTGAGTCTAAATCCTCGTTGCATAGCATACAAGATTTGTACATGAAAATGAAAATTTAATAATTTAGAAAACATTCATCATATGAAGGGTTCATTTTAGAAGGATTAGTCTATACAGATATGGTATGGTTAACTGGCAGACTGTAGGAGGGAATAAAAGATTGCATGTGCATCTGAGGAGAGTCACTGATGTTGACGGGAACTCGCACTTTTAGATAGTCTATTTGACATGTTTAACTCCTTAGTTGCTTTTGTATGTTCTTGTAGAGCAAAAGTAAAATAAGATAAATAAATAATTACATAGGTATTTCAATTCAATTCAATTTTATCTTTTAGTATCTATTCATATAGTCAATTTTTTGCTATTAATTTTTAGCTGTATTTACTTTTTGTTTTGTGCATCAATTTCAGTTATTCATGTATGCTTATGTATTTGTATTGGTACTTCAATAATAGTATAATGAGATTACCATATGTGCTTTGAGCATATTTATTTTAGCTTTCATTTATGTTTTATTATAATGTATATACCTAACCTTTTTGCAGTGACTTAGATGGTGCATAATGTTTATTTCTTAGTTTAGTTCAGTTACATTTTACAACCTTTACTTTCAGTATCTTCTATATTTAGCATTGTTGCACAATTTTTATTAAATTGTAACAGTTGTGATTTTTTATAAAATGCCAAATAAATTAAGTAGCCTCTTCTATATATTGTGGCACACACTATTACTTATGTTAACAATGAAAATATTATTTTACCTAAGTCATGTGACCTTATATCACAAAAGGTTAACAAGGTTACTAGATGTTGTTAACCTAAGGATGGGGAATTAGAGGATGTTGTCAATACTGAAAATACCATTATATCCCTTATCTCTTAATTAGATTATACACCAATGGAGGTCCTACTGCAGGACCCTGAAGTGGCTCCTTCTTCTCCATAATCTTGCAGGACTTTTCTAAGCTGGCTGGAGGGTCAACCATTGGTTTGACGAACAACATCCATGTTCCAGGTGTTATTATTTGGGATTTTACCACTTATATTTGTTTTGGTAAGATAAATTACCCAACAAGTCCTAGCTGGGATTCAATCTTGATCACTTGGGAAAGATAAAAACTTTATACACTGTGTTGCTATAAAATGTGAACCTACCAGAACCACCGAGTACACTCTCGGCAGTGAATGCAATTTTGACTAAAGCACTCGATTAAGGACTGGGGTTGTGTTGATGGTTACCAAGCAAATCCAATATCACAAAACCATAAGTAGAAAATCACACAACGCATGCATGCAAGATAAGCATAAGCACACAAACATCCAAACATAAGAGATTATATGGAAAACCCAAGAATGGAAAAAACCACAGAGCCACACCACAGAAATTATCAATATGAGAACTTGAAGATTACATAGTTACAAAGAGCTTTTCCTTAATTGGAGAAACATAAGCTCTTACTCTAATATGGAGAGGAGAGGAAGTAGCCACCACTTGGAGTGTCTTCTCCAATATGTAAGAGGTTTCTTTCATTGTAGCTTCCTTAGGGCTTCAACTTGGGTTCTCCTCCTCCTAATAGCAATCAGCCTCCATTTTGAAGTGCCAATATAGTAAACTCCACCCAACTTGTTTGCTTAAGTACCCAGCTCAATTTTAGACCCCAAAAGGTTCAAAATTCCCCCCAATTTACTTAGGGCATAACTTAAATCTGAGAAAAAATCCACCAGGTGCTACGGCACGCTATAGGTCCTATGTTTCGAATTGATACTAGCTGTAATGAGCGGTAGCACGTGCGTCTCGAATTAGGACCTGCTGCAGTGCAAAGTAATGCCTATGTCTCGAGTTAAGACCCACTGCGATGCACGATAGAGCCCACATCTCAAGTTGGAACCATCTGCGGCGTGCGGTAACTCCTGCCTTTCGAATTGCCTGCATCTTGGGATGAACCCACTGCCGTTCGCTGCACGGCCGATTTCTGCTCTTGTGCGTTGTAGCGCTTGTTTTGTTACTGAACTTCACTCCTTGTTCCAAATCATCTCGGAACCTCCCGAAAGTTCACCGTAGCACTATTAGCATCTCTATGATGGACTAAATGGTCTGCACAATACAACAATCTCCCACTTGGAGACCTTTAGGAAATCACCCCTCTTTCATCTTTGATTTTTCCTTGTCTTCTTCGATTAGTTAAGAACGTGGTGTGGCTCACCCTGCTCTTGTTGTTAAAATACAGCACACCACTAAATACCTAATGCAGAATGGCACTTGTAATGCAAACAGTAAATGATGTAGGATGGGGGGTGATGACATGTAATATAATCAAATCCACCAATTAATTAATGAAATTAACCTTGCATATTTAAGTTACTAGAAGATATGTGAGTCGCTTATTGAGAATAAAGAGAAGTATTGTAAGCGTTCACAAGTAATGAGAGCTAGGATTAAACGAGCACACTTGTACGGTAGGAGGAAAGAAAATAAAAATAAATGAAGAAGATCTTACGGGAGCCTTATTACCAAATATGTCGCTTACGATAAAGAAGATTAACTTCTACGAGCAGTCCTTCGCTGCAAATCGAACCTTCTTTTCTTAGAAGTCCTTCTCCAAGAATTGCAAACCACACCTCAAGAAGTCCTTCTTTTAAGAATGAAGCTCATATAACACAAAGAAGAAGAGAGTATTTTTCTTATATCACTTGCAATGCCATAATACATGTGAGGGTGGCCAATTTATTGCCATAAGATACATACCAAATGACCATAAAAACCCTTAACTAACCTCTCATGAAGGACTAAAGTGTCCTTTCCTCTAAAAGATCAAAAAAACCATATACTTACTCTCTCATGAAGGACTAAAATGTCCTTTCACATAAATGACCAAATAAACCATAAACCAACTCTATCATGAAGGACTAAAGTGTCCTTTTATAAAAAAAAAACACACATGACAATATATGGGCTAGGATGAAGGCCCATTTAGGGAACAAATACAAAAGCCCATAGGACTCAAAATAGAAAAATAAAACATAGTACCATTAAACTAATTTATGATCTGGCACATCGATGATGATTTCGTTGATGCCCTGCATCAGCACTCCCCAGCTTTGAAGGATTCACCTCTGGTGAATAAAGCTCATTATATTCTTGAAGTAGATCTGAATCAAGTTGTTGTAGTTCTTCATGCGTCAACCAAGAGTCTTCTAAAGGTGAACGGCCTTTCCATCGAACGAGATATCTTTGAACCCCACCATTAGTACTAGCAATTATTTGATCATCAAGTATTTGGGACGGATGATGAGAACGGAGGCAACGAGTCGGTAGTGGCAATGGTAATACTGGTTCTTTGTTTTGTGGTTCCTGCAGGTTAGTAATACAAGTAGAAGCATCCAATATATCAGAAGAAGCATAATCATGGTACAATGTAAGGTCTGCCACATTGAAAACTGGAGATATTCCAGCATCATTCAGAAGATCAACTTCATAAGCATTTTCATTGACTTTCCTTAATATCTTAAAAGGTCCTGCTCGCCTAGCATCCAACTTTTTGAATGTTCCTATTAGAAATCTCTCAGATCTCATCCTTATTAGCACCTTGTCACCATCTTGAAATTCAACAAATTTTCTTCGCTTATCTGCATTAATTTTATACTTATTGTATGTAATGGTTAATTTATGTTCAATTTCTTGGTGGAGATCATGCATGCTTTGAGCAAATGATGATGCAAACTCACTAGCTCTATATGTTATGGGAAGATCAATTAAGTCGATTGGTTTTCGTGGCACATAACCAGTTACAATTTGAAAAGGAGTTTTACCAGTAGATCTATTAATTGAAATATTATAAGCAAACTCAGCAATGGGTAATATAAGATCCCAGCTAGCAGAATGGTCTGAGATTAAGCATCTAAGTAGATCTCTTAAGCTTCTATTTACCACTTCTGTTTGAAAATCTGTCTGTGGATGATATGCTGTCAAAAAATGAAGTTTTGTGCCTAGTTTCTTCCAAAGAGTCTTCCAAAAATAGCTCATAAAGCATGCATCTCGATCAGACACAATTGTTTTAGGTAAACCATGTAACTTGACTACTTCACAAAAAAATAATATCGCAACATGAGATGCATCGGAAGTTTTATAGCATGGAATAAAGTGTGCCATCTTAGAAAATCGAACAACGACTACAAGAATAGAGTTGTAGTGTCGTGTTGTGCGAGGTAATCCTAGTAGAAAATCCATACTTATGTCTTCCCAAGGTTTATGAGGAATAGGAAGAGGAGTATAGAATCCAGAATTATTCTGCTTTCCCTTTGCAAGTTGGCATACATGACATCGAGAAACTATTCGAGCAACATCTCTCTTTAGACTAGGCCAATAAAATTGATCTTGAATCATTGCAATAGTTTTGTCACTCCCAAAATGTCCTGCAATTCCTCCTGCATGTAGCTCGTCAATGAGAAAAATACGAAGAGATGAATCAAGAATGCAAAGACGAGTGCCATAAAAAAGATATGTATCTTGAAATTGGTAATTTGAATCAATAACTTGCCCCTTTTCAGATAATGAAGAATAAATTTGACTAAAATCTTTGCATGTAGAGTAATCAGAAATCATTTTATCAAACCCAGTTACTTTTACTTTCATTGTATGTAAAAGGAGAAACATGCAACTCAAAGCATCTGCGACTTTATTCTCAATACCGGCCTTATGCTTTAAGACAAAAGTGTATTCCTGTAAATATTGAACCCATTTAGCATGACGAGCACTTAACTTTTCTTGAGAGTTTAAGTATTTAAGGGCTTCATGATCAGAGTAGAGAACAAATTCACGAGATAAAAGATAATGTCACCAGTACCGTAGAGTTTGAACGACTGCATAAAACTCACGATCATACATGGAATATTTTTGGCGGGCATCATTTAACTTCTCACTGGAAAAAGGCTATCGGATGGCCTTCTTGTTTAAGCACTCCACCTAATCCTACCCCAGAAGCATCACATGAAACTTCAAAAACTTTATCAAAGTCTGGCAACTTCAATATTGGTGGACTAGTGAGATGCTCTTTTATTTCAGTAAAAGCCTTACTTGCTATAGAAGTCCATTTAAAATTACCTTTTTTTAGGCATTGTGTGATAGGTGCCATGATGGTACTAAATCCACGAATAAACCTTCTATAAAATGTGGCCAACCCATAAAAACTCCTAGCATCATGAATGGATCTTGGTGTAGGCCATTCTTTAATTACTTTTATCTTTTCAGGATCAACTGAGACTCCATGGTTTGAAACAACAAATCCTAAAAATATGATAGATGAAGTCATGAAAGAGCATTTCTTCATATGAATATAAAATTTTTCTTAGTGAAGTGTTTCAAATACTTTTCTTAAATGACTTAGATGTTCTTCTTGGGTCTTGCTAAATATTAAAATATCATCAAAATACACAACTAAAAAGACCCCAATATAAGGTTGAAGTATATGTGTCATAATGGGCATAAATGTACTAGGAACATTAGTTAAACTAAAAGGCATAACTAACCATTCATAAAGGCCATTTTGTGTTTTAAAAGCAGTCTTCCATTCATCACCATCATGCATTCTAATTTGATGATATCCACTTCAAAGATCAATCTTTGAAAATATTACAAATCCAGTCATCATATCAAGCATGTCATCCAACCTTGGAATAGGAAATCGATACTTAATGGTGATCTTATTAATTGCCCTACTATCAATACACATGCGCCAAGTTCCATCTTTCTTAGGTGTAAGAAGTGCTAGAACAGCACAAGGGGACAAGCTCTCACGAATGAATCCTTTGTGTAATAAATCATCAACTTGGCGCTTAAGTTCAGCATGCTCAATTGGATTCATTCGATAGTGTGGCAAGTTGGGAAAGGTAGATCCAGGTACCAAATCGATAGCATGTTATATGTTTCTTAATGGGGGTAGTTCACTAGGAAGTTCTTCAGGACATAAGTCACAAAATTCAGTCAAGAGTTGAGTGACTTCATAGGATTGGGTTGAATTTTCATTCCCTTTTAAAGATTCCATAACAATAAGATCATAGACAATATTATTTTCACTAGAATGCTCAAACTCTTGCTTACTAATTATAGTTAAAGGTCGCTTCTCTATTGGTGAAGAAGAGTCTCTTGGATTCTCAATCAAAAGTTTCTTTGGCTTTGCCGGGTTTAAGATAATTTTCTTTCCACCAAACATAAAGATGTAAGTATTAGCCCGTCCAAAGTGAGTAACGTCTAAGTCATATAGCCAAGGTCTCCCTAAAAGTACATGTGCATCGTCCATAGGGAGAACATCACACCAAATGCGATCATAATAGGTTGCTAAGTTGAGGGGAACAAGACATCTTTGGGTAATAGAGATACTAGTCTTATCTACCCATGCAACCTTATATGGTTGTGGATGAGGCTTCGGGCTTAGTTTCATTCTTACTAATGCACTAGCTGAGACCACATTCATGCAGTTACCACTATCAATTATAAGTTTACAAGACTTATCTCCACTTTTAAAGTAAGTGTGAAAGATATTTGTTCGTTTCCAATCTGTAGTGGTTTGGGGGGTAGTTAAGACACAACGAACTACTGTTAAATATGGATTAATTAAAGCTTCATCAGCATCACTAGCATCTTCACATGGATCACACTCAACATCATTATCTTGTTGATCATCTTGTACTTCTGGATCGATGGAATCTACATGAAGATTTCTATGTGGACAATTATTTGCATAATGTCCCATCTTTCCACAAGTAAAGCATGTGATGTTTGATTTAGCATTTGAATTTCCAGATATGGATTTTACTCTTTGATCATTTGGTACTTTAGGAACAGATGGTGGTGGTTGATTTGGCTTAAGAGGTGCACCTTGCACATTGTTAAATTTGCGTTGAGAAATTGGCCTTAAGTATTGTTCTATTTGGAGGGCTCTTTGAAATGCTTCTTCAAGTGTATACACCTCTCAAGTCAACATCTCTCGAAGAATGTCAGGTCTTAACCCAGCTCGAAACCTAGCTATAGTTGCTCTAGAATCTTCAATAATATCACAGCGAATTAATAACTCATCAAGGCGAGTCATATAATCTGCAATGCTCATAGATCCTTGCCTAAGAGTTATGAGTTCATCTAAAAGTTGGTCTTGAAATGTTGAAGGAAGATATTTTTGCTTGAGCATCTCTTTCATTTCTTCCCAAGATCTTATAAATAATTGGCCTGATCCTTGTTGTTGTCATTCTAGATTTACCCAGTAAGTTTTAACAGGACCAACAAGTTTCATACTAGCAAATCTAACCTGATGATTTCCAAACATTGCCATCCAATCAAAATACTGATCCATTTCTACAAGCCAATCAAAAAAAATTTTAGGATCAAGACGCCCATCAAAGGTCGGAGGTCTACTCGAACCTTTCTCGTAATGTCTATATCTTGGTCATGTTCAATGCGTCTTGTGGTGGCGTAAAGTTGATCATAACCTCGGTAAGGTTCTTCAAATCGTAGATAATTTTGGTTTTGTTTAAAACCTCCTACCCAAAGGTGCATTAGCTCTACGAAGAGTTTGAAATTGAACATCTTTTGCCTCAGGATATTCAAATAAATCATTCTGTAGAAATGTCCTATTTCTTTGTATTCTAAACGTAAGTGGAGAAGAATTTGTGTGCGGGTCATAAGGTGTATTTCGCTCACTATTTTCTGGTGGGGCATCTGGTGTCGGGTTAGGATCCTGAATTGTGTTGTTGTTATTTTTATTTTCTAGGGCCTCCAATCTTCCTCTGAACTCTCTACAAGATTGTTGATAAAGAAAAGTTAAATCATCGAGCTGCTCTTGCAGATTAAGAATAATATTCTCACATCTATGACCGAGCATTTGATTATGATATGGGTGACCACTACGAGTAGTCATAGCTATCCGAGTAGATCATGAAATAATCAACTACGAAATTGTAAATCTCTTGTCAATTACTCAAAAACTAGATTTATAATGATAAATATAAATTTTTTTTTTAATAATTTTAATGAGACAGATGTGAATAAATTAAAAGTAAGAAAATTTTTTTTTTTTGTTATCATTATTATCTTTTTTTTTTGTTTCTTTATTATTATTATTATTTTTTTTTTTGTGGCTAAAGATGATATAAATTATAATCCTACTAAATTTTAATTAAACTAACGAACCTTTAATATTTATTAAAATACAAATTATTATGAATTAATATAGAAATGTAGGACTATATATGAGGATAAATTCTCTGATACCAATCTGATGTATGATGGGGGGTGATGACATGTAATATAATCAAATCCACCAATTAATTAACGAAATTAACCTTGCATATTTAAGTTACTAGAAGATATGCGAGTCACTTGTTGAGAATAAAGAGAAGTGTTGTAAGCGTTCATAAGTAATGAGAGCTAGGATTAAACGAGCACACTTGTAAGGTAGGAGGAAAGAAAATAAAAATAAATGAAGAAGATCTTACGGGAGCCTTATTACCAAATATGTCGCTTACGATAAAGAAGATTAACTTCTACGAGCAGTCCTTCACCGCAGATTGAACCTTCTTTTCTTGGAAGTCCTTCTCCAAGAATTGCAAACAACACCTCAAGAAGTCCTTCTCTTAAGAATGAAGCTCACATAACACAAAGAAGAAGAGAGTATTTTTTTTATATTACTTGCAATGCCATAATACATGTGAGGGTGGCCAATTTAAAGCCATAAGATATATACCAAATGACCATAAAAACCCTTAACCAACCTCTCATGAAGGACTAAAGTGTCATTTCCTCTAAAAGACCAAAAAAACCATATACTTACTCTCTCATGAAGGACTAAAATGTCCTTTCACATAAATGACCAAATAAACCATAAACCAATTCTCTCATAAAGGACTAAAGTGTCCTTTTACAAAAAAAAAACTCACATGACAATATATGGGCTAAGATGAAGGCTCATTTAGGGAACAAATACAAAAGCCCATAAGACTCAAAATAGAAAAATAAAATATAGTACCACTAAACTAATTTATGATCTAGCACGTCGATGATATTTCGTTGATGCCCTGCATCAATAAATCAAAGTCCAAAGACTTTGAGGATCAGGGTGCGTTGACGATTACCGAGCTAATCTGGAAATCGCAAAATCACAGCAAGAAATTTGCGGCACATACAAATCATCCAAACACAAACATATATGTGAAAAACCTAATGATTGGAAAAAACCACAGAGCCACATTAATGAGAAAATCCACTATAAAAAAACTTTAAGGTTACAGAGTTATAGAGATATATCACCTAAGCATACACAGCTGTAGCTCTACTCTTAGAATGGAGAAGGGAAGAAGCTACTACCTCCTGAAGTTTCTTCTTCAAACAATAAGCCTTCTCTTGCTCAGTAGTTCCCTAGAGTTTAGCTTAGGGTTCTTCACATCCATAGCCTCCAAGCCTCCAAAACTGATTGCCAAAGCTTTAAGTTTTCCTCCACTACTTATGCTTAAGTAGCTACCTCCATTTTGGACCCAAGAAGTCCAAAATACCCCTCATATTTCTTTAGATTGAGATCTGAAATAAAGCAAAACTTCGTCGGCCACTACAGCGCGCTGTAGCGGTCGACTTTCAAAAATTGCATCTGCTATAGAGCGCACTGCGGCACGCTATAGCTCCTGCATTTCAAACTTGCATCCGCTGTAGCGTGCTGTAGCACCAGTGCTTGATTCAACTATGGGGCACTGATTGCTGACCATTGAGGCGCACCGTGTCGCCTCAGCTTCAGGCTTGGTTCTGCGGTAGCGCATTGTGGCGCACTGTAGCACCTATGCTATTTTTGGATAATAAAGTCTCCACAACACAACTGCTCTCTCTTCACGTACCAAAGCCAACTGAAGCTGATATAGCTTTAGTTTCTCCACTATTATTACTTTTATAAGCATATCAACTGGATTCTTAGAAGTGTAGATTTTCTCTAATCTGAGCTGTCCTTCTTCCAACAGTGTTCGGATGAAATAGTAACAAAGTTGAATGTGCTTTGTCCTAGCATGAAATATTGCATTCCTTACTTGGTGAATAACACTCATACTATCAATATAGAGCTTTACATCCTCTTGCTCCATGCCCAAATTTTCCATAAAAATCTTCAACTAGATTATCTTCTTACTTGCATTTGTGATGGCAATGTGTTACACCTTTGTGGTAGATAACAACATGATGTTTTGGCTTGGAGTTCCAGTTCACCACTGCACTTCCCAATGTATACACATAACTGCAATGTTTCTCTTTCTATAAACATCTCCTACAAGCTTTGACTCTACATAGCCCTGTAAAATAATATCAAATCTTCCAAAGCATAAAACTTTGTTCGCTATCCTTTCAGATACCTTAGGTTCTACTTGACCACATCCCAATGGAGCTTCCTTGGGTTTCCCATGAATCTATTAATCACTGATACTGCATGGGAATATTCAGTCTCATGCAGATTATCGTGTACATTAAGCTCCCAACTGCTAAAGCATAAAGAACCTTTAGCAAATGCTCCTTCTCTTTTTTATATTTCAGCATATGATCCTTAGATAAGTTAAAGTAACTTGCTAGAGGAGTGCTCACTGGCCTAGCCTCACTCATGTTGAATTTTTTAACACCTTTTTAACATATTCTTTCTATGACAGCTTCAAAGTTCTTGCACTTCTTTCTTTATTGATTCACTTTCCAAGAATCTGCTTTACCGGCCCTAAGTCCTTCATGTCAAACCCCTTTAACATCAGTTCTTTAAGCATTCTTATCTCCTCCATATCCGATCCTATGATCTACATATCATCCACATACAATAACAAAATGACATAGGAGGACTTACACTGTTTTATGTAACAATGGTGATCCGCCTAGCATCTTTTCTACCCCGATTCTAACATGAAACTGTTGAATCTCTTGTACCATTAACATGGCACTTGCTTCAAGCTATAGATGCTCTTCTTGAGCTTGCACACTAGCTCATCTTTTCCCTTCTCTTCAGCCTTGTACCTATCAGGATGTTTCATGTATAGCTCCTCGTCTAGCTCTCTGTGAAGGAATGCAGTTTTAACATCCATTTGCTCCTGATGCAAATCCTTAGCTGCAAGATTATTCAACACAACCCTGATGGTTCTTATCATCACAATTGGGGCAAAGAACACACTATAGTTGAGCCTATGTCTTTGTTAGAAGCCTTGTACTACAAGCCTAGCCTTATAGAGCTTGCTCCCATTCGATTCTTCTTTCACCCTGTAAACCCACTTGTTCTAAAGGTCCTTATTCCTAGATGGTAGATGTGCTAATTCCCATGTCTCATTTGACATGAGTGATGACATTTCATCATTCATGATAGCCTCCCACTTGATTAAATCTTCAACATAAAGTGCCTCTTCCAAGCTTTCTAGTTCACCACCTTCCATTAGTAACAGGTAAAATAAGGAAATATTGTACTTATATGGCAATCTAATGACTCTTCTAGATCATCTTAGCATGGCTATTTGTGGCTCAACCTTGACACCCTCCCGAGCTTCTTCATGTACTCCAACATCTAGCTCAACTCTGTCATTAGGTTCTATGTGTCGATGCTCAACATATGAAGTATCCTTGGAATCAGTCTTGACTCCAATACAGTCCTTGTACATTTCACTTTCATTGAAAGTAACATCCCTGCTTCTGATAACCTTCTAGTTCTGATTGTCCCAAAATTTATAAAAGAATTTGTCGGTGCCATATCCAATCGATGTGCACTTGATCGCCTTAGAGTCAAACTTGCTACTAGATCCTGCATCAATGTGCACATATGATGAGTAGCCAAATACCTTGTGGTGTTTTAGTTTCACCTCCTTTTTGTTCCAAGCTTCCTCGGGAATCCCTTTATATAAGGGTACGGAAGGTCCTCAATTTATCAATAAACAACTGTGTTAACATCTTTAGCCCAGAATTACTTTGGGAGACCCGCATGCAATCTCATTCTCTTGGCTCTTTCTGTGATTGTCCTATTCATCCATTATATAGCACCATTTTGCTATGGTGTTCTTAGGACTGTGAACTCCCTTTATATGCCTATCAAGGCACAGAACTTCAGGAACTCCCTACACAGTACTAGCCACCATAATCAGACCTTAAGCGCTTAAGCTTTAATCATATATCATTCTCCACCTAAGCTAACCACTTTCCAAATACATCAAACATTGCATATTTATGTTTTAGAAAGTAAATCCATATCGCCTTTGTATGGTCATCAATGAAGGTGATGAAATGTATGGCTCCACCTATGGAAGAGGTAGGAGCTGGCTCTAATATGTCTGTATGCACCAACTCAAGTTTCCTGCTTTTTAGCTCTCTTCCAACTTTAGAGAATAAAGCCTTCTTTAGTTTGCCCAGCACATAGGCTTCACAGAAATCCAAGTCTATTGAATTCAGTCCTTGGAGCTTCCCCTTTGACTATAGGGATTTTAATCCCCTCTCGCTCATATGGCCAAGCCTTCAATGCAATAAATCTGCATCTATCTCTTCTACAACTGTAATAGAATTAGATATTTTATTGATTAGGTAAAGTGTACCTTCCATATTGCCTCATGCAACAACAAGTGCACCCTTTGTAGCCATCAATGAGTCTCCAGTGAAATAAGGGTTGTAGCCCTCTCTAGCTAACTAGCTCATAGAAATTAGATTTCTCTTTAGACATGGCGTATGTCTAATATATTTGAGATTCCAAACAACATTGCTTGGTAGCTAAACATCTACATCACCTCTGCTAATGATATTGCAAGCCTTGTCATCTCCATGATATGCTTTTCCCAAGTCACCATTGGTGTAGTTCTTGAAGGCACTCCTCAACGGAGTCAATTGAAAGGATGCGCCCAAGCCCACTACCCAGGACTTCATGTTAGCTTGTGAGAGGATCAATGCATCCTGATTCTCCTCAACTAAAACATTTATAGTGGGGTTCATCATTTTACCTCCACCACTTGGTCTTCTAAGGATAGGGCAATCCTTCTTGAAGTGCCCTCCCTTCCCACAGTTCTAGCAATCCGGGTTTCCTTTTCTAAGTCTTGATTTTTCTCATCAAGACATTGACCTATTCTGTTATGCCTCCTTTCAATGTGTCTTCCCCTAGTTTCAGCATTCAGTGCTGAGGTGGATGCCTCCCCATTGGATTTCTTTCGCACCTCCTCATTCAACATAAGCCTGACAATATTGTTGAATTTGAACGATATATTTTGTGATGAATTGATGATGGTTATAACAATCCCATCCTAACTGTCCGACAATAAAGAGAGGAACAACAAAGTTTGAACCTCATTATCAAAATAGATGCCCATCGAACTTAACAGGCTCATCACAGTATTTAACCCATTGAGGTGTCCAGTCATTGAATAGCCATCCATCATCTTCATGTTAAATAATATCTTCATCAAGAAATCTTTATTTGAAGCTGAGGGCTTCTCATACATTCTCGTTTGGGCATCCTTTAGATCTGCAGTTGTTTTCTCATTAATAATGTCAAAAGTAATAGAAGAAGACAATGATAAATGAATCAAACCCAATCCAGTTGTATCGAGAATTTCACACTCTTCATCATTTATAGTTGCAGGTTTTCTGTCGGTTCTTTTCAATGGATAATATAACTTCTTCTCGTAAAGCACATCCTCTATCTGCATTTTTCTGAACGCAAAGTTTATTTCGCTGAATTTCTCTATCTCATGTCTCATCCCATCGGCCATTGCTCCCACTCAAATAGTAAACCCTAGGACCAACAAGGTAACCTCGCACTGATACCACTTGTTGGTATAAAATCTGAACCTTCCCGCACCATCGAGCACACTCTCCGTAGCAGAAGCAGTTTTGATAAGAGCACTCGATTGAGGGCCGGGGCTGTGTTGATGGTTACCAAGCAAATCTAAAATCACAAAACCTCAAGTAGAAAATCACATAGCACGTGCATGTAAGATAAGCACAAGCACACAAACATCCAAACGAAAGAGATTATGTGGCAAACACAAGAATGGGAAAAACCACGAAGCTGCACCACAAAAATTATCACTATGAGAACTTGAAGATTATAGAGTTACAAAGAGCTTATCCTTAATTGAAAATACATAAGCTCTTACTTTAATATGGAGAGGAGGGGAAGCAGCCACCACATGGAGTGTCTTCTTCAGTATAAAAGAATTTTCTTGCACTGTAGCTTCCTTAGGGCTTCACCTTGGGATCTCCTCCTCATAGCAGCAATCAGCCTCCGATCTGAAGTGCCAATATAGTAAACTCCTCCCAACTTGTTTTCTTAAGTACCCAGCTCAATTTTGAACCCTAAAAGGTTCAAGATGCCCCCCAAATTACTTAGGGTGTAACCTAAATTGGAGCAAAAATCTGTCAGGTGCTACGGCATTCCTTAGTGCTTGTGTTTTGAATTGGAACCCGTTGTTGCATGTGGTAGAGCTTGTATGTCGAATTGGGACATGCTGCGGTGTGAGGTAGCGCCCGCATCTTGAATTGGGGCCCTTTACCTTTATCTATCCCAATCTCAGTAATTCTCTTTTAAAAATCTTTATTATAGCCTCAAGAAAGAAAGCGATAGTGGGGAAGGCCACAATAGCTTCATCTTCTAAAGCAAAATTCAATAACAAATTATTCTCATCATTACAGACTAAGCAGTGATTCTTTCAAACCACTTTAAAGAGAAAAATAATTCTGGATAGGGGACTTGAAGAGCCTTACCCGGTCAATCTATCTATTGTGAACAATGACAGACCTAAAATACGTCTGCGCTTTCACGCAAGTGTATGTGGTCAAAAGTAATAAGTGAAAAGTTTAGTTTTTGGGATTTATCAAATCTCAAGGAATTGGTTGTTTTGTTACTATAATATATCTATGATCACTAATATTTAAGCTATGAGTATATTGTTAAATTTGGTTCCTGAACAAGCACGATAACTCTTAGTAGAAAATAACTTTGATAAAAGGAAGAGGAGAGTTAGGTTTCTCCCACATAATATGATAGATAACTTATGTATGATGATTCCTCAAGTGTTCATCTTTTCTTTACTTAGTTTTTAATCAAGTTCACATTGTCTTTCTTAGAGTTTTAACTCAAAGATTCACAAGTTCAAATCACATGCATGAAATGAACACACAGTCAGTTCTATTTCAGCATAAAGATCCTTATATGATTTTAGATTTTTTTAGTTTTCCTCTCACCTCTTGATCATAGAGATGAGGGTTGTGTAGTTAAGATCTTACAAACATTGATTTCACTAAGAGTGTCACCCGCATTAAGCATGGTTTAGATGAGGGAGTGATTTCATTGGGCTCAATGATTATGTCACCTCGTTCATGAGCACTCAATGAATCCATTCCCACCCTCAAATATGCTGAGCAATGGAGCTCAATTAGTGGGTCTTAGCATCACACACTTCTACTCTTTAGTTGAGCATAGATCAAGGTGCACTAAGCTCAAGAACTTTCTCACATAGTTCTAAGCTCTCATGTACTCATGAATCCAGCATCGAAACTAAGAGTGAGCTATGGAGCAAAAGACCTTTTAGTCCTTGAATTTCATTTAGTCCTTTGTCCTTTGGTCCTCATTCAAGTCCACAATAGTTCTTCACATTTCTTTAACATGTCATTGAGCTCACAAGTTTTATTTAAGCTTGAGGAAAGTTTCATACATCATAGTATTATTTAATACATATGGGATTGCCCCAACCCTCCCCAAAGGAGGTTTCGCTTTCCATTACAAAAGAGATGAAAAAGAACACATACATGGATAAAGAGCCTTTCATGATCAACTAAGAAAACCAAAGACAAGAGCTTAGAAAATACTAGGAACATTCCTTGGAAGTTCTCCGGACTTTTCCTCTTCTTGCTTGTGGTTGCTTCTCCTAGGTCCCTAGTGCTGCCTTTCTCCTTCTTCTCCTTAGCAAGGAGAGTTCTTTCACCCTTGGAGAGTTGTCCTTCTTTTCTATGTGGCCCACTCCTTAATTAGGTTGTGGTGAGCCAAGTTGGGAACCTCTCTTAAGTCAAGAGATGTGGTATTTATGGAGGTGGGCTGCTTCTTCATCCTCACATTTCAAAAATCTACATTTTCTTTAAAAATTCTAGAGCAATGATGGCCAATTCCACTAGATGGATGATGTGACCATTGCTTTTCCATTGTTTAATCTTCACATGACAGTTTTCCCTATAAAAAATCGACCTGCTGCAGAAAGAATGATGGCTGGAGACAAGGTGCTAGTTGGAAGTCCTGTCCCAGCCGCATTTAATGCTCTGCTTAGAAGAAATTTTGGCGGGCTACAGAAGCCCGCTGTAGCGTGCTATAGTGGACAATTTTTGCAAAGTAGGCCGCTGTGGCGTGCTGGGGCGTTTTGGTTCATACAATGAAGGGCCGCCGCAACGCGCAGTAGCGCGCTGCGGCACACTATAGAGCTAGCAATTTTGCAAATGGCTCCGATGCAGTGCGCTGTAGCGCCAGCGCTTCAGAATTTAGTCTGCTCCAGCGTACTGTAGCACCAGTGCTTTGCAACATGTACTGCTGCAGCGCGCTGTAGCGCCAGCGATTCGCAACAAGGTCCGCTGCAGTGCGCAATAGCGCCAGCATTTTATGAGTTGCTCCGCTGCAGCGCACTGTAGCACCAGCGCTTCCCAATATACTCCGCTACAGCGCGCTGTAGTGCCAGTGCCTTGCAAGGAAGGCCGCTACAGCACGTGGCAGCAAATTGCTTTTAGAAATTTGAAAAAATATCCAGAATTGTTCAAAATTTGTTGGATAGGCATTTTTCCTAAAAAATAGATAAAATTAAATTAAGGAAGCAATTTTAATATGAAATATGAATGAACTTTCCTTTATTTAAGATATAAATTATGTATTTATCACACACCTACACTTAAATTCTTGCTCATCCTCAAGTAAGCTTAAAAAATGGTATTTTTCTATTTCTTAGGTATGATAGTCAACAAGAAATATCAATGAGATTTTGATTTGTAATTTAAAGTTCATGCTTCACTGAAATGACAATCATTTGACATAAATTAAATGTTCTATTCTTGGATATGAACCAAGGTTAATAGACTAAGCTCCAAGTATAAATATTTATGCTTAGTGCTAGTTAATGGGGAGGTTCCTTGGAATAACTAAGCTAGGGAAGTAGTGAGTAATCAAGAGTTTTGTGCCATGTGTGCTCCTTCTTATGAATCACAAAGATGTAAAAATTTAAGGAGAGATATTTTTCAGTATCCTTTTTCATTTCTTTCATTTGGGAGAGATATTTTCATCATCCCTATTTTTATATTTCTTTTTCATTTTTAGAGAGAGATACTTTTCTTTATCCCCATTTCAAATCTTTGTGATTATGAAGTTCTATGGGAGCCTAGCACACTCTTTTAGATTACTCACCTCAATCACTATTTCATTTTTTGTCCAATTCCTTCCCCCACATTTAGTCCTTAGCATGGATTTTAAATTTTGGAGATTATAGTAACCTTAATTCATTTCTTTGTTAAAGAATTTAATGTTGTCAATGCATTTAATCATTTTTTGTTAAGCACCCTTTAATTATATATCATTTTCTTTATTGTTATTTTTGTGACTTCTATTCTTTAAAAATTCAGAAAAATTTATCAATTGCAACTTCAAGAAAGATTTTGGGATTATGATAATCCATAATTTAAATTCCTCAAAATAAAACACACAAAAACAAAAGTACAAAAACAAATGATGCAAATAAATAGAAAAAATACAACCTATTTATTCTTGGGTTGCCTCCCAATAAGCGCTTGTTTTAATGTCTCAGCCTGACACGAGTAAGATCTTTTATGTTATACCTTCATTCAGGAGGTCCTGAAGGGTCCATCCTCCCTTTTCTTGTAAAATACCTTCCTCTAAGTACTGATTTAGACGATTCCCATTTACTTTAAAAGTGCCATCATTCAAAGTGACTTCAACCGCTCCATAAGGGAAAACTTTAGTGACAGTAAATGGCCCTGTCCTTCTTGACTTCAATTTTCTTGGAAACAATCTTAATCTTGAGTTAAGAAGCAGTACTTTCATTCTATGATGAAAATGTTTTGGCTTGATTAGCTTATCATGCCAATTTTTTGTTTTCTCTTTATATAATTTTGCGCTCTCATAGGCGTTCAGTCTAAATTCGTCAATCTCATTTAATTGCAGTATTCGCCATGCACCTGCTATTTGGGAATCGAAGTTTAATTTTTTAATTTCCCAAAAGGCACGGTGCTCTAATTCTACCGGGAGATGACAAGATTTACCGTAAATGAGCTAATAAAAAGAAATTCCTAAAGGGGTTTTAAAAGTAGTTCTATATGCCCACTGGGCATCTTGAAGCTTTGAAGTCCAATCCTTCCTATTTTAATTCATAGTTTTCTCTAGAATTTTGTTAAGTTCTCTGTTTGAGACTTTAAGTTGCCCACTAGTTTGAGGGTGGTAAGGGGTTCCCACCTTATGTCTTACCCCATAGCTTTTTAGGACACTCTCCAACTATCTATTGCAAAAATGTTTTCCCCCATCACTGATTAGGAATCTGAGCGTCCCAAATCTAGCTAGCACGTGCTCCTTGAGAAATTTAATAACAATTTTAGCATCATTGTTCACACATGCTAACGCTTCAACCCACTTAGATACATATTCGACTACCACGAGAATATACATATTGGTTTGGGATAAGGGAAATGGCCCCATGAAGTCAATTCCCCACACATCAAATAATTCTATTTCAAACATTCCATTCAAAAGGAGCTCATCGCTTTTGCTTAAGTTTCTAGTTTTTTGGTACTTATCACAACTTTTGACAAAGTCAGCAGTATTTTTGAACAAGTGGGGCCAAAAGAATCCATATTGTATCACCTTTGTCGTCGTTCGCTCAATCCCATGGTGTCCTCCATACAGAAATGTGTGGCAATGGTAGAGAATATTTCTAATTTTGGAGTTAAGAACACATCTCCTTAGGAATTGATTGCTGCAACATTTGTACAAAAAGGGATCATACCAAAAGCAATTTTTAATGTCAGCAAAAAATTTATTCCTTTGTTGATAGCTCATGTCCCTTGGTATGATTCATCCTGTAAGATAATTTGCAAAGTCAGCAAACCAAGGAGAGTGATTTGAAGCAATGGCATAAAACTTCTCATCAGGGAAAGTTTCACTAATTTCAGTCAACTTTTCATTATCGAGGTGGGTCAATCTAGATAAATGATCTGCGAGCACATTCTCACTCCATTTCTTATTCTGTATTTCTAGATCAAATTCTAGCAAGAGCTGCACCCAATGTATCAAGCAAGGTTTTGCTTCTTTCTTTTAAAGGATATACTTAATAGCTGCATGATCAGTGTAAACATTAGTCTTATACCCAATGAGATACAACCTAAATTTAGTGAAGGCAAAGATGACAGCTGGGAGTTCCTTTTCAGTTGTAGCGTAATTTCTTTGAGCATCGTCAAGGAGCTTACTAGCATAGTAAATTGAATAGAAGGTCTGCTCCATTCGCTGCCCAAGGACAGCACCAACTGCAAGGTCACTGGCATCACACATAATTTCAAAAGGTGAATCCCAGTTTGGCATAGAAATTATTGGAGCAGAGATCAAAGCAGTTTTTATGGTATTAAAACCTTTTAAACAATTTTCATCAAAATTAAACTCGACATCCTTCTCTAGTAATCTATAGAGCGGCAAACTAATGTTGGAGAAGTCCTTGATAAGTCTTTTGTAAAACCCTGCATGCCCAAGGAAGCTTCTATTTCCCTTTACATTGATAGGAGGGGGAAGTTTTTCCATTACGTCAACCATGGCCTTATCAACTTCTATCCCTCTCCTAGAGATTAAGTGACCAAGGGCAATACCTTCTTCCACCATGAAATGACATTTTTTCCAATTTATTATTAAATTGGATTCTTCACACCTTTTTAGAACCTTCCCCAGATTGATTAAGCAATGATCGAAAGACCTCCCGATAATAGAAAAATCATCCATAAAGATTTCTAAAAATTCCCCTATCATATCAGAGAAAATCACCATCATACAGCGTTAGAAAGTAGCAGGGGCATTGCACAATCTATAGGGCATTCTTCTAAAGGCAAATGTCCCAAAGGGGTAGGTGAAAGTCATTTTCTCTTGGTCTTCAGGTGAAATTAAGATTTGATTATATCCTGAATATCCATCAAGAAAGCAGAAATAGGGGTTTCCTGCCAATCTATCAAGCATTTGGTCAATAAAAGGGAGAGGATAATGGTCCTTACGAGGGGCTTTATTTAATCTCCTATAATCAATGAACACTCTCCATCTGGTCATAGTTTTACTGGGGATCAGTTCATTATTGTCATTGAGAACAACTGTCATCCCACTCTTTTTGGGAACCACATGTATATGGCTCACCCAAAGGCTATCAGAAATGGGGAAAATGACTCCAGCATCTAAGAGTTTAATGATTTCTTTGTGAACTACTTCTTTTATGTTAGAGTTTAATTACCACTAAGATTCAATTGATGGGTTGGAGTTGTCCTCCAAGAGGATATGGTGCATATAAAGAGTTGGACTAAACCCCTTTAGATCAATAATACTCCAGCCAATTGCACTCTTGTGCTCTTTCAAAACCTTACATAAAAGACTCTCTTGATGCTGAGTCAATAAGGAGGAGATTATCACAGGAAAAGATTCATTTTGCCCTAGATAAGTGTATTTTAAGTGTGAGGTAAGAGGTTTTAGTTCTAATTATGGAGGGCAAATTATAGAAGGCTGAATTATTTTCCTCCTCTTAATTAATTCCTCAATCACTTCCATGTCAAAGTGGTCCTCATCTTCCTCCTTTTCTAATATTCCCTCTTCTTCCACATTTCCCATTAACCAAGCTTCTTCTATTAAATTGATTTACCAACAATCCTCATTTGGCTTAGATGGGTGTCTCATAGAATCATTCATATGAAATTTAATCTCCTCATCCCCATATCGCAACCTCAATTCCCCTTTATCTACATCAATCAATGTTCTTCCGGTGGCCAAGAAAGGTCTACCTAGGATAATAGGAATTTCTTGATTTTCATCTTCCATATCCAAGATTATGAAATCCGCATGAAAGATGAATTTGTCAACATTTACAAGCACATTTTCTACAATTCCTAATGGTGTTTTTACAGATCAATCAGCGAATTGGAGGAGAACAGAGGTGGGTTTTAAATGATCAATCTCTAACTTTTTGAATAGGTAAAATATCATCAAATTGATGGATGCACCTAGATCACAAAGGGCCTTATGGAAAGATTGACTTCCAATAGTGTAAGGTATAGCGAAACTCCCAGGATCCTTCTTTTTAATGGGAATCTTCCTCTGAATGATTGCACTACATTCTTATGTTAATGCCACAGTTTTCTTTTCATCAATCTTTCTTTTCTTAGAGAGAATATCTTTCATGAACTTAGCATAACTAGGCATTTGTTCTAAAACTTTTGCGAAAGAGATGTTATATGAAGAGTTTTAAAAGTTTCTTAAAATTTGTGGTGTTGGGCATCAAGTTTCTCCCTAGCCATTCACTGAGGATATGGTATGTGAGGGATTTCCTTAAATTGATCTCCAGGTTCATTTTTTTCTAAATCCCATATATCATTCAACTTTTTCTGATCGTTTCCTCTTCTTCCACTTTTTCCTTTCTAGTTGTCGCTATATTTTTATAATTCTCCTCTCTCATAACCGGCTTTGTAATTTTCCACTCCTTAGGGTTATATAGTTTCCCGACTCCCCTTCATACTCGCCAATGACTCCCACTAATGTAGGTCTCTCTAACTGTTTCATAGTTTCTTTTAGCTTTTGTTCTATTCTTTTCATTGACTCCTCCTACCTTAAAAGAGTGTGTTTGTGTCTGTTTAGCATGGCGTCAGTTCTATTCATGAATTCGGTTGTAGAGGTTCTAAATTCAATAAATGAGTTTTCTAATCTCTCTCAATTCCTTCCATGATTACATTGACATTTCTTAAGTCGCAATCTTCTTCCTAACAAGAATTTATATACCCACATTCTAGTTTTTTTTGAGTTGAGAGATTTGGTTTTGGAGCTCAAGAATTTATTGTGAACTTCTGAGTGAGGTACATTCATTTTTATTAAGGTACTCATTCCTTTTGAGAGGCCATTGACAAGCATTGTTTGCCATTTCTTCTAAGAGGTCGTATGCCTCTTCTTGGGTTTTACTACAAGTAGAGCTTCCGGCGGCAGCATCGATGAGTGTCCTTATTAGGGCGTTCAAACTATTGTAAAAGTTTTGAACTTGCATCCACAAGAGAAACCCATGATGTGGGTATCGTCTTAATCACTCCTTAAATCAATCCCATCTATCGTAAAGTGTCTCACCTTCCAACTGAGTGAAGTTGGTTATCTCAATTCTCAGCCGAGCAATTTTTGCCGGAGGTAAATACTTGGCTAAGAATTTCTTAGCCAAATCATCCCAAGTCCAGAATGAATTGCTTGGGAGAGAGCTGAGCCAACGTTTGGCTCTATCTCATAATGAGAATGGAAAAAGCTGTAATTTAACTACATCCTCAGAGATGTCATTAAATCTGAAGGTGTCACAAATTTTAGGGAACATTGAACTGTGTGAATTAGGATCTTCATTGGCTAATCTCCCAAACTGGTTATTTTTAACCATACTCAAAGTAGAAGGTTTGATCTCAAAGTTGTTAGCTTCAATATTAGGCCTTACAATAGCATGGGGACTTCCCCTAATAGTGGATAATGCATAGTCTCTCAGTGCTCTTCTCCTAGGCTCTCCTAATGGCTCTCCAAGATTTTCATTAAAATTTCCCATAGCGGCTTGTTGGGTTCGTAAAAAGTTTTGTTCTCTTCTAGCTTGTAAATAGGTTCTATCAATTTCTGGGTCGAAAAGATATTCAATGCAACTCTCCTACTCATACACGACTAGAATTAAGCTAGCAGGAACAAATATAGCAATAACGTTCAAGGATTCAGCAATAATAAAAAAAATAGAAAAGTAAATGGTTAGTGCCTATAATTACCAAAATCACAAAATAAAATTATATGCAAGGATTTCTTAAATCACTAACTACTGATAGATTCTCCTTAATACGAAACAAGTTCCAATTCTCTGGCAACGGTGCCAAAAACTTGACAGACCTAAAATACGTCTGCGCTTTCACGCAAGTGTACGTGGTCTGAAGTAATAAGTGGAAAGTTTAGTTCCGGGATTTATCGAACCTCATGGAATTGGTTGTTTTGTTACTAAGGTATATATATGATCACTAATGTTTAAGCTATGAGTATATTGTTGAATTTGGTTCCTGAACAAGCATGACAACTCTTAGTAGAAAATAACTCTGATAAAGGGAAGAGGAGAGTTGGGTTTCTCCCACATGATATGATAGATAACTTATGTATGATGATTCCTCAGGCATTCATCTTTTCCTTACTTAATTTTTAATCAAGTGCACATTATCTTTCTTAGAGTTTTAACTTAAAGATTGACAAGTTTAAATCTCGTACGTGAAATGAACACACAGTTGGTTCTATTTCAGCATAAAAATCCATATAAGATTTTAGATTTTTTTAGTTTTCCTCTCATCTCTTGATCATGGAGATGAGGGTTGTGTAGTTAAGATCTTACAAGCCTTGATTTCACTAAGAACGTCACGCGCATCAAGCATAGTTTAGATGAGAGAGTGATTTCATTGGGCTCAATGACTATGTCACCTCGTTCATGAGCACTCAATGAATCCATTTGCACCCTCAAATATGCTGAGAAATAGAGCTCAATTAGTGGGTCTTAGCATCACATGCTTCTACTCTTTAGTTGAGCATAGATCAAGGTGCACTAAGCTCATGAACTTTCTCACATTGTTCTAAGCTCTCATGCACTCATGAATCTAGCATCAAGACTAAGAGTGAGCTATGGAGCACAAGACTTTTTAGTCCTTGAATTTCATTTAGTCCTTTGTCCTTTGGTCCTCATTCAAGTCCACAATAGTTCTTCACATTTCTTTAACAAATCATTGAGTTCACAAGCTTTATTTAAGCTTAAGGAATGTTTTATACATCATAGTATCATTCAATACATGTGGGATTGCCCCAACCCTCCCCAAGGGAGGTTTATTTTTCCATTACAAAAGAGATGAAAAAGAATAAATACATGGATAAAGACCCTTTCATGATCAACTAAGAAAAACAAAGACAAGAGTTTAGAAAATGCTAAGAACATTCCTTGGAAGTTCTTCGGACTTTTCCTCTTCTTGCTTGTGGTTGCTTCTCCTAGGTTCCTAGTGCTACCTTTCTCCTTCTTCTACTTAGCAAGAGGAGTTCTTCCACCCTTGGAGAGTTCTCCTTCTCTTCTATGCAGCCCTCTCCTTACTTAGGTAGTAGTGAGCCAAGTTGGGAACCTCTCTTAAGTCAAGAGATGTGGTATTTATGGAGGTGGGCTGCTTCTTCATCCTCACATTTCAAAAATCTGCATTTTCCTTTAAAAATTATAGAGCAATGATGGCCAATTCCACTTGATGGATGAGGTGACCATTACTTTTTGATTGTTTAATCTTCACATGATATTTTTCCCTATAAAAAATTGACCTGCTGTAGAAGGAATGATGGCTGGAGACAAGGTGCTCAATGGGGTCTTGTCCCAGCCGCATTTAATGCTCAGCTCAGAAGAAATTTTGGTGGGCTGTTGCAGCGCGCTGTAGCGCCCTGCAGCATGTTATAGCAGAAAATTTTATCAAAGTAGGCCACTGTGGCGCGCTGGGACATTTTGATTCATACAATGAAGGGCTTGCAGCAGCGCGTTGTAGCGCACTGCGGCGCGCTATAGCGCTAGCAATTTTGCAAATGGCTCCGCCGCAGCGCTCTGTAGCACCAGCGATTCACAACTTGGTCTGCTCCAGCAAACTGTAGCGCCAGCACTTTGCAACATGCACTATTGTAGCGCGCTGTAGGGCCAGCGATTCGCAACAAGGTCCGCTGCAGCGCGCAATAGCGCTAGCATTTCGCGAGTTGCTTCGCTGCAGCGCGCTGTAGCGCCAGCGCTTCACAACATGCTCCACTGCAACGCACTGTAGCGCCAGTGCCTTGCAAGGCGGGGCTGCTGCAGTGGATTTCTTTTAGAAATTTGGGAAAATATACAGAGTTCTTCAAAATTTGTTGGATAGGCATTTTTCCTGAAAAATAGACAAAATTGGATTAAGGAAGCAGTTTTAATATGGAATATGAATGAACTTTCCTTTATTTAAGATATAAATTATGTATTTATCAAACAACATAACTGTGCAACACTAGTATGCCACCCTAAGGCAATCTACCGTACACTTATTTAAGATGTATATGCTAATGCCATCAATTCTATAATACACAACATTATTAGGTGTGGGAAGGGGCTTCAGTTTAGGGAAAACACCATCTCTAATCTTTGCAAGCTAGAGTTCATAAGCTCCTGTGCTTACACCAATACCTAAATTATGGATTTGACCCTATTTAAGTGACTAAAGCAATCACTAGAAGGAACATTGACTAGAATGCAAACTATGCCAACATTCCAAGAGCACTACTCACTGCATCAAGTAATGCTTAGCATGTCCTCATCTCCAGCAAAATAATTCCATCTGAGAATTTGAGCAAGGTGACTCGAGCATGGTCTAAGCTCATTTATTTTATCCAATGTCTGGGACCACTCCATGTTTCCAGAATACTTTTTGACCAGCTATTAAAAGCTTTAATCGGGCATTATGCAACCCTTACTTTCATGTTTCTCATAACTGAAACATGTCTAAATCAAGGGGTTAAACACTGATGAGGAACCCCAAATTCTTCCATGAGCACCACTAACTCTTAGAAATATTCATAAAACTTTCTCGGAGGAGGACCAAGAGTAAATAAGAAGAGAAAAGTCAGGGGAAGGGACCTCAACTTCAACAAGTCAGTACTTTAAATAAAGAGTCCACAAAATCAAATGGATATGCCAAAAACTGATGGGGAAATGCATTGATTCAAGGCTCTCTTATTGAGAGACCACTATGTATAGACACTTCAAATATACCTAAGACTTTAACACAACTCTTGGGGATATGATTAAAAATTGGCATGTGCAGAATGGTCTAGGAGATACAACCTTTCTGTTCCCTTTAATAATGATGCCTCCTCCAACAAACCCATGGCTAGAACTAGCTTAAGAAAATGAGGAGGAGGAGGAAAAAGAATGAAAATCAGATTGCAGTTCTTCTATTTTTGTTTTTGCTTTGTTATTCTTTTGTTTTTTTTTTTTTCATCAATGTAATTTCTTACAATTCCCCTAGTACAATTTAATAATAATTGGAAAATTTTGGTGATGATAAAAGCTCTAATTTGTATTATGACTTAACTTTGAAAACTCTATGTATCACTCGATTGGAAAAAATAAAAATATGTACAGAGAGAGAGTGACCATGACACATTAGGTTTGATAAAAGTAACTTGACACACTGACTTGACAAACTCAAACTTAATCAAGGGATAAAATAAACTAAGTGTGAAATAAACATTGGATATGAAGAGATGAATTAATGGTGGTTAATTTTGGGATCTGCTGGGCTTATGTAAGATTTTATGAATGTAAGGCATGTATTGAAACTTGGCATATTAAACATATTAAGAAAAATATGAAGAAGAAAAATATCTCTTCCATCAAAAATTTGTGAAAACATAAAAAAGAGATGAAGAAAAATCTCTCTCCCTATAAGAAGAGGCATTGCATTTCATAAGAAGAATCACACGTGAAATTAAATGCTTCCTAACACAACCAATAATGCAAGTTTACTCAACATACAGCCAAAAAAGTTCCCCAAACATATACGCCGCATAGTAGTAACAAGATTGAGCTAGAATATTCAAGAATAGTTAAGAGTTACTTTGATATGAACCCAAGCAAATGTAGCCAACCTCTATCTAATGCTTATCATTGTTGAACCAATATTTTGATGCACTGAATATTTCTTAAAACAAAATAATAAATAAATAAATAAATTTGATCTAAGAATTTATTGGTTGGTTACTCGAGAATGAGCAAGAAGTTAAGTGTGGAGGTGTAATGAGCCCCATATTTATAGTTATTTTCTTATTTAGGATATCTATTTTTAGTAAGTTTTGTTGCTATTTTAGTTTATTTTATGGTATTTCAGCTCAAAATAATAAAAATATACAAAATGTGATTTTCCATGGAGAAAGGCGCCATGGCGTGCTGTTGCATTAGCAAAAATGCAAGAAAAATGCTACGGCGTGCCATGACGCCCAAAGATTCGGGAGCTTCGCGCCAGGTGCATCATATCGCACAAAGATACAATAGCTTGGCACCACGATGTGCCATAATGCCCACCAATGAATCTACATGGGAAACCTGAACAAATATTGAATTTGAATGGTCAAAAATGCTAAATTCTTCCAGATTTCAACACCAATTTGTGATTTTAAGATCCTCCTCAGTTTCAAAGAAAAATAAAGAAATATATGAGCATTGGAAGTAGAATTGAGAGAAAAATTGCTGAAAGGAGGAAGATTGTTTAACGGAGAAAGAAAGGAGGATTGAGGGTTCTTTAATTAGTTTCAATACTCAGCCTAAAGGGAGAACATGAATTGAGAGGAAGTTCCTAAGGAGGATGGAGCAATAAGAGCTAAAAATGTACAGTGATAAGGAGACGGAGCAAGGCATAGTGAAGCTGATGATAAAGTTTTGCCACAAGTACTTTCTGAGTATAATCTCTCTAATTTAGCTATTGTTTTATTCAACTCTTGTAAAACATAATGTATGCTTATTCAAAGTTTTGTATTTGTCTTACTTTAATCACTGTGATGTCAGCCTTAACCCCCTCTTTGAGGAGGGTTTGGCGGAGAACATGTAACTTGTAAAGATTTTGAATGAACCTAAGAATTCCATTCATAATGGAATAGCATAACTTTGAGATTAATATTGTCATTATCTTACATGAATGAATGAATTTGATTGATCAGAATATCTTTTAAATATTAATAAATTATAGCTTATAAAAGCTTTATTGTGATCGATGATCTTCTTGACTTTAGGGTTATGTTATTTGAGTGTTTACTTCGTGAACTATGTGACATAAGTTTGTTTTGTGAGATTGCTTGTGCATAAACTATAAGTAATAGTAATTGATCATCTGTGAAGATAAGAACAATTTAAATCAATCTCTGGACTCTATAGCTCAATCTGTAATACATAGGGATGACATGTTAGGCAGTGGATGAAGTGACATAAGTCAACGTAGGACGTTGCTTATCCCCATGTTAAGTTAGGAATTTGATGCATGTGATGTCGAGACCCATCCATTGAGCTCCACAGCTCAATCTTGATTTAAGCAAGATTATTCAGTGCGACAAGCCATGATCAAGGTGACTAAGCTAACTGAACTTTGCAGCTCATTGTCTTAGCTAATTCATTAGTAGAAGCGTGTGAGCCATAGATGAAATCAATACCTTGTGATCGAAATATAAAATATAAATTTTAACTTTTAGATGCAAGGATAACTTTCGGTTACATAAAGATCACAAGAATATCTAATGTGCTTAAATATAAACATCTGGTGTTCAAGACAATACTAGATAATATTAAAGGATGTTTAATGTTCAAGTAATAAAATTCAGCCTCTTGATTATTGAAATGAATAATGAAATGAAGTAATAGTGAATATAAGATTTGAATAATAATTCTTTCCCACAAATTTATAGTAAGTTGCATGTTTGAAGCCAAACTTTTCCCAATTCTATCAAATTGATTAAAAACTAATTTATGAAAAATCTATATATACTTTAGAACAAAACCCCCAAATTTCTGAAGTTTAAACATTATTAAAAATAAATATATCTTACTAACAAACACACACTGTTCTTTGAGGAAAATAAATCTCGGGATCTTACCATCTCACATTACTTAACACCAGTGTCACTTGTGTGTAAGCGCAGACAATGTAATTTAGGTCTGTCAAATTTGTTTCTGTACTGCACTGATATCTCAATGGTATGAGCTTTTGATGTTCTATATTATCTCTTGGGATTAAACATATGCACTATTTATTATGTTGTTATGTATTATCTCTTCTATGTCTCTCTTGATTAATGTTTTTGTTGCTTTGAATATCATTAGGGTTATTTTATTTTGTAGCACATTAGTTGTTTGTGTACTTATCAAAAGGGCCAGCTTGCTTCAGGTACTTTTGCTCTGGGTTCTTGATTAAATGTGCTCTGAGTTCTTAATATTTTGCTATTGTTTCGCTATTTTCTGTTTGGCTGGCTGTGTTCCGATTCTAGAATGGGGCTATGCGAATTTTTTGGTAACTGGATTGTGAGCTACTATTCTTCTTTGCGCATAGAGTGCGAACATTGTCCTGAGCTTGCATTTCAAGCTATGTGGCTTTAGTTGTGGGGTTGAACTAAAAGTTTGTTGTTTGGTGATGTGTTGATTTGTATAACTTGGCTGTGGATTGCTATTTTGGGCCTTTCGATTTCTTTGGCTATTGTTCTTGATTTTTTCTTTTGCTATTTTCAGGTTATACCCTGGGCTCGTTCATTTTTGTGTTGGCTTTTGGACACTTTGAATTAGATTCTATATTGTAATCATCCAACCCCCATTTGTATCTTTATTTGGTTATCAATAAAATTTGCATGTTTTTGTAAGAAAAATTAAAATTAAAATTAAAATAAAATAAAATAAAATTATATATATATATATTCATGTTGGGTTTTTATTCTTCAATGTATATGAGATGTGCGAGTGTTTCAAGAAACATCATAGTAGGACTCAGTATAGTGAGAATCCTTGTTGGTTCAATTGCACTTGAGTCAAGCCTACTATGCAGATAGTTGAGTGAGTAGCTAGTTAGTTGATTGAGCGACTGAATCAAACCAAAAATATTATAGTAAAAAGGTAAAGAGAATAGAAGAAAATAGAAAAATACTTAGATAAAATCAAACATGCTTCCACTTTGGCTAAGCCCCATGAGGGTTTCCATGATTTATTAAAATTTAAGTTTGAAGTATACGTTAATCCAAAAGTATTTGACTTAGGCGACTTCAAACTTAAATTTTAATAAATCACGAGGATATATGTTCTTAGGCGAATTCTAAATTTGGCTTAGAAAATATGTTCACGAGGATCCAGAGGTGGACTTGTTTAGAAATCTTAGAAGATCCTAGACCCAAAAGAGTCCCTATAACCTTAAAGTGGATTGTTTTATGTGCTAAACATTGAGAGTTGTTGTAAACTATTGAGCTATACAACAACTTTCCACTTGAGCTACACAACAACTCTTCAAGTCAACTACATATACAAGATATTAGTGCCCCTATGTTGGCAATGACTAAAGATTTTTGTGTAAGCTCTTGATTGGATTTTTCTGCTATGATTCTTCCTTATGTCCAAAACCCGAAAGTTAATAACCTTTGAGCCCCAAGTGAAAGGATCTTGACATGTTCAATCATGATTTGCTTGAGTACATATTTATGTGCCCATGGATAATAAAATAATATAGTAATTCTTAAAATATAGCCTAATAATTAGCTACATTAAACATTGTAGTGATTATTTTGCTCTATATTACAGAAGCTTTAATGATGAAAAATGTTGTGCTTACACAATAATACATATCAAAAAGTATTCAGGATCATTTTTTTTTTTTTTTACATATAAATCTCACAAAAAAATATATTCAACCAATAATCTACTTATACATTCGATTGACATATCATCTATATATTACTCTTTGATAACAGGTGATTCTCAATTTTTAAAGACTAAACAAAACTACACACAAAATATATTGATTAGCCGTAATCATTTTAATTATGACACGGTTTTTATTCATCACATTATGATGTTTCTTGAAAGACTTAAGAGATATTGGTTCAAGCAAAAGATTCAGTATGTAATTGAAGATGATGTGACAATTTCATATATAAGTATATAATTGAAGTAATGCACCTTTTGTAAAAAAGAAATACAATTATTATATGATAGCACATATAAGAATAGTATTTTTTTATTTTAATATATCAAATCATTTACGTAAGAAAAAGTAGTAATTTAAATAATTTATTTCACATCAGAGTGGAGAATATAGAAGAGTAGGTATTTCGTTTTTGACTGTTGTTGCCGGTAGTAGTTGATTCTCATGGCAACATACTTCTATTTTGTTGCTGAAATTTTATCTTATTTAATATTTTCCTAATTCTTAAGCTACACATTTTAGTGGTGAAATAATTGAAGTTAGATGTAATGCATGAGGATATTATTTTAATCAAATAGGAAGTTTCCTTAATATCATCAGATAAGAAAATTCAAAATAGTCTCATTCATGAATACTTCACCAAATTTGTAGACACTTGGTTTCATTTGATTATTAAATGAAAAAGTATGCTCTCATAAAGCCATCATATTTGACCAAATTAAAGACACAACTCAATAAAGCTTCTCTTTTCTCTCTTGTAATATTTTTTTATTTTTTTAAGTAATAAGAAAATATTACTCTGGTGTGGTCTTTGAATGAATGTTAACAATTACAAAACCATGTAAATTCTGTGCTTGTGTGTTTCATTTCAATGTTTGTTTCACTTTTTGTTTCTCGAGTTATCCTATGCCATGTGAAGAGAAGCTCATCTCATTGTAAAGCATATATCCCAACAACCGGTATCAAAGCGCTAAGTTCGTGAAGGTAATTGTAAGATATGATAGTGGACAATAACGTTAAAATCAGCAAGTTCGATGTGAAGGACATCAGATTCTATAGGATCCAAATAGATGATTACCTCTATTAAAATAAGTTAATTTACATTTTTCTGAAATAAAACTTAAATAGATAGAACAGGCGGATTGTGAACTTCTAAATTGCCAAGCACTTAGAGTTGATCCCTTAATCTTTACACAAAATATGGCATTCAACATCATCAACGGGAAGATAACAATCAGTTATATGGTAACACCAAATGAGTTATATCTTATGCACTGCTTGTTTAATTTAAAAATGAAAGAAGGAGCGCATGTAGATGTGGTCAGCACGCTGATTCTATTATCTTCTTACGGTGAGCAAGTTAGCGACAATGACTGCGGTGAGCAGTTCATCAGGGTGCGCTAACTTAAAGTTGGATGATATTATAGCTATGATTCTGAGTGAAGTTATTCTCAGAAGAGAATCAAGAGAATAAACTTGTTCTACCTTAAATGTTGAAGGCAAAGGAAGGTCCAATCAAGAGTCAAGGGAGAGATAATGATAAATCAAAATCAGAAGAAAAAAAATCAAACCAAATATCAGAAGGAGGCGTGTGGGAACCGCAACCAAAAGGGGCACTTCAAATATCAATTTAAAGCACCAAAGAAGAACAAGAACCAACAATAAGATGATGATTCAACATGTTTAATTAGTGGGGAGTCTATCAATGGCCAAGTGTGATGTGTTTGAAGTCTTATAGAACCTTTGATTTTATACTCAGGTGCATCTCTTAATTATACACTTTACAAAGAATTATTACACAATTTTATTATAGGGAAGTATAGAAAATTCCATCTAATAGGTGATGAATTGCTTAATATTGTGGGAAAAGGCAATGTTTAATTAGAACTAAAAATGGAACACATTATATTTTATAGGCGATGAGACATGCTCCATACCTCAAAAAAACATATTTTATGAGTCAAATTGATAGTTTTGGCCATGCTACCATTTGGCAGTGGACGTTGGAAAATAGCAAAAGATTAATGATTATGGTAAGAGGAAAAAGGATGGGAACATTGTATATGATTATATAGGATAAATATATATTAATAATAGCAAATAGTGAGAGCTCATAATGGTAGCATCAAAGACTTGGCCACAAAAATAAATATGGAATGATGACTATAGCGTCTAATGGAAAACTTACAAATCTCAAGTCTATTGATTTAGAGCTATGCAAAGATTATAATTTTGGCAAGAAACGAAGAGTCAAATATTCAAGGACTCAAAGGAAAAAAAATTAGGGAAGTTGGAGCTGATACATTCAAATGTTTGGGGATAGCTCCTATTCAATCCCTAGGAGATTCACATTATTACATCATTTTTATTGATGACATAACAAGAATGGTGTAGGTTTAATATGAATTATAAATTTGACATATTTTTTGCTCCTAAGTCATAGCAAGTTGAAGTGAAAAATTAGACTAAGATAAAATTCAAATGCATGAAGTCCAATAAGGGCAGAGATTTATAAAATAAACAATTCAAAGAATATTGCACAATGCATGGGGGTATGCAAGAAACTATAACTAGAAGACCAGAGCAAAATGGTATGTATCTGAGGAACAAAAAGCAAAATGATAGAGCCATCAGCATGAGATTTTTTCAAAATGGTATAGATTTGGGATGCTATAGTCAATATTGTTGCCTATCTAATCAAGAAAGTAACATCAATTTCATTAGGATTTAAGTTCCTTTAAGAGGAATGGCTAAGAAAGAAGGTAATCTATTATTGTTCAAAAGTTTTCTATGTGCTTCTTACATGCACATTGATTTTAATGCAATATTTAAATAAATATAAAAGCAAGAAAATATTCTCTTATCAATTATGGATCTAGTTATTTTGATTATTGAGTTTGGGTTGATAAAAATTGAAATAAGAGGCATAGATGTATCATTTGATGAAAGCAAGCATTATAATAGAAATCATTTAGGATGATTTGAAGCAAAAAAAGGATACTAAGAAAGCTATTAGTGAAGATATCAATGCTAAAGATGTACACATAGTTTCTGAGATCCCAAGTGTTGATATAAAGGCTACAGAGCATGAAGTTCCTATCAAGATGCTCTGGAACGAGTTACTCCACCACAACTAAGATGAGTATGCTGTTAGTTTAGGATCACCCAATTATATTCTATATTGTTATATTGTCTATTACTTAATAAATAGTGGATAGCTAGAATGCATTAATAAGATTATACAAGTTTAAAATTTTATCAACTGTGAACAAGTTATGGAAGAAAAATGAGTTCTCTAAAGAAGATTAAAATATGAGTGCTAGCTCCAATTCTATATGGTAAGATGATTCTACAAAAAATATGGGTGTATCATGCTAAATATAGCATGGTGGTAAGATAAAATATAAAGCAAAATTTGTAATCAAAGGTTTCCAACAACTAGATGGGATTAACAATACTGAGGTATTCGATTCAATTATTAAAGTAACAATAATATTCATCATATTATCATTGAAGATTTACATCTATATTAGTTAGTTGCAAAGACTACATTTTTATTTTAAGTTCTAAATAAAAAAAATTGATCTAGAATAACCTAATGGTTTTAGTATTTCAAGAAAGAAAGGTCTAGTGTGTATATTGTAAAAGAGCTTGTATGAGCTTAAAGCAAGCACCAAGACAATGGTGTATGAAAATTAGTTATTTTATGTTAAAGAAAGGATTCACAAGGTGTGAGATGAATCATTTTTATTACTTTAAGAGGTTTGAAGAGTATTATATCATACTACAATTATTTGTTGTTAACATGTTAGTTGAATGAACAAGCATATAAAAAATCAAGCTTGTTAGTTTAAGGATCAATCATGTTACTTTATGTTAAAGAAAGGATTCACAAGGTGTGAGATGAATCTTTTTTATTACTTTAAGAGTGTTGCAGAGTATTATATCATACTACTACTTTTTGTTTTTAACAGTGAGGTATTACTTCTTCTTTAGAATCATAACCCTACCTTATCTCTCTAGTAATGATGGCACACACATGAATATAAAATAAAAAGAAACCCTAAATTCAACACATAACAACAACACTAAATCAATTAACACGATCATTCCTTGATTTATTTTAAACTTCATTAACTAATTATATGAGATATTTATAAATAATTTTATGCAAATTAATTAACTAAAATTCAAATATTCAATTTTATATACTCAAACTATATGTGCACAAATACAATTAACTTGGATAAATTTTGGGCAACATGTTTGATGCAACATGGAATTTAAATAACCTACAACATCAATGCAAGATTTAAATACATATTTCTAACTCATTTAACATGCAAGTTCTCACAATAATAATATTTTGATTACAAATGAGATCAATACCACTCTATGCAATCCTACAAATTAATACCATTCTACTATGGTCTTTAAGAAAAAGTTGCAGTATAATCCTTTTTCAAGTAAGATAATAATGTAATGAAATAAGAACTAGCATAATTTAAGTAATATAATTAAACTCTAGACATATATATACCTACAAATAGTCTAAGTTCCCTTCTATTGATGCAAAACAATACACTTCAATTAATGAAAATTCGATTGATGTTAATCTTCTTAACATCTAGGAATGATTTGGTCGTGCCTGGGTGCGGTGCACTATGACTTGACTTTTATGAATTTTGACTTGCCATGTGCTTCGACTTGTGTAACTTACACTTTGGCTCAAGATGTTATAACAGTAATGGCTTAAAAAAAAATTTATGTAGGTTCAATAGTCTCTTGTCTCCATGACCTGACACATAAAGAGTTCAGGGGAATATAAACTAGTCAAAATCATCTGTTGGGTTAAACTAAAGTATGAATAGAGATTTTAATAGTGGCAAAAAGTTAAAGGGGCCACATCAAAGTATATAATAGAATAAAATTTGACACAGGCAATAAAGATCCACTAAGTTATTATAAAAGAAATTAAATCAAAGTTTTACCAAAGAAGATTATGTGTACCATGCCAAATTATATTGTTAATTAACTAGATTTTTTGTTTTGAACATTTAAACTATAGAAGAAAAGCACGTCTGTATGAAGGGGTAGTTCTCAAAATTGATTCACACATCCATAATGCCCTACCCATATTTTAAGACATTTGAAGAGTATAATTTAGGGCAAAATGATGTAGCAATATAAATGAGACTTTAACGTATTCATGTACTTATAAATCTTAAGGTAAAGTACCAAAAATGCAAGCTCTTTCACCTACCTAAAACTCATTCACAATCCAAGTCTGAATGTGTAGATGGTTGAGAATTGATTAAGTTCTTTTAACATTAATACACCAAATAAGATGGTATTTTATAGCTTCACATATAGTTAAAATTTAACAAAATATTCTTATAATTATTTCATTCAAGGCTTACAAAATTTATAAGAACATTTTATTATGCTACAGTTTATCCTAATTCTTAGGAAATAATGAGAGGCAGTTAACCATAAGTGTTGGCTACCCTTCAAAGGTGAGTCTTCAATTTTTGGCTTAGAAGATATAAGTTAATAAGATAATTCAGACCAAATTAAAACTATTAATATACATGTCTTAGGTTCCTCAACTTGAAGTGCAGGTAATTTAGGAGCTTTTTTCATTAACCAGAATATTTAGTATTAAATATTCAATCCATTGGCCTGAAGGAATAATGCCTTATTCTCTGATGAGTCTCTCATAGTGCTTAAGGTTATCTAATTTAAAGTTTTTTTTATTTTATACGCTAATCTTGCTAAGTTTATTACAATTCCTTTTGTAATAATAATTAAAATGCAATGGCATAAAAAATTTAAACTAATTCACAGTGATTAGCTCAAAATTTACCTCTCTAAAATCATGTATCAATGAATTTCTCATTGCTGCTATGTCCCATTCATGCTAACCTAATTTTAAGTCTTCACTTGAGGTGTATCCATAAAGAACCAAGAATTGCAATAAAATTCGATGCTTTTTGTTAGACCCCTTAAATTAAATATTAATCTTGGTGGTATACGGTTCCTTGCAATGTATTATCACTATCTAGTTGAGATTTTACATGAATTAGGATCTAAATAGATCCCCAATTTCAGCTCTACTTATTTTTAGACCCAATTCTACTTAAGTCAAGGATTGAGTCTCAATCACCTTTTCCCTATAGCCAAGTTCTACTCCATAGTCTAACCATCTTATGCCACCTTAGATCTTAGGTAAAGATCTAAGGTGGCATAAGATGGCATAAGATTAATATTTAATTTGCTGGTACTTTAAAATGCCTGTACTTTAAAATTAATAAGGTGGCATAAGATGGCATAAGATGGCATAAGATGGCATAAAGATCTAAGGTGGCATAAGATGGCATAAGATTAATAAGGTGGCATAGCTTAAGAAAACTTTCTTTGATATTTCTAAGCCTTGTAAACGCTTGTACTTTAAAATTTTTCTCCTTTCTTTCCTCAAGATCCCTCTAGTTAAGCCTTTTTACTTGAGGTCTCTAGCCATGGAATATTCACCTAAAATTCTAAAGAAATTGGTTAGATGCTTTTCATTACATTCTCTAAATAGAGTAAGAGCTAAAATTGCCTACTCCTTCAACCCCTATAGTTCCAAACTTGATAGCTCTCTATAAGTTGATGTAGCTGGTTGAGCCCATTCTTTGGCTTTGGTCTAAAGAGAACACAACTACTATTGATTTTAAATTTATCATTAAGAGCCTCCTGACATTATGGTGCATTCATTATATATTATTCTATCAAGGTATGTTGAGCTTTCATTTGTTATCTACATATGAGTCCAAGAAAGATACCTGACAGACAGTAATTACACGTTTACACTTGCACGCAAGTGTACGTGGTCTGAAGTAATAATTGGAAGGTAAGTTTCAAAATTTTGCGTCCTCAGGGAATGGTGCGTTTTGTTACTAAGGTGTATCTATGTTTAATAATATTTAAACTAGATGTTTTTGGTTTTTTATTGGCTTCTATTTAATAAATGCAAAAATCTAAATTTAAGATACTATTTGATTAAGAAGGGAGAGTTGGGTCTCCTCCATGTGAATTGTTACGAAATGGTGTTGAAATCTTACTTTTGCAACTTTTCATTCTCTTGTTGCCATGCCAAATAATCAAGTGAGCATTGTATTCCTTAGATTTGTTCTCTAATTCCAGCAAGTTCAAATATCGTGCATGAAATGAGCATACAAGGGTTCTATCTCAGCACATAGATTCTCATGATGTCGCATTCAAAGTATTTTAGTCTTCCTACGTCTTGGTTATCAAAATAGTCTCTTAATTTGGCGATCACATAAGCATTGATTCCCCTAATGCCAATTTAAGCATAGTTTAGATAAGGAATTGAATTCATCAGGCTTCATGGACTATGTCACATCATCCATGAGATCTCAATGAATCCTCTTCCTCCTTTCACGTCTGCTGAGCTACAATGCTCCATTAGTGGGTCTTGGCTCACACACGTTGACCTCTTGACTGAGCGCAAGGTATGGTGCAGTTAAGCTCAAGAACTTCTCACATTGTTCTAAGCATTGACGCACACATATCCAGCTTATGCCAATCGGTGAGCTATGGAGCGCAAGATAGTTATGTTACTAAAGAATCCTTTGACTTCAATCATGAGGTGTTTTACACCGAGAATCCTTGCTTGGCAAACAATATTCACAGTGAGGACCTTTATGCACATTCCTTCTAGGCTTGAAATGTTAGGTTACTTAGCATTATTTCATTCTCAATATTTTTATTATCACAAATTTTCAATCATTCTGCGGCATGTATTCTCAAGAAAGTCTATATATAAATTTGAATGCAGATTTTTATTCATTGCAAAAGGAAGATATACAGCATTATTTGTCCCTTACATTTCACATGACTTCAGCCCAACCGTCCCCAAGTAGGGGTTTAGCCTTCCATTACAGCAGAAATACAAGGAGAAGCATACAAAGATAAGAACCCTTACATGATCTGACTAAAATAAAATCAAGAGTAAAGGTTAGGAGAGTACTAGGAACAACCCTTTTTGGAGTTCTCTTAATTTTCCTTGACCTCCTCTCTTCTTCCCTTCTAGCTCTCTAGTGCAGTCTTTCCTTCCTCATCTTCTAGCAATAAACTCTTCAACTTACCTTGGAGAGGTCTCCTTCCTATTTACGGCAGCCCTCTAATTTTGGAAATTTTTATGTTAAAATCGGAACACTTCTTTAGTCAAGAATGGAGGTACTTATAGAGGAGCCCTCACCTTCCTCCTCTATTCAAATTCTACTAAAAAATCCAGTCATATCTCTATAATGAGTGGAATACTGCCATCTGAATCTAGTCTTCTTGCATGTACTGAGTACTCTTTTGTCCAATTGCAATTAATTGCTATCATCATTCCAAATCCTTTATTTTCTCTTAAGGATTTATATGGTATGAACTTTGTCAGGTGGGGACATATTATTGGTTTAAGGTCTTGTCCAAGCTGGCAGTAAATGCTCTGAATAGATAGAAATTTTGGTGCCTGCTGTAGCGCACTGGGGGTGCTGCAGCGATTGAGTTTCAATTTTTAACCCGCTGTGGCGGGTAAATTAAATTTTCCCGCTGCAACGCACTCTAGTGATTGAGTTTCGAATTTAATGCACTGTAGCGCTCTGTAGCATGCTGTAGTGGGTCACTTAAAATTTCTGTTCCTTCTGCTCAAGTTCCAAGATGATTCCTTGGCACGCTGCAGTGCGCCGTGGCGCATTTCAACGGATTTGCTCCAGGTTCTAGAAATGCACCCTTGGTTATTGTTGTCTGCTTTCTTGTTGTTGGGGCGCACCGTGGCATGCTCGGGAGCGCTGCAGCGCACGGGGGCACGTTGCGGCAGTTTTCTCCAAGATTTGCACATTTACTCCAGATCTTGCTAAGCTTATCATTTTTTCTGAAAATGTCTAAAAATTGATCAAAGTAGATTGTTCTTAATATGGAATTGCATGAATTCTTCCCTTGTTTTTCAATAAATTGTGAACTCATCAAGACACAAGCTAAATCTTCTGTAGACTTGAGCTAAGATCAACCATTTAGTTAATCTAACCAAATTTAGAGCTTAGAAAGCTTACAAATTGATTCAAAGGATGGGTTTAACCCTTCCATAGCATGTCTTGGGCTAGACTGAGGGATTATGATGGAAGATCCATATGATTCCTCTTGAACTTGACTTCGGTACATTTGAGATGAACACATGGGTTAGGGGAGACAAAAGGTGTCTAAAGGATGAGGTTTACTTATACTTAGCCTCATATGGCATGTATTTTGAAATTCAGTGAAAAGGATCCTAGAGTTTCTATCTAATGGGATAGCGCAATTTCAAGTCATAAATTTCCCTTTGCCCTACCTTGATTAGATATTGATTTGAGCTAACCATAATGAAAATAAATCAAAAATAGGCTTCAAAAAAACTCTTCAATGATGGATGATTCACACTTGAACCCATTTGGGCTTGGGTAGGTGAACTTAGCCACTTCAGATCCATGATTTGCCTAAGCAAAACCTATCTAAGCATAACTTAAAAGAAACCTACTAATGGCTAAGTGATTAATGTAATGCTATAATATTATCTACCAGATGCCATGTTATTATAAGAACATGGAGAACACTTTAAGACCTGACAAAAGGGTACTTAGGATATGTTAAATAAGCCACTCCTTTTGGATATTTCTGTAATTGGGTCAACTAGGCTTTGCCAATTTTGAGCCAACCCCCACCAAGGCCTTTGACGAACTAAGAATATGTAGTCTACGTTTCAGCACACGTATATGTGGTTTAAAGTAATAAGAAATGATGAGATCTAGAAATTTATCGTTCTCTGCAAACAGTTTTCAATTTTATTACTAGAGTATACTTAATTTCAATAATGGTTTAGTGATCAATATTGTTTTGGATTAGGTCCTAAATTACAATTTCAAGTTTTTTTTAGTTTTGAAACTATTTTTGGAAGATTGGGGAGAGTTGGGATTTAACATGCAAAGTAATATGGGTTCGTGCAAGTACTCTTTTTCTCAACTTCATATCAAGTCAATTGGAATAATTTTGTTTCTTAATCAAGAGATTTAGTCTTCTCTTGTGGACTTACTAATTGTACTAAATCTTATATATTGCTCCAAGATGAACACTAAAAGTTCAATCTAAGCACATAGATACTCATGTGATTCTTAGCATATCAAATTATCTCTTACGTCTAAGTGATAAAATATACATTTTAGGTTGAATATCACATGAACTTGATTCAACTAATGGCTCACACGCTTCTCCTCTTGGTTTAGCTAAGGAAATGAGCTGCTATGCAAAATAAGATTATGCCACACAGCTCATAGCTCATAGTGCTTTAGGTCCTCATATAAACCAAGAGTGAGTTGTGGAGCTTAAAAAGGTGGCTCTCGGCAAACATGCATCAACTCTTAATCTAGCAAAGGTGATGAGCTGCGAAGCTAAATGAGCTTGTCACATAGATCATAGCTTGACAAGCTCAATTAACTCGCATAAATCTCGAGTGAGCAATGGAGCTCAGAGAATATTAACATTTTTCATGGATCAAATGATCAAGCACTTGTCCAAAGTTGTGCATGGGCTGCTTTCACATGGTGAATGTTGTGACAGACATTTGCGATGTAAATGCTCAAACAGACGCAACGTTTAGGAAAGAAGATCATTAAGCTCTATGAGATAAGCATTTAAATATATTTAATTAAAGATTTGAATAACAAATCAACATTATCCAATTGTTCATTTAAAATATGCAAATATTTCAAGATCTAATTAATATTTCATTGATAAGAAGAGTTCATACATTACATTTATGGCTTTTACATGCTTCTTGCCCAACCCTCCCCAAAAAGGGTTTAAGATGCCATTAAAATAAAAGTATAAGGAAAGCAATAAAAATTTCTAGCATTTGCATGCCTCTTACAAGAAAATACAAGGGATAAAGTTGGAACATGATACTAAGGAACAACTATCGTATTTACCTTAATTTCTTCTTCCTTTAATCTCTTTGGTGCCTTGCTCTCTGTGATTCTCCTCTTCCTTAGCTGCAGCCTTCTCCTCCTTTAGGGTGTGGAACTCTCCTCAATGTTCTTACAAGCTACACTCTAGAACAAGAACTGAAACTAAAATTTGGAACCTTCTCTAAGTCCTTAATTTTTTCTTTTATAACCCTTGCTTCATCCTCCATTCATAAAACATCCAGCCCACCTCCTCCTTGGGAATTGAATTTTTATTTATGTTAAATTCCCTTATTCTCTTAGTAATGAAGGAGTTTTAATGTATTATATCAACTTATTCTATGGGAAGATGGAAAGAATTAAGTCCATTGGTTTTCCAAATGCTGACTAGGAGGCTATTTACAAAGTAGGATTACAGTGGCCGCTATGACGTGCTGTAGCGCCTAGTTTTCTATTGGCAGGTGCTATGGTGTGCAGTAGCACCAAGCTCTCAGGTTATCATCTGCTACGGCATGTTGTCGCACCTATTTCTCTGGAAATTGTCTGCCAAGGTGCGTTATAGCGCTTGACTCTCAGGAATTTATTAGCCTCAGCGCGCTATACGCCCGACTCTCGGGAATTTCTCCACCACGGTGAGTTGTAGCGCTTGGCTCTTGGGTTTATATCAACTAGACCGTGCTGTAGCTCATGTCTCTGGAGTTTATGTCTGCCAAGGTGCACAGTAATGCTTGGCTCTCAAGAATTTATCTGGTACGACGTGCTGTAGCGCCTGGCTCTCGAGATTTCATCCGCTATGGCATGCTAGAGCTCCTACCTCTTGAAAACAAGGGCGATGTAGCGTGCTGGAGTGCGCTCTAGCATGTTGCAGTGCCATCTTTATCCAAATTTCTCTTTTATCTTAATTTTGAGTTCTTCATCCTAAAATACCAAAAATACACATATCAAAGTACCACTAATTCATTGAAAAACATAATTTTAACACTAAATTGCCTATAAGTATTGGGTTCATCAGTCTTACTAGGATGGGTAGTGGTCAATGAAGCATCATTATCCTCCTCTCAATTGTAAAAATATTTGGACAAACATATATTATGAAAATCCATTAGGTACACCTTGATGGTGTAAGAGACAACATGAGACAATATTTTAGAACCATGAAATTTATTAGGTCTAAATAATAAAAGTATCAAGAAAAAATTATTAAATAAAAAACTAAAAAATAATGATCCTTATCTTGAGCAATCAAGGACTTATGGACCCCCTATGCATTAATAGGGTAGGCCAACCAAGGTTGGCCGAAACCTCTATCTTTGAAAATTTAAGGTTTGGATTTTGGCCACCAGAATTTCATTGACTTACTCTCTAATTAGGATCAACCTTGGATCATTAATATAACCCTTGATATGCAAACCTTGGATAACTATGAATGCTAAGTAAGGAAAAGCCTCAAATAATAGCTATGAATAAACTAATATTATAAAATGTATAATATATGCCACATGTATGAGCTTTATGACCTAGCAATCTATAATATACCAACATAGCTTTCTATAACTCAACTATAATAACCTAATATTGTTACCAGTCTTATCAAGCTTAATTAGAGCTTAAAATTGTTATTGGTAAATTCTAAATATTTTAGAACTAAGCCCTGAGAATTTAATGACAAAATAATTAAGAAATATTTTTTTGATTATTTTATTGAAATTAAATACCAAAAAAATTAGGTAAAATATTTTGCCCTTAAACCCTAATTTTGAGAGCTTGTTTGATTTCTTCACATCAAAATATGCTGTTGGTGCATGTTTCATAATTGTTTTACTTGTATCAGTTGAGATAATCATAAAATATAAATTGAATTTGTATAACTATTATAACGATTATATTCGAAACCTAGGAGATCTAGCATTCCTAGGAAGAACATGGAACACCCGATACACCGCATCACAACTATTCAACATTTTCTTAACTTAGATCTACCGACGCTAGATTGGCCAGAGTCCCAGATAAGATCTGATCCATTGGATCGGCCTTAGAATCCTACGACTAAGATTTTTCTGAGCACTGCTCACCTTGTCCCTCGATTGCTCACCAGATCGTCGGGCTCCCCCATACCAACGACTATCAAAGTTGCGCTTCCCACATCCTACCGCCATCTCAAACGGTTACCTTAAGTGGAGGGAATCTCCATTTGGGTCGCCGACGCTTGGTTCCACCCTAGAAGAAAAATCTGGAGGCCAACACCAAGGCTTGACCCGATGAGCCATGTCCTGACCACAGCGAGCTTTCTTGGCTACTTAAGCCCCCTAATATTCTCAATAGAATCTTTTTTCCATTACAAGCTCTTAGAACCCCTAAATTGTTTGCTGAATCCCTCCTTACATAATATTCCTCTCTCAAGTTTGATGCACCCCAACAAGCTTTAGGAACTCTTTTTCGGTGAACTAGTGGATGAAACTCATTATGCTTATGCTCAGGAGGTAGCTGAGACCCTCATGAAGCTGCCAAAGCCATTATTTGAGCTTGGAATCCACCCACAATCACTGCATTTCCCCATTGCCCTCGGTGAAAGGTACCCTATGAACCCTTTTAGGTTCAATCCTCTACTAGAAATTTAGCTTAGTTTAAGCTCTATGATGAATGTTAGAACCCTTAGGATGGAATTAGGAATGATTTCGAATCAAGAATTGAAAATTTCATCGATTATAAGGCCGATATTGGGTCAATTTTCCCAAATTCATGTTTGCCAAAAAATCAATGTAATATATTCAACAATGTGCTCACTTTGACCTTGCATTGTGTTTGATGCACATTTGTGGTGATTGAGCAATGGTACTGAGACCCTCTCAGGAAAATGACCTGTGACTCATTCGGACTTTACAATATTGAATAATGGAACTCAGTCGAGTATGCTTACAGTGATCTAGGTGGGCTCAAGTAATGTGGATAGGTTCGTTTGAACTGCCATGGGATGGATAAAGGGTAGAAGCCATTACCCCCCTCTTTCATTGCATGTGGAGGGATAATTGGCCTAGATCAAACCTTAGTAGCCCTCTTATGGCCAAATAATGTCTCGGTGACCAGCGCAACATGCCATGGGGCTTTTGGTAAAAATTGGTGCACCTAGTCACAATGATATTTTGGGTGCGTCGATGGGAAATAGAGGTGGAAGTTTGATCATATTTGGAAGAACCACGAGTGAGTATGAACAATCATGAGTTTAGCCTACCCATGACCCATACGATTCCAACAAGTGGAATATTACCAAAATGTTCCTAGACTCACCAGTTTCTGTTGACCCGAATGTCAACACATATCTGAATTGGATATCTCATAATCTAAATAAATAACACATATAAATTGATTAAATTAGAACTATAGAGAATTAATATAGAGTGAAGAATGGAATAGTTTGATGAATACAAATAAAAAATATAAGAAATTATATATTATTTTGATCCAAAAAATATGAGAAACACTAATATGAAATTGAATTTAGAATTTAATAAATAAGTTGACTAATCACCCTCTTATTAGAAGTAATCTTAATTAAAGCATATTCTGACTTATAGAGACCTAAATTAGCTATTCAAGGTGTCATTAAGCCCTTAGAAACTAAGGAACCTTAAGATGTAGAAATTTGGAGATTGTTGTGTTTAATTCATAGTCAAATTCTTAGCTTTTAAGTATGGATATTTTAATTGCAATTTTGGAAAATTGTCAAATTATAAGTGTAGACTCCACATTCATCCATATAAATGTTTAGATTATTGATTTTTAGTAATGTGGATGTGGCGCCCCGAACCTTAATCCACAAGATTAGGTCAAGGGGAGGTGTGCCACTCTGAAAAATTGCTCACTTATCCTTAAATTAAGGTAAGATCCTCAATTACTAATAAGGGAAGGATGTGTCCTGAATATATGCAGCAGAATCATTCACTACTAAGTATATATAACCACAGAGTGCGAAAGCAAGGAAATAAAATACTACATCCAATACACCACAATACAAGTAAGGAATCAAAATGTAGCTTAGAATAAATAGTATAGTAAGAAAATATCCATACGAACCTATATTATTACAAACATTACATAAGTTTTAATACAAATCACTCATCCTCACAAGCAGAATAAAAGAGAAGCTAAGCTAAGGATTTCCAGTGGAAGCACAGTCCTCCTCCTGAATCTGATCTTCAGAAGGCTCAACTACCTCGAATAACTCGGAATCTACCATTGTCAGTTTCACAATGATAGGGTCCCAACCAAAGAAAAGAAAAATTTGGTTAGACATATTGTCTAAGTATATTTTAGGCTACTTAAGTTCATCAGTTTAATTATATCACCATTTTACTTAGACTATAAAACAAGCAAAGCATATGGGTGCAACAAGCATATAAAGGAAGGAATAAGCTATAAATAAAGGCATTTATAACTAAGCAACATGTGAGGTAAAGGAACATACCTCAACACCAAAGTTGTGGTAAGGTTAGGCATATAAGTATAAGTAAAGTAAAGGAAATATTGAAAGAAAAGACTCATCCTAAACATGCTTATGATCATATGAAGTATACAGATTTAAAAGAAGGTAATGTAATTATGGTACATATAAGTAAGCAGAAACAAATTTAGCATCTTATAAGTATACAAGTAAGCAAGCAAAGTAAAGTAAGAGATGTCCATTGTAAAAGTAATAGCAAAACAAAAAAGTAAGAATGTAAAGACTGCCATATCAGAAGGGTTGGCCAATTGGGCCATAGTAATTTCCCATAGCTTTTCTGGGCTAAGGAAGAATTCCCATAGCCTTTCTGGCTAGGGCAGAAAAAGAAACAGAACAGAGCAGGTAGAAAATGCACATACAATAAGTTTTAGTTATTTTACTTTACTTCAGTGGCCACATCCAGAAGTGGCTGAGGAGTCATGCACGTCTGTAAGACTGTTTGGGTTCTAACTTAACACAACATTCCTCAATGAGTAATGCTAAGTTATTTCTTATTTCTCCTTACCCCCCCAGTGAAGGTAAAAGTGCACAAGAACTGACCAAAAACTGAACCCAATGCAAATGTTATCCTAATTATTTAATATTTTTATTTTATGCAGCAATATTATCTTGTATGACATATTCAAGGTAATGGCATAGAGTACAGGGAATGCAAAAGCAATAAGTAAATTAATAGTGAGCAAGGGATTCTACTATATACAAGTGATATCTATTATTATCTACTTAATCCATTCTATCTATTCTAAGTTATACAAGTTCAGGATCTCTAATTCCTACTATCAAGTACAACATAAAAACTCAGCTTTATGAGTTAAAGGTAATTAGAATTGATCTAGTTCTAATTTAATTCAATCAATATTACTTATAAGTTAAATAAGTAATCAATATGTCCTATTTTATGAATTTAAATGCTCTAAGCTAAGATTTGATCAAGATCTACTAAAGTTAGGTATTATAAATTAAACACCATGAATTGAGTTTAACTCCAAAGTTAAAGCTTAAGGACTAAGGTTTAAGTCTAATTGTGAACTAATAATCAAGGCAAATCCTATTAAGCATAATCAAGCTTAATAAAATGATCTCTTAGTCTTAATCTAAAATTAGAAGATAAAATAATCATAATTAAAGCATAAAAACTAAAAACTAATAAAACCAAGACTTCATTCATTAAATAACCCATTTACTCAATAAATAAAATCTAACCTAGTATCTATTCCTAATCTTAAGGAAAAGATCCTATGATGAAAGTGTAGATCCTAAGGAAGGTCCTAATAAATAACTTAAGAAGCTTTAGGATTTGATGATAGTTATTACAAATTATCTTCATTTGTTGATCAAATTCACTCAAGGAAGTTAAGGATGGGAGATTGATAAATTTTTTTTTAATTTAACCAATTTATGAGATTACAAATCTAAATTAATTCTAAATCAATTTTACTACTAATTTTCATGATTTAAATGATATTCTAGAGGTTAAGGGCACTTAACCTAAATTTTGGACAAAATGACCATTTTGCCCCTACTTAAGGGTTTAAAATACTACTTTTTTTATTAAGGGCTCCAAATTGGATTCTCTTGATACCAAATGATTTATTGCTATCTAACATGAAGATAGACACTAGGTACTTTAAATTTGGACTAGTATTATCTTATGAGTTCAAATTAAAAATTTTAACCTAAAAGAGAAATTTGGTAATTTTACTAAGTGAAGTTTAACAACTTAGTCAGTTTATTATTATTTACTGTCCAATGATTCTATAGAGTCCAAGAACACTAAATTCTGAGGACTATTAGTTAAGTTATGATCATTTTAATATTATGGGTTAAATATGTAATTTAAGGTTTATAAAGGGGTCAAAACTTAACTTTTCTAGCTGATATCCAAATTCAACAAACTCAGTGGCTATAGCTTTCCTATAACCCACTAAGTACTTTAATTAGGTGTAGACCCAAATTAAACCTAAATTGGTCAAGTTATGACCTAACCAAGTTCAAGGGTGATTAGAGCGAATTAGGGTTTCTCTTAGCCAAAACCTATCTTTCTTTCAGTTTACTATTAATTAGGTTTTTTTGATCTAAATAGTATATTGAATAACCTAATTTAGAGTTCAATTGGCTAAGTTATGGTCAAAATAATTTTTAGGTCATTTAGGATAATTAGGGAAAGTCCTAAAAGTGATTAGTCAACTTAATGTCCAAATAGTAAAAATGAATACTACAAGATTAATCTAGACATTTGCTAGGGTTGTCCACAGATCTTGATGTACTGCCTGCCATCACTTGGAGCTAAATCTACTGTCTCTATCAGATACAATTGATTTCGGGATTCCATGCAGCCTGATTATCTCTTTAATGTAGAGCTTGGCAAGTTTCTCGACTGAGTTTGTTTGACAAATGGGAATGAAATAAGCAGACTTTGTCAATCAGTCAACTATGACCCTTATAGCATCGGCTCCAGACTTTGTACTAGGCAATCCTATGACAAAGTCCCTCGATATATTCAGTCATTTCCATTCTGGAATCTCAAGATGATGAAGCAGACCAATGGGTTCTCTGCCTTAACAAGACTGCAAGTGTGGCACATTGTAATGAAATCAGCAATACTTTTCTTCATTCTAGGCCACCAAAAGTATTTCTTCAAATCTTGATACATCTTTGAGCTCTAGGGATGCACTTGATACCCGGAGTTGTCACCTTCAATTAAAATTTCATATAGCGCACTTCTGAAAGTTTTGCTCTGGACAACGACCACTTTCAATTACAATTTTGAAGTTCAAGTAATCCTCATCCTTTGTTTGAGATATAAAAACATCATTACGGAAGGTTGGCTCTACACTACTCATGGAGATCTTCTCACTTAATAGATCACCATACAAAGGCTTTATGTCCATTTTATGAAACTCTTCTTCTAGTGGGCTAACCCAAATGATGGAATTAAGGGTAGCATGATGGCTAAGCACATCAGCTACAATATTCGCTTTTCCTAGTTGATACTGGATATCTAGGTCATAATTGCTTATCAGCTCCAGCCATCTTCTTTTCCTACAATTTAACTCCCTATGAGTGAATATATACTTGAGACTCTGGTGGTTGGTGAATATGGAACACTGGACTCCATATAAGTAGTGACACCAAATATTTTAAGGCAAAAACAACTGCTACAAGCTCGAGGTCATGGACAAGGTAGTTCCTTTCATGAGTCTTCAACAGGCGGGAAGCATAAGCAATGACCTTCCTATCTTACATTAGTACAGCACCCAAGCCTACCCTAGAAGCATCGGTATAGACTTGGTAGTTCGACCCTTCTTTAAGAAGAACTAGAATTGGAGCAGAGGAAAGTGCATCTTTTAGTGCTTGAATTGCTTCTTCAAGGGCTAGAGACTAGTCAACTGGTACAGCCTTCTTGGTTAATTTGGTCAATGGAGAAGCGATCTAAGAAAAGACTTTAACAAATTTTTGATAATAACCAGCTAATCTCAGGAATCTTTGAATATCAGTTATTGTTTTGGCTGAATCCAATCTTGGAGGGCGCTGACCTTATTCTGATCAACACTAATACTCTGGGCATCTACAATATGCCTCAGAAAAGCTATTGAATCAAGCCAAAATTTGCATTTGGAATACTTAGTATAAAGCTCGCAGTCACGAATTCTCCCAACACTGTTCTTAGGTGGTTCTCGTGCTACTTTTTGCTCTTGGAGTAGAACAGAATATCATTGATGAAGATGATGATGAACTTATCAAGGTAGGGTTTAAGAATATGCTGCATTAGGTCCATGAATATTAAGGGTTCATTTATTAACCCAAATGACATTACCAAGAACTCATAGTGCCATAACGAGTCTTAAATGATGTCTTCTCAATATCTGAGTCTTTGACTTGTAGTTGATGATATCCCAATCGCAGGTTGATCTTTGAAAATACTTTAGCTACTGATAGCTGATCGAATAAGTCATCTATACGAGATAACAGGTATTTGTTCTTAATTGTAACTTTATTCAGCTCACGATAGTTGATACATATACGCATCAAACCGTCATTTTTCTTCATGAACAGTACCGGTGCTCCCCATGGAAATGAACTAGGTCTGATAAGACCCTTCTCTAGTAGCTCCTACAATTATTTATTTAGCTTTAACAGTTCCTTGGGCGTAATACGATAAGGGGCTTTGGATATGGGTTGGGTTCCAAGAATTGTATCTATTGCAAATTCCACTTCTCAAGTGGGTGGAAGACTAGGTAGATCTTTGGGGCAGACATCGGGGAATTCACCAACAATAGTATTTTTGGCTATGGGAATGTTATAATTATTTTCAACTAGTATTGTTACTATGTAAGCTCTACAACGCTTCTTTACTAGCCTCTTGGCTTCCATGCATTAATTAATGAGGCTCGGGTACTAAAGCTGCCGATGAATAATTTAGCTTGATTACCGCTGCATACAGACATAAAATACATGTCTGCGCTTGCACGCAATTGTACGTGGTCTGAAGTAATAAGTGAAAATTTAGTTCAGATATTTATCGTCCTCAGGGAATGGTAGTTTTGATACTAAGTTGTATCATTTTTTAATAATGTTTAGAAGATTAATTTTTAGTTTAAGTTAGTTCCTAAATTAACAATGCAAATTATCTTATGGTAAGATACAATTTGTTCAAAAGAATAGAGTTGGGGCTTCATTGTAGTACATATAAGGACCTAATGTTATCATTTTGTTATTTAAATATTTAATTGATTTGTCCATGCCTTCTTCAATCAAGTAACACTATTAGAATAGGGGTTAACTTCCAATTACAACAGGTTCAGATTTAGTGCAATAATGAGAACTCCCTTTAGGGTTCTACCTCAGCACCTAAACTTTTTTAAGATCATAGTTTAAATTTATCTTTGATTTCATATGTATAGGTTACCAAATATATTCTTTTAATTATTATATCTCACAAACATGATTTTCATCAACATTGCATCATGCGCTTACACATGCGGTTTAGTTAGATGAGAGGATGCATTGACTCAATGGACTATATCACATCATCCATTGGATTTCTAATGTCCTCTCATCCCTTCTACTTTGTAGAGCAGTAGAGCAGTAGAGTAAAATTGATGGGAACTTGGTTATCAAGCATCAAATCTTTTGGTAGAGCTCTTAAGGAAAGGTGCAAGTGAGATTTGAGAATTTGTTACATAGTTCTCAGCTCTACTTGCATTACTTTCCTTGCTCTTGTCTAATTGATGAGCTTGGAACTCAAGTTCTTTTATTAAATGATAATTCATTTAAGTTTTATTTTTAGCAAAATAAATTGATAAAGTTTCATCCAGACATTCTTTCACAATAATAATAATAGGCAGTTAAATAGAAATTAATTTAATTCATTCAACATCTCCATTACAACACCAATACAGCTTATATTTTCCTACAACTACATCCTAATCCTCTCCAAGGAGATTTAGCTTTCCATTACTGAATAAATAAAAACATACATGCAAAAGGAAGTAAACCTTGACATTAGTTTATAGCAGAAAATAATCAACTAGAGTTTAGGAAAAGTACTAGGAAACACCCAGAGGTTTTCAAGTGTTCTCTTAATCTTCATCCTGCACTTCTACTTGACTTCTCCTCCTTTCCTTTGATGTCTTCTTCTCTTCACTCTTCACAATCTACTGCTTTCCCCTTGGAGTGTTCTCCTTTTTTTTCTTCCTGTAGCCTCTCCTTTTAATCTTTTGAATATTAAAATTTGGAACCCTTATTTGGTCTAAAATTGGCCTTTAAATAGGGGAATTTTCATCCCCATGCATTAATCTCAAATGACCCTTCATCTTCTTCTACTTCAATGCAAGCAATTTATTTTATTCTGCTTAGTCTCTTTGGTTTCATCGGCATTATTATTTAACTCAGGTTTCAAGAGGCAGGGGAAAGCCAAAGGTCTCAATTTGTGGCCTTCCCTATGCTGCATTCAATGCAGATTCTAGAGCTTTCTATAACAGGCACTGTGGCGCACCACAGTGCGCTATGGCGCTCTGTAGCAGCCTTGATCCAATCACTATTTCACCATGGCGCGCTCCAGTACCTGAAGTTCAAATACTGTTCCACTGTATATTTTAATAGTTTACCTTGAGGCTATTGCTTTTCCGCTGTGGCGTGCTAAAGGTGCGCTACGGTGGTTAGACTCTCGTGAAAGCCAAATAGTAACTGTTCAATTAACTCACATAAGGTTTTCAAAAATAATTAGAAATTCTATCATGGCACACTGTTAAGGTTAGACTATCGTGAACGTGACGGAATAGTAATTGTTCAATTAGTTCACATAAGAATTTTCATGATTAATCAGATATGTCACCATGGCGCGCTATGGCGGGCTGCAGAGTTTTGTCCCAAGTCAGTATTAATCCTTATAGGCATAGCGCGCTGTAGCGGTTAATCTTACAGGGAAGCAGATTGGCACCGTTCAATTATTTCATATAACATTTTAATATTGCTCCCAAAAAATTACGCTGAGGCCCGCTGGGCGCGCTGCGCAGTCTTCCTTCTAGGCCTTCAGGTACACTTCCAGGTGAGGGAATTTAGTGGACCATTATGGCACGCTGTGGCGCGCCACAACTTTTTTATCTATAATTCATTACTTTAGCTCAGGCTTCCCCTTTTCTTCATTCTTCCTGAAAAAGTGTAAATTCTACTCTAAGTATACTAGTTTATATGATGTTTTGAATATTCTTAACACTAAATTTTGCTATAAATTTAGATATATCACACCCCCACACTTAAATTCTTGCTCATCCTTGAGTAAGCTCACTAATGATTTTTTGAATTTTTTAGTTAATGGATTCAATGTGAGATGTCAATGTGATATGTTTTAGTCACTAAGTACTGCTCTAGATTAATGTGACTTCAAATTTACAACCTCTACTACCCTCCTCAATCAAGCTCCAAACTCTAGTTCCAATCTCAAATGTTCATGCTTATGTCTTCATTATGGGGGGGGGGGGGGGATAATTATCTTAGAATTTCAAACCTTAGTTAAGCATTTGGTGAGTGACAAGGGTGTTGTGTCATGTGTGCCCCTTCTCATGATTCACATGGAACATTTTTATATTCTTAGGAGAGATATTTTTCTTCATCCTAAGTTCTCAATGGGGGGGGGGGGGGATAATTATCTTAGAATTTCAAACCTTAGTTAAGCATTTGGTGAGTGACAAGGGTGTTGTGTCATGTGTGCCCCTTCTCATGATTCACATGGAACATTTTTATATTCTTAGGAGAGATATTTTTCTTCATCCTAAGTTCTCAATTTTTAAACTTGGACGAGATATTTTTCATTATCCCTATTTATTTTTATTTTTTTTTGAAAATTCGGCTTAAGGGAGAGATATTTTTCTTCATCCCTTAATTTTGTTTCTTGTGATCATTAAGTCCTACAAGAGCCTAGTACACTCATTTGTTCACTCACCCCTTGCCATCTTAGTTTTAATTTCTTAAGTTTCCTCACCCCCACACTTAAACCTAAGCACATGTTCATTTCAAATTATTGGAAACTATATCTCACTAGAGCCTTAAATTTAATTAAGAGGTGCAGGATTAAAATGTTGATTTATCACCTTGATTTCAATCATACTAGTGTCTTTAATATACACATTGAACTTAGTATTGAATCCAAGAAATAATTATGTTCAGAAAATTTAACTTTTAAACACAATCACAACAATGATGAGGGTGCCAAAGATCCGAATTTTATTTTATTGAATTGGAAAAATAAAAGAACAGAAATAAAGATGAAAACTAAAATTAGAAAACAGCAAAACAAAATAGTACAACCTTATTAATCATTATGCTCATTATCATCTTCCTCATCCACATCCTTATAAGTGTAATCTGCTGGCCAGTCATGGTACAGGATGGGTTCTCCGACAGGGGGCACGGTAGCCTAGACCCGTCCGGTCCTCCACGCAATCTCCACTCTTAGAACATTGTTCTGAGAGCATCATGGAATTCTGTTTAGAATTCGTGCTGCCGAGTGGCTTCACCATTGATGAAGCACATGACACGTGCTAATTAAATTCCCAAATCTCATTGATGTGCGTACATACATGACATCAATTTGTCCACTGTGGTCCAGCCAGTGGAAGTTGAAGCTTCGCCTACTTCTCCCCTCCTCTTCTTATCTCGCACCCCCTCTTGGGGGCGGGTGCTCAAGTTGGTCAGTTCTAGAGGAGCACGAGGCGGAATCACGATGTCGAAAGAGAGGATCTTAACCACTGGATCTTCACATATACCTGAAATGAGTGACCCAAAAGCAAGAGCAGTGCAAGGCCAAGTCAGGGCATTCCAGAGCTTCTCCCTTATAATGCTAGAGATGTGAATATCTACATCTCATTGTAATGCGCAAAGGAGAAGCGCCTGTGATCGGGTCACCTCGCTGAGATGCCTAGAGGACACAACAAAGCTGGAGACGAATACATGCCAAGCATTGCTCGACTATGTTAGGAGTGCTCGAGAAATGTCTGTCAGGTTTCCCCTCCATCCCGCATCAGTGCGGATGATCTCCCTCACAATTGCTGTTGGGTCATATTTGGAGCTTATAAGCTAGAAGTAGGAGTAGTCATCTACCTCTCTTAACAAATACAATCTTTCAATTTCCCTGCTCCCAAACTACACACCCTTACTCCTCACAAAAATTTTATGCCCAACTGCGTTGATAGTATTGGCATAAACCTCCTACATGATAAAGAGGTAAGTTGGGCCTGTGGGACTCACCATCTGCTCCCATCCTCTGTTTATGACTTGATCAGGGTTCACAGGGTATGGGAGCCCAAATCCCTGTCCTATGATTAATTTCTGCTTGATTATCACTTGGTTGAAGCATTGTTTTGCTTCAACCAAAGTGAATCTCTTCTTGTTAAAATCCCCACCAGCTGTGGGGGCAGTCGTTCGCATGCTTGCTGTTGATTTCTTCCCAGACGACATTTCTCTTTTAATGTTTAGAAAGAAGGAGAGATAGAGAGAAATGATAAATTGTTAGCAGTTGGAAGAAATAAGAGTAGAGGTGCTTGAATTCTCAAGGAGGTGCAGCCTCATACTCCCCTCTCACAACCTTTTATAGCAATGGCAAGAAAAGATTCTGGATACTTGGATTAATATCACTTATGGCACTTGAATTTATGGTCAAACCTAGTCTTAATGTATGCCATAAGTGTAATTATAGTTTTGGTCAAAAATGTGGAAAAATACAGCTTTTCCAGCACTTACTTTTTAGTTTTAAGGTCCCGAGGCACGCTGTAGCGTCTTTGACTACCTTGAGAATCCAAGGAAGTAAATTTCAGCTTCAGCTGGAAACCTTATGCTGCAGCATGCTATAATGCACCAGAGCGTGCTGTGGCGCCTTGGGACATTTTGTGCTGTGATCCGTCTGCTATAGCACGCGGTAGCGGTAAAATCCGCTATGGCGCACTGCAACGGATAAATCCGCTGGGGCGCACTGCAACGGATAAATTCATTGGGGCGCTCTGCGGCGGCTTCTGAGCAGAAATTCCTGTATTTAAATTTAGTCCATAATTTTTCCACAGTAAAGGTTTTGGTTTTTTATTAATTTTAAACTACTCCTAAGTGCAAAAAATCAAATAAAACAGAATTTTGGGTTGCCTCCCATAAAGCACTTGGTTTAATGTCGTCCACCATACACGTTTAGGATCAAATTGGATTTAAATTCAGAGGTGACTTCTTTATCCATATTTTTAATTTAATTGAATGAGCACCAACCGAAGTTGGGCTCAAACTCATAATTTCATCATCTGGAGGCATCTTAGTGATTAGTAGAATTAGCTTTGCTCACAATCTCCCCCTTACCTTCTAGCTTCATGTTAGCTCTTTTCAAATTAGCCTTTGTAATTTTTTCTTTAAACAAAGAAAGCATCAAATCCATAATTTCTTCCAAGCCATTCACTCTCACAATCATCAGCCCTTTTTCTACATCAATTATCGCTATACATCTGACAAAGAATGGTCTCCCAATAAAGATAGTGGAGTTTTCCCCCCATCTATCCCATTCACACACAACAAAGTTTGCAGGAATCACAAAACTTCCTATTCCTACTTGAACATTCCTCACAATTCCAAGGGGAGTTTGAGACTCTAAATTAGCAAATTCAAGAATTATAGGCATTTCTTCCATCCCTTATGTGTAATGGCATAACATTGATGAAATTCCCTAGATCACACAAGGGATCTAAAAGGACTACACCCTCAATGATACATGGAATATTCATTCTTCCAGGGTCCACTCTCTTAACTGCTATTTAATCTCCTTGTATATTCCCAAAAGAAATTTCCCTAGTTTCTCTTCCTTCACTCTCTTCAGTGGGGTTATGTTCCATGCACTTTATTGTTACCGTGTCTACGTTGATCACACTCACCGTCTCTCTAGGATTTAATTCAATCGAGCTTGGGAGCATTCATTGCTGACGAGTAGATAGCTGTTTGGAAATTTGTCCGAATTGGACTTTAATATTCCTAAGAGACACCTCAATTCAAGAAATTGAGGTTTCATGCTGGTTTATGGTCATCTCAGTCCTTTTCATAAATTGCATGGTTTCAATTTTAAAAGCCCAAAAAAATTCTTTTAGCCTGGGTTCCTGCTTACTAATATGAGTGGACTTATTAGAAATTTTTGGGTTGGCTTATTTTGTTATTGAGAGTTGTAATTTCCTTGTGAATTTCCCTCACTCCAGGAAAAGTTTGGATGGTTTCTCCACCTTAGATTGTATGTATTTGAGTAGGGGTTGTTTCTCATGAAGCTTACTTGTTCAATTTGTGAAGGAGCGAAGGGGTTGTTCAAATTACAGCACTCGCTATTGTGGTTCCCTCCACACAACTCACAATTCACTTTATGAATGATGCTCATATTCAAACTCTGAATTTTATTTGTTAATAATTTGACTTCCCTTTGTAGGGAGGCCAATTGATTCATCTCATTCAGGTTATTTACCTTCTTTTTATTTGAAGTAAGTCGCTCAGTCAGCCATTGATATGCATTATTCGCTATTTCCTCCAGGAGATCAAAGGCCTTCTCTAGGGTCTTACTACTCAAAGAACCACCTACGGTTGCATTAATAAGTGTCCTTGTAGGTGCATTCAATCTATTATAGAAAATCTACACTTGCATCCACAAGGGGAACCCATGATGCGGGCAATTCCTTAAGCAGCCCTTAAAGCATTCCCAGCCTTCATACAAGTTTTCTCCATTTTGCTGAGAAAATTTTGAAATCTCATTTCTCAGCCTAACAGTCTTTGTAGGTGGGAAATAGTTAGCTAGGAATTTCCTAACTAAGTCATCCCAAGTTCTAATGGACTTACTAGGTAGAGAGCTGAGCCAAATTTTTGCTCTATCTCTCAACGAAAACGGTAACAATCTTAACCTAAGGGCATCATCGGATAATTCATTGAATCTAAAAGTGTCGCATATTACCAGAAATTTGAAATATACGCACGCATTAGGGTCATCTGATGCTAGACCACTGAATTGGTTGTTTTGGATCATATTTATAGTTGATGGTTTGATCTTAAAATTGTTCACCTCAGTTGGAGGTCTAATTATAAAATTTGGGACTCCTTCTACAGTTGGAAGCGCATATTCTCTAATGAGTATTCTCCTAGCGTTTACTACTGGCTCTACAGGATTTACCTCTAAATCTTCTATTTGTGCTTGTTGTTAGTTTAGGACTACTTGTTCTCTCATAGCTCCAAGGTATGTTCTATCTATTTCAAGATCGAAAAAGGTTTCTGAAAGATTTCTCCTACTCATGCAGTTTAAAGATTACAGCTAGTGAGAACAAGTCACAGCAATCAGGTTTAACAATATAATTCAGCACATAAAATGATCAGCAGATAAAAATTCAGCAAACAATAAGATGCAGTAAATTTCAACACAAGTTTTAGTAAGTTTCAATTTTCTAACAGCAAATAAAAACTAAAGCAAATCTAAATTTACACTAAAGTTAGCTCATATATAATTATAGTAACTAAAGATTATAAGCAAAGTTAAGTAAGATCTAAATCACTATTTAATTGAAGATTGTACTCAATACAAAACAAAAACTGCTCTCTGGCAATGGCGCTAAAAACTTGACAAACGTAAAATACACGTCAGCACTTGCACGCAAGTGTACGTGGTCTGAAGTAATAAGTAGAAGTTTAGTTCTGAGATTTGTCGTCCTCAGGGAATGGTGGTTTTGATACTAAGTTATATATTCTTCTGATAATGGTTATAAGATTGATTTTTAGTTTGAGTTAGTTCCTAAATTAATTATATAAATTACCTTAGGGTAAGATATGATTTGTTCAAAAGGAGAGAGAGGGAGTTTCATTATAGTACTTGTATGGACCTGGTGTTGTCACTTCATTATCTAAATGTTTAAATCACTTTGTCCATGCCTTCTTCAATCAAGTGAACATTGATAGAATTGGTGTTAACCTCCAATTACAACAGGTTCAGATTTAGTGTAACAATGAGAACTCCCCTTGGGGTTCTACCTCGGCACCTAAGCCTTTATGAGATCGTGGTTTAAATTTATCTTTGATTTCCTACGTCTAGGTTACCAAATATGTTCTCTTAATTGTTAGATCTCAGAAACATGATTTCCATCAACATTGCATCATGCACTTGCACACGTGGTTTAGCTAGAAGAGAGGATATTTAGGTCAATGGACTGTGCCACATCATCCATTAGATTTCCAATGTCTTCTCATCCCTTCTACTTTGCTAAGCAGCATAGCAAAATTAATGGAAACTTGGTTCACAAGCATCAAATCTCTTGATAGAGCTCTTAAAGAAAGGTGCAAGTGAGCTTTAAGAACTTATCACATAGTTCTCAGCTCTACTTGCACTACTTTCCTTGCCCTTGTCCAATTGATGAGCTTGGAACTCAAGTTCTTTTATTATTTGATAATTCATTTAAGTTTTATTTTTAGTAAAATAATTTGACAAAGTTTCAATGCGGCATTCCTTCACAATAATAATAATAAACACTTAAATAGAAATTAATTTAATTTATTCAACATCTCCGTTACAACACTAATACAACCTTACATTTTCCTACAACTACATCCCAACCCTCTCCAAGGGGATTTAGATTTCCATTACTGAATACATAAAAGCATACATGCAAAAAGGAAGTAAAAATTGACATCAGTTTACAACAGAAAATAGTCTAATAGAGTTTAGGAAAAATACTAAGAAACACCCAGATGTTTTCTAGGGTTCTCTTGATTTTCCTCCTGCATTTCTACTTAACTTTTCCTCCTTTCCTATGATGTCTTCTTCTCTTCAGTCTTCACAGTCTGCTACTTGCCCCTTGGAGAGTTCTCCTTTTTGTCCTTCCTACAACCTCTCCCTTTAGTCTTTTGAATATTGAAATTTAGAACCCTTCTTTGGTCTTAAATTGACCTTTAAATAGGGGAATTTTCAACCCCATGCATTAATCACAAATGACCCTTCATCTTCTTCTACTTCAATGCAAGCAATTTATTTTATTCTCCTTAGTCTCTTTGGTTTCATCAGAATTATTGTTTAACTCAAGTTTTAAGAGGTAGGGGAAAGCCAAAGGTCTCAATTTATGGCCTTCACTATGATGCATTCAATGCAAATTCTGGAGCTTTCTGTAAGCTTATTCTGTTCTGATACTCCTTCGACATACCTTCCATACCGTTGGCCAAATCGGAAGTCAAATTCCCATGTGAACTCAAACCATCTAAGGTACTCCTATATTGATATTTTCAATATCTATTGATTCAGTTAAATCATGTTCTATTAGTTTAGTTGAGTAGTCATTCTAAGAAATAAAATGAAGTTGTTGAATGATAAGTTAATCTGATTATCTATTAAACTATATTTTTCTTAAAAAACCTCATTGAGCTTGATGATCGCCTTATTTAGAATTTGTGCATTCTTTAGCATTCACGTCGTGAATAAATGTGACATCATTCACTGAGCAAAACTTCTCGTACACAACTTCTAAACAAAGGCTTGATCATCTGAGCCATGAGAAAATTATGAAAAAATCTTTGAGCTCTATAGCTCAATTTATAACTCTTGGAAGAGGAATGTTAGGTAGTAGATGGGGTGACATAGTTCACATAGGCCATTCCTAACTCTTGGCTAAGGTATAGATTTGATGCATGTGAGATGATATTCATCTATAGAGATCTATTGCTCACCCTTAATTTATGTGAGATAATAGAGCGTGTTAAGCTATGAACGAAGTTACATAAGCTTATTTAGATTTGCAGCTCATTATCTTAGCTAAATTGAGAGTTTAAGCATGCGAGCCATAAATAGAGTCAAGATAGAGTGATCATAAATTAAATATGGTCTTTATTACTTAGACATAAGAATTTATTTCATTCATAAAAGGATTGCAAATATATCTATGGCTGAGATTGAACCCAAGTGGGTTTATATAAAGCACTAGATCGGATCATAGCAATTCTAATATCTAATTGTCAAAGTTAGATCTCTTGATTATAGAATAAAAATTAGGACAACTATATTATGACATGACATTAAGAAGAGAATATTTATGCACACCTATATCATGAACTACATGTTTGAATCCTAACTCTCCATAATTTTCCTCAACTAATTAAACAACTATTTTAATTATATTTTTTAAATTATTAGGAAAAGATCTTCAGTTGTTGACCACTTAAACATTATTGAAAGGTTATATACTTTAGTAACAACACACACTATTCCTATAAGATGATAAAGCTCTGGATCTCACTATCCTATATTATTTCAAAAAATGTACACTTACATACGAATGTAGATTACGTAATTAAGGTCTTTTAGTAAGTATTATCACACATGGAATCGTTGTTACAAGTGTGAAAGACTAGGACATGTATTCTACCATTGTAAGCATTTAAAAACACTGGATGGAGTTCATATTGATGTTCCTCATTAAGACCAAGTGTTCAAGCCTACTCCTTTGAACAAGCAAGCATCAAGGTTGGCTATGATGCCATCATCTCAAGCTGAATCCCCTGCACCAGAAAGGGTTCAACCAACAGCACCTCGAGTACTAGTTTAGAACTAGCAGAAGGGACAAAATAACAATAATCAGTAAGCCACCCCTGCAATAGTATACACCTTAACTTCTATCACGATTTCATAAGACAACAGAATGGTTTTTGGTGCACATTTAATTCATTTGCATTTTATTTCACAACTATGTGTTACTTATAATGCAATTAGTTAAGCTTTTGTAAAATCTCCAATTTATGAACCATGTATTTTTTTATTGGAACTTCAAAATGAGCCTAACTAAAATCTTATATTGCAATGATAAAGCCTGCAATACACTTTTTGATACTAGAGCGGGTCATTAATTTGTTCTAAAAGATTTTCTAAAGTGTTGAACTCATCTTACTATAAGTTGGCAAAGACTCTAAGCATTTGGTTACCACTTGGAGCTCAGATGTATGCTCACAAATTCTGTGTTGTGGGTATTCCCATGAAGAACCATATTCATGAAGCTAAACTAGTTGAATTACTTATTGCAAAATATGACATCATACTAGGTATGAATTGGCTTTGTAAGTAAAATGCAATTATCAATTTTCAAAAGAAGATGTTTATACGGTGGTAAGCTAGAAACTTTCGTAGAAACATTAAGCACGCAAGCATCATTAATTAATGTGACAAAAGCAGGAAAGTCAATTAAGAAGGATGTACTGTCACTTTGATGGACGATAAAAAGGAGAATTCACGAATCTATGATAATCGGGTAGTTAAAGAATATGCTGACATTTTTCCCGAAGATATATCTGGATTATCACCCAAAATATGTGAAATTTTCAATTTAGTAGAACCCTGGAACTCAATGATGTATAGCACAACCACTAGTTGGACATCAATGTGTAATGACGCGTGACTATACTATGAGCCTAACAACTTAAGGATATGTTAATTTTCTATTTATTTATCTTTTGTTGTATTTTTATTTTTGTTATGCATAAGAGCTTAGTGCAATGATATGTGATGAGCATGAGGGTAGTAAGTAAGAGTTGATTGATCTCTTATAGTAAAAGACATTTTAGTCCTTATGAGGAGGTAAATTTGTAATATATTTATAATTTTTATTGTAATTTAACATGCCTTATGTGACTATAAATAAACTTCAAATCTTTTATATAAACAGACAATTGAATGAAGTCTTCTTAGAGAAGTTTGGCTCGAGAGTCTTGGTATTGGTGTGGATAACCGAAACCCCATTGTTGTGCATAATCTATTGTCTCGAGGGTGTGTATAATTTGAAGGGATCAAGGTGTGTATAATCTTAATCAAATAAAAAATATATTTTTTTTTCTATTTTCTAGTTGTTCAAGTTATCAATCTTTCATCTCCATTTTATTTTGCCAAAATCTACTTTTGTTTTGTCCATGAAACACCCCTCCAACGAAATCTACACAAATTTTGACACCCTCACACTTTATTGCACATAACCCACTCAAACGGCTACCAAATTTACCATAAAAATATTTCTTCGTTCTCTATCGTTCCCATAAACATCTTCCAAATGTTTCGTTCAATTCTGATTTCATTTAACCCACCAAACGACTTCCGGAATTTGAACCGTCACTTGCGCACACGTAATCATATTTCTTTAACTTTGAGCCGTCGTTTTTGGTATCTGTGCGATGTTTTCAAACCTTAGTGCAAAATGAAATATCATTCTACTCATTGAGAGCATTCTATAGTAATTTTTTCGATTTTTTATTTTATTTTCCGGCGGCGACTTCTGTTGTTGCTTGCTCCGCCATCAGCCGCGTCAATACCAATCCACCTTTCCAAGTAATCATCGAACCTTGCTCGATCCACCCTAATCCGTCAACCCAACGTCTCCTCTCACCGTTGTCCATGCTGCCGAATTATTGGCCCCGCATTTTTTTAAAAAAAGCGAGCAAAAAAAAACAAAACAAAAAGAAAGAGCAAAAAGAAAAATCAAAGAAAAAAAAGTGAAATAATTTGAGAAAAAATAAGAAAATAAATATTTTTTTTATTGTTAGACTGTTGTTAGTTATGTTGGTTTTTTAATAAAAAAAATTATTACTATTATTATTACTATTAATAATATTATTACCATTATTACTATCAATTATTATTATTGTTATATTTATTGTTATAATTAATATAAAAAAGAAAAAAAAACGTGAAAAGAAATTTTTTTATGGCGCCCGCACACGAGGGTGCACGACTTCGTCACGCCGACTACTAACGCTCCGCTCCGTTCTTCGCCGTCCAAGCTCAAGTTTGTACTATTGGCGAACAGTTCACCAATCACAATAATTTTAATGTGCTTTTAACACTTTGTCACGAAGGATGATAACCAAATGCATTGCAAAATCTTCATTGTGATTGGTGATCTGTTCGCCTTTCGCTGAGGTACGTCTGATCTGAAGATTAGTAGATTGTAAATATTGGATCCTTAAATAAACTTATGGTCTAATACATTTGATTGCAAATATTTATATGATTTGCATTTGGTAAGCTTTGTACATTAAATCTACCTTACCTTCATCGGTAACAACTCGTATAAGAATAAGTACTACACATAAAAAAATAGAAAAAAAAAGAATAATAATCACCCAAGTGCAATCTCAATATCAAAATGTCTATTTTAAACATCATTTTGCTAAATTTAATTTGTGGTTAATTGTGAGTATATTCAAAATTATTTTAGCTTTATATTGTAACTCGCTTTACTGTGAAAAATCAATCTCATTAAAATGCCAGTAATGAAAAACCAAGGAAGTTACTAGGGAATTCTTGAAAATGAGCTAAACCAAAGAGTGCAAGTCCTAGAAGATCATTGGGTAGATTAGAGAACCAACTTCATCAAATTGTTATAACTTTTAAAGGAGAACCACAAGCTCATACTGAAGCTAATCTGAGTCAATCCCATTGTCGACAATGATCACCAAATCCTTCTTGAGTAGATCAACATGACTCTGAGATTCTGAGAAATTCAAATTATATAAGAGTTTGCATTCCTAGAGATGAGATTGATATGGATGACTTTGGCGATGACAACTTTTATGGGAGGGGATAGAGACTTCCAAGAAAGAATTAGGATAGAACCTCAACCTAGGGGAATTATTAGGCATGGAAGTAGAGAATAAGATAAGCTTGACCTTGACCCTAAGAGGAGAATCAAGGTTTAAGCACCAAAATATGATGGCACCCATAATCTTGATAAAATCTTGGATTATATGTGACAGATTGTAAATACACATCTGCATTTACACGCAACTGCACATGGTTTGAAGTAATATGAGATGGTGAGATCCCGAGATTTATCGTCTTTATAAAACGGTGTTCATTTTGTTACTAAAGTTTACCTGAGTTCACTAATGTTTAAATGAGATTAATGGTGGCTGATTTTTGGTCCTAAATTACTCAAGTTAAGGATTCTTGTTTATAGAATATTGTTTGATTAAAATAGGGAGATTTGGGTTTTGTATGCAATTACGTAATGATTGCACGCTAGTACTCTTCACTTCAAGTTAATGTCAAGTGAATTGGATGGAATTTCCTATTTAATTATCAAGAGATTTAATCTTCTATAGAGTATCCCTTAAATATGCTTAAATTTTATATAGTGCTCAGAAAGGAACAACTGTCACGTTCACTCTTGATACTTAGACATTCATGAGATCTAATTTTGATGAATTCACTCCTGACATCTAAGTGATGAATTATTAAGTTGATTTGAGCATGTCATGAACTTAACTCCATCAATGGCTCTCATGAGTCTACTTTTAGGTTTAGCAAAGGAATTGAGCTGTTAGGCTTCATGGGCTTATGTCACATCACCCTATAGCACACAATGCTCTAAAATCTCGCATAAACCTAAAATGAGATATGGAGGTCTATTGATGTGTCATCACTTTGATTTAGCAAAGGTCAATGTGCAATGGAGCTCAATAAGGCTTGTCACTGAGCCCTATTGACCTCACATAAATCAAGTGAGATCAATAGAGCTCATAGATTAATATTATAACAACCCAAGTTGTTACCTAAGCCAATTATGACTAATCTAAGTCCTAATTTTGATCTTAGTGCACTACTTAAGTCATTAGGAGTTCACCACCAAGATTTAGTCCAAATTATGAGTCAAGTGGATCAAACCCTAGAATTCAACCTAATTATTTTGACCTCGAATCAAAAATCGGACTTCACCATTGCACTTATTGCCCCAAATTAGTTTGGAGTGATATTTTGGTAGCAATCAGAAGTCGTCAAAAATCTGTCAAATATTTTAATAATATTTAAATGCCCCAAAAAATTGGAAAATTAAAAATTCGTCATTGCGTTCCTCACCCCTCATTTTGTTATGGGTGAATATTTAGAAATTTTTTTGGGAAAGGATTTAAATATTTAATTTAAATAAATAAATTAGTTTTATTTTTTTATTAATTAAATAATTTAAAAGCGTGTGGTGTCGTCGTTAATTAAGTAACGACGTCCGCTTTAATCGCCCACATAATTAGGATGATCCGTCTGATCTGACGGCTGACTTAAGTCGTCCGATCATTAGATCGGATGGAGGGTGCCTTCTCTTCCTCTCGGAAGTCGCCCGCATGTCGATCGAAGACACGCAACGTCCCGCCATTGTGTCTTCCCAACCAGTGGCCCCGAGCCTCGTAGGGTTCATCCTTGGCTTGCCTTAACTCCCCATTGTGCATTTGCAAGCTGAATTTTTGCATTCAAGCGCTCATAGGAAGAAGATCCAGCCGACCGAACCCTCTACTTCCCATGTCGTTAATCAAGGTACCCCCCTAACCTACCCTTCTACGTATGCAATTATAGGTTTTCCATTTTGCAACCTCATTTCGCATGCCCGATTGAAGATTGAGCAGTCCCGATTGGGGTTAACTCAACCCGATCGATGTGAATCGGGGTTAGGTCCATAGTAGAATCCCGTATGGGTTAGCTAGGGTTTGAGCTTCTGGGCAACGCCGGTCACCTTCGGGGTTTGCCCGGGTTCCTTTGGGTAGGTCTCGCCGAGACTTACCCTCAGCCGTGCGGGCCGGCGGCTCCTACCGCTGGAACCCACGGCTAAAGGCAAACCCTAGGTCCCCCTGAGGTTGTTACTCCGCCTAATTTTAGTTTAATTGCATCCTGATTATCATTCTATTGAGTTCATGTAGTCATTAGAATCAATCCTTGAAATTTTGGAGTGATTCAGAGCTCAATTGAATAATTGGAATATTTTAATATTTAATTAATTAGAAAATTGAGATATTTAATTTGATCTCAAAATTAAAATCCGACTTCGCCATTGCGATAGTCACCCCCAAATTAGCAAGGGGTGATGTTTTGAGTGCGTTTGGAAGTCGTCGGATTTTTGCGAATATTTTAATGTAATTAAATACCGCAGAAAATAAAATAATTATTTACTCATCAGAATTGAAATATGACTTCGCCGTTAAATTCCTCATTCTGATTTAGCTAGGTGCGAATTTTTAGGATTTTTCGGAGCGTGTTTATCAAATCTATTTTTTTAAAATTAAAAAATATTATTATTTCTTTATTTTTCCATTTTACTTTCCCTCTCTCCTGACTGGCAGACCTAGTTTGGCGCCTCCCTCTTCCTCTAGCGCACACAAGGGGTTGAGGCCTCTCCTTCTCCTCTGTGCTATGATGGGAGAGGACTTGCCCTCTCCTATTGCTTATCCTCTCCTCTTCTCCTCCTTTAAAATGGAAGCCCAGCCCTCTCCTTCCTTTCTTTACTCTCAAGCTGAAGCTTCTCCTACCCTTCCCTTCACTTATTATGCTTGTTGTTATAGAAATCCTCAAGTCCTCAAGCTCCCAAAGAAGTAGAAGTTCCTTCCTCCAAAGTTCTAAATTTAATAATGAATGAAACCTTGGTTTTATAGTTTCTAGATTTAATAATTTAATTATGATTATTTTATCTTTCTATCTTAGTTTAAGAATCATCTTATTCAGCTTAATTTTTTGCTTAATAGGATTTACCCTAATATTTAGTTCACATTTTGATTTAAATCCCATATCTTCTGTAGTTTTTATCTCATCTATTGATCATGGAGATGAGGGTTGTTAATTTTTAAGATCTTATAAGCATTGATTCCACTAAGAGCATCACGTACATCACACATATTTGAGATGAGGGATGGAATTCATTGGGCTCAATGACTATGTCACCTCGTTCATAAGTATACAATTATTCCATTCCCTCCCTCAAGTATACTAAGCAACGAAGCTCAATTAGTGGGTCTCAGCATCACACGCATCAACTCTTTAGTTGAGCTTAGATTAAGGTGCACTAAGCTCAAGAACTCTCTCACATAGTTTTAAGCTTTCATGCACTTTTAAATCTAGCATCAAAACCTTGGTGAGCTATGGAGCACAAGATAAGTTAGCCTTTGAGTTCAATAGTCCTTGTCCTTTGGTCCACATTCAAGTCTACAATATCCTTATACATTTCTTTAGCAAGTCATTAAGTTTGCAATTTTTGATAATACTTGAGGAAAATTTCATACATTTTATAGCAACTGTCAATACATGTGGGATTGCCCCAACCCTCCCCAAGGGAAGTTTTAGCTCTCTATTACAAAAGAGATGAAAAAGAACACATACATGAATAAAGACCCTTTCATGATCAACTAAGAAAAAAAACTACAAAACAAGAGTTTAGAAAATACTAGGAATGTTCCTGTGGAAGTTCTTCGGACTCTTCTTCTCCTTACTTGAAGTGCTTCTCTTAGGTCTCTAGTGCTTCCTCTCTCCTCCTTCTCCTTACCAAGATGAGCTCTTCCTCCGTTGGGGAGTTCTTCTTTTCTTCTATGCAACCCTTTTCTTACTTAGGTGGAAGTGAGCCAATTTTGGAATCCTTCTCTAGTCAAAATGAGTGGTATTTATAGAGGAGGGCTGCTTTTTCATCATCCCATTTCAAAATTTGCTTTTGCCATTAAAAATTATGGAGTCATGATGGCAATTTCCAATTGATGGGTGAGGTGACCAATATTTTCTATTATTTTATCCTTTTCATCACATCAAAGAGACCATTTTCCAGTTAAAAATAGAGCTGCAGCAGGAGGAATGATGGCTGGAGATAAGAGGCTGGTTGGGTGTCTTGTCCCTGCCGCAATTAATGCTTCTGCCAGACAAGAAAATGGCGGGCCACTGCAGCGTGCTATCGTGACAATTTTGCAAAAAGACCTGCTGTGACGCACTGGGGCAATCAAGTTTGATAAGCGAAGGGTCGCTACAGTGCGCTGTAGCGCGCCGTCGCGCCAGTAGTTTTGTAAATGTTCCAGCTGCAGCGTGCGATCGTGCCCATATTTTGCAAAGTGTGCCGCTGCAGCACACTGTGGAGCAAGCATTTTGCAAACTGTCCCGCTGCAGCATGCAATCGCGCCCGCATTTCGCAAAGTGCGCCGCTACAACGCGCTGTGGCGCCAGCGCCTCGCAAAGCTCACCGTTGTAGCACGCTGTGGTGCCAGTGTATTGCAAAAGGCTTTGCTGCAGCCTGTTGTAGCACCAGCATTTGTAAACTTGCCCACTGCAGCGTGCGATTGTGCCCGTGCTTTACAAAGTTCTCCGCTGCAGTGCCCTATGGCTTTCGATCTCGCAAAATGGCTCGCTGCAGTGCACTGTAGCGCGCGACAGCGGTTTTCTTTAGAAATTTGGTGAATTGTCCAAATTGCTCAGAATTCATTGGATAGGCAATTTTTCCTGAAAAGATAAGTAAAATTGGATTAAGGAAGCAGTTTTAATATGAGAAATGCATGAAATTTACCTTTATTTAGGATATAAATAATGGATTCATCACACTTCCTCACTTAAATTCTTGCTCATCCTCGAGTAAGCTCAAAATAGTATTTTTTTTTTTTTTTTTTTTTAGGTATGACAGTCAACAAAAAATATCAATGAGATTTTGATTTATAATTCAAGGCATGTGCTTAACTGAAATGACCAAATCATTTGACATCAATTAAAAATCCTTCAAATTTTGGATATCAACCAAGGTTAATAAATTAATGTCTGAGTATTTGTATTCATGCTTGGTACTACGTAATGGTGAAAGTTCGTTGGAAAACTTAAATTAGAAAGGTAGTGAAATACTTAAGAGTTTTGTGCCATATGTGCTCCTTCTTATGAAACACAAAGATGATAATATTAAAGGAGAGATATTTTTCATCATGTTTTTTCATTTCTTTCATTTGGGAGAGATATTTTTCATCATCCTTTTTTTTCTTTTTATATTTTTTTTTCTCTTTTCATTCTTAGGGAGAAATACTTTTCTTCATCCCCAATTCGCATTTTTGTGATCATGAAGTCCTACGGGAGCCTAACACACACTTTTAGAGTACCCACCATAATCTCTAGTCTTTATAGTCCAATGTCTTCCCCTACACTTAGTCCTTTGTATTGATTTAAATTTTTGGAGATTAGATTAACCTTAAGTCATTCCTTAGTTAAAAGTTTTAATGTTGTCCATGTATTTGATCACTTTTTGTTAAGTACCCTTGATTTCATATCATTTTTCTTTATTGATATCTTGTGACTTTCATTTCTTGAAAAATTTGGAAAATTTTGTCATTTTCAAATGCTAGAAATATTTTGGGAATATGAGAAGTCATAAATTAAGTCCTCAAAATACAACACAAAAAAAAAGTACAAAAAGTAAATAAAGCAAAATGAAAAGATACAACCTATTTATTCATTGGGTTGCCTCCCAATAAGCGCTTATTTTTAATGTCTCAGCCCAACACGAGAAAGATCTTTTTATGTGATACCTTCATCCGAGAGGTCCTGAGGGGTACATCCTCCATTTTCTTGTAAAATTCCTTCCTCTAAGTAAAATTTTAAATGATTCCCATTACTTTAAAAGTGCTATCATTGGAAGCGACTTCAACTGCTCCATGAGGGAAAGCCTTAGTGATTGTAAATGGTCATGTCCATCTTGACTTCACCCTTCCTGGAAATAATCTTAATCCTGAGTTAAAAAGTACTACATTCATTTCAGGTTGAAAATGTTTTGGCTTGATCAGCTTATCATGCCATTTATTTATTTTCTCTTTATTAAATTTTGCACTCTCATAGACATTTAATCTGAATTTGTCAAGCTCATTTAATTGCAGCATTCTTTGTGCACCTGCTTTTTGGGAATCGAAGTTTAATTTTTTAATTGCACAAAAGGAACGGTGCTCCAATTCTACCGGAAGATGACATGATTTACTGTAAATGAGCTTATAAGGAGACATTCCCAAAGGGTTTTAAATACAGTTATATGTGCCCACAGGGCATCATGAAGCCTTGAAGTTCAATCCTTCCTATTTTGGTTCACAGTTTTCTCTAAAATTTGCTTAATCTCTCTGTTTGAAACTTCAACTTGCCCGCTAGTTTGAGGGTGACAAGGAGTACCCACCTTGTGTCTCACCCCATAGCCTTTTAAGACACTCTTCAATTGCCTATTGCCGAAATGTTTTCCCCCATCACTGATTAGGAATCTGGGTGTCCTAAATCTAGCGAGCACGTGCTCCTTGAGAAATTTAATAACAGTTTTAGCATCATTGTTCACACATGCTAATGCCTAGACCCATTTAGAAACATATTCCACCGCCACAAGAATATACATATTGGTTTAGGATAAGGGAAATGGCCCCATGAAGTTAATTCCCCACACATCAAATAATTCTACTTCAAAAATTCCATTCAAAGGGTGCTCATCCCTTTTGCCTATGTTTCCTATTCTCTGGCACATATCACAACTTTTGACAAAGTCAGCGGTATTTTTGAACAAGTGGGGCCAAAAGAATCTGTATTGGAGTACCTTTGCAGCCGTTCGCTTAATCCCATGCTGCCCTCCATACGGGATGTGTGACAATGATAGAGAATATTTCTAATTTCAGAGTAAGGAACACATCTCCTTAGGAGTTGATCCTTGTAATATTTGTACAAAAATGGATCATACCGAAAGTAATTTTTAATGTTGGTGAAGAATGTTTTTTTTGTTGGTAGCTCACGTCTTTTGGTATGACTCCTCCTATAAGAAAATTTACAAACTCAGCAACCAGGTAGAATGATTTAAGGCAATAGCATAAAGCTTTTCATCAGGGAAAGATTCACTGATTTCGGTCAACTTATCATTATCAAGGTGTGTCAATCTAGATAAATGATCTGCAAGCACATTCTCACTCCCCTTCTTATCCCGTATTTCAAGATCAAATTCTTGCAAGAGCAACACCCAATGTATCAAGTGAGGATTTGCTTCTTTCTTTTGAAGGAGATACTTAATAGCTGTATGATCAGTATAAACAATAGTCTTAGACCCAATGAGATATGATCTAAATTTAGTGAAGGCAAAGATGATAGCTAGGAGTTCCTTTTTGGTGGTAGCATAATTTCTTTAAGCATCATCGAGGAGCTTACTAGCATAGTAAATTGAATAGAAGGTTCGTTCCATTCGCTGCCCAAGGATAGCACCAACTGTAAGGTCACTCGCATCACACATAATTTCAAAAGGTGAATCCCAATTTGGAGTAGAAATTATTGGAGTAGAGATTAAAGTAGTTTTTATTGCATTGAAACCTTGTAAACAACTTTCATCAAAATTAAACTCGACATCCTTCCCTAGTAATCTACTGAGCGGCAAGCTTATGTTGGAGAAGTCCTTGATAAATCTTTTATAAAAACTTGCGTGCCCAAGGAAGCTTCTAATTCCTTTTACATTGATGGGAGGGGCAAGTTTTTCAATTATCTCAACCTTTTCCTTATCAACTTCTATCCCTAGCCTCGAAATTAAATGACCAATGACAATACCCTCCTCCACCATGAAATGACATTTTTCCCAATTTAAGATTAAATTTGATTCTTCACATCTTTTTAAAACCTTTACTAAATTGATTAAACAGTGATTGAAAGATCTCCGAATAATAAAAAAGTCATCCATAAAGATTTCCAAAAACTCCCCTATCATGTCAAAAAAAATAGCCATCATACAGCGTTGAAAAGTGGCTGGAGCATTACACAATCCGAATGGCATTCTTCTAAAAGCAAATGTTTCAAAGGGGCATGCAAAAGTTGTTTTCTCTTGGTCCTTAGGTAAAATAAGGATTTGATTAGATCCTGAATACCCATCAAGGAAACATAAATACGGATTTCCTGCCAATCTATCAAGCATTTGGTCAATAAGAGGAAGAGGGTAGTGGTCCTTACGAGTGGCTTTATTTAATCTCATATAATCAATGCACACTCTCCATCCCGTCACAGTTCTAGTGGGGATCAGCTCATTATTGTCGTTGAGAACAACAGTCATCCCACTTTTTTTGGGAACAACATGTATAGGGCTCACCCAAGGGCTATCAAAAATAGGGAAGATGATTTCAGCATCTAAGAGTTTAATGATTTCCTTGTGAACTACTTCTTTTATGTTTGGGTTTAATCACCGTTGGGGCTCAATTGAAGGGTTGGAATCATCCTCCAATAGGATTCGGTGTATACAAAGAGTTGGACTAACCCCATTCAGATCAGTTATACTCCAACCAATTGCTTTCTTGTGCTCTTTTAAAACCTTACATAAAAGTCTCGCTTGATGCTGGTTAATAGGGAGGAGATTATTACGGGAAGAGATTCATTTTCCCCTAGATAAGTGTATTTTAAATGTGAGGGAAGAGGTTTTAATTCTAATTCTAGAGGGCAAATTATGGAAGGCTGAATTATTTTCCTCTCCTTAATCAATTCCTCAATCACTTCTGTATTCGTGGGATCCTCATCTTCTTCCCTTGCTAACAATCCCTTTTCTTCCACATCTCCCATTAACCATGCCTCTTCTATTAAATTAATTTTCCAATGATCCTCATTGGGCTTAGATGGGTGTCTCGTAGAATCATTCATATGAAAATTAATCTCCTCATCCCCATATCGCAATCTCAATTCCCTTTTATCTACATCAATCAAAGTTCTTCTGGTGACCAAGAAAGGTTTGCCTAGAATAATAAGAATTTCTTGATTTTCATCTTCCATATCCAAGATTATGAAATCAGCAGAAAAGATGAACTTGTCGACCTTCACAAGCACATTTTCCACAATTCCTCAGGGGGATTTTACGGATCTATAGGTGAATCGGAGGAGAATAAAGATGACTTTTAGGTGATCAATTTCAAACTTCTTGAATATGTAAAATGGCATCAAATTTATGGACGCACCAAGATCACAAAGGGCTTTTTGGAAAGATTGGCTTCCAATAGTGCAAGGGATAGTGAAACTCCCTAGATTCCACTGTCAATGCCATAGTTTCCTTTTCATTAATCTTTCTTTTCTTGGAGAGGATATTTTTCATAAACTTAGCATAACTAGGCATTTGTTCTAGAGCTTCTACGAAAGGGATATTTATATGAAGAGTTTTAAGAGTTTCTAGGAATTTGTGGTATTAGGCATCAAGTTTCTCCCTAGCCAAATGCTGAGGATAAGGTATGTCAGGGATTTCCTTAAGTTAAATTCTAGGTTTTCCTTTTTTATATCCCTTACATCATTCCTTTCTTTTCTGATCATTTCCTCTTCCTCCCCCTTTTCCTCTCTAGTTGTTGCTATGTTCTTATGATTTTCCTCTCTCAGAATCAGTCTTGTAATTTTTCCACTTCTTAGGGTTATTGTGTTCCCTGACTCCCCTTCATACTCACCAATAACTCCCACTAATAAAGGTTGTTTTAATTATTTCATGATTTCTTTTAGCTTTTGTTCTATTCTTTTTACTGACTCTTCTTACCTTAAAAGAGTGTGTTCGTGCCTATTTAAGGTGGCATCAGTATTATTCATGAATTTAATTATGGAGGTTCTAAATTTGATAAGAGAGTTTTCAAATCTCTCTATATTCCTTCCATGATTCATGATTACATTGACATTTCTTAACTCACTATCTTCCTCTTGATAAGAATTTACATATCCACATTTTAGCTTTTTATTGAGTTAAGAGATTTGGTTTTGGAGCTTAAGGATTTGTTGTGAATTTCTAAGTGAGTTACATTCATTTTTATTATAGTGATCATTCCTATGGAAAGGCCATTGGTAGGCATTGTTTGTCATTTCTTCCAAGATGTCGTAGCCTCCTCTTGGGTTTTACTACTAATAGAGCTGCCGGCGGCTGCATCGATGAGTGTCATTATAGGAGTATTCAAACCATTGTAAAGGGTTTGAACTTGCATCCACAAGGGAAACCCATGATGTGGGAAATGCCTTAGCCATTCCTTAAATCGGTCCCATCCATCATATAGTGTCTCACCTTCCAACTGAGTAAAGTTGGTTATCTCAATTCTCAGCCAGGCGGTTTTTGCCAGAGGGAAATACTTGGCTAAGAATTTCTTAGCCAAATCGTCCCATGTCCAGATCGAATCACTAGGAAGAGTGCTGAGCCAACTAATAGGTCTATCTCGTAAAGAAAATAGGAAGAGCCTTAATTTAACTGCGTCTTCAGAGACGCCGTTAAATCTGAAGGTGTCACATATTTCAAGGAAAGTTGAAATATGTGAATTTGGATCTTCAGTGGCTAATCCCCTAAATTGGTTATTTTGAACAATGCTCAGAGTGGAAGGTATAATCTCAAAGTTATTAGCTTCTATATTAGGCCTTATAATTGCATGGGGGATTCTCCTAATAGTGGGAAGTACATAATCTCTTAGTGCTCTTCCCCTAGGGTCTCCTAATAGCTCTCCAAGATTTTCATTATAATTTTCCATAATGGCTTGTTGGCTTAACAAAATGTTTTGTTCTCTCCTAGCCTATAAGTAAGTTCTCTCAATTTAAGGGTCAAAAAGATAATCCGTGTAATCTCTTCTACTCATACATAACTACAATTAGGCTATCCAGAACAAATAGAGCAATAATGTTTAAAGATTCAGCAATAATAAAAAAAAAGAGTAAATTATTAGTACTTATAATTACAAAAATCAAAATTAAAAATTATATGCAAGTAATTGCTTAAATAACTAGTTACTTATATATTATCCTTAATACGAAACAATTTCCAATTCCCCAATAACGGTGCCAAAAACTTGACAGACTGTAAATACACGTCTATGCTCACACGCAAGTGTATGTGGTCAGAAGTAATAAGTGGAAAGATTGAGTTTCCGAGATTTATTGAACCACAGATAATTGGATGTTTTGTTACTAAGGTATATCTATTATCACTAATATTTAAGCTTGGGTATTTTGCTTATGTTGGTTCCTAAGCAAGCACAAGAATCACTTAGTAGAAAATGAGTCAAATAAAAGAAAGAGGAGATTTGGGTTTCTCCCACATGAACATGATAGATAACTTATGTATGATGATTCCTCAAGCGTTCATCTTTCATTTACTTGATTTTGATCAAGTGCGCATTGTCTTTCTTTGAGTTTTATCTCAAAGATTTACAAGTTCAAATCTTGTGCACGAAATGAACACACAGTCGGTTCTATTTTAGCACAAAGATCCTTATAAGTGTTTAGGTCTGTAGTTTTTGTCTCATCTCTTGATCATAGAGATGAGGGTTGTTAATTTTTAAGTTCTTATAAGCATTGATTCCGCTAAGAGCGTCATGCGCATCACACATATTTGAGATGAGGGATGGAATTCATTGGGCTCAATGACTATGTCACCTTGTTCATGAGCACACAATTATTCCATTTCCTCCCTCAAGTATACTGAGCAACAGAGCACAATTAGTGGGTCTCAGCATCACACGCATCAACTCTTTAGTTGAGCTTAGATTAAGGTGCACTAAGCTTAAGAACTCTCTCACATAGCTTTAAGCTTTCATGCACTCATAAATCTAGCATCAAAACTAAAGTGAGCTATGGAGCAGAAGACAAGTTAGTCCTTGAGTTCAATAGTCCTTTTCCTTTGGTCTACATTAAAGTCTATAATATCCTTATACAGTTCTTTAGCAAGTCATTAAGTTCACAATTTTTGATAATAATTGAGGAAAATTTCATACATTTTATAGCAACTATCAATACATGTGGGATTGCGCCAACCCTCACCAAGGGAAGTTTTCACTCTCCATTACAAAAGAGATGAAAAAGAATACATACATGGATAAAGACCCTTTCATGATCAACTAAGAAAAGAAATTACAAAGCAATAGTTTAGAAAATACTAGGAATGTTCCTTTGGAAGTTCTCTAGACTCTTCTCCTTACTTGAAGTGCTTCTCTTAGGTCTCTAGTGCTGCCTCTCTCCTCCTTCTCCTTACCAAGATGAGCACTTCCTCCCTTGGGGAGTTCTTCTTTTCTTCTATGAAACCCTTTCCTTACTTAGGTGGAAGTGAGCCAGTTTTGGAACCCTTCTCTAATCAAGAGGGGTGGTATTTATAGAGGAGGGCTGCTTCTTCATCATCCCATTTCAAAATCTGCTTTTGCCATTGAAAATTCTGGAGTAATGATGGCAAATTCCAATTCATGGGTGAGGTGAGCAATATTTTCCATTGTTTTAACCTTTTTATCACATCAAAGAGACCATTTTCCATTTAAAAATAGAGCTGCAGTAGGAGGAATGATGGCTGGAGACAAGAGGCTGGTTGGGTGTCTTGTCCCTACCCCAATTAATGCTTCTGCTAAATAAGAAAATGGCGGGTCGCTACAGCGCGCTATCACAGACGATTTTGCAAAAAGGCCTGCTGTGGCGCACTGGGGCGATCAGGTTTGATATGCGAAGGGTCACTGCAGCGCGCTGTAGCACGCGGTCGCGCCAGCAGTTTTGTAAATTTGCCCGTTGCAGTGCACGATCGCGCCCACATTTCATGAAGTGCACCACTGCAGCACGCTGTGGCACCAGCATTTTGCAAACTGTCCTGCTGCAGTGCGTGATAGTGCCTGTGTTTCGCAAAGTGCGCCGCTGCAGCGCGCTGTGGCGCCAACGCCTCACAAAGCTCACCACTGTAGCGTGCTGTGGCGCCAGCATATTGCAAAAGGCTTCCCTGCAGCGCGCTGTAGCGACAGCATTTATAAACTTGCCCGCTGCAGCGCACGATCGCCCCCTTGCTTTGCAAAGTTCTCTGCTGCAGTGCACTATGGCGTCCGATATTGCAAAATGGCTCATCACACCCCCACACTTAAATTCTTGCTCGTCCTCATGTAAGCTCAAAATGGTTTTTTTTTTTTTTTTTTTTTAGGTATGCAGTCAACAAAACATATCAATGAGATTTTGATTTGTAATTCAAGGCATGTACTTAACTGAAATGACCAAATCAATGGACATCAATTAAAAATCTTTCAAGTTTTGGATATGAACCAAGGTTAATAAATTAATCTCCAAATATTTGTATTCATGCTTGGTACTAGGTAATGGTGAAGGTTCTTTGGAAAACTTAGACTAGAAAGATAGTGAAATACTTAAGAGTTTTGTGCCATATGTGCTCCTTCTTATGAATCATAAAGATGATAATATTAAAGGAGATATATTTTTCATCATCCTTTTTCATTTCTTTTATTTGGAAGAGATATGTTTCATCATCCCTTTTTTCTATCTATGTATTTTTTTCTCTTTTCATTCTTAAGGAGAGATGTTTTTCTTCATCCTCAATTTACATCTTTAAGATCATGAAGTCCTACAGGAGCCTAGTACACTCTTTTAGAGTATACACCATAATCTCTAGTCTTTGTAGTCCAATGTCTTCCCCCACATTTAGTCCTTTGCATTGATTTAAATTTTTAGAGATTAGATTAACCTTAATTTATTACTTAGTTAAAAGTTTCAATGATGTACATGTATTTGATTACTTTTTGTTAAGCACCCTTAATTTCATATCATTTATCTTTATTGATATCTTGTGACTTTCATTTCTTGAAAAACTCAAAAAAATTTGTCATTTTCAAATGCTAGAAACTTTTTGGGAATATGAGAAGTCATAAATTAAGTCCTCAAAATACAACACAAAAAAAAAGTATAAAAAGTAAATAAAGCAAAAAGAAAAAATACAACCTATTTATTCATTGGGTTGCCTCCCAATAAGCGCTTATTTTTAATGTCTCAGCTCGACACGAGAAAGATCTTTTTATGTGATACCTTCATCCGGGAGGTCCTGAAGGGTCCATCCTCCCTTTCTTGTAAAATTTCTTCCTCCAAGTATAACTTTAAACGATTCCCATTTACCTTAAAAGTGTCATCATTGGAAGCGACTTCAACCGCCCCATGAGGGAAAACCTTGGGGATAGTAAATGGTCTTGTTCATCTTTACTTCAATTTTCCTGGAAATAATTTTAATCTTGAGTTAAAAAGCAGTACTTTCATTCCAGGTTGAAAATGTTTTGGCTTGATCAGCTTATTATGCTATTTTTTTGTTTTCTCTTTATATAATGTTGCACTCTCATAGGCCTTTAATCTGAATTTGTCAAGCTCATTTAATTGCAACATTCTTTGTGCATCTGCTTTTTGGGAATCGAAGCGTAATTTCTTAATTGCCCAAAAGGCACGGTGCTCCAATTCTACCGAAAGATGACATGATTTACCGTAAATGAGCTTATAAGGAGACATTCCCAAAGGGGTTATGAAGGCAGTTCTATATGCCCACAAGGCATCCTGAAGCCTTGAAGTCCAATCCTTCCTATTTTGGTTCACAGTTTTCTCTAAATTTGCTTAATCTCCTTGTTAGAAACTTCAACTTGCACACTAGTTTGAGGGTGATAAGGAGTACCCACCTTGTGTCTCACCCCATAGCCTTTTAAGACACTCTCCAACTGCCTACTGCAGAAATGTTTTCCCCTGTCACTGATTAGGAATCTGGGTGTCCCAAATCTAGTGAGCACGTGCTCCTTGAAAAATTTAATAATAGTTTTAGCATCATTGTTAACACATGCTAACGCATTGACCCATTTGGAAACAAATTTCACCGCCACAAGAATGTACATATTGGTTTGGGATAAGGGAAATGGCCCCATGAAGTCAACTCCCCACATCGAATAACTCTACTTCAAAATTTTATTCAAAGGGAGCTCATCCCTTTTGCCTAAGTTTCTGATTCTCTGTACATATCACAACTTTTGACAATGTCAGCAACATTTTTGAACAAGTGGGGTCAAAAGAATACAGATTAGAGTACCTTTGCGGCCATTCACTCAATCCCATGGTGCCCTCCATACGGGGATGTGTGATAATGATAGAGAATATTTCTAATTTCGGAGTAAGGAGCACATCTCCTTAGGACTTGATTATTGCAACATTTGTACAAAAAGGGATCATACCAAAACTAATGTTTAATGTCAGTGAAGAATTTTTTTCTTTGTTGGTGCTCATGTATTTTGGTATGACTCCTCCTGCAAGATAATTTGCAAAGTTAGCAAACTAGGGAGAATAATTTAAGGCAATAGCACAAAGCTTTTTATTAGGGAAAGGTTCACTAATTTCAGACAACTTATCATTATCGAGGTGGGTCAATCTAGATAAATGATCTGCAAGCACATTCTCACTCCCATTCTTATCCTGGATTTCAAGATCAAATTCTTTCAAGAGCAACACCCAACGTATCAAGCGAGGTTTTGCTTCTTTCTTTTGAAGGAGATACTTAATAGCTGCATGATTAGTATAAACAATAGTCTTAGACCCAATGAGATATGATCTAAATTTAGTGAAGGCAAAGATGACAACTATGAGTTCCTTTTTTGTGGTAGCATAATTTCTTTGAGCATCATCTAGGAGCTTACTAGCATAGTAAATTGAATAAAAGGTTTGTTCCATTCGCTGCCCAAGGACTACACCAACTGCAAGGTCACTCGCATCACAAATAATTTCAAAAGGTGAATCCCAATTTGGAGTAGAAATTATTGGAGTAGAGATTAAAGTAGTTTTTATGGCATTGAAACCTTGTTAATAATTTTCATCAAAATTATACTCGACATCCTTCCCTAGTAATATACAGAGCGACAAACTTATGTTGGAGAAGTCCTTAACAAATCTTTTATAAAAACCTGCGTGCCCAAGGAAGCTTCTAATTCCTTTTACATTTATGGGAGGGGGAAGGTTTTCAATTACCTCAAGAACCTTTGCCTTATCAACATCTATCCCTCGCCTCTAAATTAAATGACCAAGGACAATACCCTCCTCCACCATGAAATGACATTTTTCCCAATTTAAGATTAAATTTGATTCTTCACATCTTTTTAAAACCTTTCCTAAATTGATTAAGCAGTGATTGAAAGAGCTGCCGACGACAGAAAATCATCCATAAATATTTCCAAGAACTCCCTTATCATGTTAGAAAAAATAGCCATCATATAGTGTTGAAAAGTGGCTAGAGCAATTCACAATCTGAAGGGCATTCTTTTAAAGGAAAATGTTCCAAAGGGCAGGTGAAAGTTGTTTTCTCTTGGTCCTCAGGTGAAATAAGGATTTGATTATATCCTGAATACCCATCAAGGAAATAGAAATGGAGATTTCCTACCAATCTATCAAGCATTTGGTCAATAAAAGAAAAAGGATAGTGGTCCTTACGAGTGGCTTTATTTAATCTCATATAATCAATGCACACTCTCCATCCCATCACAGTTCTAGTCTAGATCCGCTCATTATTGTCATTGAGAACAATAGTCATCCCACTCTTTTTAGGAACAACATGTATAGAGCTCATCCAAGGGCTATCAAAAATGGGAAAGATGATTTCAGCATCTAAGAGTTTAATGATTTCCTTGTGAACTACTTCTTTTATGTTTGGGTTTAATCACTGCGGGGGCTCATGTGAAGGGTTGGAATTATCCTCTAATAGGATTCAATGCATATAAAGAGTTGGACTAACCCACTTTAGATTAGTTATACTCCAACCAATTGCTTTCTTTTGCTCTTTTAAAACCTTACATAAAAGACTCTCTTAATGCTGCGTTAATAGGGAGGAGATTTTTACAGGAAGAGATTCATTTTCCCCTATATAAGTTTATTTTAAATGTGAGAAAAGAGGTTTTAATTCTAATTCTGAAGGGCAAATTATGGAAGGCTGAATTATTTTCCTCTCCTTAATCAATTCCTCAATCACTTCTATGTCCATGGGATCCTCATCTTCTTCCCGTGCTAATAATCTCTCTTCTTCCACATGTCCCATTAACCATGCCTCTTCTATTAAATTGATTTTCCAACAATTCTCATTGGGTTTAGATAGGTGTCTCATAGAATCATTCACATGAAAATTAATCTCCTCATCCCCATATCGCAATCTTAGTTCTCCTTTATCTACATCAATCAAAGTTCTTCCGGTGGCCAAGAAAGGTTTGTTTAGGATAATAGGAATTTCTAGATTTTCATCTTCCATATCCAAGATTATGAAATCAGCAGGAAAGATGAACTTGTCAACCTTCAAAAGCACATTTTCCACAATTCCTAAAGGGGATTTTACGAATCTATCGACGAATTGGAGGAGAACAGAGGTGGGTATTAGGTGATCAATTTCTAACTTCTTGAATATGTAAAACAGCATCAAATTTATGGACGCACCAAGATCACAAAGGGCTTTCTGGAAAGATTGGCTTCCATTAGTGCAAGGGATAGTGAAACTCCCTGGATCCTTCTTTTTGATGGGAATCTTCCTCTGAAGGATTGCACTACATTCCTCTGCCAATGCCACCGTTTCCTTTTCATCAATCTTTTTTTTCTTGGAGAGGAGATCTTTCATAAACTTAGCATAGCTTGGTATTTGTTCTAGAGCTTCTGCAAAAAGGATATTTATATGAAGAGTTTTAAAAGTTTCTAGAAATTTGTGGCATTGGGCATCAAGTTTCTTCCTAGCCAAACACTGAGGATAAGGTATGTGAGGGAGTTCCTTAAGTTGATTTCTAGGTTCTTCATTTTCTAAATCCCTTACATCATTCCTCTCTTTTCTGATCATTTCCTCTTCCTCCCCCTTTTCCTCTCTAGTTGTTACTATGTTCTTATGATTTTCCTCTCTCAGAACCGGCCTTGTAATTTTTCCACTTCTTAGCATTATTGCGTTCCCTGACTCCCCTTCATACTCACCAATGACTCCCACTAAAGAAGGTTGTTCTAATTATTTCATGATTTCTTTTAGCTTTTGTTCTATTCTTTTTACTGACTCTTCTTGCCTTAAAAGAGTGTGTTCATGCCTATTTAAGGTGGCATCAGCTTTATTCATGAATTCAGTTATGGAGGTTCTAAATTCGATAAGAGAGTTTTCAATCTCTCTCTATTATTTCCATGATTCATGATTACATTGGCATTTCTTAACTCACCATCTTCCTCTTGATAAGAATTTACATATCCACATTCTAGCTTTTTATTGAGTTGAGAGATTTGGTTTTGGAGCACAAGGATTTGTTGTGAATTTCCAAGTGAGTTATATTCATTTTTATTATGGTGATCATTCCTATGGAAAGGCCATTGGTAGGAATTATTTGTCATTTCTTTCAAGAGGTCATAAGCCTCCTCTTGGGTTTTACTACTATTAGAGCCGGCGACGGCTGCATCGATGAGTGTCCTTCTAGGAGCGTTCAAACCATTGTAAAGGGTTTGAACTTGCATCCACAAGGGAAACCCATAGTGTGGGCAATGCCTTAGGCATTCCTTATATTGGTCCCATTCGTCATATAGTGTCTCACCTTCCAACTGAGTAAAGTTGGTTATCTCAATTCTCAGCCGGGCAGTTTTTGCCAGATGGAAATACTTGGCTAAGAACTTCTTAGCCAAATCGTCCCATGTCCAGATCGAATTGCTTGGAAGAGAGCTGAGCCAACTCTTGGCTCTATCTCGTAAAGAAAATGGGAAGAGCCTTAATTTAACTGCGTCTTCAGAGATGCCGTTAAATCTGAAGGTGTCACATATTTTAAGGAAAGTTGAAATATATGAATTTGGATCTTCAGTGGCTAATCCCCCAAATTGGTTATTTTGAACTATACTCAGAGTGGAAGGTCTGGTCTCAAAGTTATTAGCTTCTATATTAGGCCTTACAATTCAATGGGAGATTCCCCTTACAGTGGGAAGTGCATAATCTCTTAGTGCTCTTCCCATAGGCTCTCTTAATGTCTCTCCAAGATTTTCATTATAGTTTTCCATAACAGCTTGTTAGCTTAACAAAATGTTTTGTTCTCTCCTAGCCTGCAAGTAAGTTCTCTCAATTTTAGGGTCAAAAAGACAATTCGTGCAAACTCTTCTACTCATACACAACAACAATTAAGCTATCCAGAACAAATAGAGCAATAAAGTTTAAGGATTCAGCAATAATAAATACAAGAGTAAATTATTAGTACTTATAATTACAAAAATCAAAATGAAATATTATATGCAAGTAATTGCTTAAATCACTAGTTACTTATAGATTATCCTTAATACGAAACAATTTCCAATGCCCCGGCAATGGCGCCAAAAACTTGACAGACTGTAAATACATGTCTGCGCTCACACGCAAGTGTATGTGGTATGAAGTAATAAGTGGAAAGTTTGATTTTCGAGATTTTTTGAACCACAGAGAATTGGATGTTTTATTACTAAGTTGTATCTATTATCAATAATGTTTAACCTTAGGTGTTTTGTTTATCTTGGTTCCTGAACTAGTACAATAATCACTTAGTAGAAAATGAGTCAAATAAAAGGAAGAGGAGAGTTGGGTTTCTCCCACATGAACATAATAGATAACTTATGTATGATGATTCCTCATGCGTTCATCTTTCATTTACTTAGATTTTGATCAAGTGCACATTGTTCTTCTTTGAGTTTTATCTCAAAGATTTACAAGTTCAAATCTTGTTTACAAAATGAACACACAATCAGTTATATTTCAACATAAAGATCCTTGTAAGATTTTAGGTCTGTAGTTTTTATCTCATCTCTTGATCATGGAGATGAGGGTTGTTAATTTTTAAGATCTTATAAGCATTAATTCCACTAAGAGCATCACGCGCATCACACATATTTGAGATGAGGGATGGAATTCATTGGGCTCAATGATTATGTCACATCGTTCATGAGCACACAATTATTCCATTTCCTCCCTCAAGTATACTGAGCAATGAAGCTCATTTAGTGGGTCTCAGCATCACACTGCAGCAAACCGTAGCACCAGGACAACACAAGGGAGGCACTGCAATGCACCGCAGTGCCAAAGCATCTAGATTCAAGCACCACCGTGTACTGTAGAGCATATTTAAGAAAATTTCAAGGTAGAGCATTTATTATTAACCAAAGTGCCAGCACCACGATGAACCATGTCATTTGCCATCCATAAATCTTAAAAAAGTGAACAATTGGGAGTTCAAAGGACTGAATTCATTAATCTATTCTGCTCCCAAGGCTGAGTTAAGAAAAAAGTTAAACCTTTCAATTCCTAAGACATAGTAAGTAGAGAATATTCTAGGTATAATAATTAAAATCTCAACTCCCAAGAGTGATTAAAAGCAAAAACTAATTAGAAAAGGAGGGAATAACTATCTAATTCAGACCCCAAGGTTGAAGGAAAGAAGATTATTTAAGCAAACCTTGAAAAAATTATAAGGATCTTTTGGACCCTTATAAAGGGATAGGAACCCTATCAGCCAATGAGGTAGCAGAACCAAGGGAGGAGAAGAAAGAATCAGAAGAAAAGAAGACAAATGAGAACACTGGAAAGTTGTTCTTGCATATCGTATCTCTAACCAGAATTTCTATTTTTTTTGTCTATTATAAGAACTCGTTGAGTTTCATGTGCTGCTCTTATATTTTCTTTTATGAATTTATTTTAATGGTAGCCTAAGCCCCTCTTGGGAGGGTTAGGCTAAGAGCTACGAAATATAATCAATCCATGTGCATGTAATGAACTTCCTTAATTCAATGAAATATTATTTAAGTTTGTGCTGAAATTCATGTGCTTGAAAGAATAAAGAAATTAATATCTTAGAATGCAAAATGTTTAAGTAAAACCTTCACTGAGCTAGATGCTCATCTCATATTTAAAATAAATGCACTAAGAGCATATAAGCTGTAAATGATGTGACATATGTTCTCTATTATTCATTGTTCGTACATTTGCATGAAATCAGAGATTTGACACATCTGAGCCATGAAGAATAACTTAAGAGATTCTCTGAGCTCCATAGCTAAATTTAAAATTGAAATACAGAGAGTTTAACATGTTCAAGCAGTGAATGAAGTGACATAAGTTCACATATGCTTATTGTTCATCTCTAAGTTTAGAGTTCAAAATTTTGATGCGTGTGAGTTGAGAACAACTACTTTAAATATGAGTTTATGTGTATTTATTCTTTGAAAACACTTTGGAAACTTTTAGACACTACTCTTAAGATCTTTTCTGCATTCACCACCAAACAGATGGGCAAACTGAAGTTGTAAATATAAGTTTTGAAAACTTGTTACGATATTTGGTTGGGCAGAACTTAGAGAATTGGTACCCGTCATTTACCCACTGTAGAGATTACTTACATTAGTATTGTCTCTTTTAATACTAAGGGAACACTATTGAGATAGTGTATAGTCTTAACCCAAAAATGCTTATGGATTTAATTGAGCTACTCCACCACCCTTATTCTGACGCTGCCTATACGTTTGAAACATATTTCACAAGTTGCATACCAAAATCAAAGCACAAATTGAGAAAACAAATAAAAATATGCTAAGAAAATAAATATAATTATATAGAGATAATTTAACAAGGGAGATTTTTTGTTGGCATGCATTCATCCTAAAAGGTATGCCACCACAAATTTAAGAACTACATGCAAGGGCCACTAAACTTTTCAAGGTCATTAGAAAATTGGACCAAATGCGTATCTCTTAGATTTATTACATGATATTTTAATTAGTCATATATTTAATATTAAGGATCTAATTACATTATCTACTCACCTTTCATCCAAATATAAGAATTATCTCTATTACAAGTAATACTGGTGATCCTTTACATGATATTCTTAAACCTTCCATTTTTTTAGATTGAATCTATTATCGCTGATGAGATTGATGCAGGCTAGTTTGAAGATCACAAAGTTCATATTATGTGGAAGAATATGCCTCCCTTATATGATACATGGTTAAATAAAGAAGAGCTCCAGATGATTGATCATGTTTGATAATTACTTAGATTTAAATTTTGCAGAGCCTGAGTTCCTTTAATAGGGGGAATTAATGCAGCACAACCACTAGTTGGATGTCCATGAGTAAAGACACGTGGCCTATACTAGGAGTCTAATGACTTGAGGATATGTTAATTTTCTATTTATTGACCTTTTATTATATTTTTTAATTTTGTCATGCATGAGAGCACGGTCAAATGGCATGTGATGAGCATGACGGTGGTAAGTTAGAGTTGAATTGGTATCTTATGGTGAAAGACATTTTAGCCCTTATGAGTGGGTAAATTTATAGTTCTTATTTTAATTTTACATGCCTTATTTAACTATAAACAGACTCCAAATATTTTGTATCAATACACAATTGAATAAAGTTTTCTTACAAAATTTGGCTTAAGAGCTCTAGCTTTTGGTGTGGATAACTAAAACTATGTTGGTGTTCATAATCAACAGCTTCAGAATGTGTATAATCTTGATGGGATCAAGGTGTGGCATAATCTGATCAAATGTATCTTTCTTTATTATTTTTTCTATTTTCTAGTTTTTCTAACTATCATATTTTATCTCCATTTTATTATCCAAATTTGCTTTTTCTTTCAGCTATCAAGCACCCTTCAAATGATACGAATGCAAGCCCCAATGCCCTCATATTTAGTTTGCCCTAACCCCCTCAAACAACTATCAAATATAGTATAAAGATAGTCTTTAATCCCCAACATTCCCCACAAACATCCTTAAAATGTTCATCTAGTTCTAACTTATTTTGACACACCAAACAACTTCTAAAAGTTGAATGGTCGCTTGCATGCGTCCAATCATATTTCTTCAACTTTGCGCCACCGACTCAACCTATCTCTAAAACTCCATACAATATGGCCCCCAAGGAACTGTAAGATTTGAATGAGCAACTTCAAGAACTATTGAATATAGGGTTTATTCGGCCCAAGCAAGTCTCTTTTTGGGAGCGCTAGTATTTTTTGTTAAAAGAAAGATGGATTTATGAGAATGTGTTTAGACAATCGTGAGTTACTATACAAATATTTCTGAGAATGCAAGGTAAAAAGTTATTATGTATGCATCCGACAGTTGATGCCACATGAGAAAATTATCCAGTTTATGATTTAGAACTTGCTGCAGTTGAGTTTGCACTGAAAATATGGAGATATTATATGCATTGTGTAAAGTGTAAAATTTCATGAACCATCAAAGTCTAAAACATATCTTCATATAGCAAGAACTAAATTTTCATCATCAAAGATGGTTAGAATTGATTAGCATTATGATTTGAGCATCCAATATCAGTATGGTAAGGCTAATATAGTAGCAAACACTTTGAGCATAGGTGCTTACACTTTGATGAATCATTGAGTCCATTGATGGAAAAATTTTAGAAGTTAAGCATCACACCCTTCAGAGGAGATTTTTTACATGAGACTCAATTTAAGCACAACAGAACCTGCATTTTGAAGAGATGTTGAAATATCTAGACAATAGACAAAAACTATCTAAGGCTGAGAGTGATATAGAAAGTGGCAGTAGAATTGATTGATGACTATGTATGAGTGCGTTTATCAAGAGTTCGAGTATACATTCCCAAATCAATGCACAAGAAATAGTTGTTGAAGCTCACAATTTATGGCTACTTAGTGCATCTAGACAATAAAAAGATGGATGTCAGACTTAAAGCAATTATTTTTGTGGCTCAGAATGATAGAAGCGATTGCAGAATTTGTGGCATGATGTTCCACTTGTCGTTTGGTTTGAACGCGATAATGCCAGAAACATCGGTGGACTTTTTCATGCATTGAAATACCTGAATAGAAATGGTTTAATATTTCCATAGACATTGTAATGGGTTTACCTTAAATCAAATCAAGAGCAGATGCAGTCTAGGTAATAGTTAATCATCTGACCAAATTAGCTCATTTTATTTTGATCCATCGGACTGACTCAATACACAAGCCGAAAAAACTCTATATAAAAGAGATAGCTAGATTGTACAGTATTTCAAATTTGATAGCTTAGGATTGTGATGTCAGGTTTACTTCCAGGTTTTAGCTTGCTATGCATTAAGACTTGAGTACTACCTTACCCATGAGCACCAGTTTTCATCCCCAAAACTAATGGAAAAATTGAAAGGGTCAATCATGTGCTATAAGATTTGTTATGTTTATGTGTTCTAGACTTCGATGGAAGTTGAGAAGATCATATCCCCCTCGTTAAATTTTCCTACAACAATAGCCATCAAGCCAACATCACCATAGCTCCGTATGAATCCCTATATGGAAGAAAATAGTACTCCATAGGCTTAGTTTGAGGTTAGGGATATCCAATTATATCATTCAGAGCTAATAGAAGAAACCAAAAAGAATGTGCAACTTATTCAACAAATAATTCAAGCAGTGCAAAACAAGTAGATTAAATGCAATGATGCTAAGCTTCATTCTTTAGAATTCCAATATTTATTTTACTTATTTGAAAGTTAGTGTGATGAAAGGAGTTTACAGATTTGGTGTAGATGATAAACTCAGCCCCAGATATGTTGGACCTTTCGAAGTGCTAGCAAAGGTAAGATTTTCAACATACAAGTTGAAATTGCGAGATGATTTTGCATTTAATCATGATTTGTTTCATATATCTTCTTTCAGAAAAATCCTTCAAAATCATCACATCATGTTTCCGTACATTCTATCAGTCTTCAACTAGATTTTTCATTCATTGAATAACTATCATGATTCTCAGTAGAGATCAAGGTAATTGAGAATCATTATATTTTATGATTAAATTTCAATTGTGGAATCACAGTGACGAGGAAGCCACATGGGAAAAAGAATCAGATATGCATTAAAAGTGTCCAAGGCAATTTGAAAGTTCAAGTAATTTTACTATCCTTCCAAGTAGTAATCGCCTTATTTATACTTTCTTTAATTGTGATCAAGGGCGACATGTAATAATCATAACGTTGCTATACCTTTATACATCCAAAATAGGTTAAAACCATTACCTTTAGTCTCCAAATATTATTTGGAGCAATCCCTAAACATTTGGTGCAATTTGGATCTCGTTTGAATTTATCTAATATGTTAATGCATTTAATTAATTAAAAAATTAAGAAATTTAAATAGACCTTCCATCAAATTTTAATTTTATTTTTGAGCTCCTCAAACACAAATTAGCTAAGGGTGAATTTTTGGGATTTTTTAGAACTTATTTGATAGCTCAATTTTAATTATTAAGATTATTATAATTAATATAAATTATTAATTTAATTTATTAGTTATTTACTGTTAAATTAGTCCACTGGTTGATCTAGTGCGCATGCATCACATGGGATCGCAATCCCATGAGATTTGGGCCATTGCACCATTTCCTCTGCCAGGTCAGGCAGCTGAGGATCGGCCCAATAAGATCTGACCGTTGGATCAAGCCATCGATCCAACAGCCAAAAATCCAATGGAGTGAATTCAACTTCACTGGGCAGTGGCTCTGTCCAAACAGTGAGCTACTGTTGTTTGAACTGAGCTAACTCCGCCCAAACTCACTCTCAGGCAATACCTACCCTACTAGAACAACCTCAACATAACAGTGAGCTAATTCTATTGCAAAATGAATTATTAATGAGACTACCTAACTCATTAAGGGAAGAAGGGGTTCTTCGAGAACAAGAATGGACAGGATTAACTGAGATCTTCCAGGGACTGCTAGGCTCTACTGCACTTTGTTGAGGGTCTAAACACAAGACCTCACCCACAAACTACTAGAGATTAAAGTTGGAACCTTTGAGAGATGCAAGGAATAGGAATTGGGGGAAGAGAGAGAGTTTAAGCAATCCTTAGTAGCTAAAGGATCTTAGTGGGAAGGATTGAAGCTATTAATAGTTGTAGAGGCTGAAGGATTGCCATGGATTCAAGTTCATGGCTTAATCTCAGGCCGAGGGTTAGATATAAGTTTTCCCCAATTAAAAAAGCCTAAGCCTCATGACTCGTTGAGAGCTATCCAACCAGAAATTGAGGGATCCTAACAACCTTCAGAACGTGGTACGAAAGTGGGAGACAAGACTAGCATTATCTCTACGAATGAATATCCTTATCAGGGCAACTCGTTTGGGATGAAGGTGAATAGAGCTAAGGTCATGCCAGCAATTTGATCATTTTGTTTGTTTCAACTGAATGATCCAGATGTAACTGATTGCTAACAGCTGAACATGCGATGATTATAGTGGTTGGATCATGATTACGATCCAGCAGCTGTCGAAGGATCCGATTATGCAATGGACTTGGACCACATGATTGAGTCTTGAAACTACGAAATGGCTATAATGGAAGGGATCTGTCTTACCCGTTGAATTTAAATTAAGGAATGAATTATTTTAAATCAAATAATTATTATAATGAAATAAATCCAATTTAGCACCAAATTATCTCCAAAGTTCCCAACTCTTAGCCTTAGCTAATTTGAGGATGAAGAATTAAAAAATACAATCAGATTTTAATTTGGAGATCAAATTTATTTAGCTAATCTTTAAGATCCTAAAATTGGCAAATAGTCAATTTGTTCAAATGAGGTCTGATTGACTCCAAATTTCATTATTAGGTCTTAATGACTAATTAAGACTAATGAATTGAGAATTAAACTTAGTTTGGCTTAAGTTAAGCATAGTAATAGCCTAGGGTTGTTACACTTGCCCTAATCAAACATCAACTTAACACTTATGTTAAGTTGATTGCATTAAGTGACTACCTCAAAATAATATATGTAAGCTAATTCGTTAGATATTATAATCATTATCTCAAGTGATAGTCACTCTTATCCCTACACATTTTTAGCATGTTTAACTTGTGATATTTGCTAATGAATAGGAGATGAGCATTTCACAATACTAAGTATAAGTATTTATAGTCAGTGCGAAAGCAAGACATTCATGCAGTACATTTATCCTAATTGTTGAATAAAATATTTCTCAAAAAAGAAATGAAAGTACATCTAGAATTATCTAATTATTACAAGCCAAAATTTAAGTTGTTTAAATGAAAGCAAGCTCTCATCTCACTAATAAAAAATAAAACTAAGAACTAGCTCAACAAGACTACAAATGCAGTTCCTCTACCTCCTTCTATTGCTACTGCATCTCCTAAAAAATTGGCTCCTCAATTTTCTTGATACAGACATGTAATTTTTACACGCCAAGCTATGACGTTACCCAATCCTGATTCCCAGCGAGGGCGAGGGGATTGGGGCGACATCAAGGGACTTTGTCGAGGATTATTGTTGGAAATTTAGAATAATAATATAAATATCACAGATTATTGCTCAATTAATTTGAAACTAAACATTTTTATTCTGATATAGTGGTAATTACAAGAGTAAACTTTTCTTATTATTTAATATACATGAAGAAAATAAGAAAAGTAAAAGTGCAAGCGGTTGATTATGTAGTGTTATTCCAGTTCTTCAGCATCATCATAACCTATCAATTATAATGAAAATGCCCGGGCTGAACATACGTTAGAGAACCTTTAAAAACTTTGGATATCATTAATTACATTATATATATAGCAATAAGCTTTGAATAAAATTTATAAATTATAGAGAAACAAGTAATAGTATTGAAAGATAATTTTCGTAGCTTTCTCTATAATCAACAATGAATAATAATTGAAGCGGTGATAAAGAAATATGTCACCAGTAAGTAATACCAAATAAAAATTAAATATTATATCTCAAATTCAATAAATGATAATAATAATACCAATCGAGTGGGCAATTCTTGAACCTTGAGGAATCAAGCATGTTTGCTTGATTATGATAATTTGAGTTCTAACATACCATATATATATTTACTTATGTCAAACCCCTCATATGCAAAGACATAATATCCTTATATCTTCCAAAGTATGATGATAGTGAACTAGCCCTATTCAAAATAGAAAATTATATTTTGTACAAATTATAAATAACTCGAGCAGAAGTTCGCTTTTATTCATTCAACCATGTTGCATATTCTTGATAGTTTCTCAAATAATGATAGTACTTAAACCATAGAATTTACAAGGCTAATAAGCGTGTAATTAAAGTAATGAAATTTGTGAGTTTCAAAGTAGAGCAAAGAGAATGTAATTAAAAGCATTTACAAATGTACTTCATGATATTTGGGGTACCTGCTTTTGTGCTAAGCTAATCACTTGTAAATATGTGTGAAAAATCTTTCAATTAGTGAAGAGATGAAGAAATACAAACTTTTGTTATCTTCCATTGCTCTCAGTGTATTACGTTATAAATAAAACAAAAATAAGAAGAGAAGAGGAAGCTTGAGGTGGCGAAGAAACAGGGTAGCGTAGATGACAGTAAGAATGATGCCGGCGAACAATTGTGATAATAATAATAATATTTATTATTATTACTCTTATACTTTTGAGATAAGAATAAAATATAAAAATGAAAATGTTAGAGAGGATATATATATATATATATATATTAGAAAGTAGAGATAATAATTAGGGAAAGTAATAATAATAATAATAATCAATTATTATTATCATCATCATCATTTATATGATAATTTATACGTAAAGTGTATTATTATTGTTTATCCTAGTGAGAGAACATGATAATAAGGAGAAAATAGAGTTGTTAATTTTTATGAATATTTTGCACATGCACTTATTTTAGAGAGAGAGTATTAGGATAATAATTACTATTATTAAATTTACTATTCTTATTATTATTTTTATGGACAATAATAATATTAAGTAAGTAGTATACTTATTATTATTTTATTTTTCATTGAAGAAAATAGAGAGAAATATTATAATAATATTATTAGTACTATGCTTAATATACTATGATAATAATAATTATAAGTATTTATATACTTATTATTATTATTATTAATATTAGAGGATGGTAAGAGTGAGAGAATAATATAAAATATAAATTATATGAGATAATTATTATTATAGTAATATTTGATAATAATAATATTATTATTGCTATTATTATTATTATAGACATAATAATAAGTACAATAATTTTATGTACCTATTACTATTATGATTTCATTAACATTTTGGTAATAGGTAAATATTAAATTATTATTATTATTATTATTATTTAATGATAAGTAATATACTTATAATAAATAATAATGATTATGATATCCTCCTCTCCCTCTTCTTCTGCCCTCCTCCTCTCTCCTCTCTCCTTCTCTTCCTTCTCTCCTTCTCTCTCCTCTCTTCTCCTCCTTCTGCCTCTCTCCTCCTTCTCTCTCTCTCTCTCTCTCTCTCGAATCCTGAAAAGAAAATGAAGAACCACGTGCCAGGCGGGGGCAGCCTTTCTGGGTAGGGGGTATGCTGACCCCAAGTGGGGGGTTTATAAGGATAGGGAGGGGGAGGGGAGGGTTGCCTGGCCAACTGCCCGCCAACCACGTGGCAGGCGAGGGCAGCCTTGCTGGGTAGGGGGTATGCAGACCCCAAGTGGCGGCCAGCCTCCTTGTAGTGTGCCTAGGGCACCAAGCGTGCACAGAAGCCGAGCGAATGGGTCGGGGGGGGATACAGTGAAATTACATTTGGAATTATTTAGATAATAATTTGATTTAAATTAATCATATTTTTTCATTGTCTGGTTTCCAATTATCATGAAACTTGACCGGGAGATCGGTCATGATGAGACGAATGTCATAGATAAAAAATTTCTCAATTCAAAGTTATATATTTTTTTAATTAATTTTTGAAGATAAAAAACTTAAGAAGTTAATTACGGACAATCTGATGCTTAAAACTCAACAAAAAATTATGTGTAACAATATTTTACTATTATGAATCTAATGACACTAAAATTTTTAATTTATACTTATATTTTATTTTCCTAATTTTTTGTATTTAAAAAGATTAAAAATTAATATATGAATATTCATTAGTCGGATTAATATATGAATATTAATAGTAAAATATTCATTAGGGGGGGGGCTGCCTGGCCAACTGCCCGCCGACCACGTGGCCAGGCGGGGGCAGCCTTGTTGGGTAGGGGGTATCCAAACCCCAAGTGGGGGGTTTATAAGGATAGGAAGGGGGAGGGGAGGGATGCCTGGCCAACTGCCCGGACCCCCAGAGGGCAGCCTTGCTGGGTAGGGGGTATGCAGACACCAAGTGGGGGGTTTATAGGGATAGGCAGGGTGAGGGGAGGGCTGCTTGGCCAACTGCCCACCGACCACGTGGCCAGGCGGGGGCCTTGCTGGGTAGGGGGTATGCAACCCCAAGTGGGGGACGGCCCCCTTGCAGTGTGCCTAGGGCACGTGGCGTGCACAGAAGCCAAGTGAATGGGTGGGAGGGGGGATACAGTGAAATTGCATTTGGAATTATTTAGATAATAATTTGATTTAAATTAATCATATTTTTTCATTGTCTGGTTTCCAATTATGATGAAACTTGACCGGGAGATCGGTCAGGATGAGACGAATGTCATAGATAAAAAATTTCTCAATTCGAAATTATATATTTTTTAATTAGTTTTTTAAGGTAAAAAACTTAAAAAGTTAATTACGGACAATCTGATGCTTAAAACTCAACAAAAAATATGTGCAACAATATTTTACTATTATGAATCTAATGACACTAAAATTTTTAATTTAGACTTATATTTTATTTTCCTAATTTTTTGTATTTAAAAAATTAATATATCAATATTCATTAGTCGGATTATCTTCAAATTTGGGTATTATGATCACAAAATTATACTCTTTGCAAAAGTATATTTGATTTTTTATGGATAGGGAGGGGGAGGGGAGGGCTGCCTGGCCAACTGCCCGCCGACCACGTGGCTAGGCGAGGGCAGCCTTGCTGGGTAGGGGGTATGCAGACCCCAAGTGGGGGCCGGCCCCCTTGCAGTGTGCCTAGGGCACGCGGCGTGCGCAGAAGCCGAGCGAATGGGTGGGTGGGGATACAGTGAAATTGCATTTGGAATTATTTAGATAATAATTTGATTTAAATTAATCATATTTTTTCATTGTCTGGTTTCCAATTATGATGAAACTTGACCGGGAGATCGGTCATGATGAGACGAATGTCATAGATAAAAAATTTCTCAATTCGAAGTTATATTTTTTTAATTAATTTTTGAAGGTAAAAAAACTTAAGAGGTTAATTACGGACAATCCGATGCTTAAAACTCAACAAAAAATTATGTGTAACAATATTTTACTATTATGAATCTAATGACACTAAAAATTATAATTTAGACTTATATTTTATTTTCCTAATTTTTTGTATTTAAAAAATTAATATATGAATATTCATTAGTCGGATTATCTTCAAATTTGAGCATTATGATCACAAAATTATACTCTTTACAAAAGTATATTTGATTTGGTCTAATTTGGAAGTTACCAGAGATCCAGATTTTGTCATAATTGAGTTAGCAATATGGTTTTAATTTCCTTTATCAGGATTTGGGTTGTTATAAACTCTTCTACTTAAAATTAAAGTCATTTGGGTTAGTAATGAACTAGTTACTCTGAAGAGATTTGGATATATTATGCGCATGTCATCTTTTTTTTCCCAAGCGGCTTCTTTAAAACTTTAATTGCTCCGTTGTACTTTTACTGTGGGAATTATTTTGTTGCAAAGTTTAAGAGTATCTCTTGCTAGTATTTTGATAGATACTTCGATATACATTAAGTTTGGCCGAATGCAATCTCCTTGGATGTATGTTTGTTGTTCTGTGTTGATCAGACATTTACAAAGAGATGACACGTGGAAAACATTATCTATAATGGAAAATTCTTCTAGTAATCTTAATTGATATGATGAGCTTCTTACTTAGCCAATACTTCAAATGGTCTGACATATTTGGGGCTTTGTTTTCCTGTTACACTGAACTGGTGAATCTCTTTTATCGGACTTACCTATAGGTAAGCAAAATCTTCTACTTGAAATTTGATTAGCCTATGTTTATAATCATAATATTTCTTTTGTCAATCTTGTGCTACTTACATCCATCTTTGTATTAATTTAACTTTTTGTTTTGCAATTTTTATCAATTATGATTCATAAATTTGAGTGTCACCTACCTCAAACTAGGATAATTGTGTATTACAATTATTTCTATATAATGCTTTGTAAGGATCCATTCCTATACTTTCTTAATGGTTGTTATTATTGGTATATGCTCTTCCCAGTTGTTGCCGAAATCAAGTATGCATAGTCTTAAAAACTTTTTTAGTACTTGACTTACCCATTCTGTGTAGCCATCAGTTTGAGGATGAAATGTAATACTCATAGCTAGATTGCTTCCTTGATCTTGATCTACTTATTTTAAAAAAAAAAATGAAAATTAACTGTCTTGATCAGATGTTAATATTGAAGGGATTTAGTCTAGCCTAATGATTTCTTATATATTATACTAATTTCTCAATATTATCTATCTTCTTGGTTGGAACAAAATTTGCTAATTTTGTGAGTTTGTCTATTATCACCCAAATGATATCAACTTCAGATTTACTTCGAGGAAGTTCGACTATAAATTCCATGGAAATGTTTGTCCATTTTCATTCTAGAATTTGTAATGGTTGTAGAAGTCTTCCAAGTTTTTGATGTTCAAATTTTATAAGACTATATGTGTGACAATGATTTATAAATGTTCTATCATACTTTCTTTAAGTCTCTATACATTTTTGTACTTTTTGGATGTATTGTGTATACTGAATGATGAGCCTCTATTAGTATTTGATAACATAGTTCAGTATTTTTTGGGATCCATATTATTGTCTCATGATAAATATAAGTGTCTTTCAAATATAAATTCTTTTTGAGTCGACTTTTTATATCTTGTTTTAATCTAGAATATTCTTCGTCCTTAAGTTGAGCATTCATGATTTGTTCTTCCAAAGTAGATCTGATTGGCTCAATACTATGTATTACATTTAATTATAGATTGGAGATTATCTCTATAACCATTTTAATAAGTTTTATCATGTGAAGAATTCCGGCAAATTTTTTGCTTAATGCATCTGTAACTACGTTTGCCTTTCCTAGATGATATTGAATAGTAAGATCGTAATCTGTTATTAATTCCAACCATAATCTTTATCTGAATTTAAATTTTTTGTGTGTAAACATATACCTAAACCTTTTATGATCAGTATAGATTTCACATTTCACTCCATAAATATAGTGCCATTATATTTTTAAGGCAAATACAACTGCTACTAACTCCAGATCAGAATTTGATAATTTTTCTCATGAACTTTTAATTATTGAGATGTTTAAGCGATAAACATTTTATTTTACATTAATACGCCTCCTAATCCATTTTGAGATGTATCTATAAAAATTTGATAATCAAGTTCTTCTTGTAGAAAGGTTAAGATTGGTGTTGTTGTTAGCATATCCCTTAATTTTTGGAATGCTTCTTCACTCTGGACTTTTCATAAATGGTACTACCTTTTGTGTAAGCCTTATAAGCAGAACTGCTATATTTAAGAATCCTTTAACAAACATTTTTTAATACGAGTGAGTCCAGGAAAGCTTCTTATTTCAGATATTATCATTAGTTGAGGCTTCCTTTGAATTGCATCTATTTTTATTGGGTCAACTTAAATACCACTACTACTAACGATATGTCCCAAAATTGTTATAGAATGTAGCTAAATTCATATTTTGAGAATTTGGCATATAACTAGTGTTTTCTTAATATTGTCAATTCTGCTTGTAAGTGTTGTTCATGATTAGTATCATTTTTGGAGCAAATCAATATATCATCAATAAATATTATTACAAATTATCCAAAATGCTTGTAAAATTCTTATCATTAAGTTCATACATAGTGATGGGGCATTTGTAATGCCAAATGACATAACCAAGAATTCAAAATGTCCATACCTTATTCTGAAGGTCATTTTTGGTATATCTTCTTCATTTATTCTTAATTTATAATATCCTGATCAAAGATCATTTTTTGAAAATACTGTAGCCTCTGATGATTGATCGAATAAATTGTCTATGCGTGATAGTGGATAATTGCTCTTTATTTGTTACTCTATTTAATTCTCTATAATCTGTAGACATCCTTAAGGTGCCATCATTCTGTTGAAAAAACAATACTAGCGCACCCCAAGGGGATACACTTGGATGAATAAGCCATTTATCCATCAATTCTTGTATTTTTATCTTGAGTTCCTATAGTTTTCATGGTGCCATTCTATAAGGTGCTTTGGACAGTGGTTCTATATTAGGAAGGATTTTGATCAAAAATTTATCTCATGAATAGGTGGTAATTATGGAAGATCATCGGGAAATATATATGCAAAATCTTTTACTATTCTATTGTTCGCTAAAAAAACTCTATCTTTCTTCTTACCTTTCATTGTTAGCAGATAAAATTCATATCCTCTTCTACTCAACTTACTTATTTTCATAATATCAATAAAGTGTGTCAAGGTGTTCAATTTTTCTTTGATAATATTGACAGACTGAAAATACTTAGTCTACACTTGCACACAAGTGTACGTGGTCAAAAATAATATGGGATGGTAAGATCCTGAGATTTATCGTCCTTTGGGAATGGTGTTTATGTTTTTTATTGGAGTTTACTTAATTTTAATAATGTTTAAGTATTAAATTGATTTATGGTTTTGGTTTGAAATGACAATTTCAAAGTTTCTTGATTTGTAACTACTTTTGGAAAATTAAGGAGTGTTGGAATTTAACATGCAAGTCAATATGAGTTCATGTAAGCACTATTCTTCTCAACTTTATATTAAGTGAATTGGATTAATTTCTTATTTCATATTCAAGAGACTTAATCTTCTCTAGTAAATTTACTAAATGTACTAAGTCTTATCTAGTGCTCAGAAATGAACACTAGAAAGTTCAATTTTGGAATATAGATATTCATGTGAGCATTATCTTATGAGTACATTTCTTACATCTAAGTTATAAAACCATATTTTAAGTTGAGTATCACATGAACTTGATTTCACTAATGGCTTGCATGCATCAACTCTTGATTTAGCTAAAGAATTTAGTTAGTATGCTAAATGGGTTTATGCCACATCGCCCATAGCACTTAACGCTCTAGAGCCTCACATAAACCTAGAGTGAGCTATGCAGCTCAATTAGTGATTCTCAGCTCACATGCGTCTACTCTTAATTTAGCCAAGGTAATATAGTACAAAGCTAAATGAGCATGCCACATAGCTCATAGCTTAACACACGTCAATCACCTCACATAAATCAAGAGTGAGCTATTGAGCTCAGATAATGCTAATTGTTCTCATAGCTCCAATGATCAAGCACTTGTCCAAGGTTGTGCATGGTCTATTTTCACACGGTGAATGTTGTCACAAACGTTTACAACGTTAGTGCTCAAGCATGCACAGCCTTAGGATAAGGCAATCAATTAGCTCTATGAAACTTTTATACTGAATATATTTATGTATAGATTTATATAAAGAATCATAAAATTCCAATTCTTTTATTCACATAACATCCAATCATTTGAGATGAAAATAATATTCTTTAATATGAAGAGTACATTACATTATATTGATATGCTCTTTCATAGATCCCTGCACTCTATGCTTCTCCTCTTCATATGGCTACAACTTCCTCCTCCCTTAGGTGTGGGACTCTCCTTAATGGTACTTCCAGTATCACTCAGGATCATGAACTCATAAATTAAAATTAGGAACCTTCTCTAAATCTTCAATGTTCTCTTTTATAACTTTTCCCTCAACTTTTTTTGCAATCAAAGCAGCCAGGCCACCTCCTCCTTGAGAATTGAAATTTTATTTAAGTCCAATTCATTTATTCCATTGGTAATGGGAAGTTTTAAATATTTACAATCATTTTATGATGTAGGAAGAAGAAAAGTCAAGTCTATTTCTCTTCCCAATGTTGATTTGAATGTTAATTTGTAGCAGGAATACGATGGGTGCTATGACGCGCTGTGGCACCAGGCTTTCGACCTGTCTGGCACTACGACACACTGTGGCACCTAGCTCTCAGGTTAGGTCTACCATGGCACACTATAGCGCTTGGTGGCATGATGTAGCACCTGACTCTTAGGTTTTATCTACCATGGTGTGCTGTAGCATCTAGCTTTCAAAATTTTATCTGCCACGGTACTATAGTGTGTGGTGGCACATGGTAGCGTATGAGCCTCTGATCAGAACATTGGGCACTGCGGTGTGCTAGAGGGTGTTATAGCATGCATAATTGTTCATTTTCATCTAATTCAATTTTTTTTTTTGAAGTCTGATTGCTTCCTAGCTGAAATGGCATCAAAAAACACTAAAATAATGAAATGACTATAAATATGGGGCTCATCAAGTATCTGACTTATTATCCCCATTTAATTCCACTTTTTCTCCTAACAATCTATAATCTTTATGTTAACAACCAATCTGTTCTCAAAATAAAATCAAATTTATAAATAGGAAGTAGTATAAGTGTGGTAAATAAGTGTAAAATAACAAGTTTTAATTTTTGTTTATCTTAATTTTTATTTAATAAAATCATGTGATAATTTGGCGCAATAAAATTTTAAGATTTGTTAAGCATACTTTCAGAGAATATTTGATAATTTTTAGAGAATTTTTTTCATTTGCATACTTTCTGGATTAATTTTAATGTAATTGCTTAATTATAAAATCTAAGGTAATTAATTTGATCTCCAAATAAAAATTAAATTTTATCATTGAGTTCATCACCCCCAAATTAGTTAGGAGTGAAATTTTTGATATTTTGGAGCTCATTAAATAGCCTAAATTTTAATCATTAAAATAATATTTAATATCCAAATTAGTTTAACAAGTGGGACCTACCACCTTTATATTACATCATCTTCCCCACTTGTAGCTTATCCCCTAATCAAACCTTTTTTTTTCACTTGTAAACTCAAAAAAACTGCAACTTGCCCTCTCAAGCAAAGCCCCTCTTCCCACTTGCACATCTTCCTCACTTGTTGTAATTAAAGACTCCCCTACCACTTTATTATCCCTTAATCTAGCCCATACCCCTTTTTCTTATAAAAACCATTTTGATCTGATCTCTTAACTTGCACTTAAGAAGTTTGAGAGATGGAGAAGGAAAGATCTGCTGAAGCTTCATCCCAAGCACAAGAAAGAAAATCTCCATTCCACAGGAAAGACATACCATCATATTTGAAATTGCCAATAAGCTTCTTGTAGATAGCTAGAAAGCTTCCTAAAGGCTATGCCTATGATTTACCCATTTGGGCTCAAGGGTCTCTGTACTCGACCTTTTGTTACATAATGCTTATTATAAAATTTATTTCATGCTTTCTTATATATTGAATTCAAGTCTAACATGCAGGACAAAAGTTAATTTCATTTAAGAAATATTTACTTGTTCTTACTTGTGATGCATAGTATTCATATCACTCTTACATTAGTTTATGCCTATTATAGGATGCTAAAAAGTAACTCTTATAAGAATGGTCTACATACTCCTCCTGGACTGGCAATTAGTAATAATTTTTAGATTTTGATAATTAATCATTTGAAGATCTACTTGAGTCCAAAAAAAGGGCTAGATTTTTTAAAAGTGAGCTAAAGGGAACATTTTATTTAAATCATCTATTGTAATTATAAACTTTTTTGTAATTCATATGTGTATGGATTTGTATGAATACTTAGAAACTTATATTTATCTACTTTCATTATAGTTTTGTATATTTCTTAATTATGAATTATTACTTAGAAATTCTTGAACTCAATTCCTCAGTCGTCACAGACTGGGTATCAAAACTGAATTTGAGAAAATTTAAGGAATAATTCAACAAGCCAATAGTATAAATAAAATTTAAAAGCATAATAGTGGGGTGAGTTTCAAGTTGGAGAGCATAGTAGTAGTAAGATTATTAATAAATTAATTATTTTCCTAAGATATGGAGAGTCATAATCAAAATAATAATAACATATCCCAAGATGATGGAGTACATCAAAACACATAATAACAATGAAACTGTCTCACCAAACGTTGATGTTGTTTATCCTTTTGATAACAATGGATCATATCAGATGCTTCAGTTCATGAAGATGATGAGCCAATTCATGAATAACCAGCATCTTCAAACTCCAACTCCCAGACCAATTCAACGTAAAGTGTAAATGAAGATATGCATGTGTTCCATAAGCTCAACCACCTAGATTTAGTGGGAAAGCAACACCTTACCAAATAGAGAAGTGGATCAAAACAATAGAGAAGGAATTCAATTGTGCCAAAATCAATGATGATCAAAAGGTGACCTTGGCAACTTATTTACTCATAGAAGATGCTGAAAATGGTGGAGGACTACAAAAGATACTACCTTCAAAAGCAAGATAGAACAGGATATCACTTGAACAGAGTTTGTAAAGATTTTCCTAAACAAGTATGTACCCCAGTCTGCTAGGCAGACAATGAGGAAGGAACTCCTAAACAGAGGAAACAATGTGGCATCCTCTAGTGGTGCAAGGAATCCTCCAGCCCAAGCCAGAAAATTTAACTAAACTCAAGAAGAAGCAAGTGATGAACTTGATGTGGTTATATGTACCATTTTAAAATTTCATCACCTTTGTTTAGTCCTTTTTGATTCGGTAGCTACACACTCATTCATTACATCAAAGATAGTTTCAAAATATTTATTACTGATAGAACAACTTCTAACAGTGCTTAAAGTTTATCTACCATCTAGAGATTCCTTTAAAAAAAAAATATTTTAAATGCAAATAAGTTATAAGTGGAATTTCTTTGGAGGCTAAACTCACTGTCATTTCTATTATAATTTTTGATGTTATTCTTGGAATGGAATGGATGAGTTAGAATGAAGCCTTAATCGTTTGTGCTAAAAAGAGAGTACATTTGTATAGTGAAAATAAGAAAGTGATATTTATTGGTCAAAGGAGTGCAGTTATCAACCTTATCCCTGCTAAGAAGATTAAAAAGCTTGTTAGAAAAAGACAATCTATATTTTTAACCTTACTCTCAAACTTTGAAGCTAAATATACAACTCTTGGAGAAACTCTTATTGTAAGAGATTATGCGGATGTTTTTCCAAAAGAGTTTCTCGGTTTGCCTCCATAAAGAGAAGTAGAATTTAGCATTGATTTAAATCATAGGACAAACCCTTTATTCAAGGCACCATACAAAATGACACCCAAGGAATTAGAAGAGCTTAAGAATCATCTTCAAGCACTAATAGAAAAAGGATTTATTAGACCTAGTAGTTCCCTATGGGGAGCCCCAATCTTGTTTGTCAAGAAGACGAATGGGATCATGCGCCTATGCATTGACTATCGGGAACTTATAAAAGTTACCATCAAGAGTAAATATCCTTAGCCTAGAATTGATGATCAATTTGATCAGTTAGCTGGTGCTTTAATAATTTTAAAAATTTATTTAAGGTCTGGCTATCATCAACTTTACATTAAAGAAGAGGATATTTCTAAATATGCTTTTAGAATGCATTATGGGCATTATGAAGTTCTGGTGATGCCTTACAAGTTAACCAACACTCCATCTTACTCTATGAATTTGATGCATCGAATAATGAAGCCTTACTTGCATTCATTTTTCATTATTTTTATTGATGATATATTAATATATTTTAAAAGCACTAAAGAATATAGAACTAAATAAGGTTACAGATTATAGAACTACATAAGTTCTAATATGATTCAATCAGTGATGCTTACATAAGTTGAATAATAAATCAATTGTCATAATTAATGAATTATAATAACCCCAAACCAATCTTGATTATTAAAATTCAAGATTGAGGGATTAAAAGTTAAACTCCAAATATTGGGGTTTAACCTCTTAATCAAAAGGTGATAAAAACTAAGGCTATAGGATTTATCCCAACTCTCATGTTCTATAAGTCAAGGCTATCTTATTAAGCAAAGTCAAGCTTAATAAGATGAATCTAAACTTAGACTAAAGTTTAAATACAAAATAATCATAATAAAGGATGTAATCTAGAAACACATAAAATTAAGGTTATACATTGAGTAACCCACTTATCCAATGAATGGATTATAACTTAATTTTATAACTAATCTCTAAGGAATATTCCTAAGGTTTTGAGGAAGGATGCTACTTAAGGAAGCTTAGGAAAATGATTCAACTATTAAGCATTAAAGTTATTTATATCTTAATTATATTTATTTAAAGATATTGAGGATTTAGAGATGACAATAATGTGGACTAAATTCCATAATATGAAATTAAGAATTACTTAAGGATTTTGTAAGGGAAATATTAGGGTTTGCTTTAAGATTAATCCAATGAGCTTAAATGATCTAAAATTGATTTTAAATCACTTAATTTGCTGATTAGAAGGAATAATTTAGGTTTTTAAAGCTACTTATTGATTTAAGACTCTAAATTAAAATTTATTAATTCCAAATAATTACTTACTGTCTAATATGAAGATAGATAGTAAGTACACTCAAATTGGGCCAAGGATTAAGCCTCAGAAGCTCAAAATAGGGTTTTAGCTCATTAGAGGGCAAATTAGTATTTTACCTAGTGAAAATATAATTTTTATGTTATACTTGTGTTGTTTACTATCTGAAGATTCCATAGAGGTCTAAGATCACAAAAGTTGAGGTCATTTCGCCCGTTATGGCAAAACCAAAATTGGGGGTTCAAAATACGTAATTAGGGCTTGTAGGGAAGGTCTGATGTAACAACCCAAGGTTGTTTAATTACTATTTAATCATTTTATTAACTTCAAACTCGTTCCATCATGTCTTAATTAGTCATTAAGATCAATTTCCTAGTCTTAGTCAAACTTGGAATTTAAACGAACAAACTCTAATTTTGGGTAATTATTAAAATTAAGAAAATGAAGAAATTAATTGACCTCGGATTAAAAATCGACTTCTCCATTGCGTTCCTCACACCCAATTATCCTGCGTGAAGTCTTGATGAGTTTTGGAGATAGGTCCAAATTTCTTGATTATTTTATTATATTTTCAAAAAAATCTGAAAAATGAAATATTAGATAACTTTCAATTAAAATTTTTACTTCATTTTAAGTATGTTACCCTCAATTTAGCTAAAAAAGCAATTTTTCAAATTTTTCTTTAGAAATAAAATAATTATATAATGTTAATTAATAAATTCCTAAAAGATTATATATATAATATATATATATATATATATATATATATATATGCCCATTATAACAAGATCAGCGGCAAACCCTAATCCCCAAAAATCCCTTCGCACGCGATCTCTCCTCTCCCGTCCCGAGAACCCCTCATCCTCATCTCCTTTCGATCGGCTAGCAATGATGATGCCGCTCGACCGAAACGAGCGGTCATCAACGCGTGTCCCTCACCGCATCTCTGAACCAATAGGACGTTTAGTGGCAATCGGTCCCCTCTCGCGCCTTTAAAAAAAGAGAAGATCCGAGTCGAAGAGGGGATTGGAAAAAGGTATCCTTGCAAACTCTGAACCCTAGCAGCTCCTCACGACATCTAAAAGTACTTCACTCGATTTCACCTTCTAGAGTTAATTGAATAGGAAAAGATATCAAACTATAAGTTAGACTCCAAGTTATCAGTCAGAGAACTCATTAGATCTGATTCAATCAGATCGTATATTCTTTTGGTACTTAAGATCTCGGTAAGTCTATAACATTTTTTTTAGGGTAATAGCAAACTATACTTCTTCATTGAAGTCTTATTCAAAGTAGTATATTATAGATTTTAAATATTATTAAGAATCTTTGTAGTATTTCCAAAATGCTTATGTACAAATGGTTGCTTGATGTCCAGTTAAATTCTGCTTAACAATTTTCCTTGACAAGGAATGTGTTCAAAATATTACTTTTGATTATTTTCAAATTGAGAAGTTTAGCATTTAATTGGGCTTGTTGAACGGTCATCTTGCTATGCTTATCCATTACATTGATCATCATATGGGATTTATAAACTATTTCTTATTATAGTGTGTAGTAAAAATAGTTGCAATTTGTTTGATTTGTCACTCATCCAGAGTACTGCATAAAGATATAAGGACACGGCTGAAATTTTAATTTTGAACACAGTTGAAATCTCGAATGGAAAGTGTTGTATGGGCTTGCTTAATTAAATCTAAAAGCAAATATAATAAAATATAATAAAAATACCTACTGTGCAATCAAGAGAAATGTGTACTAACAAATGAATCCATTTTTTTAAGCTGCTATTAGATCAGAAGTTGGTTTTAATTCTTATAATAAGTAAACCGCTATATATTTAGTTGACTACTGCCATTTATTTGTAACCCAAGAAATTATCATATGTTTAAGTAGTTTCTTTTACGGTTTGTGCAATAAGGAAATTATAAAAATATGAGTGCATCATATGGATAAAAACTTAGAGAAATAAAAGGCACGAGCATAATGGGTTGCTTAAAATCTTGAGTTGTATGGTTGGACAAAGAGAAAAAGGAAGTTTGTACTATACAGTTTATTTCTATGTTGGTGTTTTAATGTTAAAATTTGCAGTTTATATAATTACTGTTTTCTTATTGATATTTTACTGTAATATTTATTGTTGGTAAATGGTTTAAAATTCAAAATAAATGCCATCATATTACCATATATCAAATAGACGTTCGCTTGCAAGATTTATTGATTTCTAAACTAATGCCTTCTTGTAATCATCCGACTCTAAAAATTTAATAGTTTTCTTTATAAAACCTGTGAGCTATGGGTGTCCCCCCCCCCCCTCACATCATTATATGTGCTTAATGAATACCTATGTAGCAATCAAATTGTTTCAAGATGGTTTAAAGCTGAACATAAATGAAATCCCTGCAGAAACTATTTGATATATGATTTAAAATGTTGGCTTTACATTATAGGTTTGTAATATAAAAACTCTCGGTTTAATTCACACACATGGCATTAAGACAACACTTTCAAAGAAACGCAAGATGTTTACTCCTTTTTATCAGCCGAATTCTGCAAATAGATCTAAAACTATTAACTGTACACTTGTCACTTTATTAATTAAGCATTAAGAAGGAACACATGATACAGATTTAGTGATGTTTGTTATTTACAACAATTATTTATTGCTTTCAATTTTATTCGAATTAAATAGAGGTGCTTGGGTTAATAAACTGCTAGTGTATTATGTGTAATTGGTTGCTATTGTTAGCCGCATTCTATGATTGAATTAGCATTGTTAATGATAAAGAAACAACAAATTTGAGCCGTTGTACTGAATTGTTATTCTATTATATTAAGCATATTTTTCGCTATTTAGTAGAAAGAAAAAAATGCTTCGTTACCCCAAAATAATAAAATATGCTTTGCCTAAATAGAACTCCACTATTTCAATCTATAAATATTAATATTTGGTTGCTAATAATGTAGTTAACATTGTTGTTGCTGGGTTTTAAATCCTGAATGTAATAATGTACTTACATTGCTAATGATCAATCATTACCGGGTCTCAATTCCTAAGTGAGAAAGGAGAAATGTGCTAGAGTGAGGAGGACAGTTTCGTGGAAGTGACGTGTTGCATTCCCTGAATATAGCATGATTGATACCTGGATGTATTGTCAAATAAATGATATTTCTTATAATATGGAAGGTTGTGTGTAAGTTGAGATAAGAAATGCTGCCAATTATATTCAATTGTTGTTATATATTTTAAAGAAGTACAAATGCTGCCATTTAAATTTGTAGACTTCAAATGCTGCTAAATATAATCAAATGCTGTCATATATGCTGCCATTTAATTGAAAATTTCAAATACTACCGTGAGATCCAATTATTATTATGAAAATCCAAATGTTACCATTTTTTTTATATATAAAAAATTGTATGTTGTCATTTATTAAATATAACTATTAGAACTGGAGATGATTCTTTAATTTATTTCTAAATATACCTAAACTTCCATTTAAAAGTCATGTGCTACTTATCAATATCCTTGTCATTACTTGCTAATATTATTTCAAACTTTGTGAATTCTTCTTATGCAAATATACCTATTCACATATACCTACACACACATAAGTTTACATGTATACACACAATATATTACTCCTATGCACTTGTACCTATACTCATACATTTATAATGAGGGGGTTTTGCCATATTTTCCTTATTTTGCAAATTTTTGCATATGTTTGACATATAAAGTCAAATACGACACACATATGTATGCATTTATAACTATATTCTTTTAATACTTATATTTAACATAAAACATAGAAAACCCAACTTAATTTTTTTTATGTTATCAACTTCTCAAGTTTGCTCCATAAATATGCTTGATGTTACCGAAACATTGCAGGCTAACTTCTAACTTAACATCTCAATGGATTTGTAAGTGCTTGTATACGTATGGCATCTTTTTGATTTGCTTTATTTGGCACTTGGATTTAAAAGGTTACCTAATTATTCATTTTTTTCTTATAATTGTAAATATGGAATCTTTTGGTTTACTTTATTTTGCACATATTTTATTTTGCGCGCGCATCTCCACTTACTAACACTAAACAAAAAATTCTTTTAAAGAACATTTTTATTTTGATGTTGCTCAATCTTGGGCCTTTTATTTTATCAACTATATTATCAATTATTCACAATATCTATATTAACATTACTCAAGATCAATATAGATATTGTGAATATAAACAAAGAATAATGTGTTGGTCTGAATTAATAGTATTTTCATTACATCCTCATATAATGCCCATAAGATTAGAAACATATTAACAAAATGATTATCACAACTGGAATGCATTTCTCTTTTATTTAGCAATCATATTTCAATCTATTTGCTCATATTTTAAATAATAATCATAAGAAAGTATCAAGAAAGATTATAAATAATGTAGTAGTTTCAAATGTTCATTGTATGAGCAGTAAATGTTTGATTTGGATTTGATTCATTTATGGTATCTCTGAGAATATAATTGCCAGCAGAAATGAATAAATTGAAAATCTTCATTATATCAAAAGCATTGATGCACAAAAAATACACTAGGATTTTACTATGAGGATCTGTTTATTCTTGTGTAATATTTATGAGGATTCACTTGTTTTGATTGAAATAGTTTTTATTCTAATCGATCTCTTGGCTTTTTAGTGCACAATTTGAAAGAGCAATGATTGGCTTATATTTCTAACGATAGACTGGCATAAAATGTTATCTTTTAAGGATGGGGCTATTTGTTTTAGTTTATTAAGCACTTGATTATTGGCTTCATTTACACATTTATAAATTTTGGTATTAATTTACATGTATATAGTTTAATTTCATCATTAATTTTCATCTTAAGATTGACATGAAATTATGATTAAGTAAATTTGTAAAAAATGCAATTATTTTTAAGTGAATAAATTTACCAATGTTTGATTTTTCTTGTGCATGAACCAAACTTGAAATCCTTATTTGATATCCTAAATCACACACACACATACACTCTTAAGTAGGAACAATAAATGCAATTTTAATTTGAATGTTTTCAGAGTGGATATTTACAGAAAATGATAAATAAGAATTACTATATTCTACAGATAGCAGCACAATGATTATTTTTGAATGTGTCATTGAACTTACAATAGATGACAGAGGGTGGTTCAATAAGATTGGCACATACATATATAGTCAGTGTTAAAGAGAAATTGTCTTCTACTTCTATCAGTAGGTTGACTTCATTTACAAATGGGACTTCATGAAGTTGCACCTTTCCTATTTTAGTTGGTCAATTTAGTTCTCTATTATTTAATTTTTCCAATTATAGGATTGAATTTTATATTTTACTTTATTCATTTTAGATGTACACTGCCATAATTTATACTCAAAACAATGAATATTTTTTATGCAGTTGGCAAAATTTCTTCTTTTTGATGGTATATTTCTTACATTAATGTTGTTTACATTCATCATCATTATTCAATATTTAATATATGGTTAAAACTTTAAATATTTCCTTTTATCTCTTTTAATACCATATCACAATTTGGATGGCCTAAACATGGCAACCATTGTGATTATGAAATCATCAGGATAGATAATTAGAAATAGAAATCATCTATATGGAGGATTTTGTACAGCTACCATTTGCCTGAGCAAGGCTATTGGTGTATCTGGAGACCACATAATTCCTTTGAGGGGGAATGTGTGAGTTTGTTTTGACACCACTTACAGATAAGTTGAGTAGACGTACTCAACTCCTCGCTTGTTCTGTGCCCATAGAACAAACTTTCAAGATAAATAAATTATAAATTGCATTTCTCACAATCTCATTGATTGTGAATGATATATTCAGTCTTTAGACTGAAATGATTTTCCATGATTTAATCTTTCAAAAATTTATACAGTGCAGAATTTCATATATAAATACAGTTCCTTTTCTTACACTATTTTTCTTACTTAGCATACAAATCCATTTAAATATATTCATGTTTCCCTTCATTTTGTAAATATTTCGAATGCTATACTAACATAATTACTGTAGGATTGGTAGAAATACTCTAGCATTGTGAGCAAATTTTCTTGCATACCTTTCTTACTATTTTTATGGTTATTGCACCGTTTATGCTCAAAATTATAAATGTCTAATGTGATATCTGCTTAATTAATGTTTAGCCTACTTTTAAAATGTACTTAGACTTTTAAAGTCTAACCACTTTTTCCTTTTTTTGGTTGTGCCCTACTGTATTTAAAAACTAAAATATGATAGATCAGGAGCAATGAGCAAGACCTGCAGTTAAAGAGGAAGCTGAGTAATAGTTGGGAGAAGAGAATTTACTTGTGTTTATTTATGTGAGAATAAACTTTACATTTGGACATTTGTAAATTAAATATTTTGTGATGATATAAACTATTCTTTCATGTTGTTTAATGTTTCATATTATAAATGGTGAATGTTTGAGTTAGAATAATTGAATTTCCTTCTCCCCCCATAGATCCTTATAAAATAAAAGGTAGTATCTAATGTTGAGTTATAATTTCCTAACTCAATATTAAATATTGCCGTAACACTCGTTGTTAGATTATTATATTTAAATCTAATAGTGAGGCATTACATCTGAAAACCTAACTTTTCCAAATGATGTCTTAGCAAACTCAGTGGCTATAGCTTTCCTATAATACAATGAGTGCAATGATTAGGAGTATACCCAATTTGAATCTCATTTTCTTAACCTATGCCTTAATTAGGGTTTAATGTGATTAGTGAGTAATTAGTGAAATTAATCCCAAAAATAGAAAAATAACTAATGTGTTTTACTCTACTCTAGGAGTCTACATCAACTTGAATTTCTAAATTTGGATCACATATTATGCTAATATTCACTAATCAAATTTATGGTGATTAAGGCTATTTAAGAAATCTAATCACCAAATCCTTAATGTTGTTGAAATCTACTGATTTACATAGTCTCCTAATCAGAATAGTATGTTAGATGACCTAATTTAGAGTTTAAATGATCAAGTTATGCCTATTTGAAATCTTAGAGTTTAAGAGTGTAATTAAGGAAGGGACCCAAAAGTCATTAGTTAATCTACACTCCAAACAGTAAAACCAATACTATCAAAATATTCTTAGCATCCTCATAAGCAAAATGAGATATATATTGGCTATGTTTGGAGCTAAGGGTAGAAAGTTACGGGTGTTGGAAATTTAGGGTTACTTAGGTCATTATATAAGGGCCCTAAATGTCACTAGCATAAATACTCATCAAACAGAACAATTGATACCACCATAATGGTCCTCACAATTTTTTGATTAAAATGAGATATTTATTTGATATATTTGGATGAGTGGATTAAAAGTTATGCATGTCAAAAGATTTGTACATTAATTAAATTAATTAACTATCTTAAACTAATTAAATAAATGTTAGTTTTAATTAGTCAAGAATTTGGCAGAGGCGGGCCCTAGTTGACACAGCATACAGAAGGCGTAGGACCCATGGGTGCTATTGGATTAGCGGGAACCGCCTGTTCAAGGGTCAACGGAACCTACGGGGTGCCCTCTACATGTGACACGCGGCTGTGGCGGGACCCCATCTTTGACTCGCGACAAAAGACACATAGAGAAACCAAGGGGGGTCTATCTAAAAAATGCTGATCGGCAATCCTTTCATGGCCGATAGGAGCCAAACTGCACGGATTTGGCAAGGGGTCACCAAGACCTACCCAACGATGGTTGGGCCAATAATAGAGGTGGCTGGAGTCACTGACAAATGGCAACCCTAGGGAGATGGTGATGGGTGGGAAGCGAACAAATCTATTGAAGACTATAGCTTCAACTCAAAATTGGTTCGATCAGGTTTGATCAGACCCTATCAAACCCGACCAAACACTAATTCAAGCAATGAAATAGGCATACAAAGTGAAGGATCAAATAATTCCTAGAATGATTGGAAGATTGAAGTATTTGAAATCTGACAGTTCGCTGTGTCCTTGATCGAGTGGGATAGAGAGATCCTTCATTCCAGACCCTGGCTTCACTCCATTGTGATCCTAATTGAGTCTAGAGATTAGGAGGGAGGCAAGACAAGGATTTATGAAATTGTAAGGGTGGTGGAAGCCTCTAGCACCAATAGAAGGTGTTGCGTGTCGATGCGCGTGACAGCAGCCACGAACGGGGAAAGAGCATCTTGACTGTCTGATCGGATCCTTGATCAGACGATTCAGAGGAGCTAACGCCCAATCAGACAACAAAAGAAGGTAAGAGGACGACGCCATTAATGGAAATAATAATATTTTTATTTAATAAATAAATTTAATTCTTATTTATTAAAAATTATATAATTAATTCCCTTTTAAAATTTTTCCAATAAATTACCCCTAGCTAGTTGAAAGGCAAGAAATGAAATGGCAAAGCCAGATTTTAATTTCGATGAGTATTTAATTTTCCTTTTTCTTCTAGGATATTTTAAATATATTAATGTATTCTTCAACATTCTAATGACTTCCAAACGCTTCCAAAATATCACCCCAAGCTAATTTGAGGGTGATGAGCACAATGGCAAAGTTTAATTTTTGATTTGAGGTTGATTTCTAGTTTCCAAGGTTCCTGAAATTCCTATAATCAAGGTTTGATGCATGTGACACCTGAATTGGATCAAAACTTCATAGTGTAATCCTAATGACTTATTAAGAGAAACATAATCAAAATCAGGACTTGGTTTAGTCTTAATTTTCTATAGTAACAATCTTGGGTTATTACAGACTCCCCCACTCAAGAACTATGTCATCGTCGACAACACTTAAGTAGGAAGAACAATGCATGAATAAAGTTAATAAAGCACAAATTAGAAGGTTGAGGAAGTACCAGAATTCTCAAATATCCTTGGGTAATTCAACCGCATATCTGACTCTTTATCCCAAGTGGCTTTTGTAGGAGAATGATTCTTACACTGATCGTTGACCCTAGAAGTTGATTGGCTAATGGGTTGCTTTTGATCCTTACCTAGGATCTTGGTGGGTTTTTTTAACAAATGATGGATTGATTAGATTTCCTTTGAGGAAGATGGAGATAATGTGATGAGGCTCTCTCAAGCACTTCCTTAGTGAGGAAACATAGAAAAAATTTTGCACTGCATAGAATTCATTAGGCAACTCTATTTTATAGGTCGATGATCTAGATCTTGGATACGATCCAAATAGGTCCAACAAATTTTGTTCAAAAGCTTTCTAGCTATACCAGGGCAGTAGATTCCATTCTTTAGGCTAACTTTTAAGCAAATGATATCTGACAGACCTATAATACATCTGCACTTTCACGCAAGTGTACGTGGTCTTAAGTAATAAGTGGAAAGTTTGATTTTCTAGGATTTATCAAACCACAGAGAATTGGATATTTTATTACTAAGGTATATCTATGATCACTAATGTTTAAGCTATATGTGTATTGCTTGGTGTTGGTTCCTGAACAAGCATGACAACTCTTAGTAGAAAATACTTCTGATAAAAGGAAGAGGAGAGTTGGGATTCTCCCACATGATATGGTAGATAACTTATATATGATGATTCCTCAAGCGTTCATTTTTTCTTTACTTAGTTCCTTAATTAAGTGCACATTATTCTTCTTAGAGTTTTAATTCAAAGATTAACAAGTTCAAGTCTCATGCATGAAATGAACACACAGTTGGTTCTATTTCAGCATAAAGACCTTTATAAGATTTTAGATTTATAGCTTTTATCTCATTTCTTGATCATGGAGATGAGGGTTATAAAGTTTAAGATCTTATAAGCATTGATTCCACTAAGAGCTTCACGCACCTCAAGCATAGTGTGGATGAGGGAGTGATTTAATTAGGCTCAATGACTATGTCATCTCATTCATGAGCACTCAATGAATCCATTCCCTCTCTCAAATATGCTGAGCAACGGAGCTCAATTAGTGGGTCTTAGCATCACACGCTTCAACTCATTAGTTGAGCATAGATTAAGGTACACTAAGCTCAAGAACTTTCTCACATAGTTCTAAGCTCTCATGCACTCATAAATCTAGCATCAAAAATTAAGGTGAGCTATGGAGCGCAAGACAAAATAGTCCTTAAGTTCAATTAGTCCTTCGTCCTTTGGTCCACATTCAAGTCCACAATAGTCTTTTAACTTAGATTGAATCTTAACTTTTTGGAGAAGGAAGCTACATCTTATATCTAGATCTTGTAAATTATAAAGAATAGTATTGAGTCATCCTTAGTATAACACTTGTAGTTAAGAGAAGACTTATAAGATATTAAGATGGAATCACCTTATAAGGATTAGTGTTTAGAGAATGACGCAGTAGATAACCTGAGTAAGTAAGTGCAACCTACTTAAAATTGTATGAGTAGCCATATTATGCCTAAGTGTAGAGCTTAGAATTACTTAAGATGAAATATTATTAAGACTTAGAATCCCTTAAAATGCTTAGTAATTGAGCAATGGCTAGATATTGCCTTAAGTGTTAAAAGACTTAGAACCTTTGAGTGCTACGTAATGAAGTCAAGATTAGGAATTTAGAGATGAAAATACTAAGACTTGGAACCTTAAACTTTAAGAAGAGAAACTTGATACTTAGCTTAGTAACCAAATGTGAGCTTAAATTAGATAATAATAACTTAAGTAATATCATCCTTTAGTTTTACCATATTAGATTTGAAGATTTACAAAGCCATTAAGTCTAAGATGAGATTAGAACTATACAACTAGAACCACATCTAAGATTAAGACAACATAAGTGATAAGATAGAACAAACTTCTTAAGTAGTGGAAATTGCCCCTTAATTAACTAAGTTTAAGAGGTGGTCGTCATTAGTACCACAGATATTAAACCATAAATATATCCATGATACTAATCATGAGTTGAGCAAGACTTGCCAGAAATATGTATATAGTATAATAGTGCAAAAAATAAAAAGGAGGCATCCAGACACAATCCATAATTATCTATTGACAGACCGTAATTACATGTCTGCGCTCGCACGCAAGTGTACGTGGTCTGAAGTAATAATTGGAAAGTGTGACTTTCTGGGAATTTATCGAACCACAGAGAATTGGTTGATTTGGCACTAAAGTATATCTATTCTCACTAATGTTTAAGCTATAGTTTATATTGGTTGGTTGGTCCAAAATTAGCATGAATATTCACTAAGTAAATAACAAGGTTTAAAGAAAGAGGAGAGTTGGGCCCATCCCACATGCAATGATATAATACTTGTGTGGATTTGTTTCTCAAGCTTTATCATTTAGTTCAATTGAAATCAAGTGCACATTGTTGTCCTTTAGTCTAGCTCAAAGGCTTACAAGTTCAAATCTCATGCTCAAAATGAACTCACATTCGGTTCTACTTCAGTACAAAGATTCTTATAAGATTCTTGAGAATTAAAGTTAATTCATTTTCTACTTAGGAGAGTTTAAATTTTCTTAAATCTCAAGATCTCACAAGCATTGATTTTCCACTACAAGCATCACTTCGTATCTCATATAGTTGAGATGAAAGAATGACATGTTGGGCTCAATGACTATGCCACTTAGTTCATGAGCACTCAACACTTCATTTCTCAATCTCAATTATGTGGAACTAAGGAGCTCAATTAGTGGGTCTTAGCATCACTTGCATTAACTCTTTGGTTGAGCTTAGATTGAGGTGCATTGAGCTCAATATCCTTCCCACATGGTTCTAAGCATCCATGCACTCAAAATTTAGCATCCAGCCAAAGGTGAGCTAAGGAGCACAAGACTATTAGATCTTAGATTTTTTAGTTCTTTTCTTATAAACACGTCAAGACTAATTTGATAGAAATTTCTTAGTAAGGCATTTAAATCACGATTACATCATGCTTGAGGGAAAACATTCACACAATAATATTACATCATGCAAAATGGGACTTCATCCCAACTCTTTCTAAGGGGAGTTTAGCTACTCATTACACAAGAAAATAAGGAAAACACATACATAGCAAAAGACCCTTTCATGGTCACTAAAAAGAAAATACAAGATTGAGTTTTCAAGATACTAGGAACGCTCCGTAGAAGTTCTCCGGGATTCTTCTTCTCCTTCTAATTACCTTCTCCTTAGGATGCTAGTGCTGCCCTCTTCCTCTTCTCCCTTTGCAAAAGCTTGCTTTGTCACCCTTGGGGAGTTCTCTCTTCCTTTGGCTCTCCTCTTTACTTAGGCAATTCTTGCTAAAATTGTGAACCTTCCTCTAGTCAAGAGGAGGGAAATTTATAGGAAGGGGGGGGCTGCATGCTCCTCCTCATAAGCAACCAAATTTTCTATTAAAAATACTGAATTCATCATTGCAATAATTTTTAATTTAGGGTGAGGTGACAATAATCTCATTTTTTTAGCCACACATCACCTTAAAGCTTTACAAAAATGGCTGCTGCAGGTTATGATGGCTGGAGACAACATTCAGGATAGAGGTCATGTCTCCAGCTGCATTAAATGTATTGACTGGGAAAAAATTCGGTGGGCCGCTGCTGCACGCTGTAGCTCCCTGTGCTGCATGTCTTAGCATACCTTGGTTCCAAGCGATTTTTAGCCAAGTCTTCCACTGAAGACCGCTGCAGCGCGCAACCGCGCGTTATAGTGGGGAATCTCGTAAAAAGTAATGTTCAATTAGTCCTTTTTCTCGATTGTATAGAGAAATCCTTCCGCAGCAGACCGCTGCAGCGCACGACCGCGCGCTGTAGAAGGGAATTCTGTGTAAAATACTGTTCAATTAGTTGGGCAGCCCGAATTATTTAGCCAAGTCTTTCGCTATACACCGCTGCAGCGCGCGACCGCGTGCTGTAGCGGTGAATTCTGCAGAAAACACTAATCAATTAATTGAGCCCCATTTAGTAATCAAAAATATTTCCGCGATACACCACTGCAGCGCGCGACCGCGCGCTATAGCGGTGAATTCCGCAGAAAGCACTGTTCAATTAGTTGAGCCCCATTTAATAATCATAAATATTTCCGCGATACACCGCTGTAGCGTGCGACCACGCGCTGTAGCGGTGAATTCCGCATAAAGCACTATTCAATTAGTTGAGCCCCCATTTAATAATCATAAATATTTTCGTGATAATCCGCTGCAGCGCGCGACCGCGTGCTGTAGTGGTAAATTCTGTGAAAACACTATTCAATTAATTGGGAGCCTGTTTAATATGGTTAAATGTTTCCGCTGCAGCCCGCGGCGGCACGCGACCGCGCGCTGCAGCGCACTATAGCGGAAGGCTTTGTTATATTTTTAATAAAATTGCAGAAATACCCCAGAGCTCCTTTGAATTCCATTTCCTAAAAAGATATAGAATTTTGATTTATGAATAGCAAAAAATATCTTAAATAAATGAATTTTTCCCTTTATTTTAGATGTAAATTATGAATTCATCATTCATTCACATACATAACAATAAATGCAGAACAATAAGAAAGCTTATTTATTACATTTTTATTAAATGCGAGCAAATAATATATCTCTTTCAGCGAGCCGCACCTTACTTTAACCTTCTATTTAGCTTAATCTTCAAGCGCTGGATCTGACATATACTCTTAATCTGCCAAATGTATATATGATAGGGCATAGCCAAAAAAAAATTTTGGTTAAACTTCAATAAGTCTAAGTATGGAAGCAATTTTAATTAAGTTTAAGCACAAACATCCTCAACATTTTATGTGTAATATAGCAATAAATAAAAGTGGTAAGAGCTATAATCATTCAATTATAGCTTAAAGCAAAATGTGAGGTACGCACATACCTCAACCCAAGGCTATAACAAGGTTAGGCAATATATATATATATATATATATATATATATATATATATATATATATATATAATAAATTGTATATATTGAAAAGAAAACACATCCTAACATGAATATGATTATGTAAACTTATGCAGATTAACAAGAAGTAAACTAAACTTATGATACATATAAGTAAATAAAATCAATAACTAGTACCCTAACATACATAAGTAAGCAAGTACTATAGTAAAGCTGAATTGTAATAAAAGTAAATAGAAAGCAAAAAAGAATTATGTACAGGGTGCCATATCAAGAAAATTGGCTAAACAAGCTATTGAACTGTAACTGAACTGAACTGTAACATATCATATCACTTAGCTTCTCAAAGCTAAGGCAAAAAACTATAATGTGCTGAAGAGGCAGAAAATACATATGTAATAAATTTTTATTTATTTTACCTTACTTCTGTGCACACATCTAGAAATAACTGAGAGTCAAACATGTCTACAAGACTGAAGTGGGTTCCTAACCTAAACACAGTTTTCCACAATGAGTATGTGTCATGTAATCCTTATTTCTCTTTACTGCTTGTCCATTGACAGTAATGTGTACACACAATCTCTCGTTCAAAACATAAACCTAATGCAAGTGCTTTCCTAATTTTCTATGTTTTCATTTCATGCACCAATATTGTCTTGTATGATATGCTCAAAGTAAAAAGGCTCAAAATATAAGGAATGCAAAGTATCAAAGTTTAATAATAAGTAAGAGACTCTACTGAGCACCGATGATATGTATTGTTGTCTAATTTTATTCATTCTATCTATTCTGAGAGGATACAATCTTAGGATCTCTAATATCTAGCTATTAAGTATAATCCCAGATTTAACGGCCTTATAAAGTTAAGCATTAGAACATAACAAGTTCTAATTCATAATTAGAAAAGGTCACCTACAAAGGTTTAATGAATAAATTGATCGACCTAATTTACCCTTTTCCATTTCTAAAATCAATCTTGATATGATGTATTAAGATTAGAAGTTAAGAGATTAAACTCTATCATGGGATTTAAGTCCCTTAACTCAGGATTCTAAGAATCTAAAGTCTAAGTTATTCATTTTTAAATGATATTTAAGTTTGAACTAAGAGGAGGTTCCATTGAGTTCAATCATACTCAATAAAATATCTAATTTCTAACTTTTATTGATTTAAGTATCATGAGAGAAATTAATGGGCTCAACTATATTCAACATAATTAGCCTCATTCCTGACAAACTGTAAATACACGTCTGCACTAGCAAAAGGAATATTTATGTGAAGGGTTTTAAATATTTCTAGAAACTTTTGAAATTGGACATCTAATTTTTCCCTTTCCATTCTTTGATGGTAAAGAATGTGAGGAGTGTGTTCAAGTTGTTTAGTTAACTGAATTTGAGCTTCCTCCCTTACTTCCATCTCTTTTCCCTTATTAATATCCTCTTCCTCTATTGATTCCTCTCTTAAGGCCTTATATGTATTCTCTGATTTTTTAAACACAGCAGGTTTTGTCATTTTCCCACTTTTTAATATTATAAAATTTCTTGATTCATTCACACAATCTATTATTGCTCCAACTAGGATCGGTTCATTTAATTAGCTTATTATTTCTTTTAACTTCAGCTTAATTTTGTTAACCATTTATTCTTAGCTCAAGAGAGTACGTTCATGCCAATTTAAAGTTGCATCAATTTTGTTCATGAAATTGATTGTGGAAGTTCTAAACTCTCTAAAGGAGTACTCTAATCCCCTTCTTTCCTTACCTTGATTATCTCTATAGTTTAGGGCAGCATTGACACCTTCCATTTCACTATTATCCCCACAAAATGAATTTAATTGCATACTCTCAAGTCATGGTTTAGTTGGGAAATTTGATTTTTTAGTTCAAAAATTTTGTTAACTTCATTTGCTTGGTTGGCTTCCCTTCTTCCTACATTCAGCCATTCATTGGGCCATTGATAAGCATTGTTGGCCATTTTCTCTAAGAGGTCATAAGCCTCTTCCTGATTTTTACTACTTAGAGAGCCTCCAGCAACTGCATCAATGAGTGTCCTCGTTGGTGCGTTCAAACTATTATAGAAGGTTTGAACTTGCATCCATTGAGGGAACCCATGATGAGGGCACCGCCTTAAGCATTCTTTAAATCTTTCCCATCTGTCATATAGTGTTTCCCCCTCGAATTGGTAGAAGTTTGTGATCTCAATTCTCAACCGAGTTATCTTCACCGAAGGGATAATTTGGCTAAGAATTTCTTAGTCAAATCATCCCACGTGCGAATTGAGTCACCCGGAAGTGAGTTGAGCCAGCTCTTAGCTCTCTCTAAGGAAAAATGAGAAAAGCTTGAGTTTAACAGCATCTTCAAAAATGTCATTAAATTTAAAGGTGTCACAAGTCTCAAGAAAGTTTGAGATATGTGAATTTGGGTCCTACGTGGCTAACCCCCCAAATTGGTTGTTCTGAACCATGCTAAGAGTTGAGGGTTTGATCTCAAAGTTGTTAGCTTCTATGTTTGGCCTAATAATTGCATGGGGAATGCCTCTAATAGTAGGCAGTGCATATTCTCTTTACGTTCTACCCTATTGTTCCTCTAACAGTTCTCTAGGATTTACTTCTATGTTTTCCTTTATGAGTTGTTGTTGATTTAGAGGTCTTTGTTCTCCTACTAGTTCTCTAAGAATTACTTCTATGTTTTCCATTTTGAGCTATTGTTGATTTAGAAGTGCTTGTTCTCACCTAACTCAAAGATATGTTCTTTTAATTTCAAGGTCGAAAAAGATTTTAGAAATATTTCTCCTACTCATGCAATGTTTCAAGAATCAGCTAGCTAGTGTCAAATTCAGCAATCAAGTTTATCAATCATCAATTCAAGCAATTTCTAATTTAACTATTTTGGTTTTCAGGGATTTCAATCTCACAAACACAGTCGAGCAATTAAGTCTCAAAAAAGTAGGTTTTGGCAAAAACAATTTCGCACAAATAATGTTCAACAGTTTAAAATTTAGCAAACAGTAATCAGCAATATAATTCAGCAAAATTTCAAAATTTTTGATTTTCTTTCCAGCAATAAATAACTAAAGAAAAATATAAATAAACACTATAGTTAGTATAAATATAATTACATAAATTAAAAATTATATGCAAAGTAAGACAGATCTAAATCACTATTTACTATAATATTATACTTAACACAAAACTAGAAATCGTTCCCTAGCAACGGTGCCAAAAACTTGACAGATTGTAAATATACACGTCTGCACTAGCATGCAAGTGTATGTGGTCCAAAGTAATAATTTGGAATGGTGAGTTCTGGATTTATATCATCCACAGGGAACAGTGGTTCTGTTACTAAGTTCTACCTTCTTTCAATAATATTTAGAAGATTCATTTTGTTGTTTTGTTTGGTTCCTAGATCAACAATACAAAGAGCTTAAATTTGAGATACTATTGATTAAGAAGACAGAGTTGGGATTTCATCATGTGACTCATAAGGGATTGGTGCTGTATTTAATTCATTACATTTCATAAAGTACTTGGATTATGCCAATCAAACTAGGTGAACATAGTGTTTCTTAGATTGATCCTCTAATTCTAACTAATTTAAATTTAGTGCGCAAGGTGAACACACTAAGGTTCTTCCTCAGCCCATAGACTCTTATATAATCATATTAGATTTATTTTAAAATTCCTACATCTATGTTATTAAAATAATATTTAGTTAGGTGATCTCACAAGCGTTGATTCCCACCAATCAACATCATGCGCTACACATGCGGTTTAGCTAAGGGAGAGGATTCATTGGACCCAATGGACTATAACATCATCCATGGGTGTACGATGTTCTCTCCTTCCTTCTACTTTGCTGAGCCGCAGAGCATGATTAAAGGGGGGATTGGCTCCCAAGCTTCAACTTCTCGGATGAGCTTAAGAAGTAGTGCAAATAGGCTTGAGAACTTGTCACGTAGCTCTCAGCTCTATTGCCTCACTCCTTGATCTATTCCAATTAGTGAGCATTGGAGCACAAATCTTTTAATAACAATTTATAATTGATAAATAACTCAAGAATTTAAATTGAAATATAAGAACAAGTAGACTTTAAACTCAAGTTTTATTCATTGTAACTTCAACATACAACACCTTACGTCCCACACTCATCACATGACTATGGCCCAACCCTCTCCAAGGAGGGTCTAGCTTTCCATGAAAGAACCTTGACATTGGTTCGACTATAATAGAAACAAGATATAGTAAATAGAAAATACTAGGAACAACTCTAAATTTTGGGTTCTCAAGATTTTTTCTTCTCCTTTCTCTTCCTTCCTTCCTTCAAGCTCTTTGTACTTCTTCTTCCTCTTGATCTTGCAAATATACTCTGAACCTTTTATTGGAGAGTTCTCATTCTCTCCCAGCAGCAATCCCTCCGTTTAGGTCTTAGAATGTCAAAATTTGGAACCCTGCCATAGTTTCAATTGGCAGTATTTATAGAATTTTTCCTAATCCTCTTGACATAAATGATGGCTCCTCTTCCCATTCTTTGAAATCATGGTAAGCATTTAAAATAGATTCTTTTATTTCCTTGGAAGACAGTAGAATAAAAGGTAATTTCAGTTTCCAAATGGCTGGGAAAAGCTAAGAATTTGATTTTCTGGTCTTCCCTAGGCTGTCATATATGCATTGGTTGGGAATTTTCTAGGTCTAGCACTGCGGCGCACCGCAGCGGTTCTTGCTACAGGCTGGTTGTTATAAGGATACCCACTGCGGCGTGCGGTAGCGCTGAGCTCTTGGGAAGACTCCACTATGGCACGTTATGGCGCGCCTGAGCGCACTGTAGCGGTCCGTTTTGTTATTCGTCCTCTAAGTCTCTTCCCTTCTAATTCACTGTGGCGCTCAGTAGCACCGAGCTCTCGGGTTGGATCCGCTGCGGCGAATGGTAGCACCGAGCTCTCGGGAAGACTCCGCTCTGGCGCACAGTGGAGCGCCTGAGCGAGCTGTAGCGAGGGCTTCTGAATGTGTGCTCAATCTGGATTTGGATCGTCCAGCTGCGGCGCGCGACAGCACCGAGCTCTTGGGTTTTGACTCCATGCGGCGCGCCAGGGTGCGCTGTAGCGATTCTATATCCCAGGCTTGCTTGTATTGCCCCCATGTTCTTCAGTTCTCTTATCCCGCTATGGTGCGCTGCAGCGCGTTTGGGCGCGCTGCAACGGTTTTAGCCCAGAATTTATCTTTTGCTCCATAATTTTCTTTATCTCCTATTTTCCTGAAAATATTTAGAATTCTCATCAAAGTATGTTGTTCTGAGGAAATATTAGTATGCTTTTCTGTTTTATTATGCAATAAATATTGAAGTCATCATTTCCTTAAAATATAATATTTTAAGAGTCTATAAGATAAATTTTGAGAATTAGATTTTACATGAAACAATTCTAATTTGATGATATGACTATTATCGAATGAGTAAATCAACTCTTCAAACACCCTAATTGGATATCTATCGGTCTTAAAAATGACTAGCTAATGTTTTCCTAAATGTAATGGTAATTGATAACATTACTCACTAAACTCTTGGCTTCATTTACATAGCAAAACTTAATATTTTAAGTAAATTAATATCGCTACCTAGTGAAAATTCATTAAATAGCAATACTCTCCTACAAAAGCAAGTTGTTCCTACGCCGTAATTACTGGTTCACAAAATAACAATCAATAACTAACGATGCTAAGATCTATGCAAATGATGTATGCACTATACATTGAGCTCAAGGAAATTGCATAATTAAATAATTATAGAACTCAATAAAATTCTAAGTACTTAATGTACCCTTAAAGCAATTTGAAATTGAAGCTCGACGATTGATTGGAAAGATATGTAAATCAAAGCACCTCCAATAATTAAGCAAGGTACATCTAAATTATACTTCCTAGATATATTCAAAGTGTAGCACCTAACCATATGATCTTTAGTTTATTAAACGCAATCAGTTAAATATTTATCGTTATATATATATATATATATATATATATATATATATATATATGTATGTATGGATGTATGTATGTATGTGTAAGTTTTTTTAAGAAATAAGTATTTGTTGAAAATTACTTGGCATTAGTGGCATAAATGTATATTATATGTATAAAGAATGGGAGGCGTATTATTACAAAAACTTCTGAAAAATAAATAAGGTGGCATTGAAGTCGTGGGGACAAAAGAATATGGCAACGATGAGAACTTATTTCTATGGTTTAAGAAATAAGATTAAAATGAAGTATCATAAAATTTAAAGAAGATTTACTTTCAAGGATTAATAGAACAATTTAATCTCTATATTTATTTTAATTTCTTTTTATTTAAGATGGCATAACATTTATACTAAATATAATTTTTGACTTTAAAGTTTGTTTTATAAAGAATACTTTTTCCTTTCAAATGGTTTAAATTAAATGCTACCTTTCAAACTTCTCCAATTGGAACTTTAAGAGTAGAATCACAGAGCTAGAAAAGTCACATTATAGTATGATAGCAAATTAAATATAATAAGCTACCAAATCATGTATTAACATTTATATGTAATAAATAATTAAAAACTAAAATAAGTTGAGAAAATCTTGCACATTAATGTTTATTCTCATTGGACTCTTTAACAAACCAAAAATTGAAATTAGCTTACTATTATTACTCATAAACATTATCCCAGATATTTAGAGGAATGAGGGCAAAGATGATCCAACTAAAGCATGATATAAATAGTTTTTTTTTTCTTAAATAATAGAAAAAATGGAAATAGTTCATTCATCACCTTTACTTGATCAACGGAGAAGGAATTGGAAGCTATAGATTGGATAGCACGGCAAAGAACACTTGCACTTTGAGGGAGAAAGAAGCAGGTTTGAACCTCACCTAGGAAGAGTAAAAAGAGGTTCAACCAACTGAGGGAGAGGAGTTGATAGGTTGGAGATCTTTCGGCCTTCAGCTGAGGGAGGATTTGAGCCTCTCGGCCTCCTACCAAGAGGGAGTAGGCTGCAGCCTCGTGGCCTCCTGCCAAGAGGGGAGAAGGTAGCAACTTCTCAGCCACTGCCGAGAGCAAGTAGAGGCCGAAACCTCGTGGCCACCTGCCGAGAGGAGAGGGGGCAGCATGTAACAACCCAGGTTGTTACTTAGATCATTTAAGACCAATTCAAGTTCTAATTATGGTTCCAGTATATTAATTAAGTCATTAGAAGCTCACTACTAAGACCCAGTTCAAATCAGGAATCAAATGTATCAAATCCTGATTTTGGGAATTTCCAGAAACCATAGAAATTGCCTTATTTATTTTGACCTCAAATCAAAAATCTGACTTCGCCATTGCGCTCATCACCCCCAAATTAGTTAGGGTGATATTTTGGATGCATTTGGAAGTTATTGAATTTTCGGCAAATATTTTAATATTATTTAAATACCCAAAAATTCGAATAATTAAATACTCGTCAAATCAAAAATTTGATTACGTCGTTATGTTCATCACCCCTCAATTAGCTAAGGGTGATTTATCGGAATATTTCTAAATGTAGTTAATTATTTAATTAGCATTAATAAAATGATTATAATTTAATAAAATAATAATATTATTTAAATAGACTTAACGGCTGGCATCAACCAAAAAGTTAACGCCGTCAAATTTTTCTTTGTTTGTCGTTTGATCTGACGGTTCTCCCGAACCCCTCGATCGAGAGATCGGACGGTCAAGAGACCGTCTCTCTCGTCTGCACGCGAAGGAGCAACTCGTGTCCTCTGCGTTACGCGTGCGACGTCCATCGCCGCTCCAAGTGGCTTCCACTGTCCTAGAAGGTTATCTTAAAGCTCTCTAGATTCTATTCCATCTGAAAACTTCAATTTTTCACTGATTGCAATCAATCGAAGCAGCTTCCGGAAGATTAGGGGTCCTCGGCGCTTAACCTAAACTCAATAGCATTGCATTTGACGAAACCCTCAGGTACCATCTTCCTCCCTCTTCTGCGTTTAATTCAAGATATCATTCATATTTTTACATTGATTTTTTCAAAACCCTAAGAGATGGAGCATCTTTACAAATCGAATCGGATTCAATCCTATCCATCTGATTCAATTCATCGCATCCTGATCGCCCGTAGGATTCGGTACGCCCCGATGGATCCGGTTTGCCCGAAGAACCCAGTTCGCCCAAACCGTAATGGCATGGCGTCTGCGTGCTGTCCGTGTGTCATCCACGGAAGTCAGGGTGCATGCCCCACTTTCTACTCACTGTCAATTGAGTCGATGACTGGTGGGTCCCGCCGATCGCCTTCAACCTCTACCATTGTGAATGGGGTCGGTCGTCTCGTATGTCGGCATGCATGGATCCCACTTGCAAAAAATAGAGGAATATTATTAATTAATATATCATAATAGATTGATTAATAAAACAAATAGAATAATTTAAGTAAACAGTAATATTAGTATATATGCATGCAATTAATCCAATTAAATGCCAAACTTTAGACATCTATAACTTGCAAAATACAAGTCCAAATAATGTAATCAAATATACCATTTTAATCAGCAAAAATCAAGGACTATTGTGATGCCATTCAATTTCCAGTATGATCAACATTTCACATAGTGACATTTAGGGTATTCCAATAATTTCAAAAATGCTTCAAATATTCAATTAGCCATAACTTTGTGTGCACTTACCCAAACATGCCCAATATGGATCTTAAATTAATCAGCAAACCATCAGGATTATTCCAATAGTGTTAATTTCTCAATTTGGATTAGTGTTTGCTTAATCACTTTTAGGATCTAACCTTAATTACCCTAATTAACCTTAGAACTCTAATTGACCATAACTAGATCAATTGAGCTCCACATTAGGTTTTCCAATATACCATTTTGATCAAGAAGACCTAATAAATAGTAAACTATAAAATTATTTAAGATCCAATAGCTAGATATCTTAATCAAACCTAATCACCTTAAAACTTGATTAGTGAATATTAGCAAATTTAGCAATCCAAATTGATTAATTTTAATTTATGATAACTCATAAAATAGAATAAAACCTAGTGGTGTTGTTGGTTTAGTGATTTTGTGATTAATTTCACAAATCACTCACTAATCACCTAAACCCTAATCAAGCTATAACTTATCCAAATGAGGTCCAATTTGGCTCTAATCCTAGTTAAACTACTTAGTATGTTATAAGAAATCTATAGCCACTGGGTTTACAAAACTTTGACTTCAAATGGAGAAGTTAAGTTTTTGACCCCCATTTATGAAATCCTAGTTTCCATTTTTGAACCCTTAGCTTGTATTGGTTATAACTTAGCCAATACTTATCAAAATTTAGGCATTTTAGGTTCTATGGAAACCTTATATAGTAAGATTCAATAAACTTACAAAAAATTTAAAATATATTAAGAAAAATTACCAAATTGTCCCTATGAGTCAAAGTTCTTAATTTGATCTCATAAGGCTTTATAATTATCCAAAATTGATGTACTTATTGTCTAACTTCATATTAGACAGTAAGTAATTATTTGTCACTGAAAATTTCCAATTTAGAGCCTTAAATTAAAAAGTAGATTCTTAGACCCTTAAGAAGGGACAAAATGGTCATTTTACCTAAATTTAGGGTTAAGTGCTTTTAAGACTTAATTTCATGTTCTAACCCCTAAAATCAGTAAATAAAGTAATTTTGAATATAATTCTTTTAATTTAAGCCATTATTTTAGTCTTAAATTAAAACCTTATTTTTTTTTCCTTAAGGAAAATTCTAAATAAAAATTATTAAGTTGTATGATGTGAGATAAATCTCCCATCATACCTCTTTTTTCAACCTCCTTAATCTATCCATAATCTTGCTTATAACATTAGTTAGGATTGGAGTTTGAGTGTTCATCTTAATCCCTTAAGATTTTCCTTAGGAGTTAGGGCTAGTCTTAAGTTATATTTTATCTATTGAGTAAATTGAGTTACTCAATAGGTGAAGACTTGATTTTGATAGTTTATAGATTTTCATAGTTTATTAATGATTATTTGATCTTTTAACTTTAGATTTAAGAATTGAGATCCATCCTATTAAGTGTGACTTTCCTTAGTAGGATTTGCCTTAAATCTTAATCTGGGAGGTTGGGTGGTAAAACCTAGTTCCTTAGGATCACCTTTGGATTAAGTAATTAAACCCTAATATTTGGAGTTTAATATTTAATCCTTTCATCTTAATTTGGCTAATCAAGATGGTTTTGGTTGCTTAAGTAAACAAAATAGGTTTATTTATTTATTTAGACTTATAGTCGACATTGATTTATTTATAATTAGGACCTAACTAGTCCTAATTATTTTTCAACTTATAAGGTCATGAATCTGAGTTACACTCAATAGTAGGAAATTGGAGATTCTAAACTTGTGTAACTTAGAGTAGATAGAATAAATAAATTAAACAATAATAGATATTTTCTTACTACTTCGTGCTCCATGTAAGGAATTATAAATGGCTAATGTGATATCCACTTAATCTAAAATAACTTAGTTGCCCTATAATGTACTTATACTTTTTAAGTTTAATCACTTGCTTTTATTTTATTAGTTGTACCCTACCATATTAAATACCAAATATGGTATATCAAGAGCTTGGTGTAGATCTTGAACCTGAAGTAGATCAAATTCAGTAGCTGTTGATTGAAGACCCTTACTTACATTGTCCTTTTTTTTTACTTTTGCATCTTGTGAGGACTAGTGTCATTACGCCGATATTTATATAATTTTAATTAATTTTGGAATGTTTTACTTTATTGTTCTGTGATGTATTTTTCTTTCTTTTTTAATGGCTGTAATGGTCTATATTTAGTTAGTATTATGCATCTATTTTTCCCCTTTAAAGACCCTTGACTCCTTGTAGTGCTTAATTGTGGTTAAGACTCACTAAATTCACCCAGTGTTAAGAAACATAGTACCACCTAGCATTAGATTGAGTTTTTGATCCAATACATAGGTTCATTACAGATAGCACTAGTACTGTTCTCCTGCCCCATATGCAAGGTCAACCACGATTGAGTTCCAACACACAGCCGTACCCAACAGCCATCCTCTACAGCCATTCAAATTGTACAATACCTCCATTAAGCTTCCATTCAAATCTCCACCTCATTTCCTATCAATTAGAGTTCACATCAGGACTAGAGAACTAGTCAATTATCTCTAGGAGCTCATCAGAGTCTCTCCATCGCAAAAGCTAGATACACTCCCTTAGTGTCCCTCTCTGCTCAATTCTTTAAATTCTAAATTTATAATAACATACTAAGACCCATTCTATCATTCCCTGAGTTCAAATGAGCTTGAGAGAACTTGGATTTATAGGGTTGGCTCAGGCCTCTATAGTGTTGTACAATGCTCGAGTCCCCAATTGGCTTATCTGGCATTCCCGGCCAACCCAGCCGCTCATAATAGGTTCTTAGGTCAGCCTTGACCCAAAGAATCCATTGGTGGGTTGCTTAGCCTATGAGGGAAATCTATCGAGGGAGCAAATCATCTTCACAGTAAACTCTAGTTTAAAAGATTATTGTTAGGTCATGTCGATGACTCCGATGTTGTGGCTTGGGGTTTTCAGGTCTGATGGACGCACCGTGACCTGAGGAACATGATGGTACCTAGATTGGAGCTTATTGGTGCCTAAATGGCTTGATGTCGGGAGTAAACTATAGCCACTGCAAAGGGCTGGGGGACAATGAACAACATCGGGTTGGGCAACCCATGACCGTGGTGTTTGATAGTGCCAACCCATCAGGCCCCGCTGACCCGACCGAGTTAACCCGCCTTTGACCACCATTTTCTCGAGATTATTCCAGAGAATATGCCAAATTCAATAAAGAGACTTTAGGGAAACAGTACAAATTGAATTATTGAAATATTTTATGAAATATAAGTCAAATTTAGCAAAATTATATACTAAATTGATCAGAAAAATATATAGAACAATAACATGAAGTTTAATTTTAATTTAGATTTAATTTTACTAATCACCTCCTAAATATCATAAAGTATATTTAAGACCTAATTAATCCATTTGATATCTAATTTGAATCTACTTATTATCATTTTAATCCTTATGCTATAAGGAAATTATATTATCTAATTTCATTCAATTTGAATATTAAATGGCAAATTTGAATTTTTAAACCTAATTAAACTAATATCTTAATGTAAATTTGGGTTTTTTCCCCATTTAGCCTCCTTAAGCCCTAAATTAACATAGATAAACCTAGATTATGACTTGATTGAACCTTAAAGTATGTTTTTGATAGGGAAACACCTAAATTGACCTAGTATTGATTTAACCCTAGTGAACTTATGGTTGAACCTCAACCTTTTGGAAAAAATAAGTGACATAATTTGACCTAGTCAATAAATTGGAATTATGATTGCATTTAACCATCAGAAGTAGAGTGGCCAGTATCTTATGCCCAAGTCCCATTAGTTCTATGTCAAACCTATGGAAGCGATAAGAGATTAGGTCAAACCTAGTCCAAAATCTTTCCTTCCTTAGATTTAGGATTGATTTAACCTATTTTAGTATATTATAAGGTGAGTGTTAGTGATGCTAGTGAGATCATTAGAAGCCCAATCCAATTAATTAACCTTAAAGTTCCCATTAGAAAGAATAGGACTTAAGAAAGTAATGTTAGTGAATTCCCTGCATTTAGAACCCTTAATAGAATGTTTGTATGAAGTAACTAGATTTAGCTATAGAGCTTAAAAGACCTTTCCCCTAGTGATCCTATTAGATTCAGAGCCTCTAATGAACCTTTTAGAATAATAATCTTGGTATTAATCCAAAACTAGTAGTTAAGAAAATAGAGCCTAGTAGTTTGAAGTCATTTAGTGTAGGATATGTGTAATGAAACTCTATTATTTTATTTACTTAAAACTATATATTCAAATTAATATTTTCAATAATATATAAATTTATATTCAATTGACTTAGAGATTAATAATATTTAAATCAATTGAGGGCTTCATTAGCCCCAATCAATAAGGTATATAACTTAATTAAATAACAATTGATCTCACATTATTTATAATTAATCTTGAAATCCTTAAATGTTGCATCGTATTGAGATTACAACCTTGAACATTCATTAAGACATTACGCATAAATAGAAATTTAAAATACTTTGCATAGGGGTTTCATATGGTGAATATTTGAGTCAGGGCAAACTATGGAGTGATTTAATTACCACACATATCCATGACAGGGAATGCGTGTGTTTTGGGAGATGTGGTGCCCCACCCCATCACTTGCGCAAATGGAGTATCATTAGCAATGGGATAGGTTTTCACTAAATGATCACCCCAGATTAGTGCCAATAAAATAAATACTTACTGAGAGACACTTACGTTACCCACACTAATCCTACTAATATTTCTAAGTAGCTAAGTACTCAGGCATATATAATGGGAGTAAATATGCCCCAACATCATGTAATAATAATAATTCATATCATAATACTGATGTATGCAAACATTCCTCACTGAGTGCGGAAGCGCAAAATGACTGTGATGACAGTTGTCCGGTGGATCGAAAGGAAATGTGGAATGACTGTGATGCGATTGACCTGTAATGGTCGATCACGGATCAGATCATAGTCATTAGATCACGGCTATAATTCGATGGCTGATGAGAGATCCGAGCGCAAGCAAATAAGAATTGTAGGATTTATATTTTATAATTACATGACGGCCAGGATTCCTCCTTTTAATCAGCTGTTGACCGTTGGAGTTATATAAAAAATGAATTTATTAATTTAATTATCTTAATTTGAATTAAATCCTATTTATGCCTAAATGACCCCTAAAATTTTTCAAAAATTCACCCCTAGCAAATTTGGGTGTGAGAAATTCAAAAATAAGTCATATTTTGATTTGGAGATTAATTTAATTTAGCTAATTTTATAGGTCAAGAAATTTGCTAAATGATCAATTCATCCAGTCAAGTCCCAATGAATCCCAAATTTTTAGGGTTTTTCTAATAATAATTAGTACTTAATGGAATAAGAATTAGAACTTTTTAGTCCAAATTAAGAATAGTAACAACCTATGGTTGTTACAAACTCCCACACTTAAGAATGATGTTGTCCTCGATATAACCTAAGTGGGACAAGAAGAAAGAGAAAATAAGAATAGGAATTTAAAAGAGGTTTAGAATTGTAACAACCCAAGTTATTGCCCTAGCTAATCTAAGCTTAATCAAGTGCTAATTATCATTCAAATAGACTCAAATGGCCAGTTAAACCTAATCCTAGAAGTTTGGGATAAATCGAAGCTCATTTGAGAAATATAGCTATTTTTATCTATTTTAGGATCTTGAAATTGGTTAAAATAATTTGATCTCCAAATTAAAATCTAATTGCATTTATGAATTCCTCAACCCTAATTAGCTAAAGGTAAATTTTTAGGAATTTTTGGAGCTCATTTAGTCCTTAATTGGATTTAAAATTAATATGATTAATTATAATTAATTAAAGGAATTATTATTAATTAAATAAAATTATTATATAATTTTTTTCCTCTATGGGATTTGTTGTCGAGACCGTGGCAGATCCGCTGCAGGCTCCTGACAACAGCATAGCGATCCTAGTGAATGGATGCGATATCACAAATCATAACGCATTAATCTGATGATGCTGATAGGCTGTGGCTAGATCCATCATCGACCGCAGGATCACATCCGTGATCCAACTATTGAAATTTCCATCTGTGATTTTATTTATTTGGAAGCACATCATGCCCTCAATCTCCAACGGTCTTGTGATCAGATGACCCGCAGATAGACCATCCCTGTTCATCTTTGTCTATGCTCGATTATTAACTCAATAGAGAAAATGTGATCATACCAGCCATGCCATTGATTGTCTGTCACTCTCCTTGGCACATCAAAAGGTTGTTGCTAGCCTTCCCCATTTGGTTTAGCATTCTCCTTCGTGTCCCAAGCCCAACTAGCTCCCATTAGATAAGGATTAAAGGTAGAGCTCTCGGGTCTGGTTTGACCCATGGGCTGAGCTCCTAAGCATCTCGAGGCTATAAATAATCTATGAATCCTTCATAATGAACTCTTTGCTCACTGTGATCAAGCTCCATTGCTCTTCTCCTCTCTGCCTCCATTAATTCACTCAGCTACTGTTTGAAGCTTCTCGGTGACTCCAGTTGTTACATGCCACTGATAGAGGGTGTAGTCTGGTGTTCAGACCACCTGCTAAGCTATAGAGATCACTTGGAAGCTCCATCATCATTAAATCTCCCTCAATCACAACCATATTCTCCATATTTATGTGTAGCCTCTACCCTATTTCTATCGAGCTGATTTCAGCTCAGCCTTTCTTTAAATCACCTAGATGTTGTGTTAGGACCATACCGTAGTCCCTTGTTGGATATCATTGGTGTTGGTAAAGCTTGGTGATGAACCAAATAGTGGAATCACTGTCTGGACAAGTGCCCCCATGCCAGTCATCAAGCCTTTGAGGATCCAAGACAATTGAGGTCCCTAATGGATCACAATTGACTTAGTAGGTGATTGTTAAAGTATATCAATCATTGAGATGATTTTAATGATTGATTCAACTCAAATCGATCATCTCGAACTCGACTCACATTAGTGCTCCACTATGAGTAGCACCCCGGCTAACCATTTGACCAGTTGATGCAATTCCTCATCTAATCGCTTCTCCTCCATGCCCTGATTGTATTAGGATCGAGCTATAGTCATGTCATCATCTCGGCTAAGAGCTCTCACAAAATTTGAAAACCCGTCAGTAGTGGTTTAGGCTGAGTAGTCATCCAGAGGTTTAGGTTGTTCTGGATAGGGATTTTAGGTTCATCATGTGTGCCTTGACTTAGGGTTGGTGTAGCGATCAACGCGAGATAGCGGCATGGCCTGATGATCTTAAATTTCATCTCAGAAGCTAACCCTAGGGTTGGCTGTTGGGGATTAAAGCATTGAGGAAGGCGAACAGTGGTGGGTCGGGTCAGACCCCATCCCGCACATTTTTGCTTTCAGGCCAAATTAAATCAGCTGATATTTTTGAATTAAATTCCTTATAGAAATTAGCTCAAAAATTATGAATCATAGAAAATTTTATTAAAAAACATTTCAATTAAATTTATTAAATAAATTTAGCTATACTTATCCAAATGGTATGATCCAATATACTATTTTTATCAAAAAAATGTAAGGGATAATAATCAAAAATAAAATTTCACTTTCTCTAATTAAAATTTCTAATTTAGCCTAATCTTTCTTAAACCTCAATTAGTGAATAAGTAATTTATTTCATGGCCAAATTGCATGGCTAATGTCTCTGATTATTCTTATGATAGAGAAGAACCCATCTATGCCATTAAAAATATTTTAGAAAGGTTTTATTCACTAATCACCTCTTAATTAACCTAGACCTTGATTAGTGTATAATGACTTAATTTAACTTCTGATTTTAGAAAACCTAGTGTCAATTGTCTTCTTATGTGTATTAGAACCTATATATGGGGATAGAATTCTATTATAAGTCTTATTTATCTTAATCATTTATCTTAGCCTTAAAAAGTGAGTAGTACTAATTAAATTATCTATCAGTCTAAATTTGACTTTTAAGGTCTCATTCCTCTTATTATACAATATTAAACCTATTAGAACTAAGTAAAATCAATTTGAAACTCTAAATATTGAAATTCCAATTTTACCCTTAGAAAGGGTATTTTGGTCAATTTGACAAAATGTTAGTTTAAGAGCCATTAAACCCTGAAAATATCATCAAGATGTTTAAAATCAGTAAGCCAATGCTTTGAACCATTTCATAGGCTTTTGCAAGCCATTATTATATTTTAATCATTTAAGTCCTTTTCTTTCTAAGTATGTTTATAAACCATTAATATCTTTAGGTGATCTTAGATCCTTCATTGATCTTGCCTATTGAAATTTAATCTTATGAAAATTAGTCCTAGTTAACTTATCTAAACTGATCATATCAATTATTCTTAAGTAAATATCTTAATGAAAATCTTAAAGCCTAATCTTAATTAAGATCTTAAGCATTTAGATCTAAGTCTTAGATCTTAGATCTTTATTAGTTGTTCATTGGATAAATCCTCTTTAGAATGTAGAACATTTCATTCTTGAAATCCTTATCAATTAAGTCCATTGGAATCTTCTTAGTGGGTTTAGGTTTATTCAACCTATAGAATATTGAAATTGTTCTATAGATTGAATTTAGTTCTTAGATTCTTACATATTTAATTTGATTATTTTATCTTATAACCCTAGATTCATGCTTTCTTTATAGGATTATATTTTCCTTAATCTTTCAACTTTTAAGATACTCTATATTTTGAGTTAGGTGGGTGTGAATTCTTAGATCCTTAGAAGAATAGTACCTTAAATTTGGAGTTTAAACCCTAATTCGGAGTCTAACTTTAAATCCTTAAATTTTAATTTGCTTAAATCAAGATTTGGGCCTGAGTTATTTAAAATACAAACTAAGTTGTTGATTAATTACTTAATTCTCATAGTCATCATTTCTGAATTAATTACTTAATTCTCATAGTCATCATTTCTGATTATAAATTATAACTTCTTAAGCTCTAATGTTTAATCCTAAGGTCATGAATCTGAGATTTTATATGATAGTTGGATATTGGAGATCTTAAGCTTGCACTATCTTAGAGAAGATAGAAAAAATTGAATTAAATAACAATATATATCACATCTATTTGTAGAATATTTTGCATACTTTGGTTATTGTTGCTCCGCACACCTTGTATTTGATTTTATACCTTGATCATATTCATGGAACATTGCATATTTAATTAGTATGCCATGTTAATTTGAATGCATATGCATTATTTATGTATGAATTAGTTCATTCAGTTCATTCAGTTCTTTAGTCCTCAGTTCAGTAAAGTGTGTTCTAATTAGTCTGTTTATTTAGTTTAGTTCTTTTGCAATATATTAGACTATACCTAGCTCTATGGTTGGCCAGGATGATATATGTATAATTATATAGTCTAACCAGACTAGCTCTATGGTTGGCTAGGATGATAAATGTTAGACTTTTTTTGTTGAGTGGTTTTGTTTAGCCAGTTTCTATTATGGCAGTATTAATTTAGGCACATCTCTCTCTGCTGATCCGATAAGTCTAACTAGACCTAGCTCTATAGTTGGGTAGGGTGATATGTGTTAGACTCTTTCAATTCCATGGCTTCATTTAGTCAAGTGATATATTATCAGTTATGCATAAATTTTTAATTCATTTCAGTGCAGTTCTTTTCAGTTCAGTTTTGCTTAGTTTTCTTGCACATACTCGGATGCTAATTTTATTTCAGTTCTTTTATACTTCAATTCAAGTTTTTTTTATACAAATCAACATATATTTATTTGATCATAAACATATTAGGATAAGTTTACTTTCAACAGTTTCAAATATTTATATATCTACTGCCTAACCTTGTTTTAGCTTATGGTTGAGGTATGTTGTTTTACATATTTCATTTTGTTTAGTTATAAATGCTTAATTTATAACTATCATGTTCCCCGTTGCTTGTTGCACCTTTTAAATGCTTGTATGTTAGCAAAATGCGATATCTTAAATATGTAGTTCTATTTAAATCAACTTAAAAATGGGCTTAGACAATCGTCTAACTGTAAGTTATTTTTTTCTTTGTTGGTGGGGCTCTGGCATAGTGATACCAACAATGTCAAATTCAGAGTTGTTCGTAGAGGTAGCTCTAGGAGAGGAGCTTAGTCAAGAGGAGGACCTTTCTATTACAATTGAGGCTTAGCTAGTTTTGTTTTCTGCTCATGAAGATGAGTGTTCTTTTCATTTAAATTATGTTTATAATAATTCTAAATATATTTACTTTTTTGCACTTTCATACTGAGTTGAGTTACTATTTCTATTCTTAAGCTATATATGTAGATCTTATTTTTACATTGGTTCCACACTTTAATATGTTGATTTATGATTGATAAATCTACGATTTATTGTAAAAAAAGTGAATAAAAACAAACATTTTTTTTGTTTGAAATATATACTTTGATGTGTTTTTGCTACTATTTCAGGATAAGGTTGAGCAAAGTAAAATGTAGCTTAATAATAAAATTCTGGAAGAGAACTGCCTCAGCGTGCCACCGCGCGTAACGGCGGACACAAGACTAAGAGCTCGGTGCTATTGCATGCTGCATCTGGCATAATATTGTACCACATCGAGCACAAGACCGAGAGCTCGATGCTACCACACGCCACAGCAGGCACAAGACTGAGAGCTCGGTGCTATCACATGCCAAAGCAGACATAAGATAGAGAGCTCGGTGCTATCACACACCAAAGCAGACACAAGACAGAGAGCTCAGCACTATAGTACACCAAAGCAAGCACAAAACAAAGAGATTGTTGTTATCGCATGCTGCTAAGGACACAAGATTGAGAGCTCGGCGCTACCGCGCATCACAGCTGACACGAGACCGAGAGCCCGATGCTACCACGCGCCAAAGCGGGCATAAGACAGAGAGTTCAGCGTTATAGTGCACCACTATGGGCACAAAACAGAGAGCCTGCACTATCACACACTGCAACAAAAATTCACTTAGCAAAAATTCTAAAATAAAACCGCTGCAGCACGCCGTAGCGCCAAAAACTTGGGGTGTGGAATATGCTTAATATTTCTCCTTCCAACAACAAAAATTAATAAAAAATCAATTAAATCACCTCATTTTCAATGGAATAAATGAATAAATCTTAATTGCAATACAATTCTCAAGAAGAGGAAAAGGATGGCTGCACAAATACTGAGAAGGATTTCATGGATTATAAAAGCCAAGGAGAAAGGTTAAAGAGGGCTTCCCCATTTTGACAATCAAGTTTCTAAATATTTAAAGGTGCAAAATGCTGAAGGAAGGGGAGAAGTCCTGCTCGATGAAGGATAAGATACTACTAAAGGAAAGAGGAACCGAGCTCGGGAAACATAAAAGAGAAAGAGATCAGTGAATGAGAGAAGATTCGTAGAACGCAACAGCAATTCCTAGTATTCTATCTCTATCTCTTTTCTTAATTTCTTTTCTGTAAAGAGCCATGCAAGGGTTCAATGTCTTGAATTTATGTTCCTATGTTTCTTTTGTAATGGAAGTCTAAACCCTCCTTGGGAAGGGTTGGGCCTAAACATGTAACAATTTGAAGGAATTAAAAGTGTTTGTACTCAATTTGACAATAAATAAATTTCTGTAGTCATTTCTTGATTATTGATATGAAAAATTGCTTGGATGAATAATGTGTCATGAATGCTTCTATTTAAGTTAATGCTTTTAAACTAGGAAATTATCAAGCTAGTTTTTCATTTTTAAAACTAAAGATATGCACATAGAGCGTCCTCGCTACGGATATCTGTGATAATATTCACTGAGCATGGATGATCAATGAAAATTCTTAGGGTTTGAAATTATAAATAGAGTGATAGGAAATTAAATAATCTTAAGGCTCCACCGCTCACCATTAGCTTAAGCTAAGAGCATGTGCACAATTATCGAGAGCCTAGTGATAAGATTTTGAGCATTGTAACATTGTTCCTCTAGTTAAGCTGAGAAGTTGATGCATGTGAGCTAAGAGCCACCAATTGTGCTCCATGGCTCATTCTAGTTAATGGAGGAAGATGAAGTGTTGAGTGCTTATGGGTGATGTGACATAACACATTTAACCCAATAACTCTCTTCCTTAGCTAAACTAAAGCTGATGCATCTGATGCTATTTGGTGGAATTAAGTTTGTGTGATCACACAATTAAAACTCTAGATTTGAAAACTTAGGTGTGAGTATCATATTTGACTAATATTGATCACGTGAGGATCTATGTGCCGGGATTGAACCTTCTTGAGTTCATCTTTGAGCATTAGATATAACTTAGTTTGAATTAGGGGACACTCTAAGGAAAACTAATGTTGATTGATTATAACTAAAACATTTTAGTAATTTGACATTTAAAGTTGGCAAAGAAAAGTACTTACACAAAACCCTTCAATGAATTGCATGTTAAACTTAACTCTCTCTACTTTCTCAACTTGTAGTTTCTAAACAACAAAACTTTGATTGTTAAATTGGAAACAAAAATACAAACTAAACCATTGTTCAAACATCAGTGAAAACAAATTTACTTTAGTAATGAAATACTCCGTTCTTAGTGGACGATAAATCTTGGGACTTCAAATTCCTTATTACTTCAGACCACGTGCACTTGCATGTGAGTGCAAACATGTTTTTCTAGTCTGTCAAGTTTTTGGCGCCGTTGATGGGGAACGGTGATTTGTTTCGTATTAAAAATAATTTGTTAGTAATTGGTGATTTGAAATTTTTATTACTGCACATATTTTTGTTGTTTTTGTAATTATACTTATTATGGCTTTTAGCTTTTTTCTTGCTAAACTAGTTTTCTTTTTTTTCTTTTCTTTATTTTAAATTGCTATTGCTGTGAACCATCTTGATTAGAAACTAGGATTGTATGAATAGAAGAGACTATTCTAACATACTTTTTAACCTAGAAATTGAAAGAGCTTATTTACGAGCTAGGAGAGAATAATTAATTTTAAATCAAGCTCAATTAGATATGGAAAATATTGATGACAATCTGATGGGGGGAGTAGGAGAGAAAAGAAGGAGAGCATTGAGAGAGTATGCATTACCTACTATAAGGGGAATCTCTCATGCAATTGTTAGGCCAAACATAGCTGCTAATAACTTTGAGATAAAGCCATCAACCCTAAATATGGTTTAAAATAGTCAGTTTGGGGAGTTAGCCATTGAGGATTCAAACTCACACATCTCGAGTTTTTGGAGATATGTGATACTCTTAAGTATAATAGTGTCACTGATGATGCCATTAGACTTAGGTTATTTCCATTCTCTCTAAGGGGCCTAGCAAAAGCTAGCTCAACTCTTTGCCTAGTGATTCAATTCGCACCTGGGATGGTTTGGCTAGGAAATTCCTAGCCAAATATTTCCCACCTGCGAAGACAGCTAAGTTAAGTATTGAAATAACCAACTTCTGCCAATATGAGAGGGAGACACTCTATAATAGCTGGGAACATTTTAAGGAGTTCCTGAGGTGCTGTCCTCATCATGGGTTCTCACAGTGGATGCAAGCTCAGTCTATCTTTAATGGACTGAATGAACCCACTAAAACTCTGATTGATGCAGCAGCTGGAGGGTCCCTAAGTAGCAAAACCTAGAAGGAGGCATACGACTTATTAGAGGAAATGACAAATAATGCTTATCAATGGCTTACTAAAAAGCTTAACCTTAATAAGAAATAAGTTAATAATGTTGATGGGGCAAATAAAATCTTAGCCCTCTAGAATGAGATAAATGCTTTGAATCAAAGAATTAGCAACATGAACTTGAACAATGCGCAAGAAAGTTATTGTGATTTGTGCAGGAGTAAACATAGTAGTGACAATTATAACTTAAGAAACCCTTTCACACCTTCAAACATTGAACAAATAAATTACTTAAGGAACAATAATGCAAACCAAAACCATGTGCTAAAAAATCCCTATTTCAATATTTTTAATCCTGGATGGAGAAATCATCCAAATTTCTCTTAGAGCGAGAACAACACAAATGGAAATTTTAATGGAAATAACTCACAAAATAAATAAGGGCAAAATTATAGCAACAACTAGCAGCCCCAAAATATAGGCCTTGAAGGAGCATTCAACATTTTCAAGGTAGAAATCACTCAATTTATGAGAAGGACAAAAATGACTTTAAATCATCATAATGCCTCAATCCCTTGGATTGAGGTATCTCTTAAGAACATTGAAGTCCAATTGGGACAAATTTCCTAACAACTGTCATTTTGCTAGCATGGGACTTTACCTAGTTCAAATAAAGTGAATCAGAGGGAGACAGTTAGCGTCATTAATTCTGATAAGATAGAAAAGGATTACCTGGAAAATAGCCATGGAAGAGAAACTAAAAATTTGGGAGCTAAGGTAATCAATGCTAAAATTTTAGAAGAGAGCCTAATTGTAAACAAGTGTGAGGACACTGGTCGCATGAATATTCCCTACTTTATAGAGGCTGAGGATCTTTTAGATCCCTTGTGTGATCTAGGAGCCTTAGTTAATGTGATGCCTTGTTATATATATAAGAGACTGGGAATTAGGAGAATGAAGAGCACCCCTACCATTTTAGAGTTTTCTAACTTAGATTCATTAACCCCTTTAGGCGTGGTCAAGAATATTGCTGTGGGTTTGGGAAGCTTTATAATTCCCACTAATTTTATAATTTGTTAATGGGATAGATCGAATTAAAATTTCACTATCATCTTTGGAAGACCTTTTCTTGCGACCACCAAGGCAATCATAAATGTAGCACGGGAGATAATGACAATTAAAATAAATAGAAAAACTGAAGATATAGACCTTAAGCCCACATTTTTTAAACAAAGGAATATGGAATTGCATTAGAAAAGAAAACTCATGAGTGAGTCTCCTCAAGGGGATCTTGAACTAGAGAATCTTAGGCTAACTGATCTAAATTATGAGAGTGATAAAATCACTTCATTTGGAAGCAATGCCCAAGAATAGATAAAAAGTAAAAAAGAAAGCTATAAGGGGAAAGAGAAAGAAGAAGGGAGCACCTGAACCCAACTCTGAGGGAACAGAAGAAGAAAAAGGGAAATCTGAAGTGATAGATTTGAGCACAACACCTATTGGTGCTCATCCATATACTTCCAAAATTTGGAAAGAAAGACCCCCAAATAAAGAGTACCCTAATTTCTTAAATTGGTCAGGTTAACGACACTAAACCAAGTGCCTATGGGAGGCTACCCATATATATATATATATATATATATATATATATATATATATATATATATATATATATATATATATATATATATATATATATGTTTTGGAGTATTATTATCTTATTGTGTAGGAATAGTTACTTTACTTAGTAGTAAAGAAATGCAACCTGATCTTTATAATTGGAAATTCTAAAAAATTAGTTAAAGTTAAGGAAATGCTCTTTCAGCGAATGCTACAGTGCTCCGCAGCAGATTTCAATGTTGTAGCGCGCTGCAGTAGAAATTACCGCTAGGTGCTCCATAGCGGAATTCAACGCTATTGCACTCCTAAACAGAAACCTTGATGCTATTGCGCGACGTACAGCTAGAACCTTTATTGACTGCTTGGGAATTCTTAAGTAGTCAAAGTCGCTATAGTGCGCCTTGGAACCTGTATCCTGGTATAAACTGTTGAAAATATGTCTTTTCCCTCTTTCCAAAGGCTAAAATCAATCACACTTATGGCATGACTTAATGACCATCTTTGACTGGCCATAAATGTGATTTGAATGAGGATTTAAGAGAAAATGTTAACAATTTCTGAACCTATAAATAGAGAGTATTAGAGAGAGTTGCTCACACACTCTTTATGCTTGAAAATTTTCTACCTTAATTTATAACTTTCAATCCTCTCCTGCACCAATGGCATCACAAAAAAAGAGTGTTGCAAATAAGGAAGCTGCAGCCTCTACCTCTGGAGGCTCCTTCAACAAAAAGAGGTTCTCCTCGATGGAGGCTGAGCAACGCTTTGTCCAAATAGCTTCTAGATGGAAGCTCATTACGGAGAGGAGGTTTAAACTCCCTTTCTTTATTTTTCACATCAATATATCATACCGAGGGAGGGAGAACTTGGTCTGCCTGCAGACCAATTTTTATCCTTCCCTCGTGCAAGAACTTTATGCCAATGCAGAAAATGTGAGTGAGCATTAAATTTTGTGCGAAGAAAGGCCATAAGTTTTGGGCACGAGTAGATAGAGCAACTTTACAAATGTAAAGCAGTAGAGGAGTGTGCCTTACAAGCCTTACTAAATTTTCAGTACGATCCTACTGCCATAGCAAGCGCCCTCACCACTCATGATGCTGGCTGGAGAGGGATCCTTGCCAACGTTCCATGAGCTCTCCTTAGGGACTCATGCAATGTGTGGCATGTTCTTATCTCTAGCCTAATAATGCCCACTAGGCATTTAAGTGAGGTAAATAGGTCAAGAGAAATATTAATCTGTGTAATAGAGCGACCTAAATATATTCATATTTCCAAAGTTATTTTTGAACAACTTTGGAATGCCTAGACTGGGTCGTGTGCCGCTTTGGCTTTTGGATCATTGATTTCTAGGATATGCCTTGCCCAGGTGGTAAATGTATCGATATATCTGAAATTTATAGCAAAAATTTAGTGTTTTAGAATTCAAATCATCATATATATCCATATACTTTGAGTGAAAATTATACTTTTGCAGGAAAAATGAAGAAAATGGGAACTATGAGCAGAATCACTGAATTTGGGTGAAAATTGTTGCAGCGCGCCACAGTGCGCCATGACGGCCCATCAAAATTCCCTCACCTAGAAGTATACCTGAGGACCTGGAAGGAAGCCCGCTACAGTGAGCCACAGTGGGCCACAGCATCATTTCCCTGGAGAAATGTGTGGTGTTTGTCTTTAATGGATGGAAAGAAACACTAAGAATCTGTACATATTGGGCTTGCTAGCAACTCTTGAGAGTTATATGGAGGGATTTAGCCCATTTAAGAAGTAGGCAAATCTAGAAGAAAGACGCGCCATCATTTTTAAAATTGCTATTAAGCTACTGACTGGTAGCGAGAAAGCTTCCTAAAGGCTATGCCTATGGGTTTACTCATTTGGGCTCAGGGGTTTACGGACTCGACTTTATGTTACATAATGCTTATGATAAAATTTATTTCATGTTTTCTTATATATTTAGTTCAAGTCTACCATGTAGGGAAAAAGTTAATTTCATTTGGCAAATGTTTGTTTGTTTTTACTTGTAATGCAAAGTTATTCATATTGCTTTTACATTGATTTATATCTGTTATAGGATGCTAAAAAGTAACTCTTATAATAATGGTTTGGGTACTCCTGCTGGACTGGCAATTGTTAATAATTTTTTCAAGTTTTGATAATTAAGTATTTGAAGATCTACTTGAGTTTAAAGAAAGAGCTAAGATTTTAAGAAGTGAGCTGAAGATAACATTTTATTTAAATCTTCTATTGTAATAATAAACTTTTGTAATTCTTATGTGTATGGCTATGTATGAATAATTAAAAAATTTTATTTATCTACTTTCATTACTATTATGTATATTTCTTAATTATGAATTATTCCTTAGAAATACTCAGACACTAATCCTTGGCATCACAATACCTATGCTTGCATGCAGCCTCATTGCCATTATTTATATATTGTCTTACCTATGCATGCAATCTCATTATAAATGTTAGGATACATATGCTTGCATGCAGCCTCATTATCATGATTTATTTATCGGCATACCTATGCATGTTATCTCATTATCAATGTTAGGATACATATGCTTGCATGCAGCCTCATTGCCATGATTTATCTATTGTTGTACCTATATATGTAGTCTCATTATGAATGTTAGGACACTTATGCTTGCATGCAGCCTCATTGCCATAATTTATCTATCATCATACCTATGCATGCAGCCTCATTATGAATTAAATGCTTGCACATCTTCTGGAATAACAAATCAACAATTTAGGTTAATTATTATCTTTAAAATTCTACATGGATCACATTATTATTTATTGGAGCATGAATAAAAAGGCATGTTTGTACAATTAGGGGTTAATTAGCACTTTGGATCTATATTTATTTGCATGTATTATGTCAATTTCATGTATAGTTTAGTTTGGGTTTTGCGTCGCTTATAATCTTATTCGTGCAAGTTTGAGATAGTTTAGTAATGGATTGCTTTCATTTCATGCTTTATTTAAAAATTCTTGCCTAATTCTTGATAATAATTTTTTTTATTATCATAAAAATGATGTCTATTATTTCCATTAGTATGATATTTGTTGTCCATATCTATCTATGTGCATGAAGTCCTATTTATCTTATTAATCATGTAAGATTTAGTTATGTTAATAATATCCTTATTTGTCTCTTGTAATAATTAGTTCATGTAAATTGAGGAGTTATAAATCTTTATATTTAATCCCTGGTTGATCTTAGTATGGCTAGCTAGAATGATTCATTAATCCATCACATTAATTTTTACTTATCATTTCTAACTTTAATTATCATGAGTATTTGCATAAAGTTGTAGCTTAGTATTGGGTCAGATTTTATATCCATCATATTGTACATATTTATTCTCAATGTGAATCCATAAATCCTCATAAGAATGGTGGTTATTACTCTTATCAAGCTATTTCATATATTATTGTGGATCCCTCCTTAGCATGTTATATTTTAAACATTTATCTTTAGATGTTGAGTAATTTAAGTAAGATTCATATAGTCTAGAATGTTAATAAGGAAATTAGCACTTGTTAAGATATTTATCACTAGTTGCATCTTGCCCAATAATGTAGGTGTTGTAAATGCTACCTCATTTCAACCAACCCTTAAGCTGCAAATTCAAATTGTTCATGCGAGGTACGTTGAGTACTTAGAACTTTATTGAGTTCTGGATTTATTAAATTATGCTATTTTTTTGAGCTCTATGTATAGTGCGTGCATCACTTGCATAGACCTTAGCATCGTTAATGATTGATTATTATTTGAAAACCATGACATCAAGATGTATGAAACTCTTTGCTAACGTAGGAGAGTAATTACTACTTAGTAAATTTTCACTAAATAGTATTATCACCTTATTTGAAAATTACAAAATATGCAAACTTGAATTATAAATTAGATTTTAGTGAGTAATTTTGTTATTACTCTTGCATTTAGGCAAGCAATGTTTAGTTGTTATTAGGACCCATAGATGTCCAATTTGGATGTTTAAGGAGTTGATTTACTCCATAGACAATAATCATGTTATAAATTTAGAAATATTCCATTTAGAATCTTAATTCTCAAAGTTACCTTTAAGCCCCTTAAAATATTATTATTTTAAGGGAATAAAGTCAAAATATGTAGAATACAGTTTGAGCCCACTAATTTTTCCCATGGCATTTAAGTTAGTAAAATTAGAAGTTAGATGTTTCATTAATTCTAATCAGACTCAATGAAACTTCATTTAGCTTAGAACTTAGATATCATATAAATTGAATAACTTAAACATTAGATGCTTAGAAACTTAAGTCAAGGGACTTAAATCCCATATTTGGAGTTTAATCTCTTAACCTCTAATCTTGATAACTTATATCAAAGATTGGGTGTATTAATGAAAAAATGAAAATTAGGACAATTGATTTATTTATTTAACTTTTGCATGCGATATTGTCTAATTTTGATTAGATTTTGTTTGAATTTATAGGGCCATGACTCTAAGATTATACTGGATAGTAGAATATTGAATATCATGAAGTTGTATATTCTCAAAATAATTAGAATGAATAAATTAAATTATAAAGGATATTGCAGATCTTGTTTAGAATCATGCTTAAAACCTTAGTTAGTCTACCTCTTCAGTTCTTATTGTGTAGAATTGGCTCAAATCTAGCCATGAATGGTATGGATGATACATATGTGATTCTATAGTTTAGCTTGGATCTAGCCATGAATGGTCTAGATGATACATGTGGTACTTTCTGCTCATTGGCTATGTTTGGCTAGTTACTATTATGGCAGGCTAGTCTAGGCATATGTCCCAAAAAATTATCAAAATTGTAAGTTATATCATTCTCAATCAATAAATTAACTCTAGTAAATTAGATAATAGTTTAGTGGAGCATGTCATATTTAGTCTGCCTCCTTTGTTCTTGTTGTGTAGAATTGGCTTGGATCCAGCTATAAGTGGTCTGGTTGATACATGTGTGATTCTATAGTTCGGCTCAGATCTAGCCATGAGTGTTCTAGATGATATATGTGGAACTTAATGTTCAATGGTAATTTTTAGCCAGTTACTGTTATGGCAGGCTAGTTTAAGCATATGTCCAAAAAAATGATGATTTCTATTTTGATTACATGCAGTTCTGCTTCGCTTACAATTTTGTAGTTCTTTCTGTGTATTTAGGTTTTTGGTAGTTTTTTTAGCATTTATATCTATCCATGTTAGGATGCCAGATTTTCAGTTCTGCTATATACATTGTAGTATTTCGTCAGCATGCATTATTTTGATCATATCTTTTATCATTTCCTTTTGTACTTGTATTAGTCTTTACATACATATATGCTTAACCTTTTCTATAGGAGCTGGTTCTTAAGTTTGTTGTTACACTTACCAAATTTTGTCAAGTTATAAATGTTTTTTTATAACTTCCCTATTATATTGTTGTTTTTTGTGTCAAAGCTGTTTAGATTCATTTTGTGATATCTTAAATTTAATTTATATTTGTATTTAGACTTACTAAATTCTAATCATATTTTCTTTTTTCTTGCTATGCCCTATCATAAATGTGCATATGGTAGATCAGGTGTATGGGTCAAAATTAGCACTTGAGGAATAAGCTTATGAGAGAAGCTGAGTAAAGTATGCAGTTTGCAAAAGGAAATTTGCTATTTTAAATTTATTTTTGCATGCATTGAATTAAGTGAACTAAATGAGTTTTCTTATTCTTCTACATTTATTGTATTGTATGTGAATAGATAAATGTGGAATTTTTTTGGATACCTTTTCTTTATTTATAGCACTACTATACTATATATATTTTTTACAGGATCTTGCACATTTTATGATTGGTATCATACTTATTTTGTTTAATATCTATGATACTAATGATAACCACCACTTAATCTTTGTTGAGTTAGTGATAGCCCAACTATGGTTAGGAGGCGATCACCATAGTGCTTGACTCCTCGTTTACTTCTGTACATGCTCATAAAGGAATGTGAAATAAGATAAAATAAATAATTGCATATGTATTTTAGTTTATATTAGTTTTAATTTTAGAAGCTATTTAAATAGTACATTTTTACTCATATTTATAGTCATTTATTTCAATTTTTAGGAGCTATTTTTAATAATGTTTATCTTCAGTTAATGCTTAATTATTTCAGTTATTAGTGTATATTAGCATATTTATATTGGTACTTCAAGTATAGTATAGTCAGATTATCATATGTCCTTTGAGCATACTTCATTATCATTTTTCAATTTAGTCATTTTATACTATATATGTCAAACTTTTCTGTAGCTACTCAGTTTGCACAATACGCATTATCATTGTTTTTTTTTATTCAATTAAAGTTTACAGGTTTTACTTTCAGTTATTTTTGTCTTTATCATTGTTACACCGCTTTTAATTAATTATAATAGTTATGATATCTTATAAAATTCAAACCAAGTTGAGTAGCCTAAAATATACTTAGACAATTATTTAACATTAGATTGTTTCTATTTTAGCTAAGGCTAACATGTGAAACCAATAAGTCAGATCATGAAATGTTTAAAGAGCCATCATTTGAATAGTTGGTGCGCGAGGATGAGCCAACAGTCTAGCATATATCTTTGGCTCATTAGTGACCAGTCCCTGGTGTTGGATTAGTGTTATCACTAACCAAGCAATGAAGGCCATTGTAACAACACTAAATTGTTACTCTAGATAATCCAAGCTTAACTAACCTCTAATTTTTATCCCATTAACTGTATCTAGTCATTAGAGCCTAACTCTGAAATTTTGGGGTCAATCGAACCTCAATAGGTAAAATTAGCAATTTTGCTAATCTTAAAACCCTGGAGATTAGCTAAATGAAATATTGATTTTCAAATCAATTTCTGACTTTATTTTTGAATTCCTCACTCCCAAATAAGTTAGGGGTGTAAGTTTGGGAAATTTTGGAGGTCAATTAGGCCATAATTGAATTAAATTTAAATTGGGAAATTTTCACCTTAGGGTTTGCAACAATTTTAAATTGCAAAGGCCATTGTGCCTTCCCTTTAATGCATCAAATGGCTCCTGCATTCAGCCAATACTGTCCATTCAATCAAGGCCATTGTGCCTTCCCTTTGATGTATCAATTGGCTCCCGTTACACCCAAACGGTTCATCTTTGTTCCCGGCCTCATTTCATTCAGATAGAGAAAACTATGATGTACAGTCATGTCAAGCATTGTCCCATTATGGTGACCGCCTCCTATGGTGACCACCTTTCCCATTATGGAATGAACCTTCCATTGGTTTGCCTTGGCTCGATTTCTCCTGATAAATGAACTAGGCTGAGTACCATCAAGTATAGAACCCACAACCCCAGCCCAAGCTCCATTACTGTCCTCAAGCTATAAATAGCCTTAGATTTCCCTTAGTGAACCCTTTGATCATCAAACTCCTTCTAAGGCCCCTTTTCTTATTCTACTTTTATTCATTGAATTCACCCAGCAGTACCCAGCTCCTTTCCTAATGTCTTTTGTCCTAATCATGATGTATCACATCTTAAGAATATTATCAAATGCCCAATAATAAGAGCCATGGTTAAAGTTCAAGGGAAGAACTTGAAGGTGGGCCCAATTACAAGAGCTCAATCAAAAGCCTAATAAAGAGCCCAAATATCGGGCTTACCATTTATATTTTGTTTTTATTAATATTGTACTTTTTTTATTTATTAAGGCACATGTTTGGTCAATCATGTCATGAGAAAATATTTAATATAAGTAGTTTAAGTTACTTCCTCACTAATTGCTAACTACCCATCTTTCCCTCCGAAATATCCCTCCATATTTTCCCTCCAAAATTTCCCTCCATATTTTCTCTCCAAAGCTCATAGGGCAAGAGACTTGCAGTGCTTATAAATATAATACTAGCGGGCTACCCTTTTTTGGTAAATTAGATATTTAAATATTGAATGGATTGGTAGGAAAATGTCTAAGAATGATTTTTGGAGTTTGTGGTGGATTGTTATGGGTTTAAAATGAACTATCTAAAGGAAAGCCAAAACTAGTTCAGATCGAGCCTAGTTTGGGCTGACTCAAAATATTCTATTTGTAGGTGGTGTTTGAGTGGGTTAAAGGGCTGGAAAAAAATTAATATAGGTAGCCTAAGATGTGTAGTTTGGATCTAGAATCGATGGCCAGGTTTGATGGTATTTAGATGGGTAGGCATCCCACTAACATCAAGTCATTGGCAAGCAATGGGTGAGGTCTGGAGTTTAGACTCCCAGTTGAGGTGCAGCCAATCCTAAAATCTCATAATCCATCTATAAGTCTTTACAAACACCCCGATCAAGTACTCCTCTACCCACATTGAGCTGAGTGAGCTTAATGCCCATCCTAATTCCAATCCATTTTTTTGCTCTACAATACTGTGAACCCTCCCTGTAAGATAGGCAATCTATGCAAATGGGATTGAGCGGGTGAACTCAGTTCAGACAACAATAATTCACTATATGGATAGAGCCAGTAACCAATAGAGACAAAGTCACTCCACTGGCAATCCAAGCTCAATTCTAGTTCTACACCTTTCATAATTGCATGCATTAATGGATTGAATCCTTTAGTGGGTTCCAGGGACTCGAGCTAAGCCTTAATCAATTAATATGATCAATCAGGCTACAGCACTAAACAATGTTGGAGCTCGAGTAAGCCATAGGCATTCTAGCCACTCTCTGGCCAAGCCAAGAGAGGGCTTTGATCCTCTTGGACACCCTTATGGTGTATGGATCTAACTCCACCAATGGCTCAACTTTTATGGGGAGAATTGACTCCCCATAGTAAACCCTAAGGATCACAGCAAAACGACTTAGGGCGAGTAATCTTCTAGTGATCCCAACAACCCTAAAGAGGGATTGTCATCCAATCAATTGGTCACAGTTCAGGGGACATTTTTCTTTTAAAATCAGGGCATAAGACCGTGAGAGTGCCAAAAATTTGTCGGTGTAATCAAGCCCTAGAGCAGCCGATTGGGAAATTTCCCAAGGGCTAAAGAAAAATAGTGTCAGGTTAGGCCTAGCCCCAACCAGCATGGTTTGACTTCCGGGTTCTTCCATCTATGTGAGTGCGATTCTTGTCCATAGCTAAGAGTCAGAAGGTGCGTGCGTATAAGGTTAGGGTTTATAATTAATTTAGTGCAATTTTTAATTATTTAATAATTAGCAACTTGAACATTTTAAATCTAAATGCTATGATATTATATACCATTTTGATTAGAAAAATATGTAGATAAGAAAATTATAAGCATATTTTAATTTCAATGGGTAATTTTGTTAAACCCTAATTATATTAAAACTTGATTACTAATATTAGGGCGTGCACTTGTCCAATTTATATGCTTATAGTCTCTATTCTTCATTATATTATTTAGAACTTAATTGCAGGATTAGAATTACTTTTCCATGGTTAATTTTGCTAATTAATTGTTAATTTTTTGAAACCTTAATTAGTAAAGATTAGTCACATTACTTATCTAATTTTGATGATTTTGGTATATATGTGATCCTTATATAGTAAGGAACCTGATATTAGCCTTACATTTCAATTTTAACATGATTAATTTCTAATTACTCTTAATTAACTTAAAACCCTAATTATCCTTATTAAGCATGTTAATTAGCCAACTGATTTAAATGTAAATTTCTCATGTATTAGACAATAATGATTAATTTAGAATGAATTGATTTAATTCTTGATCCTTAATCTTTCATGATAGATTCTAAATTCCTAATAGGAAATAAAGTGATTGTATCTTAACCTTAATTCTAAGGATTTATTGATTTTCTCTTAAAGTAAAATAACTTGCATGATATGATCCTTCGTTAATAAAATATGATTGATTGTTAAAACAACTAAATTTTAAGCTTGGTGATTTGGCTTATAAATTTTCTTATGACTCTTAGAAGTTTCATAGGGACGATTACATCTTGATTAGTCCTTAACTTTAATTTAAGATTATGATTTATCATGTATTCTCGTATAAAACTTCTCTATATTTTAGTCTTAACTTGAAATTGATAATTAGAATAGTCCATAACCTTAGAAGTATTGTAAGGAAAAATATGAGTCAATGTATAAGTAATAATATGCTTAAGGTAAATTTTGAGGTAGGAATGCCTTACTTGTCACCTTTTGTGATAGAATCCTAGATGCACCATATTAAATTTAAAGATTGATCATATGTTTTATGATAACAATAACCTAATGAAATATAGATTGAACTTATATAGTTGTGGTAGTTCATCTAATTTGAATAACTTAAATGTCACTTCCTTGGAGCTATTTGATTAGGACCTACAATAATGGAGAATTGATTCTATTACTTGAAATTCCTTATTTACTAAATTAGTCAATTTAGGGCTATAGAAATGATAATATTAGTATTATCATATAAAAATTATAGTGCATAACCATATAACTGACCTGACTAGTAGGGTATGGGATTGGTTGATTCTCCCTATATATAACTATAGAGTTTGTCTTATCTAAGGTAATTAGATAAGTACAGTTTAGTTCATGATAAATATCCCAATCCCAAGGTATATCACAATTAAAAGTTTGGATAGCTTAGTTTGGGATAATAAACTATAAAAGGATGTATGTATCATATCCCTGTGCATAGGAATAAGTCCAATTAAGCAACCTAAGTGTCCAATATCTTCTTTCTTAAGACATGCTAATCATGTATATGTACTCTTAACATATGGTAATATAGGTTGGTGTAACCATGATGTATATTGATCTAAGTTATTAAAGAATCTAAGATATTGGAATTCTCGTGATTAGAATTATGAACCTTATGTCATAGGAATCATAAAATACATTATAAAAATAGGCTTATTAAGTAGATAACAATAATGAATGTGATTTCTATTTTATGGATTTAATCTCTTTTATCCTTACTTTCATCAAGTTTTGGAATAGCATAATCTACATAAGCATAATGCATCAAGATTATTTGAGAACTACGTGATGCGGCAGGCATCAAGGTTGAGTAGGAACTACTGGATGTAGAAGGCATCACTATAGTTAGGATTCCATTTTGGATGCAATATGGCATCAAAAGTTGCATATATTGTGGCAAAATCCATACCGTAGCAAATAGCATAGCTCAGTTTTTGGATTTTATTCAGTTTACAACTTCATTTTAGTTGATTTACTTTCAGTGCAGTTGATTTATTTTAATAATAGTTTATGTTTTATGTTTCAGTGTTTGGTTTTATAATTATTATTATTTCCTACAGTTTACTTTTTGTTTTTTTATTAAGTTAAGTAATAATCTTAAGATTAAGAAAATATTGTTTATAGCTTAAAATGTACTTAGACATATTATCTAACATAATATTTTCTCTTTTTTGACTGGAGCCCTAGCACTATGAAACTGATAATGTAGATTTTGAGCAGTTCAAGGAGCCAGCTCGGGAAGAGATTCAGGAGCTTTAGGAAGAGCTAGTGGGGCAATAGTTGTTGCAATGCTGATTTAGTTTACTTTGATATTGTGAGTTGAGAGATTTTATTTACTGCTCTTTCATTTAATGCTAGTTTATAATAATTAAATTTGGATGTATTTTTTATTTTTTTTTTTAGATAAATGCTTACTTAGCTTCAGTGATGATTATTATGGATGGATGTTTAAGCTTTCGCACTATATTTATATTCTACTTATATATAGTATTATGATGTGATCAGTACATTTAGAAAAATCTTATTCATATACTATGTCCATTTTCCCTTTATTTAACTCAAGGCCAATGTGTATGAGTAACATTAACTAATACTTAAGATAAGGTTACTTCACTTGTCTTAACGGTTAGTCCCAGTAGCTATTGTTAGTATAGGAAAGGAGTAACTCAAGGGGACTCCTATTAATTCATCCTTAGTGATGGGTTGATAATAAGTTATGATGAGTTACTTCTTTCAAGTAATGATTATTCAGTCACTAATAGTATTCTGTTGTGCACAGTGGTGGGGCGGAGAATTACTGTTGGTATCAGAGAAATTCTTAAGGTACCAGATATGGAGAGCGTTCCTATCTACCTAATGAATCATTCTCTAAAGCAATTATAATCACAATTACAAAGTATGAGAATACATCATTCATAATTCATCAAGTGGTATTTTAGAAATGAAAACTAATGCATCTAGAAAATGACACCTTAGGATCTAAACAAAGTTGAAGTTAAAATATGTTTTAAAAGTTAAAGGAAAGACTCTAAAAGGTTGATTTCGATAATGTTCGTACGATGGAAAATTTTTCTTGTTGGTTTAGTTACTACCTTAGATTATTTTATTATTACTTGATGGTTGATTTTCAAGACAGCAAGTTTGATAGTAGAACCATTAGTAGAGTTTCTCTAGTTGGCATAGAAGTACTCAATAAGATTTATTTTACCCCACCTTTAGAGGAACTAGTCTCCCAGTTCTTGCCCGAGAGTAGTTAGATTGTGTAACCACACTTTTTGAGAGAAGGCATGTCTCAATGAGTATCGCCTCCTGCTTTTGCAAATTATACTCCTTAGAAAGGCTAAAGAATGGTAGATCAAGTGTATCGAAGGCTAGAGAGGAAGAGCGAGAGAGGATTGTGCACAGTTACATATCTAGACTTGTGTACTACTTTTGTAGCAGAATTTTGTAGTTGAAATCTATGTTCTTTCTTTTTTAGATTTGATTATCAATTATGTCCAATTTATCTTGTAGTTCATTTATATTTGTACTTCTTCATTTAAAAGCACTTAATGAGAAGTAACCTTTTGATTTGTCTTCTGAATTTTGTTCTCTTAATTTTCAGTTATGAATCCTGGTTCTTCATCGATGATGACTCCCATTAAAACTACCATTGCTTCTTTATCAAATGATTTTGAGGACACGAACTCTCTTATGAGTTTGGTGGGAGCTTTGATTGAGAGTCAAGCTCACCAAGCTTAGAAAACTCATAGTATGTTGCCAGCTCATCAATCTCCTATGATTAACATTGTAGCTCCATCGACCTTGCACTTTTTTGCAAATGGTATTCCTTATAATTTTCTCCATCTTAGAACACCCACTTTTAATGGGGCTCTGAACCCCATGGACATCATAAGCTAGCTGAAGTTAGTGGAGAAAACTTTGACGAGCATCAAGTACCCAAATTCTAAAGTCGTCTATTTGACCACTCATCCATTCCAAGATAAAGCAGAATATTGGTGGGAGAATGAATGTAACACCAAGTTTGTAGATTTTGAAGTAGAAGACATTCCGTGGTAATATTTCCTTGAAGCATTTAAGGAAGCACTCATCCCTCAATCATTCAAACAATATTGGAGGATGAACTACTTTAGTTATCTCAAGGTGGAAGATTTGTTTCTGAATATGAATTGGAATTTTGTTGGTTATCCAGGTTTGCTCTAAACTTGGTGAGATCTGAAGCATCTAAGTGCAATCACTTTCTGAAATGATTTGGAGATTTAATTCGGGCACATCTAGTATCCCGTCAATTTAAGAACTTCTCCGAGTAAGCAGAAGCTACTTGTATGCAATAGCACTTCTAGTTCCAGATGGACAAGCTCATAGGAAGGAAGCCTTCAAGCATCAAAGAACTGCTAAAATTATCCATCTCGAGGCATAGCAACTACCAATCATTGCTCTAGAATGAAATCGCCCCCAACCGTATGGCAAGTTTACCATCAGGGTAACGTCTATTTTACTTGAAACGGATAGGGCCACTGATTCTTTAAGTGTACCTCCGAGAAGATGGTCGATGGAGTGGTGATTTTGTGGTCCAAAATAGATCAAGTCTTCCACTCTCAACCGTTGAATTCCTGAGCTCTTACACTTGCAGTTATGCCGCCACCTATTCCTATTCCAGCACAAAGAAACCTTCCTACTTTTTCTCATACTCAGAATTGTCATGGTCATGTGAACCTGAATCGACAACCCTTTGCTCCTGCCAAAGTTTATATATTAACTCCAACTTCTACTCCTGATGATAACAATGTTGTCTTAGGCATATTAGACATAAGCGGCAAAACATGTAATATTTTTTTTAATACTGAAGCAAGTCACTCTTTTTTATTAGAAATATGGGCTAAGTCTTAAAAACTACCTTTTTATCATTTGGCTAAATTCTTGAGCATAAGGCTAGCTTCTGGAGCCCGTATGCAAGCTTCTAAATTATGCAGCCTAGCTATTCCCATCAGTGATCAAACTTTTGAAGACAAATTAGTTTTGCTCCTGATATCAAACTTTGACATTATATTAGGGATGAACTGGCTAAGTAAGTATGATGCCACCATAAACTTCCAGAAGAAAAATATCACCTTAGGTAGTGGAAGCTAAGCAAGGTCATTCATCGGTAAGATTAACACCCAAGCTTCTCTGATTAATTCTCTCAAGGAAGAAAAGCTAATCATTAAAGGCGACGCCTACCTAGTGACTATGCTGAAAGAGAAGAAGAAAGATGTTCCTATCAGTGAGAACCATGTAGTCAAGGAATTCATCGATATATTCCCGTTAGATCTACCTGGCCTTCTGCCAGTTAGGGAAGTAGAATTTGCAACCGAGCATATCCCTAGAACTTAGCCAATTTTGAAGGTTCCATATCACATGGCACCTAAGGAGTTGTGGGAACTGAACAAGCAACTTCATGAATTGCTGGAGAAAGGTCTCATCATACCAAGTATATTTCTTTGGGGAGCACCAGTCCTTTTTATCAAGAAGAAGCTCTATGCATATGTCAATAGATTATCGAGAACTCAATAAGGTGATGATCAAGAATAAGTATCTATTATCTTGTACCAATGATCTATTCAATCAGTTAGTTGGAGCCATGGTATTCTCCAAGAGTGATTTGAGGTCATGATACCATTAGCTACGAGTCAAAGAAGAAGATGTCGAGAAGATTGCATTTAGAACGTGATATGGACATTATTAATTCCTAGTGATGTTCTTCAGCCTAACTAATGCGCCATCCATATTTATGGATCTAATGCAGCATGTGCTCAAGCCCTTTTTAGATAAATTTATAATCATATTCATCGATGATATACTTATTTATTCTAAGAGCAAAGCGAATCATGAAGACCACTTAAGAGTTTTTCTTAAAGAATTGTGCAAGCATCAACTCTTTGTGAAGTATTCCAAGTGTGAGTTCTAGCTCGATTATGTGGTATTTCTGGGTCACATGATTGACGATAAAGGAGTCTAAGTTGACCAAGGGAATGTTAGTACTGTGTAAGAATGGTCTCAATCAAAGATAGTGACAGATATTCATAGCTTTCTAGGACTTGCAGGATATTATCATAACTTCGTCAAAGGATTTTTGCAGATAGCTTCATCTTTAACCAGGCTAACTCAAAAAGCTATTCTATTTGAGTGAACTCCTGTATGTGAAGAGGCTTTCTATAAGCTTAAACTGGCTCTCACTTTTGCCCCTGTCCTAACCTTACCCAAAGGAGGTATGATTTCCAAATCTTCACTGATGCTTTAGAAACTGGCCTTAGGTGTGTTTTAATGCAAGAGAATAAAGTCATTGCTTACACATCTCATAAGTTGAAACTGAATGAAAAGAACTATCTAGTCCATGACTTCAAATTTGTTGTCGTAGTGTTTGCTCCAAGAATTTGGCGACATTACCTTTATGGAGTTAAATGCGATCTTTTCACCGATCACCATATTTTATAGTACATCTTCACTCAGTGAGAGCTAAACTATCACTGATAAAGATGGCAAAGTTAATCAGTGACTATGACCTCATAATTCAACAATATCCTAGTAAAGCAAATGTGGTAGCTTACACTCTAAGCTATCGTGCTTTTCTTAGTTCCATAATTGCTGAAAGTCCTCTAAGAGCTGAATTTTTCAAGTTAATTATTAAACTAATGTACAGTGAAGAATTGAATGTGTTAGTAGATCAGTGTTCATCTGAATTGACCTTCCTCAGGGATGTCTCCATTTCGCACTTAATAGATGAAGAGTACTTGAAGTTTAAGGTTGATATCGAGAGTGGTCACTGTATCAACTTGCAGTTGCTCTGTTATCTATCAAGGGAATTGGGTGTGGATTCATAAATCCTTACACCATAAAGTTCTAGTTAAAGCCCATCATTCAGACCACATGATTCACCTTGGCAGCACTAAGATGTATAAGGATTTGAGGTAATCCTTCTGGTGGCCTGGAATGAAAAAAAGTGTAACAAAATTTGTGGTAAAGTGCTATGCATGTAATATGGCTAAAGATGAACATCAAAAGCATAGAGGATTACTGTATCCACTTGAAATTCTAGAGTGAAAGTGGTTCGACCTATCGATGGATTTTGTTATGGGTTTGCCAAAGTCAAGATCCAAAGCTAACTTTATCTGGGTTATAATCGATCGACCGACCAAATCAGCCCATTTTATTCCAATTCATCAAACAGATCTCATAGAGAAGTTATCCAAGATTTAAATCAAGGGAATCATCAAACTCCGTGGATTCCTAAATCGATCGTGTCTGATAGAAATAACATATTCACATTTAAGTTCTGGTAAGCTGTGCATCAAAACTTGTGAACTACTCTGGCCATGACATTATTTTACATCCTCTAATAGATGGACAAACATAAAGGGTGAATTAGATTCTTGAAGATCTGTTGCATCTCTGTATCTTATATTTTGGTGGGAAGATCATCTTCCACTAGTGGAATTTTCTTATAACAATAGTTATTAAGCAAGCATCCCATATGAAGCTTTATATGAGAGAAAATGCAGCACTTCACTTGTATAGTCAGAAGCCGACAGCGTTCAACTTTTCAAATCAGATTTAGTCAAAGAAACCAACAAGAAGGTGCAGTTAATTCAATATAGGATCTGTGTCTCTTAGAATTGCAAAGCAAGAATCATGATGCTAGGTATCGTCCTCTAGAGTTCAAGGTTGGTGACTTTGTGTATCTTTAAGTCAGCCCTATGAAAGGAGTATTCAATTTTGGTGTAACTAAGAAACTTAATCCTTGCTACGTCGGACCTTTCAAAGTTGCAGCAGAAGTAAGATCAGCATCCTACAAGTTAAGACTTCTCAGCAGTGCATGATGTCTTCAAAATCCTTCTCAGTTAGTTCAACTTTCGGCTATATCTCTTCAGCTTGATCTTTCCTATATGGAGGAGCCAATCATAATCTTATCTTGCGATCAAAAGCAGTTGAGAAATCGCTATATCCCTATGGTAAAGATTCAGTGGAGGAATCATTCTCTTGAAGAGTCTACTTGGGAAAGAGAGGAGGATATGCAGCAAAACTATCCAAGTCTTTTTAAGGATCCAGGTACTCTTCTTTTATGTTTTCATTCTCAATTTTTGTGTTTATCTTTTCCTTCTTAGCTATGATGTCGAGAATGACATCGTTCTTAAGTGGGGATCTTATAACAACCCTAGATTATTACCCTAGTTAATCTAAACTTAACCAACCTCTAATTTTCATCCCATTAACTTTATTTAGTCATTAGAACCTAATTCTAAAATATTGGGGTCAGTGAGAACTTAATAGGTTGAATTGGATATTTTGCTAATTTTGGAACCCAAGAGATTAGCTAAATTAAATATTCTCCAGATCAATTTTTTACTTTATTTTGAATTTCTCACCCCCAAATTAGCTAGGGATGAAAGTTTGAAAAATTTTGGAGGTCATTTAGGCCACATTTGAATTAAATTTAAATTGGGAAAATTTCACCTTATGCTTTGCAACAATTTTAAATTGCAAATTTTCCCCCCAATGGTTGGCAGATTGCCCGGGATTCATTGTGTTGACCGCGGGTGATCCGCTGTGAGGTCCTTCACACATCACAGTCGCTTCAGCACATCCTAGCCACCCATCTTCGTGGATCTAACGGCCCATATCACCCGCATTTGGCCACTACGGTTCGCACAATAAAGTCCATTATGCATTTCCCGTCAATGTATCAGACGGCTCCTATTGCACCCAAACTATTCATCTTTGTTACTGACCTCGTTTCATCCTGACATAGAAGACCACGATGTATAGTCACATCAGGCATTGTCCCCATGATCCCTAACAGTCGCCAATGCCTTTCCCATTGTGGAACGAACCTTCCATTAGGTTACCTTGGCCTGATTTTGCCCGATGATGGAATTGGGCTGAGTACCGTTGGGTCTAGAACCCATGCAGCCCAAGCGCCATTGATATTCGCAGGCTATAAATAGCCTTAGAATTCCTTCAAAGTACCCTTTATCATTGAAGTCCTTTTTCTAAAACCCCTTTGCTCATTCAGCTTCCATCCATTGAATTCACCCAGCTATGCCCAACTCCTTTCCTGATGTCTCATGTCCCATTCCTTAGCGAGCAGTGGGTGAGTTCTGAAGTTCAAACCCATAGTTGAGATGTATCCAATCCCAAAATCTCATAATTCATCTCCTGGTCTTCGCAAACACGCCGATTAGGTACTCCTCTACCCACATTAAGCTAAGTGAGCTTAATGCCCATCCTAACTCCAATGCATTGTTTAGCTATGTAATGCTATGAACTCTCCCTATATGATAGGCCATCCATGAGAATTTGATTGAGCTGGTTACCTCAATCAAGATAGTGAGGATTCACTCCCTATATAGAGCCTATAACCAATAGAGTTGAAGACACTCAACTGGAAATCCTAGCTCAATTCTAATCATGCACCTTTTGTAATTACATGCCTTAAATGATTGAATCGATTAGTCAGTTCTGGGGACTTGGGCTAAGCCTCGATCGATCAGGCTACAGCACTAAATAGTGCTAGAGATAGAGTAAGCCACTAGTATTCCAGCCACTCTCAGGCTAAGCCCAGAGAAGGCTTCGATCTGCCTGGACACCTTGATGGTGTAGGGATCGAGCTCCGCTCGTGGCTCAGCTTCTTTGGGGAGAATTGACTCTCCATAATAAACCCTAAGGATCACAGCGAAATGATTTAAGGCAAGTAAGCTTCTAGCGATCCTGACAACCCTGCAAAGGGCTTCATCATCAAAAAGATGGGTCATAGTTCAGGGAACATTTTGCATTTAAAATCGGGGCGTGAGACTGTCAGAGTGCTGAGAATTTGTTGGTGCAACCAAGCTCTAAGGCACCTTGTCAGGGATTTTCTCGAACGCTGAAGAAGAATAGTGTGACACCCCAGCCCCGCCGCAGTCATGATTATGGTGAAGTGATCACCAAATGACAAGTTCCTCATTTATAGTCAGATTAGGTTTTCACCCTAATCCTTTATAACTAAGGAATTTGCCATTAACTAAGAGATTTTTACAAAATGATAATATAGGAACTTTTCATAGTGCGGAAACAAGAAAAAAAACACATTCATCTCATCATAATTTGGAAAGTAAATACATTCAACTCAGAATAAATATACAGTAAAAGAAAATATAAACAGAACCTGAATTATTACAACATTTAAAAACTTAACTGAAATGAAAGATAAAAACTCATTCTCACTAACAAATAAGAAAGAAAACTAATGATCTTCAGCAGCAGCACACTCTTCCTCCTGAACAAGCTCTTCAGAATGTACAACTACTTTAAATAGCTCAGAATCTGTCATTATCAGTTTCACAATGACATGGCCCCAGCCAAGAGAAAAGAAAATCTGATTAGATAATTTGTCAAAGTACATTTTAGGCTGATATTAATTTTAAAATCTTTTAAAATATCACCATTAACTAAGCAACTAAGCAAGTATCCATAGGTGCAACAAGCTATAAAAGAATAGGATAAAGCTATAGATAACAAATTTATAACTTAAGCAAAAGGAAGTAAAGCACATACCTCCACCCAAAGTTATAACATGATTAGGTGTTTATATAAGTATAAAATAACTATAAATACTGAAGAGAAGACTCATCCTAACATGCTTATGATCATATAAAATTATGCAGATTAACATAAAGTAAACTGAACTATTATACATATAAGTAAGCAAGCAAGATTAGCATCCTAACATATGTAAGTAAACAAACAAGTACTGAACTGTAGTAAAGGTAAGCAAGAAGCAGTAAAGAAAGAATAATATGTAAAATCATCATATCAGAAGAATTGGCTAACAAACCACTAAATTAAAACTAAACTGAAGCATGCATATCACTTAGCTTATCAAAGCTAAGGCAAAAATAACTGTACTGAACTGAAGAGGTAGAAATATATATATATATACAATAAGTTTTAGTTATTTTACTTTACTTCTGTAGATACATTCAGAAGTAGCTAAGGAGTTAATTATATCTACAAGACTAAACTGAGTTCCAACTTAACATAGCTCTCCTTAATGAGTATGTGTTAAGTAATCCTTATTTCTCCTTACCACCTGTCTATTGGCAATAAAAGTGCACAAATATCAATCCAAAAATAAACCCAATGCAAGTGTTATCCTAATTTTCAATGTTTTCATTTCATATAGAAAGTTTCTGTTATGCTCAATGTAGAAAAGTTCAGAATACAAGAAATGCAAAGCAACATAATTCAATAGTAAGCAAGAGACTCTATTAAAACACAGGTGATATTTGTTGTTATCTAATTTATCCATTCTAATTATTCCAAGTTTATATAAGCTTAAGATCTCCAATATCCTACTATCCAGTATAAACTCAGATTCATGGCCTTACAAGTTAAACATCATAACTTAAATATTTTAATCCAAATCAAAAAAATGTCGCCTACATAAGTCAAATATATAATCATTTGTCCTAATTTTATAATTTTCAGCAACCCAAACCAATATTTATTAAGATAAACCAAGATTGAGAGATTAATAATTAAATACTAAATATTAGAGTTTAATCACATAATCCAAAGGTGATCATAAGGGCTAAGGTTTTAAAACCCAAATCTCACAAACTAAAGATTAAGGTAAATCCTATTAAGCAAAATTAGAACTTAATAGGATGGATTTTAAACTATAATCTAAGGTTAAAATACAAAATAATCATAAATAAAATATAAAATTCTAGAAAGCTATAAAATTAAGCTTTTATCTATTGGGTAACCTATTTACTTAATGAATGAATTCTAATCTATTTCTATGCCTAATTCCTAAGGAAGAGGATCCTAAAGTTAAAGGAAATCCTAAGGAAAAGATTTGCATTTCTATGCATTAAAGTTAATTAGATCTTAAATATACTTAATTATCAATTTAGAAGGCTTATGGATGACATGATGGGAGATGAATCTCACATCATGAAACTTAATAAATATTTTAAGAAGAAACTTAAGGTTTACTTAGAAATTTAATTAATAAGCTTAAATAACATAAAATTGAATCAAAATCAATTTATTTACTGATTTTAGTGATTTAATTAAGATTCTAAGGCTTAAGGATATTTAAACCTAACTTTGGGCAAAATGACCGTTTTGCCCCTACTTAAGGGTCTAAAATGCTATTTTTTTATTTAGGGTTTCAAATTAAAATTTATTAATGTCAAATGATTGCTTACTATCTAATATGAAGATAGACAGTAAGTACATCAAATTTAGACAAGGATTAAGCTTTGTGAGTTCAATTTAAGGTTTTTAGCTCATAAGAGAAATTTGGTAATTTTACCTAGTGATGTCTAAAAATTTAGTCAATTTTATTGTTATTTACTGCTTAAGGATTCTATAGAATCTAAAGTTACTGAATTTTGATATCATTTGGCCAAGTTATGGCCAAAATAATATTTAGGGTTCAATTATGTAAATGATGAGGTTTATAAATGGGTCAAAAACCTAACTTTCTTAAATTGTATCCAAATTTAATAAACTCAGTGGCTATAGCACCCCTATAATATACTGAGTACTATGACTAGGAGTAGACCCAATTTGAACTTTATTTGATTAAATTATGAGCTAATTAAGGTTAAGAGTGATTAGTGAGTGATTAGTGAAATTAATTACAGAATCACAAAACTAATTATACCACTGAGTTTTACTCTACTTAAGGAACTATCATTAACTTAAATAACTAAATTTGAATCATTAAATATGATAATATTTACTAATCAAAATTTAAGGTGATTAGGGTTAATAAAGAAATCTAACCAATAAATCATAAATATTTTTACAGTTTACTATTTATTAGATATTCTTGATCAAAATAGTAATTAGTTGACCTAATTTAGAGTTAAAATGACTAAGTTATAATCAATAGTAGTTTCTATGGTTTAAGGAATAATTAGGGATGGGCCTAAAAGTCATTAGTCAATCTAAGTCCAACAACAAAATTAATACTATCATAGCATTCCTGATATTCTCATGATTAAAATGTGACACATATTAGCTATATTTGGAGCTATGGATGCAAAAATATAAACATTTGAAGTTTTTTAAGGTTTTGAACTAATTAGATAGTCCTAAAATGTCACTATATTAAATACACTTCCAAAGAAAAATTTGATACTACCATAATGATCCTCTCATTTTACAGATTAAAATGAGATATATATATATATATATAATATGTGTTTGCACTTATGGATTAAAAGATATGAGGCTTAATAATTCTGTAATTATCTAATTAAAATAGGGTAAATAATTAATTAGATTTAAATCAAAACTTTAATTAATTAATTCATCCTGCAGATTTAACAGCAACAGGCCCCACATCAAATCAACGACAATGGATGCGAGCCCCATACTACCACGCAGCAAGCAAAGGAAGAGGCTAAGCCCACGCCTTGATTTTAACAGCTCACGAGGCGGGGCCCGTCGCTTTTCAACGCGACAGGCATCGACCCGTAGGTCGGGCCTAGCCCAACCCGACTCGAGGCGAGACACTCACCTTTGCAAAAATTCCTGCAACTAGTGAACTAGGTCTCCAAAATTGGCGAGACACTCACCGGAGGACGACCCGCATACCGTTGGAGAGGTATCTATGAGACCTCTCGATTAGTATGCGGGTCTTTGCTGGAGGAGGCCTGGTTCACCTGCAATGTCAAGCCCTAGCTGTAATGTGGGGACGAGAGAGATGCTATTGTGGCTACTGCAGATGATCTATCAAATTCGTTCGATCGAGCTCATTTGAGCTCAATCAAACCTGTTCAAATAACAATCAGAGGCATGAAATATGGTTTCAAAACTTAGCAATAACAAATGAGATGAGTAGTTAGGAGGATCAGGGTGTACCTTAATCAATGGTGAAGGAGGCTAAGTTTGATCGATGAGCTCTTTCGATGGCCGCAGGGTTCAAAATGCATAAACCAAAGAGGAAATTGCCCACAAACTTAAATTGAGACTCGAGGAGGCTCCCTTTAGTGGTGCAAGCGGCCATGCGTTCGCGGTCAAGACACCTCTCATGCGCTCAGTGTGACAGATGGGCTGCAGTTGCAGTTTTTCGGGGACGACGATTCTCAGCCCTGTTGTCAGATCAGATGGTTAGATCGATCTGACGGATGGATGGAGGTGCCATCTGATCAGACGACATCGTTTGAAAATTTAAATGGCGTGATGATTAGGCAAACGGTGGCCGATAAGCTTAAATTAAAATTAATAATATTATATTAATTAACTTGATTTTCTTAATTAAATTGAATGATTAATTGGCTTCTGAAAATTTTCAATAAATCACCTCTAGCCAATTGAAGGGTGAGAAACACAATGACGAAGATGGATTTTAATTTTGCAGAGTATTTAATTTTTCTATTTTTCAGAGTATTTAAATTATATTAAAATATTTGTCAAAAATCCAACGACTTCTAAATTCCTCCAAAACATCATCCCTAGTTAATATGGGGGTGATGTGTTCAATGACGAAGTCAAATTTTGATTTTAGGTAAGATTTTTAATTTTAGGTCAAATTAGATAGGTCAAATTCCTGGGTTCCTGAAATTCTCAAAATCAGAATTTGATATATTTGACATCTAATTTAGTCTAAAACTTTAGGGTGATTTCTTAATGACTTATTAAGAGTTTTAGAATTAAAATTAGAACTTAGTTTAGTCCTAGTTGACTAGGGTAACAACCTAGGGTTGTTACAAACAGTGTTTGGTCAGGCCGAACCCCGACCTGTGCAATTTGACTTCCAGGTTCTGCCATCTACATGTATGTGATTCCTATCCACAGCCGAAAGTCAAAAGGCACGTGCATATAAGGTTAAGGTTTAAAATTAATTAATTAAGTGCAATTTTCAATTATTCAATAATTAACAACTTGCTCATTTTAAATCCAAATATTATGTTATTATATATCATTTTGATCAAAAAAAAATATGGATTAATAAATTGTAATAATATTTTAATTTCATATGTAATTTTGTTAATCATGCCCTAATTATATTAAATAATGATTAATGATATTAGGGTGTGCACTTGTCCAATTTATATGCTTATAGTCTCTAATTCTTTATTATGTTATTTAGAACTTAAATGCAATATTAGAATTACTTTTCTATGGTTAATTTTACTAATTAATTGCTAATTATATGAAACTTTAATTAGTGAATATTAGTCACATTACTTATCTGATTTTGATGATTTTGGTATCTATGTGATCCTTAGACACTAAAAAACCTAATAATAACCTTACATTTCAATTTTAACATGATTAATTTCTAATTACTCCTAAATAGTTAAAGCTCTAATTATTTTTTATTAAGCATGTTAGTTATCCAAATTGATTTAAATATTGATTTTTCATATATTATACAACAATGATTGATTTAGTATGAATTAATTTAGTTCTTGATCCTTAATCTTTCATGATATATTCTAAATTTCTAATATGAATCAATGTGATTGTATCTTAACCTTAATCCTTAAGCTTAATTAATTTTCTCTTAGTAAGATAACTTGCATGATATGATCCTTAGTCAATAAAAGATAATTGATTATTCAAACAACCAATTTTTATGCTTGGTGAATTTGGTTATGAATTTATATATGACTCTTAGAAGTTCCATATGGATGATTAAATCTTGATTAGTCCTTAATTTCAAATTAAGATTATGATTTAGCATATATTCTCATATAAAACTTCTTCTAATTTTAATTTTAACTTGAATTTGTTAATCATAATAGTTCGTAACCTTATAAGTATTGTAAAGAAAAGAATGAGTCAATGTACAAGTAAGAATATGGTTAAGGTAAATCTTGACATAATAATGCCTTACTTGTCAACTTTTGTGGTAAAATCCTATATGCACCATATTAACCTTAAAGATTAATCTTATATTTTGTGGTAGCAATAACCTAATGAAATGTAGATTAAACTTATATAGTTGTGGTAGATCATCTAATTTGAATGACTTACGTCTTGATTAGGACTTACTACAATGGAGAATGGATTATATAGCTTAAAATTCTTTGTTTACTAAATCAATTAGTTTAGGACTATAATAATGATAATATTAATATTATCATATAGAAATCATAATGCATATCCATAGAACTACCTGATTCAATAGGATATGGGATTTGTTGATTTGTCTTATATAGACATATAGAGTTTTTTTCTTATCTTTAGTAATTAGATAAGTGCAGTTCAATTTATAATAAATATCTCAATCCTAATGTTTATCATCCTAATTGCTTTTATCCTTACTTTCATCAAGTTTTGGAATAGCATAATCTACATAAGCATAATTCATCAAGATCATTTGAGAACTACGGGATGCAATATGCATCAAGGTTGAGTAGGAACTACGTGATGCAATAGGCATCATGATAATTATGATTCCTTTTTGGATGCAATGTGGCGTCAAAAGTTGCATATATTGTGGCAAAATTCGTGTTATATTCAGATACATATATAGTGGCATATATCATATCTCAGTTTTTGAATTTTATTCAGTTTACAGCTTCATTTCAATTTTTTTACTTTCAATGCACTTGATTTATTTCAATAATATTATATGTTTGATGTTTCAGTGTTTGGTTTTTATAGTTATTGTTATTTCAATTTTCTTACAATTTGCTTTTTATTTTATTGTTAAATTAAGTAATAATTTCAAGATTAAAAAAATATTATTTGCAACTTAAAATGTACTTAAACTTATTGTCTAACACAAATTTTTTTTCTTGTTGGGGTTCTGGCATTGTGAAACCGACAATATTAACTTTTGAGAAATTCAATGAGCCAGCTCATGAGGAGATTCAGGAGCTTTAAGAGGAGTAAGTGGAGCAATAATTATTATAGTGCTAATTTAGTTTACTTTGCTGCTATGAAATGAGAGGTTTTATTTACTACTCTTTCATTTAATGCTGGTTTGTAATAATTAAATCTGTATATTTTTTTTTCTGAGACGAATGTTTACCTAGCTTCTGTAATGATTGTTATGGATGGATGTTTAAGCTTCTGCACTCTATTTATATTCTACATATACTTAGTATTGTAATATGATCAATACACTTAGGCAAAGCTTATTCATATACTATGGTCATTTTTCCTTTATTTAACTCAAGGCCACAATATGTACGAGTAACATTAAATATGATAAAATTATAAATGAATAGTTAGATGGCTTAACCTCTTTTCTAGCTCTTATGCATATTTCCATTTGAAGGTATACTTTTGAAGACCCAATTGAGCTTAAACATATGTATTATGTGATATCATATCCTTTTTATTGTAAAAAAAAACTTAAAAAACATTCCTTTGTAATAGATTATATATTATTGGGCTTTTGATCAAAAGATCTAAGAGCCTTATATATTATTATCCAATACTCATGAAAATCATGTCTTGATCTTGGATGACCATTCCACTCCCAAAATAATTGCTCTAAGCCATCCCTTTAGACCATCCTTTCACAATGCCGTGCTTATTCAATAAATAAAATTAAATCATAATACTTTTATTTTTTTTTATTTCTTTCCTGGATTACTAGATCGCTGCTCCATCCTCGGATTCGATCCTTCCATCGGCCTCGGTGATCGTTTCTCTCTCCTCTCTGTGCTGGCAGAGAGAGAGAGAGAGAGAGAGAGAGAGAGAGAGAGAGCTTTGTATTTTTCACAAGAACTGAGATGGTGATGTGGGTGTTTGGGTATGGATCTTTGATCTGGAAAGCAGGATTTCGATACGATCAGAAGCTACCTGGATTCATCAAAGGCTATCGCCGAGTTTTTTACCAAGGTTAGCGTCTCCCTTTGTCCCTCTCTCTTTCCCTTCGATGGTATAATAATGCTTGCGCTCTAATGGTATGTTTTACTGGTTTTGGGTTTGAGGAAGCAGGGAGCACGGACCATCGAGGAACCCCTGTGTATCCTGGGAGAACGGTCACATTAGAGCTTGCTCCAGCAAATTTTTGTGTATGCTTGATTCGCTTGACCTAGATTGCTCTGTTTTTCTCTGTTCGGTTGTTGCTGTTTTTTAGGCACAGAGAAATGAACTTCTTACAGATTGAATTTTAGGTCATTCCGTACTGCTTACAGTTGGTAACTGCTTTGTTTTATATAAGATGACACACATGAATCATATTTGGTGGTAATGTAGCTAGTGTTAAAGATTAGATCTTGATTATGTAGATTATAAATATTTGCATGGTATGCAGAAGTTTTAGTATTATACTTTCTGCTTGAGTCACTTGTAGTATTATGGGGATGGGTGAGCACCCTCTTTTGATTCCACCGCTGTTCTTATGTTTGATGATGGCCGTTCAACTCTGTAACTGAGAATAAGCTTTGCTTTCTTTATAATTTAGGAGACAATTTTCTCTATTTTTTTCTCGTGTCTAATTCCATGCTGTGGATTTTAAAAAGAAGATAAGAATCATCTATAACAAAACATCGATGACATCTTGTCGATCCTAACTTTGTGATGTAATAAAGCATTATAACTAAAACTGTGAAGTGAACCTTTGAGAATGTCTTTACATTGGTTTCCCCCTTCAGCTTTCTTGAACTATTAAGCCTTTTTGGTTAAGTCTCACATGGTATTTTACTTGATGGTAATATTTAGCTGTTGTAGTCAAATATTCTTGGTTTTCTGCCATTTAGGTATTTTGCTCTTGGACAAAAGGCCTACTATATAAGCACTCGAGGCTCACATTTTATGCCCATGGTTGTTGCCTTAGCATTATATTATAAATCTATAAAATTAAATTAATATCTTCAAACCTTGAATATAATTATTTATTCAATTAATGATATATTGTCCAATCAATTTCATAGATTCAGTAGTTATTTATAATATATAAATTAGAAAATAAATCATAACTCTACAATTTAGTCCCCTCACACTTTCTTGCTTGACTTCTCTAATTCAACACTCTTATAACATTTTTTTTCTCTTGCTTACATCTCTTTAAAATAATTATTACTTATAATTGTATTTTGTGCCTCTGATTATATATAAGTTATGAACTTAATACTCATATCTTGTGAACTATTAAAAAAAATTCAGTTGTGTATGTTCGTGTTTTGTGCCTCATACTGCTTGTGCCCCACTTTGTGGTTGATCAAACTCTACAATGCACATCCCTTCTTAATATTTTTCAAAAAACTCTCTCAGTACTTTACCATGCTTTTTTAAATTTATGAATATTAATGGAGATGTTCTTTCTCTTTCTAAATTTCTTCATCAAATCTTTCAATGAATACTTGACTTGTAGAATTGATGTATTCATTATAAAATCATATTGATTTGGTAATACTATTAAGTTGTAATCTGTGTTTGATCACTCTCAAAGTTTCAAAGGATGGCTCATTAAATTAATTTTATTATAATTTGCTTAATTATATTTTATTCTTTTCAATAAATATATAACACTTATCCAGTTATCCAACATTTTTGTAGTCTTCAAAATTATATTTAATAACTTTGTAACTTAAAAAGCTTCTTCTTTACCCAAATATTCTCACACATCAATAGGATCCAATCTTACAATTTTCTACCCGTTGTTTTCTTTTATATATTCTTGACTTCAATTTCATTAACTTTTTAAATAAAAGATTAATTATTGCATTATTGTCTTAGAGCTACTAAAGTCATGCTGATTACTTTATTACAAATAATCCATCATTATATATTGAATATCATCATTCTTAAAATGTATTTTTTTGTTATCTTTAATTTGCATAATTTGTTAATTTTCTTATTTGATTGGCTTATATGTGTCTCTCTCTTTAAGCAATGTTTGATTTCTCATATAAAGTTTCAAAGCAGCTATTTAGACATTATTACTAATTGCATTTTTGAACTCATTGTAAGCCAATTTATTTTTTACATTTCTCATTTTTTTCACATGCATCTCTCTTTATAAAAAAATTATTCTTTTAATCAGATTTAAACACCTTGTTTCTTTTAGCAAGCATTTTTACTATTAGGGTTCTCTATTTATATTCTCCAAAAAAGTTTTTACTTTTCTTATGGGTACATTTAGCAATCATTTTTAGCAAAGATTAGCTTCTCCCTCAACATCTTATAATCCAAACTCAAAAACTTTACTTTTGAATATTTCTTTGGACATAGTTAAAGTTTTTATTCTGTTACAATTTTAATTTCAAATTGAAACTTAACACTTTCTATCTTCTATGTATATTATTGTTATTGTGTATTTCTAAGCATCAGTTAGTTCTTAGTTGTATCGTAACTTGATTGTATCCTTGACAAACATTTTGTTATTGTGATAAAAATAGAACATGTCATGGTATTCTCGTATGCAAGATTACTAAAACTCATACAAAGACCTTTTCTTACTTTTTTTACTTTTTTAATAATTTCTTTGAGGAAAAAATCACTTTTAAAATGATTCTTTAGGACAAAACTAATATGAAGTTATCTTTCACTATAATGCATCTTCATCAAAGCTAATTTAATGCAGTTTAGCGGTTTTGTGATGTTCTTCTTAAATGATTGAAATAATCTCTGTTGTTTGGCCCTTGTAATTCTAGAAAAGAGTTAGAATGTGTGGTTGAATCTACCTTGGAAGGGAATGAACTATCATACTTGTAGGTTTGCATGCCTACTGCTGAATCATAAAGAAAGAGTAATGAAGACCACGAGCAAGCACACACCTTATGTCTTTACTATAATAAAAGCAATAACACCTCATTCTGTTTGCATTTTATGGGGATAAAAATGCATTCCAGATAGTTTTTTTATTGACAAGGAGGGCACAAAGCTAGATTTAGAGTTAACATTGCACTGGCATAGGGAATTGCACCCCCATACCCACATGGGTTGGAATTAATTCCATTTTTAATCCTTTTGGATCGATTCTTTCCTCTAACTCCTATCTCTGGTATATTAATGTTACTTTCCTATTTTTCAATTTGAAATAATATTTTGAATAAATAAATTCTGGTTATGTAAAAGGTGCAGAATATGTGATAATGAAAAGACATTGAAGGATTTCTTTTTATGTAGTTTGCCGTCCTTAATTTACTACTGCATATTACAAGTTTCAAGTCTATTGGCTATGCCAATATAATTTACATGTATCCATGCTAGAATATTGGGTTTTGATTTAACTATTCATTTTCCTTGCTCAAATTTTAAGGCTCTGTTACTGAACTTGGTAGCAATGTTTTCTTTGTTTTCTTCTTTTTCTAGTGGGGTGTTGCTTATCAAGTTAATGGAGAAGAGGATGAGAAGATTGCATTATCGGTAAGATTGGAGCATGTGAAATAATTTTAGTTTTCTTTTATATTTTCTTGGAATGTCATTTTGCTTTAGATAATGACTATGCTTTGTAAAATGTCTATCCAGTAAAGGTTTACTGTGCTAACAGAAGAGAGTGGGAGAGAACGAGAAGTTTCAGTCAGCCCAATTTGTTGTTTTTCACCAATGCCTTTTGATACCAAGGATTATTATTTTTTTTAATTTAACTTTGGGGCATTGTAGCTATGCTTTTTTGCTAATACATGAATTAAATCTTTAATTTTAAGGTAAAAAGTTTTAAGTCCGCATTGTACAATTTAACAGGTTTTCTAACAACTTGTTTTGGTATTGCTTGGATAAAAGCGTATGAATAAATTTAGGACAATATTCCAGTTATTTAGAGCTTTAATAATAGAAGCATGCCAATAATAAATAAAGCAAGCAGAAACCTACGATGGGTGTGCAGATTGCGTATGCTTTTCTTTTGTTTTTTATAAAATAATGATTATGGTCTCTAGTAGCTGAAGTTTATATTTCAACCGTAAACCAAGATGAACTGAACCCTTATGGAGTATACTAATAGTATTTACACATGGGAGAACTTTTGGAGTCAAATTTGGGAAAAATAATTTTGTAAGGATATCCTAACATCGGCTCCCACCAGGATCTCTTGGATATGATGCAATATTTAGTGATGGAATCTATTGAACAAAAGAATTAGACAAATGTCTTGAATACTACACATTATTTTCTTATGAGACAAAATACAGAATCATGTTTAGACTCAAGTGCCCAAGAAACTGATTATATTGTCATAATAAGTATACATTTTATTTAGCATTGTATGATTGCTTAATGCCTAACAACGGCTCCTCCAAGCAGCAGTGGGCAGTTCCAACAAACGTAGGTGAGCAGTGAGATCTGTAGTGCTAGTGGTGAGTTGCAGTATTAATTTGATAGTGGAGTTTGGCAAGCATTGGCTGCAGCAACTCCTGGCCACGAAAGCGACTGAAAAATGCCATCAATGGCAACCGTAGATAATGGCAAGTACCGGATGCAGTGAGTCAACAACATATAAAGGGCATGATGCAGCATCAGTTAAACCATTAACTAGGTTCCAAGCCAGGAAGTTGAGGTTGTCAGAGTAAAGTTGATTTGTGTGAATTTTTCTTTGTTATTTGGTTTTATTTTTTTTGTCTTACTCTTAAATTATATGATAACTTTGCTTGAGTTTGGTGTATGATGGGTATGTGTGTGTAGAGAGGTTTGGAATGACTTAGGATGGCTGATGTGTGTGTATGTATGCATGAGTGGGAGTGATCAGCCAAGAGTTGTCAAAGCACCAGTTCATTTATTAACTTGTTATCTGTGTGTTGGATGGCCAAGAGTTTATTTTTATGGTGTTTTGGCCATCCTCCATGAAACAAAACCAAGTGATGTGGCACTTCTTCTCTTTAAACGAAGTCTTCACTTATTTTGTTTTGTGTTTATGATTTTAATGGAAATATTAAATGAACTTTTGTTGTGCAAAATATCAGTTCTTTGTGAAACTACTGGAAAGACTCGGTGGTTATTCTATTATGGTTTGGAACCCCTTTTTACTTTGAGCAGCGACTTTTCCATTCTCTATTTTATTTCATTGCCGACCACTTTCACCTTTAGCTTCAGCACTTCTACTTGAATTTGACAACTATAACTTTTACCGACAATTCAATATTTTACATCCTCTCACCTCATTGGCACCATCATCATTTAGTGCAGAGCTTACAATATTTAAAGGTTTGTATATCTGAGTTTGTTTGATAGTTTGAGGGAAGTTTTGCAGCATCCCCTAGGTAAAGTTTTGTGGAGGATCTTATCCTTGTCTTTCTTGGTCAGTATTTGTGCATCTTATGGTGATTTTTTGTTATTTTGGGTTCATATTTGTGTTTTCGTCTTCTGATGGGGACCATCTTCGATGCAGGTCCCGCCGCTAAGCCCGCCCGGACCCATACCTGCCTTGGCATTTCAGTTTTATGTTATGCATTTATATTCGTTCGTTTCAGTTTTATTTTCGCATTTATTTTTTGTCCGTTTCATGTATTGATCGGAGGGACGAATATTAGCCCTCCCATCGCTTATTAAAAATACTCTAAGGTCTAGATTGCTTTGAGGGTATTATAAATACCCAAAATATGTATGTTAATTTCAGTTTTTGATAAATAAAAATTCCGAGTTTTCTTCAAACAGCGAGAACGGCTCTTGTTTCCCCCGGGAAAACCCTAGTTTCGAAATCCTCCCTCTCCAAACCCTAGCCGCCACCTTCAGGACCCCTCCCCTTGCTGCCTTCGGACCTCTCCCCGTAGGACAGCCGCTGCCACCACCCCAGCCGCCGCCGCTGCCCTTGCTGCTGCTGCCAGCCGCCACTCACCCCTGCTGCCGCTGTCAGCCACAGTTGTTGCCCCTGCCGCCACTGCCCAGCCGCCTCCACTGCCCCGCCGTCGCTACCCTAGCCGCCGCAAGAAATCTACTCGGATCACCCTTCTCGCTCCCGGTTTAAACCGGCGTGTGTTTGTTCTTCCCATACTGTAAACTGAATTTATTTAATTATTTTCTCGTGTAATTTTCGGGTAGAAATTATTTGTAGGAGCGCAAATCTAAATCCGGTCGCTGCGAATGGTTTCAAAACGGAAACGCCTCCGGCACACCCGCATGGCAAGTACAACTCGAAGTGCGAGTTACGTTTCCGGACCGGAGCCTTTCTTTTGATCCGGAACTGGTGCCGACCGCTCTTCTTGTTCGTGACTCAGGACACCCCATTGTCAACGAAAGTTATTTTCAAATTACTGTGGAATCTTCTGCAGGCAAACGCTGAAGCTTAATTGATCTGAAGCGGCTGCGCGAAAAGTGCTTAAAATTCCAAATACATCTTACAAAAATCTGCATTCACAAGCATTCACAAGCATTCACGAACCCTAGGATTGCATTAGAGCCCGGCAACACCAAACCCTAGTGTTGCCCTGCATCAAATTTGGTATCAGAGAGGGCTTCGAAATTTTCTCAAATTTCGGAATCCTATTCTCCTAAGGTTCACATCACTGCATACATAGGAGTCAGGAGTCTAGGTGCATACATATTTAAATTGCATCCATCATTGCATGCATCTGAGGAGTGGTAGGACAATTAGCATGGGTAGCCACAGTCATCACTTAGAGTTTGAGATGCACCAACCGCAAGAGATGGCCCATGTTGCACCGCACTTGAGCCCTGATGAACCTATCTAGTTTAGGAACTTCCGCATGGAATGGAATGCGGAGAAACACTACCTGAGGGAAGAGATGAACACCTTGAGAGCAGATATGAGAGGAGTTATAGGACGGGTGAACCAACTGGAACACACAGGTAGAGGATCTAACCCGCCTGGTTCAGGAGGAGAACCATCCACGAACCGTTTCCTGACTCGAGTGGATGCCTCTCATGAGGATCTGAACCCACATCTAGGTCCACTTGATTTACACCACGAGCGAGACGAGGATAGACTAACTCCAGAGATAGATCAGAGAGCGCGCACACCGAGGCCTAGACCTGCTGGACCTCAGGATGTTAGATATGATGACGCCTTTAGGGCCCGACTTGATTCCCCTTTTAGTGATCAGCGCTGGGAGGAAGAGAGACCCATACCTGCTGAGCATAGAGATGTGAGATGTCCTGTTCGAGCCCCCCCTCGAGAGGATTATTACGGACCACCTCCCAGAGGTCGGGATGGCCGCCGCGGATTCCCACCCAGGGAACGCGATGACTGCCTCCGATTTGAGGATGACTTTGATAGACCTGTGCGAGACAGACGCCCAGACCTGACACGTGTTCTCAAGCTAGACCCTCCTAGCTATGATGGCACGATGGACCCCAAGATTTTCGCAGACTGGGTTCTCGACATAGAGAGTTATTTTGACTGGTACGGTATGTACGAGGATCAAAATGTTCGCTTTACCAAGATGAGACTCACCCTGAAAGCAAAGACATTTTGGCTAGGAAAAGAGAGATAGATGGAGTACGATGGGCTTCTTCCAGTGACTACCTGGGCTGAGATGAAAGCCCTATTGGAGGCCCAATACATACCGGCATACCACATGAGCCGATTACGCGATGAGCTAACCGCATTGCGCCAGGGCACTAGGACCGTCCCAGAATATTACACCGAGATGAAATATCTCATGATATGCTGCCGCATCCGTGAGTCTGAGCTGGACACCCTGTCCAAATTCAAGTACGGATTGAGGCCAGAGATTCGTAGCGAACTCATTCGCTACGGCGTATATAATTTGGAAGGCACTGTGTCTATTGCGACGGATATAGTGACATCAAAAGAGTCGCAATAAGACATGTGATGACTAGGACCGATAGACGGGATGACTCGAAGGCTCGAGGTGATGGAGCCAAGACTACGGGCGTGACCACGAGAGAGGATAAGGGGAAGGCCCCTTTAGGAGCTGTGAGTCTGGCACACATTAAGTGCCTTAGATGTGGTACGTTTGGGCACTATGCCAGTAACTGCACCAAGTTGTAGGTGTTATACCTGAAGAAGTATCAGCAAGTTTAGATGCACCATACAAGTATTTAAACAAATGGAAGGACCAATTTCCTAGTGAATGCATTTGTTGACAAGTGAGCTTACAGAAAATTTCTCTTACATTTGTTTGGTTGTAACTTAAGCTTCTTATGCTCATTAAGTGAGCCAAATAACCACATAAAAACAGGCTAACTTTCAAGCCCACCAATTCCCCCTAATCTTTCTAATCCCGCATTTTCTTAGGTGCCCAAATCGAGGCATTTAAGCGGTTATTCATTTTCTTTTGAAATGGGTGTCATGCACGATAATTGATATTTAAAAAACAACACTAACTCTTAATCCCACTAAGTGGAACCAGCTACATGAATCTGAAGTTTCTATTGGTACAATCCAAAGCTTCAAATAGAGAAGATCCTTTCTATTAATTTCTTCCCATATCTTTTTTCATCTCCTCTCCCTCTTTTGGCATGGGAAAAATTCTTATACTCATATTTTCTTACAAGAGCATTGCACAATATATGCTTAATTTTCCCCAATTATCTAAGATAACCTTCTTTAATCTTATCCACTATTGGAGCCACTACAACTCTGTTATGAATGAATGCATTTTTCATTCTATTCATACAAATAAACTCACTCATCCACCATAGCATCCTCATCTTTGTAACACTTATTATATCAGTAAATTTCTTCTTTGTTGGCCAACATTCAGCCCCATATAACATAGCCAATTATGTAGCTGATTCATACAACTTTCAATTAATTTTGAGTGGGATTTTCCATTTGCACAACACTTTAGAAACACTCTTTTATTTCATCCAATCAACTTTGATTCTATTAATTACATTGCTCTTTATTTTTCCATTATTTTGAATAATTGAACCAAGTTTTTTAACTTCTGCTCTTCTTGATCACATTGTCCTCAATAGTTATCATCTTGAGATTAGGGCATCTATAAGGAATATTTATATATATATATATATATACATAATTAGTAAAACTTAATGAAAAGTTATTATTAAAAACATAAATAATACTTAAATATTAAAATATTATAAAATTAACATTAAATTGTGATTAATAAAATAGAACTTAATCAAAAATTAATTATAAAAAAATTGTTATAAAATAATAAATCATAAGTAATAAGAATACTAATTATAAAAATGTAATATTAACAATAAAACTTAATTAGTAAAACTTAATGAAAATTAAAATACTTAATAATAGAAATTTTAATAAATTATTGAAAAAATGTAATAAAATAAAATTAATATTAAATTATAATTAATGATAATTTTGATAAAAAATATTAACTTAATAAAAATGTGATTACTAAATTTAATAATACAATAATAAATATTAGCATAATAACAATAAATAAAAATTTATATTTTAAATTATTAATTATTTATTATATTAATTATTTATTAAATTAATTAATGAGAAATATATTAAAATTCAACATAAAAAATTTTATCACCTAAATTAAAATCCAACCAAATATGTGAACCAAACGGTTTCTCAGCTTAAGCCCAGTCTGTATTCTTTGCAGCTAATTAACTTAACTAACAATAGGCATAAGATTTTTAAATTTATTAGTTCAGCAATTTTAAGAAAGGATAAGTCAGTAATCTCTTAAGAGAAGCATTCTTTGAGTCTTGTAGAATTGATGTAGCATTATTTAGATCATTCATAAGATTTCAAGTGAGAATGTTGACAGATGCATGATAAGAGTTGATTTTTGTGAATTTTTTAGTTATTTGTTTATTATTTTATTATGTTTGTTCAATCAAATGATGTGCTGTGTTAGCTTGTTCTTGGCATGGTAAAAGTGTTTGTATAGACTGGTGTGGCTAGTTTAGGTTGGCCAATGTGCATGTGTGAGTGGTCGGCTAAGTGAAGACTTGCAGAACACATCTTCACTTGTAAAATAGTTATTTGTTTGTTGGATGGTCAAGACTTTGTTTTAAGAGGTTATCATTTATTCACTTGTGTTGTTTTGGATTCGTGCTTTGTAATTGAAAAAAAATGAGCTTTTAGATGCAAAATTTGAGTTCTCTTTTGAGAAATCATTGAGGTTGGTTGTCTCTTTACCCATACCTTTGGTGAGGGTTTAGGACTTCTTGAAGGTAAATTACTTAGCCTTTCTCTACTTCACTCCATAGTTGAACACTTTCTTCTTCACCTCCACAAATTCCTCTCAAATCTAACCATCGCAACTTCCACCACCCTCAAGCCATGATCTTATATCCCTTACATTATTGGCCCCGCCATTAAGACTAGGGTTTTTAATCTTTCAAATAACTTTTTTGCTCATGGATAATATTGATTTTTTGTGTAATTAATGATAATTTTGTTAAATCCTAGAAGCCTTAATGCTTGGATGATTAAAAAACACAATTTAAAGTTACTAATCATTTTTGTTGTGTGAAGCTTTTGAAGAAATACCTAACTCAAATATCTATGATGATAACTTAAAGAAGAAGAAACTGACTCTAGAATTTTCCTGCAATTAGACAAACAACTGCATCATGCAAGCAATGTGTCAAATTACGAGGGAAGGTTTTACTATTTTACTAAATAGGGAAAATTATAAAGTAGTAGCTAGGGTATATTATCAAAGATTTGGGGGATTGAAGCTGTTAGGTTGCATAACAAACTCATCCATGTGACATCTCTTGGTCAGGTTTGTTACGCAGTTAGTTATTGCAGATCGTGGTCAGCTGGTGTCCCCAATGTCATGCAAACATTTGTTTAATTTGTTATCTAGTTGGTGCTCACATAATCTGGGCTGGAACTAGGTGCATAGTCCAGGTGATAACCCTTGGGTAAAGTCTTCTGGCTGAGCTAATCGTGGCCTACTAGAATTGTGTTCTCCTTTAGCCGAATTATCATCCCCAATTTATAGGAACCGATGCTAATGTTTAGTGTTCAACTGATAGAGGAAATTGCTTGAGATATTTGGCGAGTGATTCTGCTAGTACTCTATCTGACTAGTTTTCTAATCATCTTCACACTTTTCTTCTGCGATAAAGATCATATCCAAGGGCTCCAAGAAATCAACTCGTAATTTGAGGAAATATATTAGCTCCCACCATAAAAACTGTTCTATTTCGAAATTATATTGCTCCAAGGAACTATGAGGTAATCATTCTCTATTGATATGTTCTAGTTGACCTATTCCTCTCTTTTTACTATTTTTTTTTTCTCACCTTTGTTACCTTTTGTAAGTTCATAAACCTTGAAATGGTCTGCGGCTTCTTTGTGATCTTTTCTTTAATTGTCTTGCCACCACCTATTCTTATTATGGTGGGAAGGAGGTTGAGATCACTAAAAAGGATCTCAACATTTATTATGGCATCCTCACTTTTATTGTCCATCTCATCACCGAACTTTCTTACCTATAATTGATCACTAATAAATATGTTGTTCAATGTTCTTGCGATAATTCTCACATAAACAACTTCCTTACTAACACAAATAAATTATGTTTTTCATTGTTCTTACATTACCTCTCACGTAGTCAACATCTCCACTATAATTCCAGGTGTTTGTGCTATCCAGTTACTTTTCATTCAACCTAGATTCACAAAGAGTGGGAAAATATATTTTCTTTTCTTCTCTCTTATTTTTTTTATTATGTCTAACCAAACTGTTGGCACCATACCTATTTTTTGGCTACCTTTACACTTAAACTTTTGTTACTGATTTCATTTATATTAATGGAAACCAATGCTTGTTAAGAGATGATTATTTCTTCAACCCTTGCCAAGAATTTTAATATTCACATTTCTAATCCCAAAATCAAATTTGACATCCTTTGAAACATGACTTCTACTTTTTGTGGATGGGTCTAATGTATAAGAGAACCATATGAAAACAAGCAGAGCACAAGGCTCCACATTTTTCCTTACAGTCAATTCAATAGCCTTTTTCTTCCTGCCTTCAACTGATGACAAGATCAAACTCTTCTTGGTCTTTCTAATGAGTTTCACAACTTTCAAGCAAAGTATAGTCATCGATGATTTACCTATCATTAATCTTAGGATTATTACACCAAGAACATAATTGACAATGAGTGGAACATTACAAAAGTGGCTAAATTATTACCAAGAGGTGAATATTGGAACTTCAACACTAAATGTGGAAGCACTCATATTTGGATGAAGCTGGAGCTTGAGAGAAATTTGAGTCAGTAAATAGTCTCATTACTATAACAACTTAAACAAGAATCACACCATGGTTATTTTAATAACTATGGGTGATTCTAGATGAGATTAAGGTCCTATTTAGTTGTGCTTAGCTTAATTTAAGCTAAGAAAAACATCAAACAAAGTTTTAAGCAACCCTGCTTAGTGAGATTTGTTAATTCCACCACTGCATTTGGGTTCTTGCAAATCTCATGCTTAAGAGCAAGCTCTCCCAAACTTAAGCCTGCAATGGCTATATATATATATATATATATATATATATATTCCTTTGCTAATCCCACTATTGCACTGGCTTTTTGTAAAGCATTGTTAACGCTACGGCCACCGTAGGTTTTCTGCAAAACGCTCTAATAGTGCTTAAGCAAAGCACAACTCATGCTGAGCTTTAGTCTGTGATGAATGTAGACCATGTAGGCTCATAATAAAGTTGAAAAAAATACTAATCATATTTTAAATTTCTGTGGAACACTTTTTTGTAAATTTTTTGTTATTATATTTTGTTAGATTGAGCCATTCAATTCTAATACCTTGTCAATCTCTCCTACGTATTCTGTTATTAATCTCCTTTTTAACCACTTTGGCCAATGATCGTAATTTGAGTTCTACTCTAATAATATGATTCATCCAAATCCAACCTGGATTCCTCTTGGTATCAACCATTCTTTTTCATTAGCAAGAAATGGCAACCCATTATTTTCATGTGATGAAACCAATAAAGGATTATTCCCAGATCCCTTGTTAAGTCGCTTTGCCACCATTTGGATCAGAAGAGAACAGAGCCATAGTTGAGGGGGAGGAGATTAAGTTATTGCCTGCAAATTAGGGCTCCTTGAGCTGCCATGTAGTTATCATTAGGTTAAGCCAAGTCTGGTTCACAAGATCTAGCAACCTTAGCCGCCCCACCTGGATGGGCAGAATCAGTTTCAGAAGTCTAGCCAAGATCCTGAAGAGGATGGAGATCCAGATATAAGCTAATAACATGTGCTCAAATCATGTCCAATTGTATAACAATACGAGTTATTTGAGGGCATTCTCAAGAGAAACTTTTTTCCGTATTCATAAGAACCTCAACCAATCCATACTTAGGGCAGTTTAACAACCTGATGCAACACAACTAAAGATACATTTGATGTATGGTCCGGTCTTTTTGTGCCACGTGTAATATCTTTAAGTTGTAATAGGTATACTTTATCAAATCATGTATATTGGTTTTAACCATACTATAAAAGTTGCTTTAAGGAACTTCTGAAACGTGAAAAAGAAATTTACTTAAAATGCGCATCTTCATACGGAACATCAAAATCTTTATAATTTACATATGAATTTAATCTTAAATAATTAAGTGTAGTTTATAAATATCAGAGCTTGGTGGTAGCTGTTAATTACAAAGTTTAGGATGTCATGCATGTAAAGAATCCTATTTAAAATTGGAACCCTCTCTCTTATCTCTCTTCTATTCTATTAATTAAAGCATATATATATATATAGATACACTAAATGGTTTATTAAACTGCTTTCTGTGATTGTCATCTTTGTGCCTGCGTAACATTGTACTACCTTTGCCATGCAGTATCTAGAAGTAAGGGAAAAGCAATATGACCAAAAGGTTTATGTTGATCTATTTACTGTAAGTCAAATTATTGGATTTTTGGCATACCATTCAATTCTTAATAATTTTACATCTCATCTTTCATATTTACTAACTCTCGTGTCTTTTTAAAATGCATTAAACTTACCATATTATATCCATGTAATCATAAAATGGGGATGACAACATGGATAAGATTAAGTGGTAGTTCAGTAAATATCAAATATTGGGTGTTTAAAATTATAAAAATTTCAGTGGTATGTGCATAAACCTCTAAATTATATTTGTTTTCAAGTATCTAGTATAATGTCGCTATGTGATTTCCTAATCCTATCGTCATTTGAATTAAGATGTTAAAAACCCATTTCAGGATCTGTCCTCTTCAATTCCCGCTGTCAGCGGAGTTATGTTGTAAGTTACCTAAAATAAGACAATTACTTCTTATCAGTTAAAATATTTTTCTCCCTACAAACTAAACATGAAACACAATTTAGATATGTTGCTTCACCAGATACAAAGGTAAATAAAAACTACTTGGGGCCAGCACCAGTTGAGGAGATGGCCAGGTAATGTGATCCTTCCCTTATGGTCTGTCAAGGGCAGTTCTCTGACTGCTTTGCTATTCAAAAATGTTTTTTGTATATTGCACTTTGGGCTTGTTTTTAACAGGATTTTAGGTCATTTTGAATAACTGCAACTCTTTGAAAAACCAGTTGTGAAGCATCATTAAAATGCTGTTTGACCATAGAGTGCCTGAAGATGGTAATGCCATTTAGGGAATCCAGCTATCAAATTACTACTAATAAACTAGGACGATATAAACAACCTTAAATTATTGTCACAGATAAGACTTCTGTGAAGATCAAGGATGGGTTTGAGTATCTATGGTAACCTGGATGGATTTTGTCAATTGCCATTCATGAAAACATTCAACACTTTTTGAAACGAGGGAGTAATTCTGAAATTGCTAGCTGTAGCTTTTTTATATTAAAAGTAAACATAAACTGCTCCCCAACAGTATGAAAATTAACTGCAAATCCTTAAAAAGTAAAACAACAATCATAAAATTAGTGACACTGTTGGGTCTAGTTCGGGTGAGTGTGTTTAAGTACACTACAATGAAACTCATTTCCCATTGTTTTTATCTACATCGCAATGCAACTAAACATGTATAAAGCCTTTACATCAAAAGATATATTATGATAGAATAGCTGAGCAGAAAGTTATTCACAAATATCATTATCGCAGGTTATATAATAATAAAGATTTCTCAATTCACACAACCCAAGCTCTCAAAATAGTTTTATCAACACAGCACAACACAACCATTACCAACACTACCTTAAGCGCACCACATTAACTAGACCACTCAGTACTCTTTACTTCAACCTTAAATACAAATACCTTAGAAATTATTTTGGGGTGCACCACAACTAGATTCGTTCCCTCTATTTTTTTTACATCACAACACTATTAGGGGCGTAAGCAGGCTGAGCTTGATCGAACTTAGCCTGTGCGTGAGTTCAGTTTGTCAACAAGCGATCGAGCTCGAACACTACTCAAGTTTTATTTGCAAATAAAAATGAGTTTGTGCCCAACTCGTTTATGTTCGAGCAATTATCAAGCTGAGCTCAAACTTTAATATTAGTTAGAATTTTTTATTAATGATATTTATGTTTGAAACAGAGAATTTTACGTACTTAGCATCCAAATCTATATATAATATATCAAGCACCAAACTTCGTATGCTTACAAAGAAATAAGCATTTTCATCTTATGTTTTTTTCTAAAATGACTCCCATATTTATATATAATTAAAAAAAGTCAGAAAAAGAAAATGATGCTTTCTATTTAAATATTGAAGTTTGAGGATTATATATGTAAATTATAAAGATCTTATTGCTATGCAAACAAATTTCATTTTTAAATAATAATCGTTTTACATATTAAAATTAACAAATAACACTATTTATAAAATTATAATTGAGTCATTGTTTAGCCAAAGCCGATCAAGCGTACCATTGTTTGTGTTCGTCTCAATAAGGGATTGAGCTTCAGATGTGTTTTAAGCTCGACTCACTAGCTTATTTATCAAGCCAACCCAAGCTTCTTAATGCGGAACAGTTGTTTGTGAACTCGACAGCCTTAAACACGAGGTACAATGCAAGCCTCACATCAACAAACATACCAAACCAGATGGCCATACCATATATCCTGAGATTCAAAACATAAAGAATGGTGCGCAACCATCAGCATGACTAAGCATCTAATCTGATGACAACTTACAGAAACTACCTTGTTAGCATTTGAGAGCGAGGGTGTTGGAATAGAAATGGGCATAATGCTGTCCTCTGCCCTATTGTACGAAGGACATAACAGAAAGTATCGTAGTCTCTCTTTTCATAATGCTTTAGACAACCTGAGATCAAGTACCACAGTTATTTCATGATTAATTTATGGAGTCATGCTAGCGTCAGTTTCAGGATTTCTCCACACCGAGTTCAAAGTTACAAGAAATCCTTGACAGTAGCCAGGAATCCTTGACACTTGGAAAATACTGATTGAGGTGGGTGCATAGGGTGACTTCAATTATTTTTCCAAATAGCCGTTTTTCAAAAACCTTCCTTGCAATAATATATCCTTATAATGTTTTGCTTAAACCAAGTTTGCTTGCATGCCTTTCCATTCTTAACGTTGCAGCAGAAATACTCTGAATCCATGCATCTAACTATGAAATATGAATATGCAACACCTTTACATTGTTTCCCCTGAAAGTAGCTTACCAAAGTTCTGATAACACAATCATTTGTAGTGTATTATTTAAGTTTGGATGATAGATATGTATTGTTTATACAACTCCATGGATTTAAAGCTATATGGTCAAACTCTACAAAGTGCAGTATCTAATATTTTATTGTTGTGTTATACATCAAAATAATTGAAACAGGTGCAGATATAATAATATTCACGGAATTGTGTGAATCTATTGCAGACAAATAATTCGAGCTGAGGGGCCGTCAGGTGCCAACAGGGATTACCTATTCCAACTGGAGGAAGCTCTCACTCAGATGGGTTGGTTGTTTTTTTTATACAATATACCATTTTGAATGCATCTATTTACACATCCATGTGTATTATGCACTGCAGGATGCCAAGACCCTCATGTTAGGGAGCTAGCAATTACAGTAAGGCAGCTTCTGAAGGAGATTAATGCAGCCTTAATATATTGAAATGCTTGATTTTGACTCGAATGACTGAAATTCTTGTAATTGTGAAATTATATTAACTAAACACTTATTATAAAGATTAAAGTGCTAAATTATTCATTTTTCATTCATGTACACTTCCAAATAAACGCTGGCGAATTTGAAGCATATATAATATAATAAAAACTAGGATGCATCATAAAGAGGTTTGAAATATATATATTCATTTTTTTTTCTTAGAAAAGTTCTTTGAATCCGCTTGGACAGCACAATAATTACAGAGATAATCATGGGCTTTTTCATCAATCTTCATTATCGTAGTCTTCATCCTCATCTATGTGCATGCCCAAGTTTACAAGATTTGATGTCCCCAACCCAAGATCATTAACTGCATCGGGCAGAGGCCAAGCAGAGTACTTCTCTTGCCCGTCCCTCTCAGTCGTCGAGGCCATTACAACTGTGTTTGTGTTTATCATCCTGATTGCTGTGCCCGTCAGCCCCTCGTTTGGGTCTATGCTTTGGCTAGCATTTTCTTTTATCACATCTGTCATGTCGATGCCTGCAGCGGCAGCGGAATCAAAGTCACCGTGCTCGGGTGATAGCTCAATCTCATCCTCAAATTTCATATACGAAGATTCCTTCTCAATCGTGCGATTTAAAGGCGGTCGTCCTCGGCCACGCCCTCTACCTCGACCACGCCCTCTTGGATTCACATTCATGCTTCTCATTGCCTGGAATCAAAAAAAATTCGTAGTTGCTAATTTACCACGCAAAACAAACACTATTAACTGCAGCACATTCGAATATGCAATGATGTTGATACTGTATCATGAAAAATACAAAAAGTTCCCTATCCAATACACGTAAATTATCATTTATTTGTAATTGTTGACTGAAAAAAGTGGGAATACTTGTACTATGATCAGTTGGATGTATGAAAATAAAGTTTTGGTGGTTTGTGTGTATATATATATATATATATATATATATATATACGTGTATATGAAAAATTAGCTAGAGTATATGAATGAAATTTAAAAAAAGAGCGTTAAGAAAAAAAAAATTCTTTGGTCAAAATATTATTTTATCCCCAAAATTTGCTAAGAAAAAGACTGCTCAATGAACGCAACTAAATGCATGAAACATTATAGTTTGCCTGACATTACCACCTTGCCATGTGCCTGCTTAAGAAAATTAGGATAGTATAACATCTACAAGACAACAGAATGCAGCATAAAAGCTTACACGAGAACGTGTAATGACTGACACAAGCATAATATTAGAAGCCTAAAAATTTGAGAATGTGATAATCTTTTATTTTATTTAAATTGTCATGAATAAAAACTTGATCAAATAATATGTGACTCATGGTGATGGTAAATAAAAATTGGCAGTCACTTGTGCGTAAAGACATCATAGTTTTTCATAAAAAATTTGGTTTGGGTTCGTTAATGATTGTATAGTAATTTGGCAATGTTTATGTGACTAAATAAAGCTTCGAATCTGGTATCCACAAACAATTGAATGAAATTTTCTTATTGATGGTTGGCTTGAGAGCTCTTAATTTTGGTGTGGATAATTGAAATTCCATCAGTGTGCATAATTGGTGAGCTTCAGGGTGGATATAATCCTGAAGGGATCAATGTGTGCATAATCTTTTGATCAAACCTTTCATTTATTATTTTTTCTATTTTATTGTTGTTCAAACTGTCATATATTTCATCTCCATTGCCAAAATTTGCTTCAGTATCAGCCATCAAGCACCCCTCCAACGAAATCTGTGCAAACCCCAACGCCCTCACACTTTGTCGTCCACAACTCTTCCAAACAGCCATCAAATTATACAAAATAACATCCTTCATATTCCTAGCATCCTCATTAAACAACTTCATTTGACCCATCAAATGATTTTCGGAAGTTGAAAGGTCGTTTACGCACACGTAATCGTCTTCACCTTTACACCACCTTTCATTTATTATTTTCTCTATTTTATTGTTGTTTAACTGTCATCTTTCATCTCCATTTTATTTTGCCAAAATTAGCTTCCGTTTCGGCCATCAAACACCCCTCTAACGAAACCTGCACAAACCCCAATGCCCTCACACTTCGTCATCCATAACTCTTCCAAACAGCCATCAAACACCCCTCTAACGAGACCTGCACAAACCCCAATGCCCTCACACTTCGTCATCCATAACTCTTCCAAACAGCCATCAAATCATACAAAATAACATCCTCATAAAACGACTTTCGGAAGACGGTCGTTTACACACACGTAATCGTCCTCTTCACCTTTGCGCCATCATTTTTAATATCAGAGATGGGTTTTTTACACCTTAATGCAGAAGAAAATATTGTTCTACTCATTAAGAGATTTTTACCATAACTTTTTTGAAATATTTTGAATTTTTTATTTTCTAGCGACTACGACCACCGGTTGCTCCGCAGTTGGCCAGTCAACACCGATTAGCCCATCGAGTCCCACTCGATCTGTCCCATCGACAAGTGGTACAAAGAGTGTCCCTAAATTTAACCCTTCTTCAACTACACCAATTATGACATATGTTGCCCAAACAAATAAACCTACGAGAGACGTTATTTATTATAGGTGTAAGTAGAAGGGACACCTAAAGCATGGGTGTAAAGTTGTATTAGTTGTCCTTGTTGATGAAGAGGTAGAGGAAATTCAAGATAGTGATGATGCTGAAGTTTCATATAATGAAAATGAAGAGGCTTGTTTAGGAGTCGTTCATTCTTAGTACGTCTTTAGTAGAAGAGGATTAAAGAAGTAGAAACATCTTTAGCACCACCACAACTTGCAACGGGATTGCATGTAAACTTGTGATAGATGGAGGAAGGTGTTTAGTATCAATCAAGCTTAGGAGTTGAGGGTAAAATCTTGCTTACCGATCGCGTGGTGCGAATCGTGTAGCAGACTTTTGTGCTTTTTTGGCCCGTCAGGGTGTTTTTTTCTTTTGATAGGGGCGCTGTGCTCCCCAGGAGGCTTTTAGACCTCCTGGCAAAGGATACCATGGAGTTTGATCCCGGTTGAGCTACTGTACTTTGATTGATTATAGTTATATATATATATATATGCATGGGCTACGGCCGACTTTCACGGAGGAAGCACTATGAATGTAGTTTCTACACAAACTTTAACAAAATCTAAACTTCAAGCTAAGTTGCACATTTAGTGTAAGTTTGGTGAATCACACATCTCACCTATCACACAAAGGTGTTTAGTATCAATCAAGCTTAGGAGTTGAGGGTAAAATCTTGTGTGATGTCTTACCCATGGACATAGCACATAATTTGTTGGGTAGACCTTAGCTTTTTCACATGGACGTCATACACTATGGTCAAGAAAACACTTGCACATTTAAGTACAATGACAAGACCATAAAACTCTATCCCACCAAACCCCGTCCTAAAACCATCCCACGCCTTCTAGTGCTGATTTACGAACACTACCCTCACCCATTTATGTACCATCCATATCATCACATCCACTAAAATCAAAGGGACTAAACTTCAATTGACTACAATAACCACATCTCCTCTAATTCCTGAAACAACATCTACACATCCTACCCAGGGAACCTGAGAGTTCCATCCTTATGTCCATTGTAGATTTGGTAGGATACAGCACCTTGCTGAAAGAGTTCGAAGATTTTGAAGGGGGTTCAAATATTATATGTTAAAGAAGTTACCACTGATAGTGAGGAAGTTGTCATTCATTCACTAGTTGTGGATTTCCTTAGGGATTTTTCAAAGACGTCTCTTGAAGATCTCACAGGTATATTGGCACCCCTATGTGAGATTCAACATGCTATCGATTTAGTGCCTGAATCCCAGCTTCCTAACTTGCCACATTACCATCTTAATCATGTGGAGCAATCTGAGCTCTAATGGCAAATGGAGGCCTTACTCCAGAAAGGTTTTCTATGGGAGAGTTAAGTCCATGTGCTGTACCAGCACTAACTCCAAAAAAAGACGGCACATGGCGGATGTGTGTTGATAGTCGTGCTATCAACAAGATTATCATAAAATAAAGATTTCCCATCCCTAAGATTGATGACATGATAGATAAGTAGCCAACTCCTGTGTGTTCTCAAAGATTAATCTTAGGAATGGTTACCACCAGATCAAGATTGACCAGAAGATGAATGAAAACTATATTTAAAACATTTGAAGGATTGTACGAATGGCTTGTGATGTGACCAAAGGGCATAAAGCCAGATCCTTCCAAATTTCAAGCTATCATTAATTGACAAACCCCAAAGAACTTCCATGATATCAAAAGTTTTCATGGCAAAGCCACATTTTATAGAAGATTTGTTAGGAATTTCAATTCTATAATGGCTCTTATCACTAACGTTCTAAAAAAAGAAGTTTGAGTCCTAAGTGCAGAAAGGGAATTTGCCAAATCAAGAAAGTGATGATCATCGCTCTAGTGCTTAGATTACCTGATTTTTCCAAAGTGTTTTAAGTTGCATGTGATGCTTCTAGTATTATTGGGATTGGGGGAGTTCTATCCCAGGACAACCATCCTATTGCATACTTTAGTGAAAAGTTGAATGAAGCAAAACAATGCTATTCCACTTATGATCTTGAGTTTTATGCGATTGTCTAATCACTTAAACATTGGAGGCATTACTTATTGCATCGTGAATTCACCCTCCACACGGACCACCATGCACTTAAGTTTTTAAGCACGCAAAAGAAGCTTAACCATAAACATGCTAAGTTGGTAGAATTCTTGCAAGACTACACTTTTGTACTGAAGCACAAACCCGGTGTTGAAAACAAACTTCTTGATGCATTATCTAGAGTAGCTTTTGTGGTTACATCACTCACGAGTCAGATTCCTGGGTTCAGGCGCTTAAGGGACGAGTATGGTAGTTGCCCCGACTTTCATAGTATTTACACCGAGTTTGTAGAGGGTGTATTGTCTCCCCACTTTGAGTATCATATTGTTGAAAGATATCTTTTTCGTGGACCACTAATTTGCACTCCCCGCACCTCCCTTTAGATTTTTCTAATTCAGGAGTTACATTATGGTAGAATAGCATGTCACCTAGGGAGGGATAAGGCTATCTATTTGATGGAGATCATATTTTATTGGCCATCGAAGAGAACGGTGAGCAAGCTTGTCTCCCAATGCTTAATTTGCAAATAGGTCAAAGCTCAAAAACAAAGGTATGAAAAATATATTGCCTTACATATACTGATCATGGGAAGATTTATCAATGGACTTTGTATTATGACTTCCCAAAACCCCGGGGCAACATGATAATATTTATGTAGTGGTCGATAGATTCTCTAAAATGGCTCAACTACATATCCTATTCAAAAATAAATGATGCATCTCATATAGCAAAACTCTTCTTCATGGAAGTAGTTAAGCCTCACATGTTACCAAGCACTATAGTTTCTGATATAGATGCAAAGTTTGGGTCATATTTTTTGAAAATCTTATGGCAGCTATTAAGCACTACACTTAAGTTTTTGTCATCCTTCCCACAACAGAATGACGGTCAAACTGAAGTTGTTAATAGATCTTTATGGAATTTATTAAGAAGTCTAGTGGAAGAAAACTTTGGCACTTGGGATCTCCGCCTTCCTATTTACAAAGGTTGCCTGCAATATCACTATTTCTATGACTACCAAGAAAATGTCGTTTGAAATTGTTTATGGTATAATCCTAGAAAAGCAATTGACCTAGTTAGTTTGCTTAGCCACGCATATTCGGATGCTGCTTTTACATTTGCTAGGAATTTCCATAAACTTCATCACGATGTTAGAATCCAAATTAAGAAATCTAATGAAAAACTATGCATCAAAAGCTAACATGACTAGGTCTAGGAGTTTGAATGAAGTGATTATATGCTTATTCGCATTCTCCCTGAGAGGTATTCCACAACAAATTATAAGAAATTACAGGCAGTGGCAAGACCTTTTAAGGTTCTTTGGAAAATCGGGTCGAATGCTTACTTGATTGATTTGCCTACCGATATGTTTATAAGTTCTATTTTCAAGAGTTAATTCCATATTCAAATGAGCTTTTACAGGAAAATGCAGGTACTTCTCTATAAGGGAAAAATGGTAAATTGCTTGCGAGAACTCTGTAGCCTTCCTTTTTTATATTGATGTTATTATTTATGATGAGGTTGTTGCAGGCGATCAAGCTGAGCATCAGTTCCTAGTTTGATGGAAGGACAGACTACCATCCGAAGGTACTTGGTTGACACAAAGAGTTACAGAAGCTCAATCCTGACCTTCTTGATGACTATATCAACTTCAGCTCTGGGAGCAAAGTTCTTGTGGTGAGGGAGAGTTTAATGCAACACAAGGGCTACACAAGAGCGTGTAATAACATGAGCATATACTATAAGCATAAAGACTTGAGGATGTGATAATCTTTCATTTTATTTACATTTTATTTTATTTTAATTTTTATTATGAATAAATACTTGGTCAAATGACATGGAACTCATGCGAATGGTAAGGATTGATTTAATCTCTTATGTGTAAGAGACATCTTAGTCCTTCATAAGAGATTTTATTATGATTTCTATTGTAATTTAGCATGACTTATGTGACTATAAATAAGATTCTAAATCTCTTGTATTCACACAATTGAATAAAGTTTTCTTACTGAAATTTGGCTTGAGGACTCTTAGTTTTGGTGTGGATAACCGAAACTCCATCAGTGTGCATAATCGGTGAGCTTCAGGGTGTATATAATCCTAAGAGATAAAAGCATAATCTTGATCAAACCTATCTTTCATTTATTATTTTCTCTTGTTCGAATTGTCATCTTTCCTCCATTTTATTTCATCAAAATCTGCTTCCGTTTCGGCCATCAAACACCCCTCCAACGAAAACTATGTAAACCCCAATGCCCTCACACTTCATTGTTCATAACTCTCTCAAACATCCATCAAATCCAAACAACATCCTCATAAACATCCTCCAAAATTTCACCTAATTTCGACTGCATTTGACCCATCAAATGACTTGTGGAAGTTGAATGGTCACTACGCACACGTAATCATCTTATTCAATTTTGAGCCACGACAACACCTTATCAAGTGAACTAAATCAATGACATTTAAAAAAGTATTTTATATTAGAGTGGTACTATAATATCTTAAGTCTCCTCCCTCCAATTTTGATGAGTTGGCCATGTAAGTAGGAAATTAGAGATTGTTGAAATGCACTTAATTGGTAGTTCAAGTGATCTTTTTACAGTACATTTTTCTTTCAACCAATCTTTTCGGAGCTTTAAAAGAAAGGATGTTTGGACTTAGTTGATTTTTTTTATATTATTTATTTTTTCCAATAAATGTTTCTTGAAAAGTCAAATCAATTAAATATTTATGCTTAACACTTTATCACATGCTTGATCATTACCTTTCTTAGAATAAACCAACAAATAAATAAATTTTGATGCAATAGCATATCCCAGTATAAAAAAGTTTGAACGCACTTTTAGTATGCACCAATGTATACCTTTATCTTTTCAATTGAAAAAATGCAATCTTATTCCCAAATTTGCCGCTTATATTTTCTAATTATATGAGGGAAGACAAATTTTAAATAAATGTTTAAAAGATCACACGAGCAAAAGTGCATAGAATCAATCCCTATGTTACTGATGGTCTTGTCATCTCATCAAAACCTACTTTTGGGAGAAAATATGATAGGATAGCGGCATTCTTTTAATCATTGCCTGATTTATAGTGTCAAAATTTTGATTGATTTGCTGCAACATCAGCATCTCTTTCCTATTTCTAGCTTTTATAATATCTAACAATGGTGAAACCTAACAACTTATCACATATTAAATGTGTTGGCCCATTCTAACGGAAATACAGCATGTGCATTTTGAGGTAATCTATTTCTTAGAACTTTAGTAAGCGCATATTACTATTGACATAAACATAATACATAATAACCGGTAAATGCAAGTATGGTTTACAATTTGGAATATTAATTATTTGAATCATCAGCTACTCCTAATTCATGTAGGTACTCTACTAGCCCAGTTATGAAGGTAATAAATCCCTACACTAAAAATACAAAAATGAGATCAGGATATTGCTGATTATTAAAAAAGCATACCATCTTGGCAGACCTCAAATCGTCGGTCCATACATCGCCATCCTGCATTAAAGCTTTTCTGCAAATGAACAGACTTAAGAAATCATTGGTGTCGATATTTTAGAGATATAAGTGACCAGAATCAATACAAGTACATGACAATTGCGTTCTTACCTTCTTCGTGATATTATTCCCTTCTCATCACCATAAGATTCTGTGCCGCCTAGGTTTGGCACTTTGTTGACAACATCCGTTAAGAAGTCAAATGCACTATACATCTTCACACACTGTTTTCTGAAAAGTGAAGAAAACAAAACAGAGAACTATTAAAATTCAAATATTTTTACAGATAGAAATACAAAATCATCTCATCTTAGAAAAAATCATCAAAGAAATATAATTTTCATATACAGTAAAGCAGATGAATCTTTGACAGGTTTGCCAAACAGTGTTTATTCATAAAATAGGTCAAGTCATTTCATACCATGCGTGTGCATTAAGTCGAGCAAGCTTTAAGAATATGGCAGCTCAGAAAGCCCAATTTATATTGGGAGGTTTTCAGCCCAAACCACTGCAACGGATATCTTTGATTCCAAAGCCACGTAATACAAATAATTTATTGATTTTTAGAGAATAATTTCGTTGAACAGCTGCTGCTTTAATAAGTCACTCAATCTTGGCAGGTTCACTATAGTTTGCCTACGACTTTTTAAAATGTTTTTAACACCTTATGTAAACACTAAATAAAGAGAACAGGATAACAAAGATTCTTAAATTCCCCCTGAAGAACCGGGGCAGCATTTGATTGTTATAAGGCTTTAATACTATAAAGCATATGATCAATTTAGTAGAAAAGTTCCTTCACTAGATTTACTTGCATGGGAGTTTTCTGTAAAAATACTACATTTAGGGCCTAGTAAGTTGGTGGTATAGCTAACTATTGCTAGAGTCCAGCCCAAAATATTTTTCAAGCTAATGAAAAATGAAAGTGCAAATACTTGACTTCATGTGAGCTTAAATTGTTTATAAACTAGATTTTGGCTATTTTTGCAGAAAAGGCTTAAGCTCAAACAGTTGATGTTTATAGATGGTGAGTAAAAAAAGAATACACAAAACTCATCTGATGTGTCTTTTAAAGATGTGAAATTGATGAATTATTAATCAATATTTGTAGGAAAACCAAATTCACTTGCATGGGGAATTAGGTATCTTCGAGTCATTGCATAGATCAATGTATCCAGTGAATGGCTAAATGAAAAGGCTTATCAAAATAGGGAATACCAAAGGTGCGGTGAGATCAAGCAGACCAGTCAATGAGCCCAATTCATTGAAGCCTTGAAGTTTAAATCCATAAGAACATAACTACTAAACATGACAAATTTTGAACTAATAGATCATGTGAGTTTTTACTAATATTTTATCTACATTCTAATATGTTATTAGATGAGCTCGACAAATTACCATAACTTCCTCATTAAAAGCTTGTTTGTGATTGTATGATTAGCTTAGGGGTTGTTTGGTACGCTGGATTTAGGCGTAATATGATTACAGTGTAATATGATTACAGCATAGATTGATTACTTTTTAATTGTATAATTGTCTTGTTTAGAATGAAGCAATGAAGCAATCTGTTGAGTGTGGTACTTCAAGAAATTCTACGGTGATACTACCCCCATAATTTCATGACTGCAACAAATATGCGATTCGAATAGTTGCACTTTCGGCAACAACAATAGTGGAAACGAGGATGATGAAGCTGAGGACGATGATGTCGCAGTTGATTCGCTGCGATGACGTCGAGAATGACGATATCAAGGACGACAACGTCAAAGCTCGTGAAAACGGTGATTCATTGTGTGAACGGGCTAAAACTTCATTGAGCCAACGTTGTCAAGCATAGACTTTGAGGACAACGACGTCTAAACTCGTGAACAATGACGAAGTTGAACTTGGACATTGGGGACGACCATGTCGAGGATGGCGACGTCAAAACTCATTAACGATGACGAATGCGATGAAGTGAAGCCAGATTTTGTAATTCCCGAAAATGGATCTCGTGCATGCGGAACGACGACGACAGAACACGAGGAGCTCGTAAATGGGGAATGACAACGCGAATGGAGCTCGTAAAGCTGGATTTTGTGATTCTGGGACGACAACACGAACGGAACTCGTGAATGCGAGGACATTGACGACAAAGCATGGGGAGCTCAAAATGGTGGATAGATACAGTGTGATGTTCTTTCTTGGATGTTTCCCACATACTCTTAAGGAGCATTATCTTTATGACATGCATACTACCAATAATGGATGTGCAAATACCACTTTCATGTTTAAAGAATAGTGTAGAATTAAATTCCGTCAACCCACACCAAACTCAAGATTCATCACCCAGAAGAAATAAATCCTTAAACATCATTGGTTTCCATGAGTTTGAGTGAGAAAATTATGAAAACATTTTTCCCAAGTATTTCCCAAACAGCCCTTTGATTAACCTCTTCCTCTTGATATTAATAAATTGTTTCAAGTTATTGACATTTTCCCTAATGAACTTCCAAATGAGTTTCCACCACAAAAATCCGTTCAATATGCAATTCATTTAGTTCTTGGATCTTTACTTCCGAATCATCCTTACTATTAAGGAATCTAGATGAATATGGAGAGCTCAAACAACAAGTTATTGCTTAAAAATTTTATAGACAAGAGTTTATCTCCTTATAGTGTTCCTGTCTCCTCACTCCGAAGAAGGTACATAGCGCATTACTATAAATAGCACACAAGAATATAAATTAACATTGAAATGTCATTTTCCTATCCATCAGCTTAATCACATACTAGATATGATGGTTAGTGCAAAGATTTTCACTAAAATTGATTTAAGGAGTGGATAGCACCAAATTCGAATGAGAAAGAGATGAATAGAAGATTGACTTTAAGATAAAGAATGACTTATATTAGCGGTTGATAATGCCTTTGGCTTAAGCAATGGTCATACTATAATTATGCACCTATATAGAAGATTTTTTGTAGTTTATTTTGAAGATATTTTGATTTTTATTTGGATTGAGTGATCATGCATTTTGAGGTTCTTCGATAAGGAAAAATATATATCCAATTGAAGAAGTACTTCTTTATGACTTCATCAATGATAGTTTTATGATTTATTATATCAGGTGAGGGTATTTCCACTAATTTTGAGAATATCGAGTTCATTCAATAATGGCCAACTCCATCAAATATTTATGATATTTGTGGTTTTTGTAAATACATTTTTATCAAAGGTTTTTACATGATTTTGTACAATTGTAGCTCTAATCACCCAACATTTGAAAATGAATAAATTTCAGTGGACAATGGCAGTCTTGACGCATTTACACAAATAAAAAATCTTTTAACTAGTCCATCATTATTAAAATTTCTATATTTTAAAAAGTGTTTATAAATTATCTTGTAATGATTACGTGATGGTATAGAAAATGTTCTCAAGTAAGAGAGCCACTCAATTGCTTTCTTTTGTGAAAAATTAAATGATATGAAACAACAACACTCAAAATATGGTCATAAGTTCCATGTAGTGGTATAAACACTTGGTTATTAGAGACCCCACCTCCTTTCATGATAATTTAGCTCTATTCTAACCATGAAAAATTTAAAAGAAGCATATCTCTTGTCATGCAGAATGAGTTCAATTCCTTCAAGAATATTCCTTCCTTTTTTAGCACAAGTCTAGGGTTGAGAATAAAGTTTTTAACATTTAAGTTAAAAGTGTACTATTTTACATAGCATGAGCATCGAAGTCATTGAATTTAATAAATAAAAAATAAGTCCAAAAATTGCAAATATTTTAGTCAAATGTATACATCTTAGAGTGATTGCTCATCTGCTCTTATTAAATATAGCTACCAACTTCAATATGGATATTTTTAAGAAACTCTTCTTTATGTCCTTGATTCTTCACTTCAATAATTTCTTATTGAAAAATGCACTCAAGTGGTGTGTCTAGTTACAAAACTATATCCATAACAAAAGATCGATTCTTTTAGCCAGGTTTTTAATTGAGATGTTGCTTGTATTGTCTCATTGTTGTACATGTCAAATGGCAAAGAGTGGCAAGCATGATTTTGAATTATATACACCTCTTTCAATCCCTCACAAGCCTTGGGAAGACCTTAATAAAGACTTTATCCTAGAATTGCCTTGCAAGATGCAACGCTTACTCTATTCTAGTCATTGTTGATAGATTCTCAAAAAAGACTCATTTAATTCCATATTATAAATTATTTGATGCTTCTCATGTTTCTTCAATTTTTGTTCAAGAGATAATATATTTGCATGGGTTACCCAAACTAAGTCTCAAATCATAATGTCAAGTAAGCTACTTTTAGAAAAAACTATGAAAGAAGCTAGATACAAAGCAATTATTTTCTATACCTTATCACCCCCAAATTGATGGAAAAATTAAGACATCAATAGAAGCTTTGGAGACCTTCTTAGGTGCTTAATGAAAAATCATACTACTAGCTGGGATCTTGTTTTAACTACAACTGAGTTTGCTTATAATAGTTCTATATATAGATCAATTGGAAAAGACACTTTTAAGATTATTACAAAGTATGAACCAAGAAACCAATAGATCTTTTTAATCCTTCCATTTCATAATAGATCTAGCGCATTTGCATCTTCATTTGTACAAAATAAACATGATTTACACCAAAAATACAACAAAAGCTTGCTTTGGGTTATATAAAAATAAAATTGATATTGCACATAAGTGATTTGTGAAATTTAATGAGGGAGATATTATTTTTAACAACATTAGACCATAGAAACTTACAACATGATCTATTAAAAATTTAACTCAGGAAATCTGGTCCTCTTAAAATTGTAAAGATAAATAATAATGCATATGAGATTGATCTTCCTATAGAAGTTAGAATTTCAAATGTATTCAATGTGTTTGATTTAATGTTATACCATGACCAATCCCTAGATATTACCATTCCCTCTACAATTAAAGGATTCATCTCTCACAATTGAAGTTATACTATATCAGTCCACCGCTATTACATGAGTACATTGATCATCATTCTTCAAAGGAAAATCCCTCAAAGACAAGAAGTGGTGGTGCAGAGCGTTCACAGAATCATCGTCGATGTGCAAGATCATAATTCAATTCTACTTGACATAATGTTATGTTGTATTCTTTAATTTGATTTTTTGAGTCTTATGTATAGGCCTCAAGTCATTTGAACCAATTCTTAAACTATATATAAGCGTGATAAGGAGTTTTATTTTAGCCAATTTATCCTTTTTTGTCCTTGCGATCATAATAGATAACTTTATTTCACTATTAATTTTTAGTCTATTTGCAAGAAATGGTGGTAAATTTGAGATTCTTATGATTAGCTATGTTGAATTGAATAAAAAAACATTTGTGTTTATGTGCTTTCATTTTTTGCAAAATAGAATTTTTTAAGTGGTGCAACCCATACAAAATAAAAGGAAAGAAAAAGATCTCATGCGATGAAGGATTGTTTGTAGAAATTCACTTCAACTTATCCCTGCTTTGTCACCATTTACCTACAATCTAACATAAGTTAGATTAATCATAACTTTTACTTATCTCTTTACTTGAATATGATAAATATTTTCAATTTTTGGCATTGTTGTGGCTCAAATTATTTCAATCTTATTAACTTCTTAACTTCACAATGGTGTGCAATATTTGCCTCATGTCATCATCACTTGTGAGTAATAATATGTCAATTTGTTGATGTATTCATCTTAATTTCAACATACACAATCATCATTTGGTCTGCACCATTGTGCCTTGTCAAATAGCAAACGTTTCCTTAACTCAAAATATGTTAAGATTATTCATAATGGTTTTTGTTATTCTTTTTAATCTATCTCTTTATCTTTAATATGGACATAATTCATTAACTTGTCTCTCATAATTAGATCATAAATCTACACTAAACATATTTAACCATCTAAGATGACTTTTAGTAAAGTTGCTTTCAATTGGAGCTGCTCCAACCTTAGATAATTGTACTCAATTTTCATAATATCCTTTTTTATATATATCCACTTAACCACATTAGAAGCCTCATCTCCACAAAATTTATCTTACTAGTATGCTTCTGCTTTGCATGTCAACATTCTATCACATTTAACATTATTCATATTTTAATTGCTCAATAAAACCTAATTATTTAGGTAAGTGGAAACACTTCTCCACTTTATTCTACTTACCTTGATCTTATTAATTACATGGCCTTCTATTCTCCATTATTTGCTAATAGAGCCAAGATATTCAATTATCAATATTATAGCTTATATCATGATTAAACTTTCCCTCCATATATTCCATTTTGGATCTAGCAAGACAAATTCATTATTCTAATATAAATCTCTACAAGTCGAGTTTCTCTATAACCCCACATCTAGCCATATCATGAGAAAAATATGATTTACAAATAGCAAGCACAATGCACCTGAATTAGAAAGTATTCAGCAATAATATCCATATTCAAAATTTAAAAATAAATTGAAAAACATTTGACAAGCCACCTGATATTCAAACACATATAACTACTCTATTATATATGCCTTTAACAACTTCAATAAGCAGCAAAAATCCCCTTGCTTTCCAATGCTCTCCAAAAACTTCTTAGTTTTCATATGCATTTTTAAAATTGATAAAAATCAAATGGAAAACGTTCATCTCACAGAAAGTATTCATCAAACATCTCAATAAATGAATTTTCTTCATACTTGACATGCATGCATAAGATCAAATCAATTATGTGAAACCATGATATCTCACCTTAATATATGTTTAGTCACACACCCCAAAAGTTTCAAAGTGCGATCATTATTCATCCCCATTTTGCAAACTTGTGCATCAAATTTTTCATGCAAACAAATATCACAAATTCCACTTATTAGACATTTATTTATTTTTCAAAATCATATAAAACTTAATGAGCCAGGAAACTCCTTAACTAAAATACTTCATAATTTATATAACTATTCACTTTATTTAAAATACTTAAACCTCAATTTATTAGCTCATCAAATGAAAAGGCAATTTATATTACTTTACAACTACTAAACTAATTGACAAGCTTCTGAAAGTTATTCATCCATCTGTATTTAATATCCTCATTCCTAAAGTGCATTTTTGATCAATACGTTGAATACACTTTATTTAAACAAAATATTTAATACTCTTATCTTTTAATGTAAATAGCTTATAGATGTATCCCACTCTCATTGGTATTCAATTTTTCATTGAACATTTAGATGATATTTTAACATCGTGATTTCTCAAACGCAAGATAAGAAGTTCTCCATCTTTTAATTCTCACCCTTTACTTATGCATCATTATAATAAAATCTTCTCTTTAACATTTTTCCCGAATATTTTGTTTCCACGCCTAATCATTATTATCAAAAAAGGCTCTCAGCATAGATTCTACTTGCAATTTTTAGACATCTTATAGGTATAACTAGCATCAAGCTATCACAAAGGATTAATTTCCTCCTTAGTAGTTCACAATTAAAGCTCAAAAATTATTGAATATATCTATATACTATTATTCATATAGTCAAACCAACATGTTCAATAGCATAGATTAAATTTATTGCTTTTTCTCCAGCCCATCATCTTCAATCATTAATAATCATTGTAAGGTTATCAAGCATCCTTTAGAAAAAAAACCTTTAAAATGCAATTAATCTCTTTTCCTTCTAATAATATAATCAACTTGAGAACAATATATATATATATATGTATATATATATATACATATTATCATTGATGATAATAAAGCCGCTCTTACTAAACCAATATACTATAAATTATAAAAGTATAAGATAAAGAAAACTCAATGATTATTTTTTCTTTTATTAATCAAAACAAAATCAAAATTATCGTGAACACCATTAAATTTTATCTGCTACTCTTCTAATGTGCTCATTTAAATCTCCAATAAATATTATTTTATGTTGAAAGATTATTTGAATCAACTCTTTTCAATTTTTTCTAAAATATATATTGTGTACCTATATATATTACTATTGAAGGGGAATAAATGCTAACAATATTAGTTCACCCTAATAATTACAACTATTATTATTACATCTCCAATCCTTGTCTTCACTCCATCCTTCACAAACCCTATTTTAAATTAATAATTATATCATTTAATTTTGATTCTTATTCGGGTACTAATGGTTGAAGTCTTTTTTGGCCTTCTCACTAACCTCCATGTTTTGAGGGAAAAATATATAGCTTTCTAGTAAAATATCATAATATCTACTAAATTTAGCCAACCCAAATTTAATTTTAGTGAAGTATTGCAGATCCAACTTAAAAATAAATAAAATTACACTTAAATAATTGGACTTAATCTAAAATCAAATAAGTTCAAGTTGATTTGACTAGGCTAAAAATTTTAAGGCTTTCTATATGCTTATGTAGAGAAATACATTATATATTAAATTAGTCTATACATCATTAGGTAGAGAGTATCATGATACTAAATAATCCCAAAGAAATTTATACAATGGAAGGCTTAGTTAATAAATGCAAAATGCTTGACTAGCCCTTTTAGACCTCCTATATCATGGATATATTATGCAAAAGAAAAAATATATATATTATGAATGAACTTGTATCACAACTTGAGTTGTGGAGGACTACTTCAAAATTTAAAGAATTTCATCGCATATATCTAAAAAAGGATATATAGAGTGCAAGTTTAATAGCAATAGAGACCATAACCTCAAGGTCACAAGTATTGAGGACCGTGTGATCAAAAAAAGTAAGAGGTTCATATACCTTGGTTCATTTATTTCCAAATAATGGTGAAATAGAAAGCAACGTGATTAATAGGAGGATCTAAGATAGTTCGATAAAATGGATGAGCTCTTTTGAAGTGTTGTGAGATCAAAAACTCACAATAAAAATTTAAGTAAATTTTTATAGAGCAGCTATACAACTTGTTATGTTATATGGGACTACATGTTGATCAACAATGAAAAAACTTAAAAAATAAAAAGTGTTATAGAGATAAGAATGCTAAGATGGATGAGTTGGCATTCTCAAAAAGATAGAATGAGAAACGAAGTCATTCTTAGCAAGGTTGAAGTGGCTCCAATAGGGGATGAGGTTAAAGAATGTTGTGTAAGATGGTTCAGGCATATTAATCGTATATACTGTTCGATGCCCCTATTAAAAAAATTGAGCTTATGAATTTTTCCAATGTTAGAAGTGGAAGAGGAAGGTTTAAAAAAGACATGAAAGAAATCATTAGAAAAGATCCTCACTATTGGTGTAGCCACTCCTCCTAGTGTAACTAAGGCTTGGTAATGTTGTCGTTGTAACGAATTTGTATCACAAAATCTACAAAGATTTGATTCTTACAACCACATTAAAATTTTCAAATTCATGAAACATTATCAAATTAGTTGCGATTGAAGTCAAAAAAATCAGTTGCAAGAGCAAAGCTACCTCAGATTATTATGTTAGATAGCATTAATCTGCACGTGCTTATTATTCTTTATGAATTGTTGGGCAATAAAGATTAATGAAAAGCATGTCAAGAATAGAAATGCAGTCAAGAAGGATTTTAAAAATTATGCAGAAACATGTTGGGAAAAACAGCTCTTTAACATGAGTTAATGCAAAATAGATTTGGGAGATTTAGGCAAGCACAAAAGAGGATAGAAGATGCACTAACATGATAAAGAACAACATTATGGTTCAGGTGGAGAAGTGGATTGTTGTGTAACTAAGTTAAGCCAACTTCAATCATAGTTCTATAAAGGGCTACTAAATTGAACTTGATGACTTAAAAAGTAAAGCTTGATTCAACCCAAGATTCACCACATCGGTATGTAAGCTGGCTAATTGAATAAGGATTGATATGACTTATAATAATTTAGTGCAAGGGTTTAAATATAAAGTTATTTTTAAAGAATATGAGTTTCAAATAAGAAGCAAATATGTAGTCAGTGGAGCTTGAACCCATAACATGGGACAACAAATCTAGAGCATTAACCACTAGACTATAACGCCATTCACACTTAAAGATAAAGTTATAAGAGATGTTTAAAAAGTGTGTTATATTAAGTTAATATTTATCTAAACCTAGTTTTCATTTATTTATTCATTTTATCACAGCAACTGCTTCAATTAGAATCATTCCTCTTTTTGATGAGTCAGCTAAGGAGCACCAGGCTTATTCAACTTGTGAAACTAAGCTCCAAGTTGAGCTCAAGCTCGATTACTCAGACTCAGCTCATCAGAACCAAAATTCACTTAGCTAGAAATGGTGCAAAAGAAACTATACGGAATAGAAAACATAAAATAAAAGAATAATAAAGTTTATGGTATGTAAATAGTAAAGTGCTGATTAATTATTGAAAATATGCAACTTGGGTTGGCTATGTAAGCAGATATAAGCTCTGATATTTGGCATTAGTAAGTAATATAAGCAGTATTTTGCGAAAAGATTTTAGTGACTTAATTTTATAAGTAATCTGTATCCTTTATGTCTGAATTTGTGCACGGTGAACAATCATTTATGTTACATTTCTAGTTCAAGAATATTAATGTTGATCCTCAACATGGCCCGCAATTTGAGATTTAATTTGTTCAGACAGTCAGACATGATAAAATAATGTTCTTACTAAAATAATATATCCTAAATTCATTGCCGGTGAACTAATAAATTAAAATGTACATGCTCAAAAAACCCATAAGTTTTAGCTTCAACTAAATTAAAAAAGGCTGAACACTCAACAACAACAACAACAATAACAACACCAAGCCTTAGTCCCGTTAGGAAGGGCCGACAACATAAATCCTTGGTTTCCATTGAGCATGATCAAATAAAACTTCCTTTCTAATGGCATCTTCCCTTATCTTTTTTGGCCCTCTTCCTCTTTTAGCATGAGCAATATTCATATACTTAATTTTTATAGCAGAGGCACAAAACGGCTTACACTTAATATGCCCGAGTCATCTAACGATGACATTCTCTAAATTTATCCATTAATGGAGCTGCTCCAACCTTGTTATGAATGAGCTCAATTCTCTTTCTATTCTTTCTAGTATACCCACTCATCCACCTTAGCATCCTCATCTCTATATCAAATAGGGTAAAAAATTTAAATGTATAATGCACTTAAAATTCATCAGATTTGGCATTCTATTATTTTTATGATAATACAATGAACACCCTTAATATGCAAATTAATTGTTGCATTTATAATAACACATCAAATGTGTCTCCATATGTAAGGTTGTAGTACATTTCATGTATTCATATATAAGAGAAGTTTTCACCACTCACTATTCTTATTGTATCTATCTTTGATGACATTGATCAATGTGAAAATAATTTTTTTATGGTAACAGGCATATGGAAAGCCACAAGGAGTTGTTTGGAAACTTAAAAGTAAAAATATTAATAAAAAATTTGGATTAGATTCATTTATACAAAATAAATATATCACCAAAGAATTTGATTAATAAATATTATTAAATAATGTAATTAATTTACATTTTTAAACAGTAGCTATAACAAATTACTATGCATACCCACCTATGCCTCATGTAATTAATAACTACACACCCCATACATTCTTACCCTCTTCTTATAGTACACACTGTCATTCCCCTTGTCAAATGTCGACCAAATTAAATCGCTAAATTCATCCAAACCATGGATTTAGTGGTTTATATTTTTTGCAAGTTTATACGATGGCAAGATTAAGGAAATTATCAACTTTGTATTGTAAGAACTTGTGATTGGCAAGATCAAGGGATTCAAGAGTCTAAAAATCCTTAAATCTCACATTACCAAACAACCCTGGCATAATAAAAGTCTTCTTCTACATTGTTCATTTGTTAAAAAAAGAAATACGAGAAAATTAACTATTCAACTTACAAGTGCAAGGAATTTAATGTTTTTGCGCCTTTTTGGAGAGTAACTTCATAGGCCCTATCACATAGGTCTTGAAGAAATAACTCGAGTGCTTTTGCTGCATGGAAACAATAAAAAATAAATATTTAGAATCATAGCAATCAAATGTACATATTCTAGTCAAGAGTTATAGATGATTGAACGTTGTTTTATAGGAAGATTGTTGAGTCAAGAGTATTAAATAATTGCATATGAACATACTCATTGTTAAATGTATCATACAACTACTTATGTACTATTTGTGGTGATGTGATATCTCCATAAAATATTCAACATATGCATATGATGCATACGAGTACATGCTTTTTCTTGTTCCCCCTCTCGACTTTGTTTCTTTGGTTGTCTCTAGCTTATGGTTCCAGTGAAGGGCCGTTTAATTGTTTTCAATTTTCCTTCCATATTTATTTTAGTTTGCCACCTTTAGCTGCTTGCGGCTAGCCTTCCAGCACTAAGCATATCTACAATTTTTTCAGTTTTTTTTTCTGAAATTTAAATTTAGATTTGAGGTTTTTGCTTGATTTTAGTTTTTAACTATGAATGTTCTTTAATAGTTGTGAGAAATTCTTCACTTTTTAATCCGCTTTAACTTACTCTATATCTGCTACCTTGTATTACAATGAAAAGCTTACATTAATGACAAAGAACTTTGAGTTTACCCTTCTAGATAGGTTTACAAAAAAAAGCCTAATATGAATGCAACTAATTATAGTACTTAATGGAACTTTTGATGGACAACATTTTAATTCTTCTCATATTGTGTTTAGATTTACTAACAAGTTTGAACAAATTTTGCATAAAACTTTTGACATTTATGTTCATGACATGAGACTCTTTTAATTAATCTGCCCTTCTTCCAGTTGATAATTTAATATCTACTAACTCCAACTTGGTGGCCCTTTCCGATATTGGCGTTCCACTGAATTAATCCTACTACAGTTTTTTTACATTGCTAGAATTTTAGAGTGCTATTGCGTCTAGGTCCCAAAACCTCAGCGAGGAAAATTTTGGTTAACCCTGAGATTATAGTTTAACTTGATGTTCCAAAGAGCATGTGGATAGTATATGGACTGAGCCCAAATATAATGGGTCTCAGGATGTGGTTATAAAAAACCCATCCATTATATCATATATTGCCATTCACTCGGCCGTGAGAAAAGTTTGTGTTAATATGAATCCTGATATTTCAGAAGAAGATTTGGCTTTATAAGGATTCATGTTGATAAATTAAGTAAATATCAACACTGAATCAGAATGATTGCAGGCCCTTCTGCAAAAGCACAATTGTTCACAATATAATTTTACCACCAATATCAACTCCCTCTAGGCTATTGACATCATCAACCAACTTCACCAAAAGCTCTGCATTAGCTAGCTGCTAGCTTTAATAGTGTTAGTTGGCAAAGCAAAAGTAAATTGATAAGGAGACATGGGGATGAGGATGTTGAATGAGTACAAAAGGATATGATGACAAGTTCATTTGTAGAGCATTGGAGATTCTTCAATTGAGGATATACTTAGAGAAAGTTGTCTTAAATGGCTTGAGCATATTATGAATGAACACAGTTAAAATCCCCAGTTAAGAAAATAAAATTCATGACTTTTGCCTATGTTAAAGTAGGAAGAAGAAATTAAAAGAGATAAGGTAATTAAGTATTATGAAGGTTCTCAAATACTTGGAATATAGGAATGAGTTGTTTTTTGATTGTGCGCAATGGAGACCAGGGATTCAAATAGCCAACCCCACTTAATTGGACTAGAGCTTGGTGTTGATTGTTTGTTTGTTTGAGATTATTTTTGGTTATCATAGAGGCTCTTTCCTGAATATGCTTAAAAACATGACAATAATTACACATTTAAGATGAACATGATCCACATATACACGATTGCAAGATCCCATCAACTTGCCAAATTTAGAAGCTCCCTTATATGGACGTTTCCAAAATGAAACTTTCAAAATTCGGTTTCTCCTTTTAATTTCCTTACACTATTTTATGTTGAAATTAAAGATAATTGTTATGATGATAGATAGTGTTTTTAAGAACTTGCTTAAAGTGCTGAGTAAACTGATTTGTTGGCATGGCCCTACATATCGCTTGCCTGTGATGCATGAACACAAAGTAATGTGAGTGCATTGTGTTGCTTCGTCATGTTACATTGCAGTGTTGGGCATAACTCTAATTTAGAATGGAATCCAAATTCATATTTTGAAGGTTTGGTTCAACATCTATATTACATTAGAATGTTAACGTTCAGCTTTCCTCAAGGTTTTTGTAACCAATCATTGGTCAGAACCAATAAACTTCTCAAGGGTTCTTTGTATGCTCTCTAGCCCATTAATTTTTTTATACAATTTTCATTCGTTTTCATAAGTACTACTGACTTTTCACCCACAAGATTCTCAAAGTAACAGACCAATGCTTCCAAGTGGCTCACGTTCAATTTCTCTAGCTTCACCCAACCATATGTCAGCCTCTAGCCAATATAGCAAGTATTTTAATCATTATTGCATCATTCCATTTATAATTTATTGAATCTTTCAATTTAGCTTGCAAATAACTAAAGTTTATATTTATTGAATGTATATTTATTTTGCATAGAATTCAATCACAACTTTGATATGCAACCTTTTAAAATATTAGGTGATAGTGAATACTAATTTTAATGGATGAATTGTTAGTATAGTCCCTTGACAATTTGAACGTGTCCAATTTAGTATCAAGCTTCTAAAGATTGAAAATAATTCAACAAGTTTTCCAGTAATTTTAAAAAGAAATCTGAAGAGTTACTTTCTTTTTATGAAACAATAAACATAAAATTAAATTTGCAGCATATGATATTTATCCAATCAACAAAAAACATCATAAAACATATGTTAAAGTTTAACTAAAACTTGTGAATGGTATTGTGCCTCAACTGTTGAGCTCTTGGATTTGCATTCTTGATAGATTATGAGTTTAAGTTCCACCAACCACATATTTACTTTGTTAAAGCTCGGCTTCTTCAAAAACGAAAAAATCATATTTTCAAATAATTAATTATCTTATTTATTTGCAAAAATTATAAATAATAAGTTAAGAGATGCTTACTAACAAAACAATTATTTGTATTATTAATAAGAATGTTGTAATAATGTCAATTCTAAAAAGATACACAAATCTTTTAATAAATACTACATAATTTTCATTAAGAGTATGTTTTCAGTAGTTTATATAAAAAAGAACAAATGAAGAAATTAATAGAAAGTTGCCACAAATTTTTTAGTTAAATGACTGCTTCGAATCCTTATAAAATTATGAGACTAAATTGAACATTGAAAAACTAGTGAAGTTTGATAGAAAATTTGACAAAATAGTCTCTCGGCAACTTCTATTTAACAAATTTAAATATATTTTATGATAGTGGCAACTGTTTAAGAATATAATTAGTGCTTTTGTTCAGGAATCCAACTATCAATCTGCTGCTCATAATTAAAAATAATTTAAATACAACAAAATTATTATAATGAATAACAACTTGATGAAAATGAGAACGAGCAGTGTTAATTACATGAAGAAAACTGATTTTTTAATCATTTAACATTCACAAGGATAGCACAAAAAGCACTTTACAAAAAAAAATTCTATCAAAAAATGCATCCCTGCTTGAACTTTTTTAGCTGCTTTGCTTTTTAGAAAGCAGACTCAAAACTGCCCTCTAAACAAATGAGTCACAACAATGCAACCAGAAAACTACCTCAAACAAACCTTTAATCCCAATATATTCAACATGAACAATGTAGTTTCTTAACGATCAATTTAATTCCCAACTATGCAAATCTATCACAAATATATCCGATTTGGGAATAAATTTGAATAATATTCAATAGTTGCGAAGTAAATTTGATCATATACAGTTTAGGACTAAATACGTTGACTAGAAATGGTCAAAAGACTGCATTGGTAAATTTCACAAATTTGGAAAATTACTCTTTGATGAAATAGAGTGCAGAAACAATGATTGATAAATAAACAGGGTGACAATTTAAAACCTTCTAATCAAAATGAATGGAAAAGAAATTTGAAGTAGCCTACAAGTTAATATTCGACAGTAGATTGAATATAAACTGGGTAAGCTAATAATACCTAAATTTCAATAAAAGACTAAAATTAGCAGACGTGCCTACAAAAAAACTCATTTGTACAGGAGTAAATGCCTAAATGAAATGTAGTAGAAAAACTGCATCATCAATTAGATCTAACAAGTTAACAGGTATTGCCATAATAAATCAACTATTTGCTATAAATTCATTTGTATAACTTACAAACTAAAACGGGTACAGGTAGTGCAATCTTTCCAACATCCTCATCTGCTTGCATTATCTTCTTTATTCGTGACTGAACAGGTAGGAAAAATTAGGAAAATCAGAATTGAAAGTTGCAGGATCGCATATAATAGCTATCTAATAAAAAATAAATGCAATGAAAGCCTTAACGCACAAAAATCTACATTAGCAACAAGTTGGATGTACTACAAAAATATATATAAATTGCTTACAAACTTACATCGTAATCAAATATTTTCAAACAAGTAGTCAAACACATCAAAGAAGCAGTATTAATGTTTCACCTCTTTATAAATTTTTCTACAGACTGAAAATACCTTGAAAAAAATCTCAGTTTATCCCTTAGGAAAGCCACGGGGATGTTTTGTTTAACTCGGCATAACCTTAAGAAGATTTGAAACGTTTAGCTATCTCAGATCATAACTTGTTGGCTGAGAAAATTTAAGATCTGCTCCAAAGATAGCAAATGGACAACAAAGATCACATTGGTGCCCTCCTCGAAATTTTTATTCATTGGGAGATATGGGTTAAAAGGAATGGTGTTAAATATCAATCTAAAAATGTAAGTATTCCTATGATTTGTCACTCGATTCTTGGTGAAATTTTTAGTATCTTAACTGCTTTTCCCAACAATAATTTTTGTTGGAACAACATTAATAGTGTTAATTTTAATGCGCTGTTTTCTTGCTATAATATTCAATATGAGTTTTTATCCATTAATGCCTGGTTTTGGCTTCTTTTAGTAATTTAACAGTATTAACAATTCAATGTATTATATATATTATTAATTATAAAATCTTAATTAAATAAAGCTTTATTATAACTACATATTTAATGACATTAATGCATTAACTAATTAAGTATAAATAATTATAATCATATTCTTAACCATATTAATTAGTATAAATTTTGTATAAAATTTTCCTAATATTTGCATAAATTATAATTATAATGCATATAACTAAACTTAGTTACTAAATTGTTATTATTAATTATAGTTAATTCTAATAAAATAGTTAACTAAATTCATTATAGTTTATTATAGCTAAAACTAATTACATTATAGTTTATTATAGCTAATTATGAGTATACCTAATTATTTATGTACATAAACTATCATTAAATAATTAATTCATTAAAGTGAGCAAAAATAATTATTTATAATTATAAATAACTAATTTTTTAAATATAATTAATTAATATTGTTAATTACTTCAATTATTTATTATTTCTACTAATTATAAACAATGACATTAATTAGAATTCATAAATAATCATATGAATTATAATTAACTATATTAATTATAATTAAATTATTACAATTAATTATAATTATTATAATTATATTAATCAAAAAATTAATTAACAGATAATTTTAAATAATTAACTACATTTATTATAGTTAATTAATATTATTAACTAATATTTAATTATACTATTTAATTAAGTAAATAATTAATCAATTATAACTTATTATATTAATTAAAAATTTATTTACATAAATAATCAACTTAATTCTAAATCAAACAATATTTAATTCAACCAACATAAAACAAATTAATAAACCTTGTCAATTTAGCAACTTGATGTAGCTAACAGACTTAAATTTGGTTAATCCTGAACAAAATAGGCCCTAAACCAAATAGCCCCTAAGGGCCAAGTTATGCCTAAGCCCCTATTTAGTTTACATTTAGCATAAATATAACGTCTTTTAAACCCCAAACTTTTTTTTTCACAGCTTAGCATAATTCAACTTAAATTTCTTTAAGCTAAACAACTCTAAATTTAAATTATTTTAGCTTAAATTAACATAAATATACTTAAATAATTTCATTTATTTTATGAACTAATAAAAAATTATGATAATTAATTAGTATATTAATTAAATAAAATAAATACAACAATAAATATATTTTATCAATAATCAAATTAATTGATTATATCATTAATTACAAATTTATCAACTTAAATAAGTTTATTACAATTTATTATTAAATGACAAATATTTCATTAATTAATTAACTATAACAAAGTATAATGAAGCAAAGAACTCTTGAGTTATATTTAAATAAAAATATAACAATGAATATAATAATAATAATTTTATTATAATTTTTATTTATTTTTTTATTTATATTGTCAATTTAATTATATTATTTATAATTAAGTCTAATAATTAACAAATTAACTGCATCATAATATATTATAATAAATAATTATTATATTTACTTATTTAAGTATTCACATTAATTGTCATTAATAATTAATTATAATAACATAGGCAGTTAATTAAAACTAAATAACTATTTCTTTTTAGTTAAATTTTTTATAAATATTATTCTATTAACTATAAATAATGACACTGATTAAAATTAATTAATAAAGCATTCATATTGAAAATAATTAACTTTTCTAAGAAATTAACTATTAATTGCCTCACAGCAAAAATACTATTAATTATATGTATTTAATATTACTAACTTATAATTTATTTATATTATTTAAATATATTCAGTTAAATAAATAGCTTAAGCCTGACATAAACATTATTTAATGCAGCAGTTTAAATGAGATTAAAATAGTTTAAGCCAATTTAGAAACTAAGCTGTTTTAACTTAATAGCTTGATTTAGCTTAAAAGGCTTGTCAAGTTAAAAGCTTGAACCAAATCGATCCTAAACCAATGAGGCCCCAACGCTTAATGAAGGATTAAAGACTTCAAGTAGACTTCAAGTAGCTTGCAAGGAGAAGAATGTTGCCATGAGGTAAATAATGATTTTATTCTTGGGTTCTTCTATTTCAACATGGTTATATAGAGAACTTAATGCAGACTTGTTGTGTGCACCACTATCCTGGCTTCATTGGTAATGCATTCAGTTGGTTAAAACCAAATCACATAATTTTAACGTCAACTGCATTATCTGCCCTCTCGCTTTCATTGTTTGTGGTGTGATAGCACTCACATCCGGCAATACTTCCACAACTGAGCTTTTAGTGCTTTAGTTATGATAAACGAGTATTGGAGATTTGCATGGGGATCAATTTTCTAATACATGAAACTTAGATATAATTGTTATTTGATCATGCTTAATGGAGACCAAGGGTTCATGTAGCCAACCCCACAATGGGACTAAGACTTTGTGTTCAGGTTATTTTTTGGTTTGTCTTTGTTTTGAACATAATTATATAGGAGTCAGAGCAAGTTTAATGTTAGTTGTGTACACTTATTTTGGCTTCATGATAGTGTATCCAATCCTCTCTCATCCATAAAGCAGAATTGATTGAAGCCAAACTCACTTTTGGTGATTGAATTTTAGTGATCTAAAGTATACCAAATTAGTACTAGAGCAGCATTCGGAGATTAATTCCAACTATAATAAGAAACAAAATGTTGCATGAAAGTCCTCAATACCCTATGTGCTTGAAGTCCATGACCTTGTAAACTTGTTTGCTCAGTTTTCTCTTGTCAAGCCTTTAAACCCTGGACGTAGTGCTCCTTTACCACTTCAAGCTCGAGTTCTTTGAACACCCACACCAACTACCTTCTCCAACTCTACCAACCCTTTACCCTCACTAGACCTTGTATTTTCTTCATGCCCTTCACTGCACTCATTGAACACCATAGCTCCTAAATTGAAAAGATTTTTGTAATTATTGTTTTCATATACCCAAGCAATCACTAAAAACCATATAACATGTATTAATAAATCATGCATTTCTTTTACAATGCATTTAAAAAAACATATGTAATCTAAGTCTTAAAACCACATATGCTGAAATTTACATGTTACAATTTGTGTCTAAAAGCAAAAGCTGTCAAATAGTTGAAACTGAAAATATATAAGAAAAGGAGCTACCAGATACAATGCTGAGAAAACGTTTGATTCACCTTGTTTAAAGTCATATGGGTACAAATAACTAGCAACTTTAGTAGTTAAAATTAAAACTGACCATAGGAGGAACAAACAAGGCTACCCTAGATGATCAAATGTTCTAATTTTAGAGCATAATTATAATTTAAACACCTGTCTATAGATTGAACCACAACACAAGAACTCAATTTAATTTTGACCTGAAATTTTTAAACACTACCTTTTCAGAGCAGACAACAAAGTCTAAGCACACCGATCATCAGAAATAACAACAATTCTTAACCAAAAAAAGAAAGCAGAGTATCGAGCGCACATAAACTGTGCAAAATTAACAAATAAAAATCAAATGACCAACTGGTCCGATGAACGAAGGCAAATAAGTGAAAGGATAAAGAGCAACTGACAGATGAACGTAGGCATTAAGGGAAACGACGCGAAGCTTCAAAAATATAGTATACATATTCTCACTAATTTTTTCTTAATGTCAGTGTGTGAGCGCCCCCCTCCCTTCTCTTCCCTAGCAAAACCTTAAATCTTAAACCCTAACAGATCCTTCGATACCCTAGATGCTATACAAGAAACACACAATTTAAACCGTATCTCTTCCTCATCAATCTAGCGCAAGAATCGGAAAAAGGATCGCACGTAGAACGTACCGCAGGGAACCGAGTACCGAGTTTCTTCCTCATAACTCCGTAGATTCCTCCACTTCCGGCTGTCAAACTGACAAAATAATTCCTTTACTCATGCGCAGTTACTTTTTTTCTTCATTGATTTTATCAATCGGAACCATTTCGAGCACAAAAACATCCCGGGTCTTAATCGGGTGCCTTTTCTTGGTCACTACTGCACTACCTTTTCCGAAATAAAAAAATGGGATGCTTTATTAAGAATTTAAAGAGAAAACTTCTTAATAGGTAATTTTTTTTTATAAATTTAAACTATAGATTTTTTCTTCAACTTCAATTTTTATAAAAGTATTTTTAATTAGTTTTCTTAATTAATTATTTAAGTCATACATAAATAAGAAATATTCTTTTAAAATGAACTAATTTAACTACTAATTATTGATAATTAATATGTTAATAAATAATTAGTCATTCAAAATAATACTTCCACTGTACGACAACTTATAAAAATTATCATACTAAAATACTAGACTCAGATGAGCCATACAAGGGAAGGATATGCATCCTTAATGTATTACACTATAGTAAATATGGAGGTCAATCAAATGGGAACAACCTAACTCTTAAGATGATTCAATAAGGACATGTCTAGTCATCTATAAATAATGAATGCTTATAGATTCATCTTTATACTACTTAAGTTTCCAAAATAATGTAATACAACAGTTGACTTACCCAACCTAATCAATTTTAATTTTTTAGCCTTGTGTTCTCTGATGAATGGACTTTATTTAATCATTCCCACTAGTTCAATGCTAGTGAAAATTGTGTTTGTCATTGTGGCTATTTCACCATAGTAAATTGAGGTGGTCACATAAATTAAGACCGGCTATATCAATTAAAGTTAGTCCGTTCTTTCTTGATGGTCATGGTGATTCCAACTATTATGGGCATCAACCACAATCTTGGGAGTACACTTTGGTAAACTCTAATCACCCTTATAGCTTATTAGAGCAAATATAATCAAATGGGTCAGCTCAAACTAGCAATGCGGTGCTTGAGCTAACCCCTTCCTCTCGTGATAGCTAAAATTGTATAAGGTCTCTACCAAACTTAGAAAGAGCTCACTCAACTATTTATTTAATCATATTATTTGTTTTTCTGCCTATAAAATGTGCATGTGAAATTTTAATGGTTTAAAATCCTATTAATTTTCCAAACAATTAGCTTCAGCTTTATATTATGGACTATGCAATATTATTTATCTTATTAAATAAATATTTATGTAAATATTTATAACATGCTAATCAATCATCTTATAAATAAGATAACCCTAGCTTACTTTAGACATTACTCTATGAAATATTCAAATCATTTGTCTTATGGACAATGTATAATATAAATAAATTTTTTTCTTAATGCCATGTGTTTATGGATGCTAGTAGGATTTTATAAGATTGTTCTTCATCTATGTAAATGAGATGATGAACCCATTGATTATTTATATATGTTTGCCTTATAATTGTTATGTTCTTCTTCATAATGTTATATCTTTCAATTCATCATTCATAATCCAAATTGTGTATGCCATACTTTGAGCTCTGTTAGCCTACATGAATGATAATTATGTTGGGGTAATAATTTTTATATGCAAAGAAAAATCTTAGTTAAAATGCACAAAAAATATATAATTGTATCTAATGCTAATGAGATCTCCGTTTATTTTCATACATGACCACTAACCAGTATAAATTTTCTTGTTGGTTCATTTGAATCATATAAGGGTCAAACGGGTTAGCTCAAGCTAGCATATGTGAGGCTTGAGCTAACCCCATTCCCTCGCGAATGGCTTAGTAATTATAGAATCCAAGAAATTTGTAATTATTTAATTACATTATTATTGTGATAATAATTTTTATTACTTTAGTGTTAAACCTTGGAGATTATGTCCATATATATATATATATATATATATATATATATATATGCTTAGTTTCTAGGTGCAAGTGTGACACTTGAATATGAAGAATTTCAAAAGATAATTATTTCATGAATGATGCCATCTTGGTTTGTAAGATTTTCTAAATAACAATAATAATAATAATTATAATGATAATGATGATGGTGATGATTATTATAATATTAATATTATTAATGATGATGATAATAATAATAATAATAATAATAATAATAAATAATAATAATAATAATAATAATAATAATAATAATAATAACAGCAATGATAGTATTATACATATACTAAGTAAGCTAATAACTCTTTAATAGAATTTAATCAAAAGTTCAGTAAGCTTTAGCTAAACTAATGTTATATGTATTCCTTAGGCTATCATTTTAACTAAACATTCTAACATATGTAAGACCTTAATAATGCTTCATCATATTAGCATTCTTTGGTTCAACACACTCAATCTTAGCTAAATTAGGCATTCATATAAAGTCTACCTTTATCATAACATTCAATCTTAAAAAACCTCAAATCATATATTAACTAAATGAATATATATATATATATATATATATATATATGTGTGTGTGTGTGTGTGTGTGTGTGTGTGTGCAGGTGTGTGTGTGTAGCGCCCCACCCTGTCACCGTGCGTAATAAATAAGTGTAATCGGATCAGCGGCGTAGTGGTGCGCCACTCGGGAAAGCATAACCCGTCTTCCCAATTAGAGCCAGAAACTGAACCACACTGAAGGATATTGACTCAAACCCAAGAGTAGGATCGAGAGTCAATACTTAAGATAAGAGTAGAATATTTATCTTGAGTATTAGACTGTAACAGCCCAAACTCTTAAGCACCAAGGTATTGTCCGCTTTGGCCAGAAAGGTCTCACGGTTTTGCCCTCAGAAGATAACTTCCCAGCAGGTCACCCATCCTGGGAGTGCTCCCACATGAGCACGCTTAACTTTTGAGTTCTTATCAGGAACTCCACCATTATCTGAAAAGGCGCCTCGATGTTTAAGAGTTTTACTTATTACTACTTAAGTGGGTCTTCACATAGACTAATACGTATATTGGATTTAAACAGGTAAACAGAAATCCCATATACGTCATCAATATATCAGCATTTCCAGTATACTGATCACATCACAATACTAAGTATAATAGTGGAATAACAAAGTACGGAAGCTAAAGTAAAATATCCAGAATACATTCATCACAGAGCAGTAGTAAACATTCATCTCAAAAAAAAAAAATACATCCAGCAGTACCTAGCAAACTGCTGGATCCCAAAAGTACCCTGTGTTAGACAAGAAGTCTAACACATCGCAACTAAACTAAGCAGTACTGAAGTAAACTACAAGTAGGCAGTAAAGTAAATAAAACTGTAGAAAATAACGGTAAAGGCACCGAGTAACTAAAACTGTAAAAGACTGAACAAAGTAAACTGAACTGAGATTTGAATACTGAAAGTAAGAGAAAATATCAAATGCTTAGAAACCAATTTAAAAATGTCCAATGCTGCACTATATGCTGTTAAGATCATGCCTCCAAATATGCCACAATACAATATGCCACAGATATGTAACAGAACTATCTATGAGTCGTATGGTCCAATGTATACATGCATTCAGTTGGGAATACAGTTTATTGTGATGCCGATGCATCCTAAAATTTCCCAGTCAATGTATGCAACATTTCGTAACCCATAAGTCATCACTGATACTCATACATCACCACTGAAATTCTTCATCATGCTCATGCTCATGCTTTTATACTACATGAGTTAAATCCAGAAATTCATAAATGCTTTGAAATATCGATATTGAATTCAAAGTCTTCATTGTGCAGAATCCTGCTAAAAGGATTTTGACTCCTAATTTCTAGAACATAAGTTGGTTAAAGTTGAGAATTCAATTATAAATCATCAGATGAGGAGATGGTATACACATATATAGCATAGTAGGCTTCCAAGAATGGTAGTTTCTAACTCTTAGTTTGATTAAGCCACCTTAACAAAATGATCTTTAATAGGAGGCATCACCCAATGGTGATTTGTATCTCAAGCTAAGCTATTAAATTACCCACATCACAAGCACACTTAGTGTTCTAAAGAGGGTGTCTAGGATCATGTAGTTTGCTTGAAGCACACATATGGAAGCGATCTTTGATAGGAGGCATCACCCGATGGTGATTTTTATTCAAACAAGCTAATGATCTAAATTCTCTAATTGTAACACTCTTAAGATTGAATAATTTAGTCTAAGTGGGACTATGTCTGACTAAACTCACAGGATAGAACACAGACATAATCTATACTAAGATAAATCAAGTAATCTTAAATACTACTAGAATAACCCAGTACTATGGGTATACCCTACTATACCATCCAATAATTAGGGTTCATCAATTATATTTATTCAACAAAGATTTATCAAGGCTATCAATATATAAGCTAAATGGGTAAGTCCTACACAAAGCTCTAAGAAGGTGATCAAAAGATTACTCATTATAGATTCTACCATAAGGAAGAGATTTCAGTCTAAGTGTTTTAGGTAAGTTCTACCACAAAGTATTAAGATTAACTTCTAAAGTAAAAAGGATCATCTAAGATTATACCTCAATAAGTTTGCAAAGGTTCTTCTTATCATCAATTAAGGTCTTTTAAAATATTGCAGATATGAGTTTATAGTGAGATACCTGAAATCCCACACTCTTAATTCTAATGTTAACCTTCTAGGTTTTACTTATTATTTTAGTTTAGAGTGATCAGATCATAAGATTAGGTCATCTGATCACATTCTATTCTAAGATCATAGGAATAAATCAAGGATATTATTAAAGTTAGATCAATTATTAAATCATTATTATTTTATTAATCATTTTATGCTAATAGTTTTATATAGGAGAAAATCAAGGATCCAAAGCTTAGATTCAGATTATTCAATCACATTGATTTATTATTATCCTTATTATTTCTAATTTAATAATTTAAGATCAATACTAAATCAGATGCATTATTGGAATGATGTCAATTATATTATCTTAAAATCAAGTCAATTAATTAAGAGTTTGGATCTTAATCAAGTAGACAAAGGTTTAACCCCTACTCTTATCCAATTAAGATAAAGTGCTTATTTATAAGTCAAGTGGCAAATCAATAGATTAATAATGTATTATTGGTGGCAATATTAGACTTAGATCAATTCTTATCACTTGATCAAGTCTTAAGACTTCTTAAGGTTAATTAAGATATTTAAGTTCTCAATTTTAGGTTTGTTGGATTTATACATCATAAATTAGCATGCATGGTTTAAATACATCTACCTCACTGTTATGGAGTATAATAACAGAAAAATTTAGAAAAATAGAATGTAATTAGTGCTAATCAAACCCTAAACTAATTCAAAAAAATTAGCACCTAATTATAAATCTAACCATCAGAATTGCATACAACTTGGCACATAAGTTTTATTTAATCATACAATTAATCAGAAACTAAGTTTACTAAGATCTAAAGGTTAGAAATCCTAATTTTCACTAATCATAATTTTACAAGATTAAGGCATAAATTAACATACATAGATCAAAAAATTAAACTACTTAGCACATGCATTCTACTGACCAAAGGAAACTAATGGCACCCTAATCATACAATTTGGGTAAGTATACATGCTAATCAACCCTAATTAAGATATACAATAATTAGACTAAAATAGAAAATCCAACCATTAAAAGTTAAATATTATTTTATATTCAGATTCTTGATGATTTTTTGATTAATTTGATATATATAATATTATAGGATTTAGATCAGTGGATTGAAAATTATCACATTAATTTAATTTGCATTTTTCCAATTAATCCACCCTATTTTTCTTAAGTAAAATTATTCCAAAATAGGTTTTATTTAATTTAAAACGGGTTCTGACCCATTTACAAAAAATGCATGGGTCGGCTTGATCCGATGGCCCGGCACTGTCGCACCGTGCGGGTCATGGGTCGACCCGACCTGCACAGGAGCTTCATCCCCGATCCTCTGTCCCAACGGAAAGACCAGATCAGTGGAACCCTAATCGGCTAATTCCCACGACCCAATGCCACGGCATGACCAACTGAAGGTCGCTACACTATCACTGTAGCCAAGCGCGTCGATGGGGATTAGAAGCCCTCTGTGAGGCGGTCTGGATTGGCTAGACCTAACTCACCTGAGAGCACCCTCAATGGAGCTACTGTGGGGAGACAATTCTCCCCACAGAGGCCACACCATACCCAGGGCTCGATCCCTACACCATCATGGAGGTGAGATGAATCGAAGCCCCTGGTCTGAGGGCCCGAGGTGGGCTGGAACGTTGGGACCTTACTCAGTCCCGAGACTTTCTTACGGACTTAGCTCGATCGATCGATTCGATCGATCGGGGCTAGCTCAGGGCACCAGTTCGATAGCATTATGTTCATTTCTACAATATGCATGATTATGAATCAAATAGAGGGTAGTCTGAGCCCATTTCGTTCAGACTGTGCAAGTGGGGGTACTTGGTTTTATAGCTGAGCTCGAGATGCCTGACAGAGGATGTGGCTGGCTCTAGCCGAGCTTCCAGAAGATGCAAAGGGTCATGAACACCAGAAGAGTCTACTATCAGTAGTTCGAGAGCTCCTTAATTCGCCTAAGGAAGCTCGAGCAGATAACAATGGAAGAAGAGGTAGAGAATGATTTGAGCTCAATTAGGCAGCAAAGGGATCAGGGGAAGAATGCTAAGGCTATTTATAGCCTTAGCAGGGAATGGGGAAGGTTCCATAGGGGAGGCATTGGGCTGGAGAGACCCGAGAGGTCGAGCCATGGCCGAGCTCTCGAATTTCTAATTTGAGCTCGGCCGGGCCATGAGGCCCGATTGGGGCACTTAGCCATAATGAGAGGATCCTCAATGGCATGCTGAGCTGGAGGCGCTAGTGGCGGAGAGGCTAGGCAGCTGGTAGTACTGGGAGGATCTTCGGTCGGGAGCGCGAGTGAGTGGGGACGAAGATCCACAGTGTCAGAACCTTCGGATGTCGTTTGATTGATCGGGAAAAAAGGCGCTACTGCTCAGATTTTCTGGATCATAATGGTTGAATCCGATTGGATCCACGCCATACGATTCACGGGATGCATCTGATGGCAGATCCGCAGTTCTGCGGGATTTAATCTTAGTCGTTGGTTCCTTAAGCGCGACAGTTAGATTTGTGGGGCTCCGCTGTCGCACGAATCGGGCTCCGCAGCGGATCACCTGCGCTTCGCACAGTGGATCCCAATCATTTTAACGTGTAAAGGATATATTTGTAATTTAAATTTGTGGGAAACCCTAAAATACAATTAGACCAATTTAAATAAATTTTAATTATAGTCTAAATAATCTCCAATATTATTAAACTTTCACCCCTAGCTAATTTGGGGGTGAGAAATTTAAAAATAAAATCAAATTTTAATTTCGAGATCAAAATATTTTAGGTCTAAATTAGGGCATTTCGACTGATCAAAATGCCATTTTGACTTAGAAAAGTCCAATGAACTTCTAATTTTCAAGATATGCTTAACTTGATGTTCTAAAAGTAATGGCATTAAAATTAATGATTAATTATGCTATAGATTAGTATGGTAACAACCTAGGATTATTATAGTGTGTGTGTGTGTGTATGTGATGTGTGAAGTTCCTATTCATAATGTAGAAATACATTGTTAAAACATTTCTAAGAAAAATAGGCTAATCATTAAATAATTGCATGATGTTGTGAATTAGTATAAATAATATACCAAAAGTAAATGGTAATTTATATATATATATATATATATATATATATATATATATATATATATATATATATTCCTCGGGCTGTGTAGCACCCCGCCCCATCACCGCGCGCAAAAGAGTTTAAACTAAATTCAATTCGGTGGCGGAGCAGTGTGCTACTTGGGAAGGCATAACCTATCTCCCCGATTAGCTGTAACTAAATCATTGAAGGCTGCTGACTCAACCATATAGAGGGTCGAGAGCTAATACTTAAGATAAGAGTAAAATACTTATCCTAAGTATTAGGCTAATACATACATTGGATTCTGAGAGTAAGAAAAAAATGATGAATCCAATACATGTCCAATAGTATCAGCATTTTCAGTATGCCGATCACATCACAATACTAAATATAAAAAATATAAACAGAGTGCAAAAGTTAAGCATTCATCCATAATACATTCATCACAGAAGCTGAAATAAATATTCATCTCATAAAAGAAAGAAATATATCCAGGAATTATTATAAACAGTTTACTGAGGTAGTACTGAAATAAAGTATAACTACTAAATTGAAATGAAAATAGAAAGGAACAGTAAGGCTGAAGGAGGGTCCACTAAGGCTCCAAGAACTCCTCCTAAATCTCCTGAGAGTTCTCTTGGCTTAGCTCAACATGCTGCTCAGGATCTAACAAATTGCAAGATCCCAAAAGTACCACATGTTAGACAATAAGTCTAACATATCAAAACTAATCTAAATAGTTCTAATTATTTACATATAACAGTAAAGTAAATAAAGCTACAGAAAGTCTGTAAAAGTAACTTAATAAATAAAACTGTATAAAACTGAAATAAGGTAAAACTGACAGTATAATGAATATTGAAAACAAATAAAAATAGTATATAATCTGAAATTGAGTAAATAGCTTGTAAAAATATGTTGTATGCCACTAAAATCATGCATCTGAATATTCCACAATACATGTAGTGACCCGCCCCGTCACCGCGCGCAAAGAACAAGTAATAAATTTAGCACAGAGCAGTGCGCTACTCGGGACGATGAGAACAAGCAAAACTCATCTTCCCGAATAGGCTAGAAGACTGAGCCACACTGAAGGCTACTGAGTCGAACCTATGAGCAGGATCGAGAGTTAATACCTAAGATAAGAGTAGAATACTTATCTTAAGTATTAGACTAGTACGTACATTAAATTTAAAGAAACAAATAAGAATCCAATATACATTATCAATATATCAGCATTGCTAGTATACTGATCATATCACCATACTAAGTATAATAGTATAACAAAGTGCGAAAGCTAAAGCAAAACATCCAGAATACATTCATCACAGAGTAATATGTAAACATTCGTCCCAGAAAAGAAAAGAAAAATACATCCAGAGTTATTATAAACTATTTTGAAATATGAAATGTAAAGTCTATCTAATATACTGAAATAAAGTAGAAAGTAAAGGGTGGCAGACTGATCCTCTAAGGCTCCACGTACTCCTCCTGGATCTCCTGAACATCGTCCTGCTCTGTCTCCATAAGCTGCTCGGGATCTAGCAAATTGCCGAATCCCAAAAGTACCCCATGTTAGACAAGAAATCTAACACATTGCAACTAGCTATGCAATACTAAAGTAAATGCAGTAGATAGTAAAGTAAGGAAACTGAAGAAAAACTGAGAAAAATGCTAAGTAACTGAAATTGTAAAGACTAAACAAAGTAAAACTACATCAAAATTGAATACTGAAAGTGGATGAAAATATCAAATGCTCAGAAATCTATGTGAAAGGAAAGTCATATGTTGTGCCATATGTCACTGTAATGATGCACTCAAATATGCTACATCATGGTGTGTCACAGATATGTAACAGAATTATCATTGAAAGACTATGAGTAGTACAGTCCAATGTATACATACACCCGGTTGGGATGACAGTACGGTGACGCAGATGCACACTGAAATTCCCCAGTCAGTGTATGCAATATTCTGTAACCTATACTTTATCACTGATACTCATGCGTCACAGCTGCAATGATGCTTCAAGCTCATGTGCATGCTTATGCCCATGCTTCTATTTTATATGAGTAAAATCTAGAAATCCATGAAAACTTGGAACGTCGATAATGAATTCTAAGTCTCCACTGTGCAGAATCTTTCTAAAAGGATTCTGACTCCTAGCTTCTAGAGCGATAATTGATTAAAGTTGCAGATTTACTTAAGGATTAATAGATGGGATGATTGCATACACATATTCAACATGTTTGTAAGGATGGTAATTTATATAACTTAGTTTGATTACACCATCCTAACGAAGCGGTCTTCGATAGGAGGCATCGCTCGTTGGCGATTTTGTATCTCAAGCTAAGTTGTTAAGATGCCCTACTCACAATCACACTTAGTATCTTAAAGAAGGTGGATCTCATTACTTAATTTGTCTGAGCCACACCTATTAAAGCGGTCTTCGCTAGGAGGCATTGCCTGTTGGCAATTTGTATTCCAATCAAACTAAGGAATGAGTACCCATTTAATACGTTCTTAGGTTTGAATGATTTATTCTAACGGGATTGTATTCGTCTAATCTCGTAGGATAGAACCTGCTCATAAGTCATCATTAGAGTGAATCAACCAATCCTGAATACTATCGTAGAACCAGTAATATGGGTATACTATACTACACCACCCAATAATCAGAGTTCAAACAAGTCTATTTAATGAATCAAGGAATTATCAAGACTACATAGGTCTATGCTAAATAGGTAAGTCTTATACAAGGCTCCAAGAAAATGTGATCAATGATCACTCAACATAGGTTCTACCACAAGAGAAGGTATCATTCTAGTATCTTAAGTACTTTATACCACAAAGGGTTAAGATTAACTTATAAGGTCCAGGGATCATCTAAGCTTCTACCTCAATGAGTCATACAAAATTCTCCTACCTCAAAGTATATTTAAATTAGGTCTTTTAAATGTTTCAGAGATGATCTTGTTGAGATACTTAAAATATTTCATTCTAAATTCTGATATTAACATCTTAGGTCCTGTTTCATAGTTAGGTTTAGAATGATCAGATCAGATGATTAAGTCAACTGATCATAACTTAATCTAAGATTATGGGATTTAAATCAAGGATATTGTTAAAGTTTTAGATCAATTGTTCAATCAATATGATTTTATTAATCTTCTTATGCTAATGATCTTATTTAGGAGAAAATCAAGGATCTAAAGTTTGGATTCAGATTAAACAATCACATAAGTTTATTATTAACCTTAACACGTCTAATTCAATGTTTAAGATCAATACCAAATCAGATGCATTATTAGAAAATGTCAAGTTCATTATCTTATAATTAAGTCAATTTGGGTCTTAATTAAGTAGATTATGGTTTGACCCCTACTCATATCCAATTAAGATCAAGTGTTTGTTTATAGATCAATATCAAATCAGTGAGTTAAGGGTGTATTATTGGTGGCAATCTCAGACATAGACCAAGTCTTAATAGCTTGATCCAAGTCTTAAGACTTTTTAAGTTAATTAAGGAGTTTAAGATCTCAAATTTTTGGGGTTATCCAAGTTATGTCAAATCATCCCCGCCCCAACTCCCCTCGATATGAGCCGATTCGAGAAACCCTAGACAGTGCAATTCTCTATCTAGAGCGCACGCCTTGGCCTCGGGTCAATCATGATTCGATCCCCTAGCTGAGATGCACTGACCGACACCCGAAGCCCTCTGTGAGGTGGTCCAGATCGGCCGGACCTTACTCACCCGAGGGCTCCCTCAATGGAGCTAATGTGGGGAGATAATTCTCCCCAAAGAGACCATGCTAGGCCCGGGGCTCGATCCCTACACCATCAGGGAGGTGAGGCGGATCAAATCCCCCTGGTCTGAGGGTCTGGGGTGGGCTAGATCATCGGGTCCTTACTCGACTGAGACGTCCTTAAAAAACTTAGCCTGATCGATCGAATTGATCAATTGGGGCTAGCTTAAGTCCTAGCTACGACCACATTGGGTTCAAAATGATAATACAGATGCAAACGAATCAAAAGGGAAGAGGTCCGAGCCTTATTGGCTCGAAATCAGCAAATGGGGGTACTTGGTTCGACGGGGAAGCTCGGGATGGTTGATTGAGGAAGTGGCTGTCCTTAGCTGAGCTTCCAATCACTGCAAAGGTTCCTGAACACCAGGAGAGCCTACTATCAGCAGTTCGAAGCTTTCGGGATCGCCTGGAGGAAGCTCAGACAGATGGCAATGGCGGAGAGAAGGCAGAGGAGAATTGGGGACAATCAAGCAGCAAAGGGGCAGAGAGAGAATTGCTGATGCTATTTATAGCCTCAAATGAGCTCAGGGAAGCTTCTAGAGAGCTTCATTGGGCTGAGGAGGGTCGGACTGACCGGGCCATGGCCGAGCTCTCAAGTTTCCACATTGAGCTCGGCCGGGCGACGAGGCCCGATCGGGGGTCCTTGCCAAGACGGGGGAGGTCCTAACGACCTTGCTGAGGTGGACACGGGAGTGGGGGGATAGGCTGGGCAGCTGTCAGTACAGGAGATTTCTTCTATCGGGGATGGGCGCTATCGGAATGAAGGTCCACAGTGGCAGAGCCTTTAGATGCCATCTAATAGATCGAAGGGAACACGCTACGGTCTAGATCCACCAGATCCCAATGGCCGGATCGGATTGAATCCGAGCTGTAGGATTAACGGGACGCATCTAATGACAAATTTGCGGTTACATGGAACCAGATCCAGACAGTGGAATCCAAGGGTTCGACGGTGAGATCAGCGGAACCCCACTGTCGCGTGACCCGGGCTCCACAGCGGATCGCCTGCGGTCCGCACTGTGGATCTCAACTATTAATTTAGTTTAAAGAATATTTATGCAAATATGAAATGTTAGAAACCCTTAAATGTAATTGGACCATTTTAATTTAAATTAATTTTTGGTCCAAATGATTTTTAAATTGCACCAAACTTTCATCCCTAGTTAATTTGGGGGTGAGGAATTCAAAAATACAATTAAATTTTTTTTTGAGATCAAAATATTTTGGGTCTAAACTAGGATAGCTAGACTGATCTAAATATCATTTTGGATTTAGAGAAATCCAATGAACTTCAAATTTTTTTGGATAAGTTTCATTTGCTATTCTAGAAGCAATGGAGTCAAAATAAATGGTTACTTAGACTATAGGTAGCAAGGTAACAACCTAGGGTTGTTACAATACTGTAAGCCACCGATATGCAACTGAAACTTCACTGAACTGCTATGAGCTGAATAGTCCAATGTCTATAATATATTATGTTGGGAAATATAGTTTACTACGATGTCTAAACATCCTGAATTTTTCTTATGTATACAACATTCAATAACTCATAAATCATCACTGATACTCATACTTCATGCTTATGTTCATGCTCATGTCTCTACACTACATGTCTTAAGATCTAGAAATCCAAAAAAATGCTTTAAAATTAGATTATGAACCAAATGTCTCCATTATGCAGAATCTTGCTAAAAGGATTATGAGGGTCTAACTCCAAATATTAGATTTAATCATTTAGGATTTTACTTGAAATCATCAACTGGAAAGGTTGTATACATATGGTTGTATGTCTCTAAGAGTGGTGAATTTAATACTTAGTTTGCTTATAACTGCACTTATCGAGGTGTACCAAGATAGAAGGCAGAACCCTGTTACAATTATTCCTCTCCCAAACTAAGGATCTAGTTCACACTCTTAGGTTTGGAGGATTTACTATAGCATAGATGTATTCGTCTAATCCCTCGGGATAACACTTGGTCATAAGTCCATATTTGAGTGACTCTTCCAAACCTGAATATTGCTAAAGTGACTTAGTACCATGGGTATGCATGATCAAAACTAACTAATAATCTAAGCTCAATCAATTCTATTTAATATTCAAGGATTTACCAAAGTTATAAATGCTTATTATAATTAGGTGATTCATACACTAGCTCCAAGGATATGACTTGTGGCGACCCGCACCCTTAATTCGCCAAAGGATTGGGCTAAGGGTGGAGTATCACTCTGGCTAACCCCTCACTTACCATTGGATTAGGATAAGATCCACAATCCACCTGATTAGGGAAGGATTAACATAGAATCAATTTAACAGTCACTATATAAGTAAACGTATAGAGTGTGAAAGCGATAAATGACATCCAAGCATCACAACATAATATAAGTGAAAAATACGACTCATAATATAAGCATATAAATCCAAATGCACAGTCAAGGGTACTTGTATTATTACAACATTTAAAGTTTTAATAAAAAGGAAATGCAAATGCACTCATCCTCACATGAAAATTGAAGGACTAGATGTGCTATGGTCCGAGCTGCTGCTGCTCCTCTAGGTATAGCTCCTCCTCAAGTACTGGATCCTCTATCTGCTCTACACCTATAATTGTCAGTTTCACAATATAGGGCCCTAGCCAAAAAAAGAGAAAATCTAGTTAAAAAATTTGTCTAAGTACATTTTAGGCTGATATATTTATATATGTTTTATAATATCACCACTTTACACATTTTTCCTAAGCAATAATATATAAAGGAGCAACTGGCAATACAATAAGAAAGAGGAAAATCTATAAATAATCTTTATAACTTAAGCAAAAAGGAGGCTAAGACCTGCCTCAAAAGTGAGGTAAACAAGGTAAGGCATATAATATAAGTAGCTAAATATGTGCTAAAAGGAAATACGACATCCTAATATATGCTGGTGATCAAATGAAATATGCAAATTATAATAATAAATCTCAGCAGTGATACATATAAATAGCAAAAAAATCTATCATCATACTGTATATAACCAGTACAAAAAAATAGCTGACTGAATAAGCAATGCTAAAACATAGTCAAATACTAAAACTGCACATCAAACTCTGTATACTGACTTCAATATCAGAAGACTTGGCCAAACTGGCCCATAAATATATACATCTCAATCTGTAAACATACTAAACATACTGCATGACTGAAGAGGCACACAATACTTATGCAACATATTTTAATTATTTTACTTTTGTTTCTATGAAAAACTGTTAGAAACAACTGAGGAGTCAAGCACGTCTGCAAGACTATACGGGTCCCAAGCCTAACACACTCTCCTCAATGAGAATGTTAGGCATCCTGAACTCACATTACCCTTGTCTATCGGGGCAAATGTGCACCATAATCTTCACAAACCGGACCCAAAGGTAACTGTTACCTATTATTCTAAGTTTTCATTTTCATGCACAAAGTTAACTTATATGAAATGTCCAAGAAAGTAAGCTCAAATATACAAAGAATACGTAGCACAAAGTATCAAAAGGAAGCAAGGGACTCTACTAATATGGTGATACCATCTATTTTCTATTATCCATTCTAACTATTCCAAATTACACAAGTTCAGGATCACCATTTTCCTACTTAGAAATTCGTCCTTATAAGTTATAAAATATCAGGACTATCTAGGTCATAATATACCAAATCAAGTCAACTATAAAAGTTGAGTAACAAATCACTACGACCTAATTAATAATTTTAGACGTTCTAACTGAAAACTAATAAATTATAGATTATGGATTAAACGCCACCAGATTGGGCTTAATCACATAATCCAAAAAGGATAAGACCTAAGATCTAAGTTCCATTCTAAAAGTGATATAATAATTTAGGCTAACCCTATTAAGTAATCAAACTTAATATGATGAATCTCCTATCTTAGATTCAAGGTTAAAAGATAAAATAATCAAAAATAAGTTGAAAAATTTTAGAGACTACTAAAGCCAAGGATTCATTCATTGAAAAACCCTATTTTTTAATGAATGAAATCAACCCTATGATCTAGTCCTAGTCTCAGGAAGGGTCCTTAAAGAGCAGTGTTAAAGTCTTAGGAAAAATTCTGAAATCTGACCTAACTATTGATTTTACTTACTTCAATGCCACTAATATGGTTATAATGTTAGTTTTAGACTTATTAATGGTGTTTATCCTAAATTTTTGGCAAAATAATCAATTTGCCCCTACTTAAGGGTTCGTAAAGTCAACTTTTGATTTAAGTGTCCAAAATAAGGTTTCTCTTTTCCATATGATTTCTTACTGTCTAACTTGAAGATAGACAGTAAGTACGTCTAATTTGGATGAGAAACGGATCCTATAGATTCAAACTAAGGTTTATGACTTAAGGGTATTTAAGAAATTTTCACTCTACTAAAAACTAAGTATTTTTATGCAGTTTATTGTAGGTTACTATTTAAAGATTTCATAGAGTCCAGGAACACTGCATTCTGAGGTTAATTGACTAAGTTATGGACGTTGTAAGTTTGAAGGGCAATTTGGTAATTTGAGTCGGTCAACGGGTGACAAAAACTGAACTTTTTCGTTTGAAGTCTAATTTTATCAAACTCAGTTTTTATAGCTTCCCTATAATATACTGAGTATATTGGTAGGGAGTAGACCCAATTTGGACCTCAAATGGTCAAGTTATGACCTAACTAAGGTTGGGGATATTTTGGTCATTTCCTAAATTTCTAGGGTTCAGAACTTAAATGTTATTTCAACTTATTGGTGATATTAAAATTCTAAACTAGCTAGCAACTTGAATTTTTAAATTTGGAGTTGAGTTGACCAAGTTATGGTCATTTGAATTATAGGGGCAATTTGGTCATTTTTCACTAAAGTGAACTCTGAATTCTATGGTTGACTTTTTATCTTGATGTCCAAATGGGAAAACTAATACTACTGCAGTGATGGGGCTGTTCTCCTGAGTATTTTAAGACCCATATTGACTATATTCTAATAACTGGGTAAAAAGTTATGGGGTCCTAAAGATGTCCTAAAACGCTACTTCGTTATACGTACCCCGAAATTAAATTCTGTATTACGTCATTTGATTCTATTTATTTTTCTAAGTATTTTGAGATATTAGCTATGCTTGGATTATCCTACAAAAAGTTATTACGCTTTTAAGTTTTACTATTCAAAAATACAATTTGTATTAATTTACTATTTATTTATTCAATTATTTTTAATTTATATTTAATTAATATTATTATTAATTAAGAACTAATCTATTATTCAAATGTTTTAATCATATGCCTAATATTTAACTAACTACAGTTAGTCTAATAATTACTATAGTTAATTAACTAATTGATTAATTAATGATGGTTACAGTTTAATAATTAACTTAATTTAATCTATTTAATATTCCTACAATTAATTTACAATTCAATTATCCTAATTTAATTAAACTATACTAATTAATATTTATTACTTCACTGTAAATAATCAACTAATATTATTAACAATATTAATAATTAATTACTTATCATTATACTATTTAATCTATTAACTAATTTTACTAACCCTCACAATTTATTGATTAATTAACTCAAACTAATTATTATTATTCATTAACTTTCTTTAATTATATTATATATATATATATATAATGTATAGCTAAAGTTTTTGATTGTATAAATATTTATACATATTTATTCTAAAGTTTCTTACTATGCTTTTATATACATATATAAATATATATTTATTCTAAGATTATTTATATATAAGTTTTATTAATTATATTCACTGTTATATATTTATTATTAATTTAATGTACTGATTTAGCTATTAAGTACTAATCATAATTAATAAATCAACCTAATTAACTCTTAATCCTTTATCTAGCTAATCAAACTACCTATTTTAATATATAATCATATATATATATATATATATATATATATATATATATATATATATCTATATATATAAGTAATAATAATGCTAATAAATAAATATATATATATATAAATATAATATTTTCCTTAATTACTTCTGCAGGGATTTGACGCATGCGAGGCCCGCCACTTGCCACGTGGCAGCCCGGAATTGGCGCAGCCACGCCAGGCGGGGCCCACTCGCTGACGCGCGGGTGACGCGAGCCGACCCGCTCAGGGTGCGTGCGCGGGCCGGACTCGACCCGCTCGGCCCAGCAGAGCTTCACCTTCTCTCCCGAGCGCCTTCGCACGGGCGGCTAGGGCAGGCAATTTCGCCGCCCCCCCCCCCCCCCCCCCCCCGGCCTCGCCGGAGGCTGGAACGCACCGCCGAGGGTAGGTCCTGGCGAGGCCCTACCCAACGGGGCCGGGTCTGACTCCGGAGGAGTCTTACGACGGCTGAAACCTCTAACCCTAGGGAGACCCTTACGGTGCAGGGGACGACGATTCGCGAGTCAATCCCTACCCTACGGATCGATCGATCCGATTCCTGATCGACTAATTGCTATGACTAATTGACGTGCGAGAATCATTCATTCAGAGCAATTGCATAGCATTGAATAAAGCGGGGAGATGGGGAGTACCTGACTGGGACGGCGACGGACCCTAACTCGGATGAGGCTCTCTGCGGCTTTGCGAGAAGTGCGTGACCGGCTCAGCTCGGGGTTCCCGAGGGTTAAGGGGGCTCGGGACGGAGCTCACGAGGCGGGGAGAGCTTCTGGTTGGCGAGCACGGCGGCGGCGCGAGCGGTGGGGCGCTCTGGTTGGCCCGGAGTGCTCGAGGAAGGGGACGCGCTGGGAGCCGTTCGATCGGCCCCGATCGGACTGCTCTGATCGCTCGATCCAATCGGACGGAGGCGGGAACGGCGTCACACCAAGCAGACTGCGTGGGAACGGCGCCATTTGGAAATATTAATAAATTAATATTATTTAATATTTAATCAATAAATTCCTAATTTATTTAAATTTTTAAATTGATTCTAGAAAATTTTCAAATATTCACCCCTAGCTAATTGAGGGGTGAGGAACGCAACGACGAAGTCGGTTTTTTGATCCGACGAGTATTTTGATTTCTCGATTTTCGGGGCATTTAAATATTATTAAAATATTCGCCAAAATTTTGGCGACTCTCGATTGACACGAAAACTTCACCCCTAGCTAATTTGGGGTCAATGAACACAATGGCGATGTCCATTTTTTGATCAGAGGTCAATTTAGATAGGTCAAATTCTAGAGTTTATGGATTTCCAGTAATCAGGATGCGATCCATTTGACTCCTGATTTGGACTAGGTCTTAGAGGTTGACTCCAATTGATCTAATTAGCACTTATGATTAGTCTTAATCAACCTAAGTAACAACTTAGGTTGTTACAGACTCCTCCACTTAAGAACGATGTCATCCTCGACATCACTCAACAGAATTAAAGACAAGAGTTAAATGTGACTAAGAATTTGAAATGGAATTACCTGAGTCCTCGAAGAGTCTGGGATATTTAGATCGCATGTCAGATTTCTTCTCCCAAGTGACTTTGTTGCAGTAATGATTCTTCCACTGGACTTTGATCATGTCGATGGCACGATTTCTTACGAGCTAGGATTCGAATCGGCTCCTCGGCATATGACAGATCGGGCTGGATCTGAACTTCTGGCAGTTGCACGAGGTGAGACGGGTCCCGGAGACATTTCCTTAGGGACAATACGTGAAAGACATTGTGTACTGCGGTGAAATCCATTGGCAATTCTAACTGGTAGGCAGCTGACCCAATCCTCTTCAGAATTTTGAATGGTCCCACATACCTTGGGCTGAGCTTACCGGCAACCCCGAAACGATAGACTCCCTTCATAGGACTAACTTTTAGGTATACAAAGTCTCCTTCTTGAAACTCCAAGGGGCGACGATGAAGGTCATGATACTTGCTCTGCCTATCCTGGGCTGTCCTGATCCTTTGTTGTATGAGCTTTATCTTTTTATTTGTCTCCTCTATTAGTTCAGAGCCATACAGTTGAACATCTCCTGATTCTGCCCAAGCCAGAGGTGTAGAGCACTTCCTACCATAAAGTGATGCATATGGAGCCATCTTGATACTAGCCTGGAAGCTGTTGTTATATGCAAATTTTACCAAGGGAAGGTGATCTTCCCAAGATCCTGCAAAGTCTAAAATGCAGAGGCGGAGTAAGTCTTCTAAAACTTGATTTACTCTTTCTATTTGACTGTCTGTTTGAGGATGGAAAGCTGTGCTCATGGCTAACGTGGTGCCTAGGTCCTGATGGACGGCCTGCCAAAATTTCGATGTGAAGCAGCTATCTCTATTTGACATAATAGTTTTTGGGATACCATGAAGCTGAACTATTTTCTTGATATAGATTTTGGCAAGTCTCTCAACTGAGTCCGTTTGTCAGATTGGAATGAAGTGTGCAGACTTGGTCAACCGATTAACTATGACCCAAATTGCATCTGCCCCAGACCTTGCACGAGGCAATCCCATAATGAAATCCATTGATATGTCTGACCATTTCCATTCTGGAATTTCTAGTGGGTGCAGCAAACTGTCTGGTTTTTGATGTTCTGCCTTTACTAGGCAACATGCGTGGCACTTAGCCACAAAGTTCGCTACGCTCTTCTTCATCCATGGACACCAAAATGATAACTTCAGGTCCTGATACATTTTTGTACTTCCTGGGTGCACCTGATATCCTGAATTATGACCCTCAACTAGTATTTCATGTTGTATAGATTTAGGGATCCACAAATGATCTCCTAGATAGATAGCACCCTTCTGAAATCAAAGAGCAGTGCGGCGGCCACTTTCAATAGCTTGCTTAAAGCCCAAGTATTCCTTGTCCTTGGTTTGTGACACAGATACGTCCCTGTGAAATGTGGGCTCCACATTGATGTTTGCCAGAGTTAAGCTGAGTCTATCCCCGCTAATAGGCTTGATACCCATTTTGTGGAATTCTTCGATTAACGGTCCCTCCGATATTATGGCATTTAGTGAGTCCTGACGACTTAAAGCATCGGCTACAACGTTGGCTTTCCCGGGATGGTATTGAATGTACAGGTCGTAATCACTGATCAGCTCCAGCCACCTTCTCTGTCTACAGTTTAGTTCTTGCTGGGTGAATATGTATTTCAGACTTTGGTGATCAGTAAATATCGAGCATTGAACTCCATAGAGATAGTGTCGCCAAATCTTTAGAGCAAATACTACTGCGGCCAGCTCGAGGTCGTGGACTGCATAATTCTTCTCGTGGACCTTTAGTTGTCGCGAGGCGTAAGCAATGACTTTTCCTTCTTACATCAATACAACTCCTAGGCCTATGCCTGAGGCGTCCGTATATACCTAAAAGTTCACTCCTTCTTTTGGAAGGACTAATACAGGGGCAGAGGTAAGCGCATCCTTAAGTGCTTGGAAGGCCTTCTTGCATGCGGGCAACCATTCAAATGGTACTGCTTTTTGAGTGAGCTTGGTAATAGGAGAGGCGATTTGGGAAAATCCCTTCACAAACTTCCTATAATAGCCTGCTAATTCCAGAAAACTTTTGACCTCCGTCACTATTTTAGGCTGAGCTCATTCTTGGATTGCATGAATCTTATTTTGATCCACCCAGATCCAGTGAGCATCCACAACATAGCCTAGAAAGGCGACAGATTCCAGCCAAAATTCACACTTCGAATACTTGGCATATAGCTGGTGGTTCCTTAGTTCCTCCAATATAGTCCGGAGATGTTCCTCGTGCTTGTTCTTGAACTTAGAGTATATTAGGATGTCATCTATGAATACGATGATGAACCTGTCCAGGTACGGTTTCAAGATTCACTGCATCAGGTCCATAAAGATGGACGGCACATTCGTGAGTCCAAACAACATCAACAGGAATTCGTAGTGACCGTATATAGTCTGGAAGGCAGTTTTTGCAATATCGGAGTCTTTCACATGTAGTTGGTGGTATCTAGATCGTAGGTCAATTTTTGAGAATACCTATGCTCCTGCCAATTGATCGAACATGTCGTCTATGCGCGGCAAAGGATATTTGTTTTTGATTGTGACTTTATTTAATTCGCGGTAGTCGACCCACATCTGCATAGAACCATCCTTCTTCTTTATGAACAATACCGATGCTCCCCATGGTGACGAGCTTGGACTTATGAGACCTTTTTCTAGGAGTTCTTGTAACTATTTGTTCAACTCTTGCAATTCCTTAGGCGCCATTCTATATGGGGCTTTAGAAATGGGTTGTGTTCCTGGAATAACATCAATCGCAAATTCGACTTTCCGTATAGGAGGAAGGCCAGGTAAGTCTTCTGGGAAGACATTTGCGAATTCACAAACAACAGGGTTCTCAGCTAATGGGACTTCTTCTTTCTTCTCTCCAAGTATTGTTACTAGGAATGCTTCGCATCCTTTATGAACCAATCTTTTCACTTCTATTGTATTGATGAGTGAGGCGCGAGTACTAAGGTTGCCAACAAATGATATGGCTTCGCTCCCACTACCCAAGATAATCCTTTTCTTGGTACAGTTGATAGTGGCATTGTGTTGGCTTAGTCAGTTTGTGCCTAGTATTATATCAAAGTTGGATATGGGAAGAACTACTAGCTTAGCCTCGTACTATCTGGTTGAAATTAGAATCTGCATCTTGCAAAACTGGCGAGCTAGCAATTGGGCTCCAGAAGGCAACCCAACTTTAAGGGGATTGGCTAAGCGATACATGTTGAGGTTTAGTGACTTTGCCCATCCCTCAGATACAAAAGAGTGGCTAGCCCCAGTGTCAAATAAGATGTTACAGAGTTTACCATTTATACAGATTGAACTTAATCATGTAATAAATGAATCACTTAATTGTGCATAGTAAGTAATGGCAGTAAAGATAAGTAGGTTCAAGATAATGTACCTGATACCACATTGTTATCTTCTGTAGCCTCAACGGGTGTGAGAGTGTACACATGTGCAGGTCCAGCTGGCCGGTTGTTATAATTTTGCCTCGGAGGTGGTCGAGGTGCATTTGGGCGAGGGGCATTGGGTGCCTCATGCATTACAACTAAAGTAGGAGAGGGGGCTGGACGAGCAGCTGTAGGCTTTTGGTACAGGTTGAAGACTTAACGACATTTGGTACGATCAATCACATCACCATCCAATGTTTTTATGGCAGCACAGTCGAGGAATCCATGGCTTGACCGTCCACAGGTATAGTAGACACGACTCCCATGGTAGCACCGCCCATAAGGGTGTGGTTTGGTGCAACCATTAAATGGATCTGTTGATGGAGTCTTGGCCTCAAGTTGGTATACCCTGGCTCGCTTAAAAGGTTGTGGCTGGGATGAAGTGGACCCTATACTCCTTATGGATCCTTCCCTGGCCTGATCTTGTTCCACTACCTTGGCTATCTCAAGTAATTCTGAGAAATCGGTATATGTGCAAAGGAATCACTTGACTCCGGATTGAAGGTCGCAGACCATCCTGGAATCGGAAACATCGGTCTGTCTCCATAGGGATCAATCTTGTGGAAAATCTGGCAAGGCAATGAAATTCAGCCTCATATGCTGACACAAATCGATCTCATTGCTGCAATTTTAGTAGCATTTCTCCCAAGCGATGCTTAGCGGATGGGGGAATGAATCGAGCTTGGAACACTTCGACGAACTCATCCCACGTTATCTCGGCTAACGAAACTCCGGAGAATGTGGTGCTGGGAGTGGTATCCCACCAGTATTCTGCTTCGTCCTGCAAGAGGTGGGTAGTGAGGCGAACTGTGGCCAATTCTGGGCATTGGATGCTCGTTAGATTCTTTTCGACCATCTTTATCCATGCGGCCGTATCAATTGCCGAGAGGGTTCCATCAAACATAGGAGGCCTCAATCAGAGAAAGCTGTGGAGTATCCCTTCTGTGGACTGATTCTGCTACTGGGTCTAGGGTGCTGGGGGACTTTCCGTGGTGGTACGGTTCTGGTTTATTTGAGATACTAGAAGCTGTTCCATCCGTTCGGCTTGTTTAGCTTGGGCCCTTACTGCCTTTTTAGCCTGCTTCTGGCTAAATTCAATCTGTCGTTGGTGGGAGTCCACCATCAGTTTCACAGCTTCCAGTAATGCGCTTACCTCATTAGAGGAGGTGCTGGAGGGAACAGAAGGGGGGCTTGATCTTGGGTTCATGATTACCAACACCTAAATTAAGAACAATGCATTCTTCAGAACTCAATAAACAGGAGATCAAAACATTCTATTTCCTTTGTTAACCAAATACAATGCATCATTTAAAGTAGTACATGAAAGATATCAATAGTGAGAACACGGAGTCTATCCTATGTACTCTCTTGTGAAAGCTCGCATAAAGAATGCATATGTCAGCTCTCGACGGCGGTGGGCATGTCGTCGTTCGAACCTTCATACCTCTTGATCCCACCACTCCTCCGCATAATCTTGGAGGAGGATCTCAAGCATATCAAGTTGAGCATCTTCCGGACACTCCAGTTCATCGAATACTTTGGTTACTCTACGCAACCATTCCCTGGCCAGGATGGGGAAGTCTAGTCCCATGAACACTGCGTCTTCCAGCATCCTCTCAAGAACGCTGGCTCTTGCTGGGGATACTCCTTGAACTTTCCTCCCATATCTTTTTGCTAAGAACACATCGTATGCCCACATATCCTTAAAATGGGCGAAAAGATCGCATTCTGTCATGCTCGCACAGTATCCTAGACATCCATATCAAGTGAAGCAAAGAAAATATTTTTTAGATTAAAAAAAAAATTAGGTTGTGATACATAAAGGAACACAGATAGCATATGAAATAAAATTAAGGCTTCTATCTGATGTATCGGGCTATAAAGGCACGACGAAAGTCTTCGTAGGTGACGTCCTGCAGTAACCATTTGTGTCGATAGGTGAGGGCTCTAAGGGTGATGCGCCACCAGTCTCTAGCTCTATCCTGCAGGAGGCATGTTACGAGGGCAATCTTGGCGTTGTCCGTAATGTTCATCGCCCTCATTATATCATCTGTGCTCATTAGCCATCTCTTGGCCAATGCGGGGAGATCATATCCTCTGAATGTGCTTTCTTGGAGTAATTGTGTCAACATCCTGACTTCCAGATCTGATATCCCTTCTATGTACACGTCGTGTTCTCGGTAGAATTGGACAATTCTTTCCCAATTTTTTTCAAATCGTCGGTGATGCCTCTCAACCGTCATTCTAGCGTATATGACTATGTTAATATTTAGAATCTTGTTCGATACCACTGCTTATGTATTCTGATTATCAACTTCTTATTCTGAGTGTGACGTTGTGATCCCTTACATGTGACTCTAATGTATTCTGACCTAGTGACTGGATTGGCAGAAGAATCATCCATTAAGTAGATGAGCATGCAAATCCTCATCTGACACCTTATAGAATTCTCTGATACCAACTGTGGCGACCCACACCCATAATCCGCCAAAGGATTGGGCTAAGGGTGGAGTGTCACACTGGCTAACCCCTCACTTATCATTGGATTAGGATAAGATCCACAATCCACCTGATTAGGGAAGGATTAATACAGAATCAGTCTAACAATCACTATATAAGTGAACGTACAGAGTGCGGAAGCGATAAATGACATCTAAGCATCACAACATAATATAAGTGCAAAATATGGCTCAAAATATAAGCATATAAATCCAAATGCACAGTCAAGGGTACCTATATTATTACAACATTTAAAGTTTAAATAAAAAGGAAATGCAAATGCACTCATCATCACATGAAAATCTAAGGACTACATGTGCTCTGGTCTGAGCTGCTGCTCCTCCTCTAGGTATAGCTCTTTCTCAGGTACTAGATCATCTATCTGCTCTATGCCTGCCATTGTCGGTTTCACAATGTAGGGCCCCAGCCAAAAAAAGAGAAAATCTGGTTAGACAAATTGTCTAAGTACATTTTAGGTTGATATATTTATATATGTTTTATAATATCACCACTTTACACATTTTTCTTAAGTAACAATATATAAAGGAGCGACTGGCAATACAATAAGAAAGAGGAAAAACTATAAATAACCTTTATAACTTAAGCAAAAAGGAGGCTAAGATATGCCTCAAAAGTGAGGTAAACAAGGTAAGGCATATAATATAAGTAGCTAAACCTGTTCTGAAAGAAAATACTACATCCTAATACATGCTGGTGATCAAATAAAATATGCAAATTATAATAATAAATCTCAGCAGTGATACATATAAATAGCAACAAAATCTAACATCCTAATATATATAAGCAGTACAAATAAATAGCTGACTGAATAAGCAATGCTAAAACATAGCCAAATACTAAAACTACACATCAAACTCTGTATACTGACTGCCATATCAGAAGATTTGGCCAAACTGGCCCACATTTATATACATCTCAATCCGTAAACATACTGAATATACTGCATGCCTGAAGAGGCAAATAATACTTATACAATATATTTTAGTTGTTTTACTTTTGTTTCTATGGACAACTATTAGAAACAACTGAGGAGTCAAGCACGTCTGCAAGACTATACGGGTCCCAAGCCTAACACACTCTTCTCAATGAGAATGTTAGGCATCCTGATCTCACCTTACCCCTATCCATCGGGGCAAATGTGCATCATAATCTCCACAAACCGGACCCAAAGGCAATTGTTATCCTATTATTCTAAGTTTTCATTTTCATGCACAAAGTTATCTTATATGAAATGTCCAAGGAAGTAAGCTCAAATATACAAAGAATATGTAGCACAAAGTATCAAAAGGAAGCAAGGGACTCTACTAATATGGTGATACCATCTATTTTCTATTATCCATTCTAACTATTCCAAATTACACAAGTTCAGGATCACCATTTTCCTACTTAGAAATTCATCCTTACAAGTTACAAAATATCAGGTCGACTATAAAAGTTGAGTAACAAATCACTACGACCTAATTAATAATTTTAGACGTAACTAAAAACTACTAAACTATAGATTATGGATTGAATGCCACGAGATTGGGCTTAATCACATAATCCAAAAAGGATAAGACCTAAGATCTAAGTTCCATTCTAAAAGTGATATAATAATTTAGGCTAACCCTATTAAGTAATCAAACTTAATAGGATGAATCTCCTATCTTAGATCTAAAATTAAAAGATAAAATAATCAAAAATAAGTTGAAAAATTTTAGAAACTACTAAAACCAAGGATTTATTCATTGAAAAATCTTATTTTTCAATGAATGAAATCAACTATATGATCTAGTCCTAGTCTTAGGAAGGGTCCTTAAGGTGTAGTGTTAAAGTCTTAGGAAAAATTCTGGAATCTGACATAACTGTTGATTTTACTTACTTCAATGCCACTAATATGGTTATAATGTTAGTTTTAGACTCATTAATGGTTAAGGTGTTTATCCTAAATTTTTGGCAAAAGGATCATTTTGCCCCTACTTAAGGGTTTGGAAGTCAACTTTTGATTTAAGTGTCAAAAATGAGGTTTCTCTTTTCCATATGATTTCTTACTGTCTAACTTGAAGATAGACAGTAAATACGTCCAATTTGGACGAGAAACGGATCCTACAGGTTCAAACTAAAGTTTATGACTTAAGGGTATTTAAGAAATTTTCACTCTACTAAAAACTAAGTTTTTTTATGCAGTTTATGGTAGGTTACTGTTCAAGGATTCTATAGAGTCTAGGAACACTGCATTCTGAGGTCAATTTACTAAGTTATGAACATTGTAAATTTGAAAGACAATTTGGTATTTGAGTCGGTCAACGGGTGACAAAAACTGAATTTTTCCATTTGAAGTCCAATTTTAGCAAACTCAGTTTCTATAGCTTCCCTATGTTACACAAGACACCAAGTTCACCGGTCTAGACCTAGAAGGCATTCCGTGGGACAACTTTGCAAGAGAGTTTCGGAGTCGCTACATCCCTCACTCGGCTCAGAAAATATTGGAGAATCAATTCATAAGGCTAATTCAAGGAGAGAAGATGATGGCCACCTATGTGGCTGAATTCATAAGGTTATCCTGGTATGCTCCCAAGCTTGTGGACACAAAAGAAGCCCAGTGCAGCAGATTCTTGAAAGGGTAAAAAGACTCCATCCGCACCAGCCTAATTCTGACAAGGCACACTAGATTCTCCAACCTTCTCGAATCTGCAACCATGATGGAGTATAATGAGCAGAGGATTGCCGAAAGATAAGGGAGGAGACCCTTTTACATTGAAGCAAATCAAGGCAACTTCAAGAGGTCCAGACCCAACCCTTTGGCTCGAGTATATCAGTTAAACATCGAAGTCCCCAAGAACCATGTGGAGGGGAGTGCTCTTGGCCGCACTCGTTATGCTGCTACTATCACGACAAAAATCAATGCTACCAATGTGGTCGACTGGGCCATAGCTATAAACATTGTCAGACATACAAAACTATAGATGGAGATGTCATTCTTAAGGTAAAGACCGAGGATGCCCCAACCCAAAATATAGTCTCAGCGCCACCTAATAATGCTGCCTTCCATCCACAGTAGGTGGTGCTAGCAAAGGTGCCAACTTCTACTAGCAATGTTATAACTACCTCAACTATAGTGAAGCCATCTTTCTCATGCCCAACAGCTCCAGCAAGGGTGTACATGCTCACACCAGTCATGGCACCAGAAGATAACAAAGTAGTATTAGGTATTGTTTACTTTGATAATCTACCATGCAACATTTTATTTGACACATGAGCCAGCCATTCCTTTGTATCAGAAAAGTTCATGAAAAAACTAGGGTTGCCCTATCATAAATTGGCCAACTCACTAAGTATAGGGCTATCTTCTGGGGCACACATGACCACCCAAGGAGCATACCATTATGATATCCCTCTTAATGGCAAGGCATGCGAGGCCATACTTCAAGTTCTTCCAATTGAAAACTTTGATATAATTTTGGGGATAGATTGGTTGAGTAGACATGAAGCCACCATCAACTGTTAAAGAAAGAAAATTACAATAAAAAGTAAAGGGAAACCTATGATATTTATGGGAAAATTTGAAACCTTCACATTACTAATCAACACCATTAAAGCCAGAAAATTAATAAAGAAGAGATGCCAAGCCTATCTTATCACAATGGGCCGGACTACTAGAAACTCATGTGGTCAAGGAATTTTTCAACGTATTTACCAAAGATTTGCCTGGTTTACCTCCGGTACGCGAGGTGAATTTTGCTATTCAAGTAACCGATGTCACTCAACCGTAGTCCAAGGCACCATACCATTTAGCACCAAAGGAGCTACAAGAATTGAGCACACAGTTGTAGCAATTACTAGATAAGGGCCTTATTCGACCAAGTATGTTACCATGGGGAGTCTGAGTGCTATTTGTAAAGAAGAATAATGGATCGATGAGGATGTGTATCGATTACCAGGATCTAAACAAGGAATTAATCAAAAATAAGTATCCACTACCACGCATCGATAACATATTTGATCAGCTAACTGGAGCCAAGGCCTTCTCCAAAGTAGAGTTACGATCATGGTATCACCAAGTGTGTGTAAAAGAGGAGGACATTTGAAGAACCACCTTCAAAACTAGCTACGAACATTCTGAGTTCTTAGTGATGTCCTTTGGTCTGACAAACGCACCTTTAGTCTTCATGGATTTGATGCAAAGGGTTCTTAAGCCTTTTATAGACAAATTTGTAATTGTCTTTATAAATGACATTCTAATATACTCCAAATCAGAAGATGACCATGAGAATCATATGAGAGTCGTATTGGAGGTGTAAAGAGATAACCAACTTTATGAAAAATATTCTAAATGTGAATTTTGGTTGAGCTAGGTAGCATTCTTGGGCCATGTCATTGACACCGAAGGAGTAAGGGTAGATCATAATAAGATAAGTGTAATTGTAATGGCCACCTCTTGACCATCATTGAGTAACACTAACTACACTACGATCAAGTGGTGGCTGTAACTAATACCACATATAATGGATAACATATATCCATGATATTAATCTAAGTGTAAGCCAGGCCTTAGTAGAAACATAAGTAAAGCAGTGTAGAAAAATAAGGAAAAAGGCATTCAAACATTATCCACATCTATCCATTCACATACAATATAGAAAAATGCAAAATAATAATAAAAAAACCTATTTATTACATTTAGAAACATAAATTTTAATAAATGAGCAAGATCTCCTTCTTTGCAGAACACCAATCTCACCTAACCATTTATCACCAGCACACCCCCAAGCACAAGGTCTGAGCTAAAACTTGATACTGCCATATGTACATATATGATAGGGCTAAGCTAATAAAGGAAAAAAAATAATATTAGACTTATAAAGTCTAAGTATAATAAAGTTGGAAAAATAGCATATGCTTGCATTTAAAAGATGTTATTCAACATAATAGCAAGATAGAAATCAAGCTGCAGAAATACTATAAAATAACTGAAAGTATAAAACTATACAAAATTGAAGTAAAGTAAAGTAAAATTGCTAAAAAGCTATAAAGGCACAAAATAACTGAAACTGTATGAATTGAATGATGTAAAACTGAACTGTAAACTGAATGTTGAAAGTAAATAAAAAAAGTGAGTATTCTAAAACTAATGCATAAATATCCAATGCTGTATTATATGCCACTGGGATCATGCATCCAAATATGCCATAATACAGTATGCCACTGATATGTAACAGGACTATCATTGAACATCTATGATTCGTACGGTCTAATGTAAACATACATCCAATTAGGAATACAGTTTATTATGATGCCGATGTATCCTGAAACTCTCCAGTCAATGTATGCAATATTTCGTAACCCATAAATCATTACTGATACTCAAACATCATCACTAAAATCTATGCATCATGCTCATGCTCATGCTCATGGTCTTGCTCATGTTTCTATACTATATGAGTTAAATCCAGAAAAATCAATAAACGCTTTAAATACCAAAAATAGTGCAAAATCCTGCTAAAAGAATTATGACTCTTATATTCTAGTTGGATGATTGGCTTAAGTTGAGATTTCAGTTATAAATCATCAGATGGGGAGGTGGTATACATATATATAGCATGTTTCCAAGAAAGATAATTTTTAACTCTTAGTTTGATTAAGCCACCCTAATGAAATGATCTTCGGTAGGAGGCATCACCCGTTGGCGACTTGTATCTCAAGCTAAGCTAATAAAATACCCAAATCATGAACATACTTAGTGTCCTAAAGAGGGTGATTAGGATCACATAGTTTGCTTCAAGCACACCTATGGAAGCGATCTTCAATAGGAGGCATCACCTGATGGTGATTTTTATTCAAACAAGCTAATGATCTAAATTCCTTAATCATAACACTCTTAGAATTGAATGATTTAGTCTAAGTGAGACTATGTCCAACTAAACATGTAGGATAGAACACAGACATAATCTTACACTAAGATGAATCAACCAATCCTAAATATTACTGGAGTATTCTAGCACTATGGGTATACCCTACTAAACCCAACCAATAATCTAGGTTCAGATGATTCTATTTAATCAACAAGGATTTATCAAAGCTATCAATGCTTATTCTAATTAGGAGAGCCTTTCACAAGGCTCCAAGGGTAAGATCAAAAGATCACTCAATATAGATTGCTACCACAAGGAATAAGTTCCATTATAAGTACTTTAGGTGGTTCCGACCGCGAGGTGTTAAGATCAACTTCTATGGTTAAAAGGATCAGCTAAGATTCAACCTCAATAAGTTACAAAGGTTCTTCCTACCTCAATGTATCATTATTTGTTAAGACATTAAGTAATACCAAATAAAGCCTAACATAAAATCATCAAGATCTCACATATCTAAGCACTCAATATAATCTTATAAGATTATTCATTAAGTTTGGTTAACTAGATCAGATCGGTAGCCCTATCTGATCAAGTTCTAGACTACAATTATGATATCGAATCAAGAATCTTATTAGGATTTGATCTTGTAATGAATTATCATAGATTTTATAGTTGATTTCATGCTAATAGTCTTATTTAAGAGGAAATCAAAGATCTTAAGCTTCAATTCCAGATGCTTAATCATATATATTCTTTAATTTCCTTAGCACTTTTAATTCAATGAATTAAAGTTAATACCAAATCAAATGGATCATTAGAATCATGTTAGTCAAATTATCTTACAATCAGGTTGATTTATTAAGAACTTAAGAGTTTGGGTCTAAATTAGACAGATTAGGTGTTAACCCCTAACCTTATCACTTTAAGACCAAGAGTTACATTAAAAGTAAATGGCAAATCAAATGAATCATTAAATTATTATTGTTGGCAATCTAAAGTCTAGATCAAGTGTAAATCACTTGATTAAGATCTTAAGATCTCTTAAGTTTAATTAGGGATAAATGAGAGTTTAATGAAATTAAGCATTCATAATAGAATCAAAACACTTGATCCTTTAAAATAACTTGCAAAACTAAATGGAAACTAGCTTAAGATTCAAGAAAATAAAAGCGCAAAAATGGCAATAAGAACTATGCAAGTGATGTATGCACTTAACATAGGACAAAATAAATAATTAATTTATAGAACTCAATACAAGTTCTAAGTACTTACGTACCTTGCGGAAATGATTTGAAGTCGCAACTTAGTAATTACTGAGATGAATGCAACATTCACAACTCTTGCAAAAGTTCTAGCAAGATTCATCTAAGTGATAAATTTTTTCGACCAAAGTATTTTATTCAGAGTAGCTTGGGCTCTATTTAAATCTTTTCATATAACTTAGGATAGAAGGTTAACCTTAGCATGATAAGAAGAGACCTAAAAGTTAGCATCAAATAGCTTGGTAAGAATGATAACCAACATTATTATAGAATATAAAGGGAAGTACATAGATGTGGCGACCGGGGATCGAAGTTCGAGAGTCTTTAAAGAACAATTCATCTCAATTAAAAATATATATATTTTTATAATTTTAAAAGGACATAAAATAAAATAATAAAATTCACAGTCCTTTTATACATAGAGCCAAAACATATATGAAAAGTTACAATAGTTTGAGTTTATATGAAATAAGAAATATCTACATTCTTCTGCTTCTTCTTGTTTTAATTTGGCAGATCTTCTAAGTCTTTTTAATTATCAAAACTTGAAAAAAAATTCAGTTTACCAGTCAGGTAGGAGTACGCAAATTATTCTTATAAGAATAAATCTAGCATCCTATAATAGGTATGAATCAAATATAAAAATAACAGAAAGACTGCAAATAAAATAAGCGATTTCCAAATGCAATTTCTGCCTTGCAAAATAGCTGTGAAAATCAACATATATGAAATAAATTTTATCAAAAGCATTTGTAATAATAAGTCGAGTCCGGAGACCCCTGAGCCCAAATGGGTAAACCCATAGGCATAATCTGTAGGAAGCTTATCTCTCCACCCGTCGGTAGCTTACTCACATTAGGAACTGATAGTGTGTCTTTCCTTTGGATTTGCCTACTTCCTACAAGAGGCTAAATCCTTCCATATAACTCCCAGGGGCTTGCTACCTAGCCCAATCTGTACAAATTCTAGTTTTGCATTCCACCTTCCAAAGACAAACATCACAATATATATATAAATTCTTTTTGTTACATGCTTTTTGATATAATTCTTTTGCAGATTAAAATGCGGTAAGCAGTGCAAATAATACTCAAATGGAAAATAGCTCAAATAAGAATACTGAAATAAGACTTATAAGTAAATTTGCGTACCTGACTTGTTTTGATAAAATCAACCAAATTTAATTTCTTTAATTTGCCAAAATAATGAAATTTATCAATTTAATGTTTTTATCATGATTTGTAATATTATGTTTATTTTGATTTATTTGAATTATTTTTATTAAGTTATTTATGCCTTATAAGGTCAAATTAGGAATTTGACCTTATAAGGGTATTTTAGTAATTTTACCCTTAATAAAATATAAAATTTATGCTAGTTTATTGTAGATTATGTTTTAAGGTTTTCATAGAACCTGAAATTATTCAATTTTAATATGAATTGACTAAGTTATAGCTAATCTAATTTCTAGGGTTAATAATTAGGGTTAAATGTGATTAGTGAGTGATTAGTGAATTTAGTCACAAAATTTATTAATCTAATTATATATTTAGGTTCTAATTTACTTTATGAGTCATTTAAAACTAAAATCACTTAATTTGGATTATTATATTTGTTAATATTCACTAATCAAGTTTTAGAGTAATTAGGGTTGATTAGGAGATCTAACCGTTGGATCCTAAATATTTTTACAGTTTACTAAAATTTAGGATTTTCTGATTTAAATATATATTTGGATTACTTAATTTGGAGCTAAATTAGCTAACTTATGGTTATTTGAAGTTTCTAAGTTTTAAAGGCTTAATTAAGGTTAGGTTCTAATTATGATTAGTCTAATTTTAATCCAAACAGAAAAATTAATACTTTTAAATTATTCCTTAGACTTTTCTGAGTATTTTAAGACCTCTATTAGATATATTTGAGTAAATGTATACAAAGTTAGGGTTATTTGAATATTTGTAATATTTTTCCTAATTAATTAATATCCTAAAATGTTACTAAGCAAAATATAAGTTCAAAATGAAAATTTGACTATTTCATATTATTCCTCTATTTTTGCTAATTAATATAATATATTTAATTATATTATTGGGATGTATATTTTATAAGTTGTGGATTTTTAAAGTTTTTAGGATTTAATTAATTTAATAATAATTTAATTATTCAGTTTAATTAATTCATTTATTTATTTTAAATGAGATATTTATTCTTCTGTTTATAATATTATATTTTTTTGATTATTATTTATTTAAATTATTAATATTCTTATTAAATGTTAATTACATTAATTTAATTATTATGCTATCATAAATTTTCTATTTATTTATCTATTTATAAATTACTGTTATTAAATTATATTTATTTATAAAGTTTTCTGTTTATATATTATTATTATTTATTAATATTTTACATTAATATTTTAAATTTGAATTTATTATTTATAATTTTTTTGTGTATTTATTTTACTGTAACATATATATATTTATACGTATATATTAGTTTTAATATTATAAGAAATCTATATATTATTTAAAATTTTTCTGTTTTTATATATATTATATTAGTATATATTATATATATATATATAAACTTTAATTATTTTCTTATATATTTGATTATTATTTTTTATAAATAAATATTTTATTTTTGCAAGAAATTGTCAGCTGGTGGGTCCCTCTCCGTCCACGTGGTGCGATTCAATTGGCTGGATCAGGCGAGTGGGTCCCACCGTTATTAAGTATTCTGCCAAGTCTGTCCCGCGAGACACGTGTCCTCGCGGGATTGGCTTGACCACTGTACGCGGGGCCCGCTTATTTGAATATGAAGAAACTGACAAAAAGTCCTGTGGAGACGGGTCGGGCCCGGGTCGACCCAGCCCGACCCAAAATTTCTCCTTCTTCCCCCGAGACTTCATCGCGCACGATGTGTAGGGCTTCAGATTCGGTGGTCCAAACGACAACGCCGGAGATCGATCTACATACCGATCGAAAGGTCTCGAAGAGACCTTTTGATTGGCACCAAAAACGTCCCCGGAGGTGGCCTGAATCAGACACAGTTATCAACCTTAGGAGACCCTATCGCGACTCATCTGCTTTTAACGGTATCTACTGTGGAGTTATGATCAAATTGATACGATCGGGTTCGATTGGACTCGATCGAACCCGATCAAAGTTTAATCTAATAGATGGAATAGCTAGCAAAAATTGAAAATCAGCAATCTAATGGAAGGATTGAGAGAAACTGGTACCTAGTTTTTCGACGACTGATAGTGTTCAGTCGAACGGAAGGTTTCTCTTCTTTGCAGATGATCGATCGGAGCAGAGGTTAGCATTGGAATGTTGATCCATAGTCTTAACCTGTTTCTAAAGCGGCGGGTGGACGTGTGGATGCAACTCGATGCGCCGCGTGGGGATTAGGGCGACACGCGTCGCGAGTCCGCGATGAGCCGAAGGAGACGAGCTCAGATCCGTCCGATCGTTCGATCGGACGGATCAAAATCCCCGTCCATTCGAACGGTTAATTAATTAAAAAAAAAAATGACGGCGTGATAGCTTGTGCGATGACGCCGTTTCGAATTAAAAAAATTTAATTTATTTTAATCAATTTAATTAATTTTAAACTTAATTTTAATAAATATTTTTCAAAAATTTTAAAAATATCATTTCTAGCTAATTGAGGGCTTCTGAACACAACGGTGCACTCGGATTTTTGATCAGATGAGTATTTAATTACTCAAATTTTCAGGTATTTAAATAATATTAAAATATTTGTCTAAAAATTAATGACTTCCAAATGCGTTCAAAATCTCACCCCTAACTAATTTGGGGGTGGTGAACGCAATGGCGAAGTCAGATTTTCAATTTGAAGTCAAATTTATTTAAATATTAATAAACAATTAGAATGAGATTTTTGGTATTTTACAATAGAATATGATCTTTTAATAATTGATTAAGGTGAACCCAAGGGTGGTCACTTAACCCAACTCCAAAGAGCAATGAATATTAATTCATGAGTATTAATTTGAGATATTACAATTAAGAATTTTGCCAAAATAATAAAAGAAATTGCATCTAGATTAAGAATAGAACATTTACATAACACAAAGTCATTTAACTTTCTCTAGTTTCTAAACATTATCTTAACAACACCCATAAAAATTAATTGGATGACAATCAATAGCTATGGTTACAAATGATGCGGACGAAATAGATGAAGGATGACAAATAAAAGTATTTGTGGCAAATTTGAAATTATTAATTAACTAATAAAAGAGAGATGCATGCTGAAGTTGAAATTAACAAAATAGAATGGTGTGATAGATAGCTAATACATAAAGAATAATATGTTGAAGTTGAGACTAGCAAAGTAGAATAATATTCAGATGCGAAACATGCTATTGCTTATTACAACCATAATTATAAATGAGTATATATTTCAACAACATATAATAATTTAGTTGGCAAGACTTTAAGAATGATCTCGAGTTCCTAAAGTAAATAATATAGCTAGTGGTATATATGAAATTAGAAGAAAATCTATTAAATAGATCTTCACAAACTTATTACTCAGCTATTTTAAAAAAATATAGTTCCATGATCAAACATAAATATTAACAAGTAAAGTAGTATCATTATATCACCCTTGCAAGCCTTCTATTAGCAGCAATATGAGGTGCTATGCACTAAGAAAAAGAGAGATTATAGAGCTCTATTGTAATTATTGAAGTATAAGATAGCTCCAGAATGATAAATAATTTGGCTGAATATGCTCTATATAATCGCTGAAAATATAATTGTCGAATAAATTCTATGCATAATAAATATAATTGCTGAATCTAGTTGTTGAATATTAATTTTAAAAACTTGATAAATCTTATGAGTATCATAAGATACCTTGTCGAAATCAACTAGAAAGCTTGCCAATGAACAAAAAAAAAGAGGCTGCAACATATGGATTTATAAGTATAATAGCTAACAACCTAATAAAAGCTATGAGTACAAAAGATAGCTTGCTGGCTGTATTTTGCTCGAGGGAGAGGAGCTGCATGACAAGGCGGCGGCTCGGCCATGGAGAGGAAGAGATGGCTGAGCCTCCATTTAAAGGAGAAGGAGAGCTTGGATCTCCCTTGGATTCCCCCATCAAGTATGGAAGGGGAAGAGGGAGGGTTAGAAGTAATTGTATACATTAGAGGAGAGGAAGGGAAAGAGGGAGGGTTAGGAGTAATTACATGTACTAGAGGAAAGGAAAGGGAAGAGAGAAAATGGGGTCCATCTATGGAAGAAGAAAATGAAGGAAATAAATGGATTATTTAAAGGTTTTAATTTAATTTATTTATTTAATTAATGATTTAAAACTCAGATTTAATGGAGCAGGAAAGTGGGGTCTAGCCAAGAAGAAGAAAAAGAAGAAAAAAAAAGAGAATGGATTTAAATAAATAAATAATTATTCATTTCTAATATTTAATTTTTTTAAAAATTCAAATTTAATAAATGTGTTCCAAAAAATCAAAAAAATTCACCCATAACTAATTTGGGGGTGAGGAATTCAACGGTGAAGTCGTATTTCGATTATGACAATTATTTAATTATGCTATTTTTTAGGGTATTTAATTATATTAAAATATTCATAAAAATCTGACGTCTTCCAAACGCGTCCATAACATCACCCATAGCTAATTTGAGGGTGAAGATCTCACAACAGTGAAGGCGGATTTTAATTTCGGGGTCAAATTAAATATTTTAATTTTCTAATTAATTAAATATTAAAATAATCCAAAATAATTGATTGAGTTTCGAATTGCTCCAAACCTTCAAGATTTAGTTCTAATAGCTAGATGAACTTAATTACGATACGATTAAGCTAATATTAAGCTGGGTAACAATCTTAGGTTGTTACAGACTCCCGTACTTAAAAACGATATCGTCCTCATCATCACTACTTAAATGAAATGGGCAAAAGTCAAATTCGATAACAACTACTGACATAAGAAGGTCCTTACATCCTTACTTTCTATAAATGAGTTTGGTAAAGAATAATATAACTTACAAAAAATTAACTTTCTCAAGGCTAATCATTGATTACTTAGCTTCAACATCTATCACCAAGTATTAATACGTCAGTTCATCTATTTGCCACCTTAATAATTATTCAATCAATTTTCTTTCATTCATAATGATTCAACAACTCTAATTCAAGCTCACATAAATGAATATAAAATTGGAAAATGCGCATATATTACAATTTTTTAATCACCTTTTAAGCAATATTCATTCTTAACTAGATTAACGTTAATTCTTTATCCCGCAAATCTTATACTTATTGAAAACTCTCTAAGCATTCTCCATATACCAAGCTGTGGATACTAGATTAAAATTGCATGGTGCATCCCAAAACTTAATGCACTTAATCAATTCCTAAAGTATAGAAATCACTTCTTGAATTTGAAAATGCATAAATTACAAGGAAGCAACTACCGAAATAAGATAACTCATACGAAATGACTAAAAAAATATTCTAATCACACATTAGAATATCCTACATCTCAAATTTAATTAATTTGGTTGCCCATAAAATATCACTTATCATTTACATCATCATAAAGTCTAACAACTTTGACAAGATTTGGACCACATGAACTAGTTTGATAAATAATAATTCATCTCCAAAAAATATAGAATGGGATTAGGCCATAACATATCAAAGTAAAGTCTAAGGAATTGAATACGGATAATACATTGAAATCTTTTTTCTTTAAGTCAAATCACTCCCAATAAATTAACTCAAAATTTTCAACTGCCAAATATAATTCAAGCTCAACAAGACTTGGCCTTCATAGAATATTAAATATCTAATGCCACTAATCTGAATACTATCATAATTCAACTTGAAGAAAAATTTTAAGCAAAAGTATGCAAAGTTTGATATGAAAAGAGATGCTATTTCAAATGGTTTACAAACAATAGGTAGCCATAATAGCTTGTGCCAAAAATAACATGATATAAGAAACCAAATCATTAGATTTGAATGTATATTATTTGAGATGAGCATTATACCTTTGAGAATAATAAGTTTAATTCAGTATCTAAAATGAAAGAATTTGCCTCTAAAATTTAGACCAAATTAACTACAGTTCAACTTAATACAACGAATTGCCATAATGTGACGCTCCTAAAAAGGTGCAACATTGCATCGGAAGAGACAATATATAAAGTTATATTATATAAAGAGGTTCTTATGCTATTCCTTTTTGTTTTAATATGTTGGCAAATGTGGTGATGTCTACATGATTTTAAATTTTATCCAAGAAATATAACTATCCATCTTAATAATCAAAGAACTGTTAATTCATAGAACCCATCAACAAATAAAAATGTGAAGGTCGAAAGGTATAATTCTGCTACTATTTTGAAGCAGAAAATGAAAGATGATATTTTTGCAAGATTTGTGCTTGAAAAACAGAATGATTTAGCAATGGTCGCTCAATATATAAGGGATATAATCCTTAATTTCATGATTGCAGGGAAGGATACATCTATGCGTGCTTCTTCCATTCTCAAACGTTAAGTGTGAAGGTCCAACAAACTTCAGATCTACTGATGCAAAACAGGTCAAAATAGGGCTATATATTGCCATGATTAGGGGAGGTGTCTTCTAGGAAAACATTCTAATGCTGAAGGCAGAGTGAATACCCCAATGCAGAAAAATGGAAGCATGAAGATATTACTCTACCAGCAGTTGGTGAAAATACCAAAATATAAGAGATTAGAGCCATAAGGGATGTCTTGGGGTTTCGATAATGTAGCATAGAATGCTTAGGCTCATGGAACGAGGTGTATGAGGGTTCAACAATCAGTGTTAGGCATGAGGGAAGTGGCGTAGGAAGGAGCAACAGAGAATCAGTGAGTCTCCAAAGGCCGACAAATAAGGAGAGCAAGTTGAAAATCGTGAGGGAACTCAATAGATAATAGTGCTGACACAGTTATAATATAAATTCTATCTCCTATCGCATGACTTGGAGTTTAAATACTCCAAACTTGAACCTTTTCAATGATCGATCTTAATCTGTATAATTAAAATCTAACACTAACCTACTCTTGAGTTAAGTTTGAGATAATTTTAAGTATTCTGATTTAAAATTTCATGGCTTACTTATAGTTAACACATTTCTCAATTTACATTGGATACTCCAAGGACATGCCTGTTGATAACATTAATATTCGCAACTTTCAAGTCAATTCACCATACGAAATATGTATACACAAATCATTTGATATAAATATTCTCCTCTTAAGTATTTGCAACTACACCCATCCTCGTGGCTTTGAATCAATGCACAAAAGAGTCATCTTCTCAGCATGCAGTTCTCCTAAGCAACCAACCCATACGTGATCTCATAAGCTTATGCTCACCTTAATCATTAGTGAAATACTTAACAAATATCTTTTCATTTTCATCCTCATTAACCACGCCATTGACATAGGTTTCATTTAATTCCCCTTATTATAAATTTCTCGACATGCCGGTATATATTTCTAAGTTGGAAAATTCATGCACAAAATATTCCACAATTTTATCTCTCTCCACATTTTAAATATTACAATCCATTGCAACCTCTCACTCTTTACACCAATATCATATTTGTGCTTTCTACATATCAGTACAACTATGGTGTCTTTTAAGCACTTTTTAATAGCAATTCCCTAGTTTCCTACAATCATTTTCAAATTCACACAACTCAATAAAAGTGACAAAACATAAATAATTGAGTCTTCATCTGATAAATACCTACTTTAGCATATTAATTTATTCATGGCCAATTAAAATCACTTAATGTTGAGTGCTAATTTATTATATAAAGCTGCCGTACATCACAATCTCAATCACTTCTAAAGCAGACATTCCTTCTTAACTAAATAAGAATCAGCTTCTTATATCACAAGTATATACCCTGTAAATTTTCTACACAACCCCCATATGCCCAAATACAAACACTAGATCCAAATCACGGGATGCATAGCAAGCTTAAAGTAAATAACCACATCCTCAAGTATGGACAATACTTAGTGATTTATTGGAAAAATATTTGTAACGCCCCCTCCCGTCGCCGAGCGCAAAGTACGAATATAATTTATAGTTTGGTGGCGGAATGGTGCGCTACTCGGGAACGGTGGGCCATACAAGTAAGACCCATCTTCCTGAATAGGCTAGAGAGACGAAGCCATACTGAAGGCCGCTGACTCGAGCCCTAAGAGTAAGCTCGAGAGCCAATATCTAAGACAAGAATGGAATACTTATCTTAGGTATTAGACTTAGTACGTACATAAGGTGCAAGGGAGTGGTGAAGAACCCATGTACGTTATAAAATATATCAGCGTTTCCAGTACGCCGATCACATCACAATACTATGTATAATAGAATAACAGAGTGCGGAAGCTAAAAGCCAAACATCCAGAATACATTCGTCTCAAGCAGTAGTAAATATCCATCTTAGAAAAGAAAGTAAAAATACATCCAGAGTTTTATTACAAACCATAAAAATGCAGAAATATAAAGAGTCTAGCTAGAATACTGGAAAGGACTAGAAAGTAAAAGTAGGTGCTCAATCCCCTACAGCTCTAAGTGCTCCTCCTGAGTCCATGGGACGTCCTCCTGACCTGCCTCCAACAGCTGCTCGTGATCTAACAAATTGCCGGATCCCAAAAGTATCCCGTGTTAGACAAGAAGTCTAACACAGCGAAGCTAGCTATACAAGCTAAACTAAACATAACGAATATGTTCAAGTAAAAGTGCAAGAAAAATTATAAAGACATCAAATAACTGAGCTGTAAGAACTAAACAAAGTAAAACTGCATCAAAGCTAAATACTGAAAGAAAATGAAAATGACAGATGCTCGTAAACCAAGGTGAAAGGAAGGTCAAATGCTGAGAAGGATGCTATAAGCTGCACTATATGCCACTGAAACAATGCTCACAAATATGCCATACCACGGTATATCATAGAACTATCACTGAAGGTTTATGAGTCGTACGGTCCAATGTAAGCGCAACAGTTAGGAAGTCAGTATGGTGACACAGATGCACCCTGAAATTCCCCAGTCTGTGTATATATAACATTCCGTATCTCATACTGTATCACTGATAACCATGTGACACAACAGAAGGAATGAGTTCAACTCATGTTTATGCTTATGCTTATGCCATTATATGATATGAATGAAAAATCCCAAAATCCATGAAGAATATAGTAAGAAACATAAATGAATCCTAAGTCTCCACTGTGTAGAATCCTGCTAAAAGGATTCTGACTCCTAATCTCTAGATCGATATTTAGTTAAAGTTGCTTATTTACTTAAAGATCACTAGGCAGGGTGATTGTATACGCATATTAAGTATGCTGGAAAGATAGGACTCTCAACTTTTAGTTTGATTACGCCACCCTAATAAAGCGATCTTCCTTAGGAGGCACCATCCGATGATGATTTTGTATCTCAAACTAAGCATTTAGTCACAAAACTCATAATCATACTTAGCATCTTAAAGAAGGTAATTCCCCTTTTACTTAGTTTTATTTAAGCCATACCTATTGAAGCGATCTTCGCTAGGAGACATTGCCTGATGGAAACTATCCTTCAATAAAACTAAGGAATGGGCACCCGTTTAATACACTCTTAAGATCGATTAATTTACTCTAAGCGAGGTTATATCCGCCTAAGCCCGCAGGACAGCAACAAAGATAAATCTTACTTAGAGTGACTCAACCAATCCAAAATATTACTGGGGACTAGTAATATGGGTATACTATACTATACTACCCAATAATCATAGTTCAATCAAATCTATTTAATAGAGCAAGGATTTATCAAGACTATAAATCTTAAACTAATAGGTAAGTCCTATACAAGGTTTCATCAATCAAATGTGATCAAGGATCACTTAATATGGACTCTACCACAAGGAGATGTATCTCTTCTAATATCTTAAGGGACTACTACCACAAGGAGAATAGATCGATCTCTAAGGTGATGGGATCTTCTATGCTTCTACCATGAGGATTCATACAAGGCCTCCTACCTTATGATATATGAATTTAGGTCTCTTAAATAATTCAAGATGATCTTATGAAGAGAATATCAAGATCTCTCCTTTAGGTGTTGATATTAGACTATTAGGTTCTGGTTCATAATTAGATCTTAGGGTGATTAGATCAGATGATGGAATCATCTGATCATACTTAGGCTAAGATTATGGGGTGTAAATCAAACATATTGTTAAGGATTTAATCACTTGTTAAATCAACCTAGTATTAATGATCTTGTTATGCAGGTTTATTACTTAAGAGAAAATTAGGGATCTTAAGGTTCGATTCAGATTATGAAATCACAAAGGGTTATTATTAACCTTACTTTGTCTAATTCAAATGTTTAGAATCAATAGTAAATCAAATGCATTATTGGAAAATATTCAATTCAAAGTCTTGTAATCAAGATAGTTAAGTTAGGATTTTTATGGTTTTAGATTTTCCTTAAGTAGATTAGGGTTTGACTCCTTCTCAAACCTTAAGTCAAATCAAGTATGTATTTAAAGATCAATGTCAAATTAGTGGATTAATTATGCATTATTGGTGGTAATCCTAGATCTAGTTCAAGTTTTAAAAGATTGATCCCAATCTTAAGATTTCTTAAGTTAATTAAGATATTTAAGATTCTATAGCTTTGGATTTATTCAAGTATACTTAATAAGTTTATAAAAGAAGATTTCATTTCATTTAGCTTACTGTTATAAGTCAAAATAATAATTAAAGTTTAATAAATAGTTGTTACTTAGTGCTAATCACACCCTAATCCCAAGCAAAAAGGATTAGCATATGAGTAAAAATCCTACCATTCAAATTACTTAAAATTTGGCATACAAGTCCTAATTAATCATGCAAGTAATCAGAGGCTAAGTTTACTAAGATCTAATATGTATAAACCCTAAAATTCACTATTTATGATTTAACAAGATTAGGGCATAACTAAAATTACAGAACTCAAAAAAATATTATAGTTGGCACATATAATCTAATTAACATCAGTGAACTAATGGTACCCTAAAAATGCAATTTGGATAAGTAAATTTACTAATCTACCCTAATTAAGATTCACTGTAATTAGGCAATAATTAGAGATCTAATCATCAGATGCATGATTTTATTTTATATTTAGGTTCCTGAGATTTTTCTGATCATTTTCATATATGATATCATAGGATTTGGATCAGTGGATTAAAAGTTATTTGAATAATACATTCTGTATTATTATTTAATCAAAATCCTATGATTCGATTAATTGAATTATTTTCCTTAAGGAAAATAATTCCATTAATTTGATTTAAATAAAACGGTTCGGCCCAAAATCGAAAATGCGCGGGTCGGCCGGGGACCGGGAGACCCGGCACTGTCGCACCGCGTGGGTCGTGGGTCGACCCGGCTCGCACAGTGCCTTCGTCCGCATCCCTTCGTCCCGACGAGTAGACCGAATTAGGGAACCCTAATTCCCAAAATTCCGGCGTGTCCAGGCCACAGCTCAGCCAACACTCGATTGCTACTCCATCACCATGACCAGACACGTCTATTGGGACTCGAAGCCCCTTGTGAGGTGGTCTGGATCAGCCAGACCTTACTCACCCGAAGATTCCGTCAATTGAGTTACTGTGGAGAGACAATTCTCCCCACACAGGCCATGCCAGACCCCGGCTCGATCCCTACACCATCAGGGAGGTGAGGCGAATCGAAGCCCTCTGGTCCGGGAGTCTGGGGTGGCCTGGATCGCTGGGTCCTTACTCGACCGAGGCGATCCAGAAGAAACTAAACCCGATCGATCGATTCGATCGATCGAGGCTAACTTAGACCCTAATTATGATACAGCTGAGTTCGAAACGATAATATGAACAAAACTGCGTCAAATGGAATAAGGTCTGAGCCTTATTGGCTCAGAACCTGCAACTGGGATACCTGGTTTCGATCAGGTGTTTGCAGACGATGAACTGATCTCCTCTGGCCTTGCTGAGCTACCTTAGATCCCTCTGAGAGTTCCTGAACTCCAGGAGACTCTCCTATCAGCGGTACGCGAGCTCGGGAGCGCCTGGGTGAAGCTTCGGCAATTGGCAATGGCGGAGAAGGAAGCCCGACTCCAATTGATCAGCAAGGATCAAATGGGGGGGGGGGGGAGCTGAGGCTATTTATAGCCTCAGGGAGGTGCCATGAACCTTCCAGAGCCTTTAATTGGGTTGAGGAGGGTCGGAGGGCTCGGGCCATGGCCGAGTCTTCGAATTTCTAATTTGAGCTCTGCCGGGACACGAGGCCCGATCGGGGTCCCATAGCCATTAGGGGAAGCTTGGCAACGGTCTGCTGAGCTGGAGAGGGGAGTGGCCGACCGGATGGCCAGCTGGCAGTACGGGAAAATTCCTGTCGGGCGAGGGAATCTGGCGGAGACAATGAACCACAGTGCCAGACCCCGCGGATGCCATCTGATCGATTGATCAAAAGGTGCCACGGCTGGGATCGTTCGGATCCTAACGGCCGATCGCGGGAGCAATCCTGACCGTAGGATCCACGGGACAGATCCAACGATCGATCGGTTGTTTCGCATGATCGCATCCTGGCCGTAGATCAAACAGGCGGAACGGCTGGATTCACGGGATGCCGCTGTCGCGTGACCCGGGCTCCGCAGCGGATCGCCCGCGGTCCGCACAGCAGATCCCGACCGTTTATTTAGGTATTATGGTATTTTTGCAAAATCAATATGTTTGGAACCCTTTTATGCAATTGAACCATTTTAATTTAAATTGAATTATTGCCCAAATGAATTCCAAATTGCACCAAATTTTCATCCTTAGCTAATTTGGGGGTGAGGAATTCAAAAATGCAATCAGATTTTAATTCTGAGATCAAAATTATTTTGGGTATAGACTAGGGCATCTAGACTAATCAAATTGTAATTTTTGACTTAGAGAAGTCCAATGGATTTCAAATTTTCTAGATAGGCTTAAATTGATGTTCTAAAGGATATGGCACTAAACGTTAAATCAAACAACCTGTAATTAGCATGGTAATAACCTAGGATTGTTACAGACTCTCCTACTTAAGAACGATATCATCCTCGACATCATTTTAAGAGAAGACAATTATGAGAGAATATGAGAACATGAACAAGACTTTTGAATTTAAAGAGTACCTGGAGTTTCAAAGAGATTGGGATACATCTTCCTCATATCCGTCTCTTTCTCCCAAGTAGATTCTTCTAAAGTGCAATTCCGCCATTGAACTTTTACCATTGGGATGGAGCGATTCCTTAGCTGCTTTTGATCATGAGCTAAGATCTTAATCGGCTCTTTTATATAAGAGAGATCTGGATGTAGTGATACGGCTGGAAGTTGAATTAAGTGAGATGGATTATGAAGACATCTTCGTAGAGAGGAGATGTGGAAAACATTATGAACTGCAGAGAAATCTTCAGGAAGCTTTAGTCGATACGCTGCAGAACCAATCTTTTCTAGTATCTCGAAAAGTCCTACGTAGCGAGGACTTAACTTTCCGGCTACACCAAAATGATAAACACCTTTCATTGGGTTGACCTTTAGATGCACATACTTTCCCACATCAAGATCCAGAGCACGATGATGAGCGTAGTGATATTTACTCTGCCGATCCTGAGCAGCTTTGATTCTTTGCTGGATCAGCTGAATTTTACGATTTGTTTCTTCAACCAATTCTGACCCATAAAGCTGAACACTGCCAGTTTTAGACCATGCTAATGGCGTACTGCATTTTTTCTGCCGTACAAAGCTTCATATGGTGCCATACCGATACTTGCTTGAAAACTATTATTGTATGCGAATTCTACAAGGGGAAGGTGGTCCTCCCAAAAACCTCCAAAGTCCAGTACACATAGACGAAGAAGATTTTCCATAATTTGATTGACTCTTTCTATTTGTCCATCTGTCTGAGGATGAAAGGCGGTACTCATAGCTAGAGTAGTCCCTAAGTCTTGATGCACCGCTTGCCAAAACTTAGAGGTGAAATGGCTATCTCGATCAGATACGATAGATCTTGGGATTCCATGGAGCCTGATAATTTCCTTGATATAAAGCTTTGCCAATTTTTCCACAGAATCAGTTTGACGCATAGGAATGAAATGAGCTGACTTGGTCAATCGATCAACAACGACCCAAATCGAATCCGCACCAGATCTTACTTTAGGTAAGCCCATAACAAAATCCATAGAAATGTCGAACCATTTCCATTCAGGAATTGCTAGTGGGTGAAGGAGTCCTCCAGGCTTTTGATGCTCGGCTTTGACAGACTGCAAGCATGACATTTTGCCAAAAATTCTGCCACACTCTTTTTCATACCGGGCCACCAGAATGACTTCTTCAGATCTTGGTACATTTTGGTACTACCTGGATGTACTTGGTAGCCTGAATTATGGCCTTCGACCAGAATCTATTGATGCATGGATTTGGGAATCCATAGACGATCGCCTTGGTAAATTACGTTACCACGAAGCTGAAGGTCAAAGCGACGTCCACTTTCGATATCGACTTTGAACTTCAAATAATCCTCATCCTTGGTTTGAGAGATGAAGACATCATGATGGAAGGTAGGTTCCACTGAGCTCATAGACATTAGTGTGCTTAACATATCTCCACATACTGGCCTGATTTCAAATTTCTGGAATTCTTCCTCCTATGCACTAGTGCAAATTATAGAAGATAGTGTAGCATGGAGGCTGAGTGCATCTGCTATGACATTTGCTTTTCCTGGGTGATATTGAATGCTTAAGTCGTAGTCGCTTATTAACTCGAGCCATCTTCGCTGTCAACAATTCAACTCGCGTTGGGTGAAAATATATTTCAAGCTCTGATGATCGGTGAATATGGAACACTGGACGCCATACAGATAATGATGCCAAATCTTTAGAGCGAAGACTACTGATGCTAATTCAAGATCGTGAACAGGATAGTTCTTTTCATGTGGTTTCAATTGTCGAGACGCATAGGCTATAACTCTTCCTTCCTGCATCAAAACACATCCCAAACCTATACCGGATGCGTCAGTATAGACCTGATAATTCAATCCTTCCTTGGGTAAGGCGAGAACTGGGGTAGAAGAAAGAGCATCTTTCAATGTTCGAAACACTTTCTTACATTCCGGACTCCAAATGAAAGGTACTGCTTTTTGAGTCAGTTTGATGAGAGGAGACGCAATTTGTGAGAAACCTTTGATGAATTTTCTATAATAGCTTGCCAGTCCTAAGAAGCTTCTGATATCCATCACGGATTTTGGTTATGACCAATCTCGGACTGCGCTTACTTTGTTTTGATCCACTCTTATCCCTTGAGAGTCGATGACGTGACCCAAAAAGGCGATAGAATCAAGCCAAAATTCACACTTAGAATACTTAGCATAGAGTTCATGGTTCCTGAGTTCTTCAAGTACTATACGAAGGTGTTTCTCATGATCGGTCTTATTCTTAGAATAAATCAGTATGTCGTCAATGAAGACGATGACGAATTTATCCAGATATGCTTTCAACACACGCTACATTAAGTCCATAAAAATGGATGGTGCATTCGTCAATCCAAAAGACATCACCAAGAATTCGTAATGTCCATAACAAGTTCGAAACGCTGTCTTCTCAATATCAGAATCCTTAACTCGTAATTGATGATACCCAGATCGCAAGTCTATCTTGGAGAAGACCCTTGCTCCAAATAACTGATCAAACAGATCGTCGATACGCGGTAAAGGGTATTTGTTTTTAATAGTTACTTTATTTAACTCCCTATAATCGATGCACATTCTCATCGATCAATCTTTCTTTTTAACGAACAGCACCGACGCTCCCCAAGGGGATGAACTTGGACGGATGAGACCCTTCTCTAATAATTCTTGAAGTTGGTTGTTCAGCTCTTGGAGTTCCTTTGGCGCCATGCGGTATGGAACTTTTGATAGTGGTTGAGTTCCGGGAATTACTTCTATGGTGAACTCTACTTCTCTGTTTGGAGGGAGACCAGGCAGGTCTTCAAGGAAAACATCGGGAAATTCACAAACTACATGGTTCTCGGAAAGAGGTATGACTTCTTTCTTTTCTCCCAACATTGTTACAAGGTACACATTGCATCCCTTCTTTACTAGTCTCTCTGCCACCATGGCATTTATTAACGACGATTGGGTGCAAAATTTTCCCACGAATGATTTGGAGTTTCTGCCGCTGCCCAAAGTTATTTCCTTCTTTTGGCAGTTAATGGACACATCATGTTGGCTTAACTAATTCATACCTAGGATTAAGTCGAAGTTGGCAATTGGCAGTAGAATTAGCTTAGCTCTGAAGTTTTGATCCTCAATAGGAATATCTAGATTACAGAATTGTTGAGACTGCATACGAGCTCCAGAAGGTAGCCCAATACTTAATGAACTAGCTAGTTGATGTGTCTGTAGTTTAAGTATTTTAGCCCACTCTTCTGATACGAAAGAATAACTTGTTCCCGTATCGAATAAAACATTACAAGTTGTGTCGTTTATGGTTAATGTGCCTATAGTTGCGATAATTTGCGTAAGGATAGTTCATTCGAGAATTGAAATAAGGAATAGTAAGGGACAAATATTTTAATACAGCAAGAATAGAGAATTTATTTAAGGCGTACCTGATACCACGTCATTATTTTCAGGAGCAGAAGCTGGAGTTAACATATACACTTGGGTAGGTGCCGAGGGTTGCTTGTTCAGGGTTCCTAAATCTTGGCGGTTGTATGTTGACTTTTGCACCGGTACACTTACCCTTGAGTTCATTGTAGGAGCAGGCATTATCACAGGAGCGGGCTCCCGCTGGTTTACGGGTTGAGAACGAAAGGTTTGCTTATGGCGGGAGTGGTCGATGGGCACACCATCGATGGTCTTTTTCTCCCTACATTCATAGTAGCGGTGGCCCTTACGGCCACAAGTGAAACATACACCACCGAAGTGGTAGCACTTCCCATACAGATGCTTCTTCTTACATTCAGAATTCTGTGGCTGAGGTTGTGTAGTTTCCATGTTGTTGACTCTTGCCATTTTGCGATGGCCAAAGCGCTCATCTCGAGGGTGTGTGACTATGGTTTTTCTCTTCCGGTCCAGTTGACTCTGGAATCCTTCTTGCAGACGGGCAGCCTCGATCAACTCTATTAGGGTTTTAAACTGCTGTGAGACTAGGTGTGCTCTAATAGAATATCTCAAACCTTTCATGAAGTGGTGACACTTGGATGCTTCAGTTCTCACTAGATCTGGAACGAACCTTGACAGTCTCCTGAATTCTTGTTCGTAATCAGATACTGACCTACTCCCTTGCGTGAGGTGAAGAAGTTCGTCTTCTAGAATTGCTTGTGCTGAGGCCGGAATGAAAGCTTCGCGAAATGCTTCCATGAACATATCCCATGGAATGTCCTCTATCTCGAAGTTTGCAAATCTGTTATTCTGTTCATTTTCCCACCAATATTCCGCTTCTTCTTAGAACAGGTAGGTCACCAGACGAATTGCCTCAGAATTAGGGCATTTAATTAAGGCCAGATTCTTCTTCACCAACTTTATCCATGTTACTGTATCCATGGGGTTTAGTGCCCCGTTGAATGTGGGAGTGTGAAAATGAGGGAAGTTGTGTGGGACTCCGTCTCCTGAGTTATAAGAAGAAGGCCCGGAGGATTGTTGTTTGACTGAGAGGATGAGAGATCGTGTCTCATGCGCCTGTTGCGCGTTACTGTCAATTAAGGCCTTTATTAAATTGGCCATAAGACTCGATTCCTCTGGTCCGCTTGACGATGGGACGTCTTTTTAATAGGAGTGGGAGCAGAGGGGGAACCAGGATTCATAGCTACAGTTACAATGTAAATTTTAGAAAGTTTCATTCATTTTCAAGTTCTTTCTCATAAGAGAAGATACATGGATACGTCAAAATATATAAACAAGATAACAAGAAATGACATAAGGAAATTCCTAGGGTCTAGTTACAATACTCTGCCCAGAAGGCAGCACAAAAGTCATCATATGGGACTATGTGACCTTTCCGAGCTAATCTCCTATCGACCCAATACCACCAACGACTCGCTGATCCCCTCAGTAGGATCTCTACAATCTCTAGACGGTACTTCTCGGGTAGGCTGTCTCTCTAAGTGCCGTGGTAACACGATCCAGCCACTCTTTGGCGAGTGCCAAAATACTGGTGCCTCTGAATGATGAATGAACCAGGATCTTGTCAAGTACTACGACACCTTGGGATGATACTCCATCCACCGTCCTCCCATAGATCTGACCATCTCGAAGGTCGTCTATCCAATAATCATCAAACCTCATAAGGTAGAACAGAAATGCTGATGGCGAGTATTCTATTCCCTAAAATAGTTCAACCCATAAATATTTCATTCATTTATTTCTTTCAAAATTTGTTCAAATCCTAAGATGTCATTTTGAGTTATCTTTTTATGTGCGTTTAATTCCTAGGGTGTCAGTATTATAGACATAATCTCCCTTTCTATTTCTGAGATAGCTTAATGAATCTTTTGGATGTTTGCTTTGCACTACACCTAGTAATTGTGATCTTGTCCTGACACAGAGAGTAGATAGGAACAAACTCCTTATCTGACACTTTATAATATTTCTCTGATACCAACTGTAACGCCCCGTCCCATCGCCGAGCGCAAAGTATGAATATAATTCATAGTTTGGCGGCAGAACGGTGCGCTACTCAGGAACGTTGGGCCATACAAGTAAGACCCATCTTCCCAAATAGGCTAAAGAGATGAAGCCATACTGAAGGCTGATGACTCAAGCCCTAAGAGTAGGCTCGAGAGCCAATATCTAAGACAAAAATGTAATACTTATCTTGGGTATTAGACTTAGTACGTACATAAGGTGCAAGGGAGTGGGGAAGAACCCATGTACGTTATAAAATATATCAGCATTTCCAGTACGCCGATCACATCACAATACTATGTATAGTAGAATAACAGAGTGCGGAAGCTAAAAGCCAAACATCCAGAATACATTCGTCTCAAGCAGTAGTAAATATCCATCTCAGAAAAGAAAGTAAAAATACATCCAGAGTTTTATTACAAACCATAAAAATGCAAAAGTATAAAGAGTTTAGCTAGAATACTGGAAAGAACTAGAAAGTAAAAGTAGGTGCTCAATCCCCTACAGCTCCAAGTGCTCCTCATGAGTCCCTGGGACGTCCTCCTGACCTGCCTCCAACAGCTGCTCATGATCTAGCAAATTACCGGATCCCAAAAGTTCCCCGTGTTAGACAAGAAGTCTAACACAATGAAGCTAGCTATACAAGCTAAACTAAACATAACGAATATGTAAGAACGTAAAGTAAAAGTGTATGAAAAACTGTAAAGACATCAAATAACTGAGCTGTAAGAACTAAATAAAGTAAAACTGCATCAAAGCTAAATATTGAAAGAAAATGAAAATGATAGATGCTCGTAAACCAAGGTGAAAGGAAAGTCAAATGCTGAGAAGGATGCTATAGGCTACACTATATGCCACTGAAACAATGCTCACAAATATGCCATACCATGGTATATCACAGAACTATCACTGAAGGTTTATGTGTCGTACGGTCCAATGTAAGCATAATAGTTAGAAAGTCAGTATGGTGATGTAAATGCACCATGAAATTTCCCAGTCTGTGTATATATAACATTCCGTATCTCATACTGTATCACTGATAATCATGTGTCACAATAGAAGGAATGAGTTCAACTCATGTTTATGCTTATGCTTATGCCATTATATGATATGAATGAAAAATCCCAAAATCCATGAAGAATATAATAAGAAACATAAATGAATCCTAAGTCTCCACTGTGCAGAATCCTGCTAAAAGGATTCTGACTCCAAATCTCTAGATCGATATTTAGTTAAAGTTGCTTATTTACTTAAAGATCACTAGGCAGGGTGATTGTATACGCATATTAAGTATGCTGCAAAGATAGGACTCTCAACATTTAGTTTGATTACGCCACCCTAATAAAGTGATCTTCCTTAGGAGGTACCATTCGATGATGATTTTGTATCTCAAACTATGCATTTAGTCACTAAGCTCATAATCATACTTAGCATCTTAAAGAAGGTAATTCCCCTTTTACTTAGTTTTATTTAAGCCATACCTATTGAAGCAATCTTCGCTAGGAGGCATTGCGCGATGGCAACTGTCCTTCAATAAAACTAAGGAATGGGCACCCATTTAATACACTATTAGGATCGATTGATTCACTCTAAGCAAGGTTATATCCGCCTAAGCATGCAGGATAGCAACAAAGATAAATCTTACTTAGAGTGACTCAACTAATCCAGAATATTACTGGGGACCAGTAATATGGGTATACTATATTACACTATCCAATAATCATGGTTCAATCAAATCTATTTAATAAAGCAAGGATTTATCAAGGCTACACATCTTAAACTAATAGGTAAGTCCTATACAAGGTTTCATCAATCAAATGTGATCAAGGATCACTTAATATGGACTCTACCACAAGGAGATGTATCTCTTCTAATGTCTTAAGGAACTACTACCACAAGGAGAATAGATCGATCTCTAAGGTGATGGGATCTTCTATGCTTCTACCATGAGGATTCATACAAGGCCTCCTACCTCATGATATATGAATTTAGGTCTCTTAAATAATTCAAGACGATCTTATGAAGAGAATATCAAGATCTCTCCTTTAGGTGTTGATATTAGACTATTAGGTTCTGGTTCATAATTAGATCTTAGGGTGATTAGATCAGATAATGGAATCATCTGATCATACTTAGGCTAAGATTATGGGGTATAAATCAAACATATTGTTAAGGATTTGATCACTTATTAAATCAACCTAGTTTAATGATCTTGTTATGCAGGTTTATTGCTTAAGAGAAAATCAGGGATCTTAAGGTTTGATTCAGATTATGAAATCACAAAGGGTTATTATTAACCTTACTTTGTCTAATTCAAATGTTTAGAATCAATAGTAAATCAAATGCATTATTGGAAAATGTTCAATTCAAAGTCTTGTAATCAATATAGTTAACTTAGGATTTTTATGGTTTTAGATTTTCCTTAAGTAGATTAGGGTTTGACTCCTTCTCAAACCTTAAGTCAAATCAAGTGTGTATTTAAAGATCAATGTCAAATCAGTGGATTAATTATGCATTATTGGTGGCAATCCTAGATCTAGATCAAGTCTTAAAAGCTTGATCCCAATCTTAAGATTTCTTAAGTTAATTAAGATATTTAAGATTCTATAGCTTTAGATTTATTCAAGTATACTTAATAAGTTTATAAAAGATGATTTCATTTCATTTAGCTTACTTTTATAAGTCAAAATAATAATTAAAGTTTAATAAATAGTGGTTACTTAGTGCTAATCACACCCTAATCCTAAGCAAAAAGGATTAGCACATGAGTAAAAATCCAACCATTCAAATTATATGAAATTTGGCATACAAGTCCTAATTAATCATGCAAGTAATCAGAGACTGAGTTTACTAAGATCCAATGTGTATAAACCCTAAAATTCACTAATTATCATTTAACAAGATTAGGGCATAACTGAAATTACAGAACTTAAAAAATGTTCTACTTGGCACATACAATCTAATTAACATCAGTAAACTAATGACACCTTAAACATACAATTTGGATAAGTAAATTTACTAATCTACCATAATTAAGATTCAATGTAATTAGGTAATAATTAGAGATCTAACCATCAGATGCATGATTTTATTTTATGTTTAGGTTCCTGAGGTTTTTCTGATCATTTCCATATATAATATCATTGGATTTGAATTAGTGGATTAAAAGTTATTTAAATAATACATTATGTATTTTTATTTAATCAAAATCCTATGAATCGATTAATCGAATTATTTTCCTTAAGGAAAATAATTCCATTAATTCGATTTAAATAAAATGGCTCGGCCCAAAATCGAAAATGCGCGGGTCGGCCGGGGCCCGGGAGACCCGGCACTGTTGCACTGCGCGGGTCGTGGGTCGACCCGGCTCGCACAGTGTCGTCATCCCCATCCCTTCGTCCCGATGGGTAGACCGAATTAGGGAACCCTAATTCCCAAAATTTCGGCGCGTCCAGGCCACGGCTTGGCCAACACTCGATTGTTACTCCATCACCGTGACCAGACGCATCTATTGGGACTCGAAGCCCCTTGTGAGGTGGTCTGGATCAGCCAGACCTTACTCACCCGAAGATTCCATCAATTGAGTTACTATGGAGAGACAATTCTCCCCACAGAGGCCATGCCAGACCTCGGGCTCGATCCCTACACCATCAGGGAGGTGAGGAGGATCGAAGCCCTCTGGTCCGGGGGTCTGGGGTGGCTTGGATCGCTGGGTCCTTACTCGACTGAGGCGATCCAGAAGAAACAGAACCCGATCGATCGTTTCGATCGATCGGGGCTAACCTAGACCCTAATTACGATACATCTGAGTTCGAAACGACAATATGAACAAAAATGCGTCAAATGGAATAAGGTCTGAGACTTATTGGCTCAGAACCTACAATTGGGATACCTGGTTTCGATTGGGTGTTTGCAGATGGTGAAGTGATCTCCTCTGACCTTGCTGAGCTACCTTAGATCCCTCTGAGAGTTCATGAACTCCAGGAGACTCTCCTATCAGCGGTACGCGAGCTCGGAAGCGCCTGGGTGAAGCTTCGGCAATCGACAATGGCGGAGAAGGAAGCCCGACGCTAATTGATCAGCCAGGATCAAATGGGGGGGGGGGGGGAGCTGAGGCTATTTATAGCCTCAGGGAGGTGCCATGAACCTTCCAGATCCTTTAATTGGGCTGATGAGGGTCGGAGGGCTCGGGCCATGGCCGAGTCTTTGAATTCCCAATTCGAGCTTGGCCGGGCCACGAGGCCCGATCGGGGTCCCATAGCCATTAGGGGAAGCTTGGCAACAGTCTGTTGAGCTGGAGAGGGTAGTGGTCGACCGGATGGCCAGGTGGCAGTACGGGAAAATTCCTGTCGGGCGAGGGAATCTGTCGGAGACGATGATCCACAGTGCCAGACCCCGCGGATGCCGTCTGATCGGTTGATCAAAAGGCGACACGGCTAGGATCGCTCGGATCATAACGGTCGATCGCGAGAGCGATCCTGGCCGTAGGATCCACAGGACAGATCCAACGATGGATGGGCTGTTCCGCGGGATCGCATCCTGGCCGTAGATCAAAAGGCGGAATGGCTAGATTCACGGGATGCCGCTGTCGTGTGACCCGGGCTCCGCAGCAGATCGCCCGCGGTCCGCACAACGGATCCCGGCCGTTTATTTAGGTATTAGGGTATATTTGCAAAATCAATATGTTTGGAACCCTTTTATGCAATTGAACCATTTTAATTTAAATTGAATTATTGCCCAAATGAATTCCAAATTACACCAAATTTTCACCCTTAGCTAATTTGGGGGTGAGGAATTCAAAAATGTAATTAAATTTTAATTCTGAGATCAAAATATTTTGGGTATAGACTAGGGCATCTAGATTGATCAAATTGCAATTTTTGACTTAAAGAAGTCCAATGAACTTCAAATTTTCCAAATAGGCTTAAATTGATGTTCTAAAGGCAATGACACTAAAAGTTAAATCAAACAACTTGTAATTAGCATGATAACAACCTAGGGTTGTTACAATATTTCAGCAGTCCCTTCATCATAAATACAAAACTTATATACTACATACTTCTCAATGACTATAAGACTAAAGTTTGGAATGGTCTACTACCATCTTGATTTCGAACTTTGAATACGAAATCAGATTTGCTTGCACAATTATTATATTAGCACTTAGATGGATAAAGCGATAGTTGTGATAATATAATCACATAAGTTACATGCGATGGAATCAATATTCAAGGTATTCTTTCGTAAATTATTTGCATGATCTATCCTACCATCATAAAGTCCAAGGTATGAAATAACAATAATCTATGATGAAAACGCTAAAAGAATTATCTTAACTAAGGTGGAGTACATTTGCAAATGTTCAAGAGGTAGTTTGGAAGATTGCTAATTGATGTCAAAGAACAAGATACAAATGCAATTTTTTTTTTGTAAGTTCATCTGCAATTGAATTCACAAATTCTGTATTTGTCACTTTCTTTTCTATTATTGGTGATATAATTATTATCTTAGAGATACTCTTAGGCTTAACTCCTAACTTCTTCACTTATTTCCACAAATGATTAAGTTCTTCACTATGTAAGAACTTTCTTACTAAATTTACGTGACCTTAAGGAAACCAAAAATATAGATAAATCATATTCCACTGATGCCTTGGCAACTCTATGACGCAAGTCAAATCTAAATGCATAAATTATTTAGCTCTCCACATTAATTTTACAAATCAAAGTTTACCTAACCTATTTAAGTTAGAATTGAGTTTATTGATAACTTAAAAATGAGTCAACATAATATCGGTGTGTTTGAGGTTAACTAAGTATGTCATTGAATGCATCACTTTATGTTTCTCACATATTATTTTCCGAACATCTTCGACTTGACTCTTTTCTAAGTCCTAGGATTTCTATATTGCTCTTCCATGATATTCTCATCATTCTAATGTTTTAGTTTTGTATTGAATGAGTTATGGATCAAAATGCTGCTATACTAATGTTTCCCAATTACTGCTCAACATAAGAACAAACCATTGGGTAGATAAGAACTTAGCCCCTATCTGACATCCTATGGATCTCTCTGATACCAACTGTAACAGCCGCCTCTTGACCATCGTCGAGTAACACTAACTCAACTACGATCAAATAATGGCTGTCACTAATACCATAGATAATATATAACATATATCCATGATATTATTCTAAGTGTGAGCCAGGCTTTAGTAGAAACATAAGTAAAGTAGTGCAGAAAAATAAGGAAAAAGGCATTCAAACATTATCTACATCTATACATACAATATAGAAAAATGCATAATAATAAGAAAGAAACCCATTTATTACATTGAGCAACATAAATTTTAATAAATGAGTAAGATCTCATTCTTTGCAGAACACCAATCTCACCTGACCTTTTATCACCAGCACACCCCCAAGCACAAGGTCTGAGCTAAAATTTGATGCTGTCATATGTACATATATGACAGGGCTATGCCAACAAAGGAAAAATAACAATATTAGACTTATAAAGTCTAAGTACAATAAAGCTGAAAAAATAGTATATGCTTGCATTTAAAAGATGTTATTCAACATAATGGTAAGACAGAAATCAAGTTGCAGAAATATTATAAAATAACTGAAAGTATAAAACTGTATAAAATTGAAGTAAAGTAAAGTAAAATTGCAGAAAAGCTATAAAGGCACAAAATAACTGAAACTGTATGAACTGAATAAAGTAAAATTGAACTGTACACTGAATGCTGAAAGTAAATAAATACATCAAGTATTCTAAAAATAATGCAAAAACATCCAATGATGTACTATATGCCACTATGATCATGCATCCAAATATTCCACAATACGGTATGCCATTGATATGTAACATGACTATCACTGAACAACTGTGAGTCATACCGTCCAATGTATACATACATCCAGTTGGGAATACAGTTTACTGTGATGCCGATACATCCTGAAATTCCCCAGTCAATGTATGCAACATTTTATAACCCATAAATCATAACTGATACTCAAACATCATCACTGAAATCTATGCATCATGCTCATGCTCATGCTAATGTTTCTATACTACATGAGTTAAATCCAGAAAAATCTATAAATATTTTAATACAAAAAATGAATTCAAAGTCTCCATTGTGCAGAATTCTGCAAAAAGGACTTTGACTCCTAAATTCTAGTTTGGTGATTGGTTTAAGATGAGATTTTAGCTATAAATCAATAGATGGGGAGGTGGTATACATATATATAGCATGTTTCTAAGAAGGGTAATTCTAAACTCTTTGTTTGATTAAGCCACCCTAATGAAGTGATCTTTGATAGGAGGCATCACCCGATGGTGACTTATATCTCAAGATAAGCTATTAAAATACCCAAATCATAAACATACTTAGTGTCATAAAGAGGGTGATTAGGATCACATAGTTTGCTTGAAGCACACCTATGGAAGTGATCTTTGATAGGAGGCATCACCCGATGATGATTTTTATTCAAACAAGCTAATGATCTAAATTTCCTAATCATAACACTCTTAGGATTGAATGATTTAGTCTAAGTAAGACTATGTACAACTAAACTCAGAGGATAGAGCACAGACATAATCTTACACTAAGATGAATCAACAAATCCTGAATGCTACTGGAGTAATCCAGCATTATGGGTGTACCCTACTATACCCAACCAATAATCTGGATTCAGATGATTTCATTTAATCAATAAGGATTTATCAAAGCTATCAATCCGTATTCTAATTAGGAGAGTCCTACACAAGGCTCCAAGGGGTATGATCAAAAGATCACTCAATGTAGATTGCTACCATAAGGAATAAGTTCCATTCTAAGTACTTTAGGTGGTTCCTACCGCGAGGTGTTAAGATCAACTTCTAAGGTTAAAATGATCAGCTAAGATTCTACCTCAATAAGTTACAAAGGTTCTTCCTACCTCAATGTATCATCATTTGTTAAGGCTGTTAGTAATACCAAATAAAGCCTAATATAAGATCATCAAGATCTCACATATCTAAATACTCAATATAATCTTATAAGATTATTCATTAAGTTTGGTTAACTAGATCAGATGGGTAGCCCTATTTGATCAAGTCATTTAAATTTCTCTAGTTTCTTAACATTATTTTAACAACACCCATAGCAATTAATTGGATGACAATCAATAGCTTTGGTTACAAATGATGAGGATGAAATAGATGAAGGATGACAAATAAAAGTATATGCGGGAGATTTGAAATGATTAATTAACCAATAAAGGAGAGATGCATGCTAAAGTTGAAATTAAGAAAATAGAATGGTGTGATAGATAGCTAATACATAAAGAATAATATGTTGAAGTTGAGACTAGCAAAGTAGAATAATATTCAGATGCAAAATATGCTATTGCTTATCATAACCATAATTATAAATGAGTATATATTTCAGCAACTTATAATAATTTAGTTGGCAAGACTTTAAGAAAGATCTCGAGTTTCTAAAGCAAATAATATAGCTAATACATTATATGAAATTAGAAAAAATATATTGAATAGATCTTCACAAACATATTACTCAGCTATTTTAAAAAAAATATAACTCCATGATCAAACCTAAATATTAACAAGTAAAGTAGTATCATTATATCACTCTTGCAAGCCTTCTATTAGCAGCAATATGAGGTGCTATGCTTTAAAAAAAATAGAGATGGTAGAGCTTTATTGCAATTATTGAAGTATAAGATAGCTCTAGAATGATAAATAATTTGGCTGAATATGCTCTATATAATCGCTGAAAATATAATTGTTGAATAAATTATTTGCATAATAAATATAATTGCTGAATCTAGTTATTGAATATTAATCTTAAAAGCTTGATAAATCTTATAAGTATCATAAGATACCTTGCTGAAATCGACTAGAAAGCTTGCCAATGATAAAAAAAAAAGGTTGCAACATATGGATTTATAAGTATAACAGCTAACAACCTAGTAAAAGCTATGAGTTCAAAAGATACCTTGATGGCTATATTTTACTCAAGGGAGAGGAGCTGCATGACAAGGCTGCGGCTCAGCCATGGAGAGGAGGAGGAGTGCTCGACCATGGAGAGGAAGAGATGGCTGAGCCTCCATTTAAAGGAGAAGGAGAGCTTTGCTCTCCCTTGAATTCTCCCATCAAGTATGGAAGGGGAAGAGAGAGGGTTAGAAGTAATTGCATACATTAGAGGAGAGGAAGGGGAAGAGGGAGTATTAAGAGTAATTACATGCATTAGAGGAAAGGAAGGGGAAGATAGAAAATAGGGTCCAGCTATGGAAGAAGAAAATAAAGGAAATAAATAGATTATTTAAGGCTTTTAATTTATTTATTTAATTAATGATTTAAAACTCAGATTTAATGGAGCCGGAAAGTGGGGTCTAACCAAGAAGAAGAAAAGGAAAGAAATAAAGAGAATTGATTTAAATAGATAAATAAATATTCATTTCAAATATTTAATTTTCTTAAAAATTCATATTTAGTAAATGTGTTCCGAAAAATCCCAAAAATTCCCCCTTTACTAAATTGGGGGTGAGAAATTCAACAGCGAAGTCGGATTTTGTCTCCGATGATTATTTAATTATGCTAATTTTCGGGGTATTTAATTATATTAAAATATTTGCAAAAATTCGACAACTTCCAAACACGTCCAAAACATCACTCCTAGCTAATTTGGGGGTGACGATCGCAACGACGAAGCCGGATTTTAATTTCAAGGTCAAATTAAATATTTTAATTTTCTAATTAATTAAATATTAAAATAATCCAAAATAATTGATTGAGCTCCGAATTACTCCAAACCTTTAGGATTTGGTTCTAATGGCTAGATGAACTTAATTAAGATATGATTAAGCTAAAATTAAGTTGGGTAATAACCTTGGGTTGTTATAGCTATCCAGGAGTGGTCCCAGCTAACCACGGTAATAGAAATCAGCAACTTTCTAGGCCTCACTGGTACTGTCGAAGGGTTGTGAAGAATTTCTCGCAAATAGCAGCACCGCTTACAAAGTTAACTCTGAAGGGGATACCATTCATATGGAACTCAGAGTGTGGAACCTCTTTCCTTAAGATAAAATAAGCTCTAACCACTGCACCACTTTTGACCATGCCATAATAAGGAAAGGACTTTCAAGTCTACACTAACGCATCCAAAATAAGCTTGGGTTGCGTACTCATGCAAGAAGGTAAGGTGGTGGCCTACGCGTCGAGACAATTTAAGGATCATGAGAAGAATTATCCCGCTTATGATTTTGAGCTATCTGCAATAGTATTCGCTCTAAAGATATGAAGACATTATTTATACGGACTCAGATGCAAAATTTTTACCGACCACTAAAGTTTAAAATATATATTTACCCAGAAGGAGCTAAACTGTAAACAAAGGAGGTGGCCAGATTTATTAAGCGATTACGACTTGGATATTCAGTATCATCCAGGTAAGGTCAACATAGTCGTTGATATTCTTAGCAGGAAGACAACTTTAAACACCATCCTTCTCTCAGTCCATTGTTAGAGGAGTTCCAAGAGATGAGCATAAAGCCAACCCAAGGAGTGATCATGAATGTAATTCTTAAAGATAGTGGTATTGAACCCACTTTCTCCACTCACATAAAAATTGCTCAAATGAAGAGCAAAGAATATCCGAAATTAAAAGCAGATATTGAGTAAGGTCGTATGATAGACCTTCATTTTTAGCAAGTGCATTATAGTTACTAAGGTAATAAAATCTGGGTGCCCAAGGATATGCAAGCAAAAGTATTAGCTGAAGCTCACAACTCTGGCTATATCATACAACCAGAAAATAATAAGATGTATCAAGACATGAAGAAATATTTTTGGTGGTCCAGAATGAAGAAGGACATTTTAGAATTTGTGGCTAGATATCATACTAGTTGTGTGGTTAAAGCAGAGCACCAATGCCCTGGTGGAATTTTACATCCCCTTGAAGTCCCCGAATGGAAATGGTCGAACATAATGGATTTTATTGTCGGTCTGCTAAGGACCAGGTCGGGAGCCGACTCTATTTGGGTTGTGGTAGACAGGTTAACCAAATCTACGCATTTCATCCCGGTTCGACAGACGGACTCGACAGAAAAGCTCACTAGGGTATATATAAAAGAGATTATTTAATTGCATGGAATTCTGCAAATAATAGTATCAGATTGAGATGCCAAGTTTATGTCTTGTTTCTAGCAAGCCATACAGCAGGATTTGGGAACCAACCTTGCAATGAGCACCACATTCCATCCTCAGACTGATGGGCAGACAGAGCGAGTAAATCAGACATTAGAAGATCTTCTGCGAATGTGTATCCTTGATTTTGGCAAAAGTTGGGAGGAACATCTGGAACTAGTTGAGTTTACCTATAATAATAGCTTTCAAACTAGCATCGGCATGGCACCATACAAGGCATTATATGGGCAAAAATACAGTACTCCTTTAGCCTGGACAGAGGTCGGCGATACCCAGATTTATGGGTCTGAGTTGGTAGAAGAAGCAAACAAGAAGATAAGTATGAACTGACAGAAGATCTTAGCTACTTAGGATAGACAATGGAGGTATTACGATGCGAGGCATCACCCTTTAGAATTTCAAGTCAGACAAATTGTTTATTTGAAGGTCGGTCTGATTAAAGGAGTTCAAAGATTTGGAATATCAGGTAAGCTCAGCCCAAGGTATGTAGGACCTTTTGAGATAATGGTAAGGGTAAGATCATCGTCAAGTAAGCTAAAGCTTCCAGAAGAATACTCGTTAATGCATGATATTTTTCACGTATCCTCTTTGAGGAAGTGCTTCCAAAAGCCATCCTAGTGCATCTCTATCCCCGCAGAAAGGATACAGCCGAACTTTAAAATCATAGAGCAACTAGTCAAGATCTTGGGAAGAGATTTAAAACGGTTACGCAATCGCTCGATCTCCATGATTAAAGTTCAGTGGCAAAATCACGCGGAAGAAGTAGCTACTTGGGAAATGGAGGGAGCGATACGTCAGAAGTACCCTAAACTATTTTAGTCGCCATGTAATTCGAATTAACGTGTTACATTTGTACCTCATAAAGTAGCATACTAAATTTCTAATAAATGCTGATGTCGAGGGCGATATCCCTTTTAAGGAGGGAAGGCTGTGACGACCCATGTCATCACTAAGTCGAATTGTAAGAGATCGAAGCTCAATCGAATATATATATATATATATAATAATAATAATAATAAATACATAAATAAATAAATAAATAAATAATAATATTTTTATCCCATAAAAAATTAAAAATTATTTTTATACCTCGGATTCAAATTTTGACTGAAAATTTAGGTCTGAAACGTCGAAATTAGCTAGGAGAGAAATTTTCAGAAATTTCGGAGCTCTAATGGACAAGAAATGCACATAATACATTTGGAATTAATTTTTTCATAAAGTTTTAAATTAAAATTATATTTTTGGAAATTAAAAAAAAATAAAATAAATTAAAAGGCAGGAATCTACCGTACGGGTTCAAACAGCGGACACCGGATCCGGCCAATCCCAGCCCTCGGATCCATGTGGCAAAACACGGAACCCCATGTGCCACATGGTGCCACGTGACAGCCCAGGGAAGCGCCGTGCAGTCTTGGTGCCACATACTGCCACGATCTGCCACAGATGTCATGTGGTAGACACGAAGCAGCGCCACAGAATTTGGGTGCCACGACCACAGTGCGCCGTAGAGCCACAGAATGCAACGTGGCAAACACGTGGCGGCCCACACTAAGCTTGGGTGCCACGTGGCAGCACCTCAGAGCGTCGTGCAGCCACAAATGCCATGTGGCAGATACGTGGTGGCCCACACGGAGCCCGAGTGCCATGTGGTAGGACCTCAGTGCACCCTGTGCCACGTGGCAGCACCACAGGGCAGATCTGCAGATGAGCGCCACTTGTCCTGCCTGGATTTGGCAGAGGCAGTGGGTCGGTGACGGAGTCCTCGAGGGGGAGGGGGGCACCCGTGCCTATTTAAAGCCCCCGGTGAGCCCGAGATGAGCACACCATCGGATCGTCGAAAGACCGCTGGAGCTCGCCAGGAAAAAACCCCGAAGTTTGCCGGAGGCGAAACTTTGCGTCGAGGGTACCGCCTCAACCGCTTCTCTCTATTTCTTTTTTTAAAATGCTATTTCACGGGGAGTAGATTAGGACCGAACAAAAAGTTTTGCAGAAAAGTCAAAGAAATCATCGGAAAATCATGATCGATGAACTATAGTTCGCCGGAGAAGATAAACAGTAACAACCACGTGACAACAAAGACGTCCACATTGCCACATGGCATACATGTGGCAGTCAGCGGTCTCCTTTTGTACACGTGTCACCTGGTGCCATGTGTAGGATTTATGGACTTCCACAACCACGTGGCAGCCACGTGTCAGCCACGCGGCCACCACGTGGCACCGGCTATCCATCGTTAACGGAATTCACGGAAATAGAATATTCTTAGAATATTTCATTTCCATTAGCTACAGTACGATTATTGTTAATGGTAATAGTAACTTAACGAAAACTATTAACGGTAACAGAATATTCTGTCAGCCCAAAAATACTAAAAATTTAGAAATTTCTCAAAACATCAAAAAATTCATATCTTTCAAAATAAGAGCTCAAATATAGTGAAATTATATATCAAAATGATCAGAAAAATGCAAAGATACTAAAAATACAATAAAATTTTAGTTTCGATATCAATATTTTGAAAGTTACTTTTCACTTAAAATTTTCCATCGTTAAACATGCCATTGTTGGATTTTTGCAAAATTAATATCATTGTGCTCGTAATCATCTGAATATTCTAAATAAACATTAATTAAGCAAAGAAATTTGCACACCCGTTTTCGTGCCTTGAAAAGCATGCCAAACTTGAAATTGAACCAAACAGCCTTATCAGGAGGATTAATCAACTTTTAGATAACGAGACTAAATACTAAATCGTGCAGGTAACTTGAAGATCACAAAAGAAAGGTACTAGATATCTTTTTACATTTATTACTTTGCTTATTTTCTTTTGACACTTTATCACCACTTTAAGCCTTGAAATCAGTTGTAGTTTTACTTTCCTTTCAAATTATCAATATTGTCATTATAAATGCTGAATGAAAGATTTTGAGAATGCATGCATTATTTTTTTTGAGTTCTAGAAATAGTGGCTTGGGTGGGAATTATAGCGGGGCTAGCCAATATGGGAGATAAGGGAGAGTGTTGTAGCCTATGGGAGGGCACAATACAGTATTCTGATATGATATGAACTCACACTCTATGTGACCTCAATGTTCTGTGTTTGCCATGTAGGACAAAATGCTTACGATTATACTTACTAATGCAAGACATATCATATACATGTGACATATTTAGCACTTTTCAGTGTATTTTCATATAAATATAGCAAGTTGTTTTGTAGGATAAAATATTTATACACTTTCTTCGTATATCTCTTTATTGCTTATCGCTAACACTATTATAAATGTATGTTCATATTTTGTACTTAGTCTATGGGACTAACCAACATTCTAATGCCCACATTTTTAATGTGCCAGGTCAAGAGCTAGTGAGAGTTGAAGCAGTAGAGAAATGAGGAGGACCGAAACTTAGCAATTTTTATTTATTTTATCGCATAATAGTATTGTAATAAATTGAAATATATAATCTCAAACTATTATAATGAAATGAATGGATGATTTTATTTTTGATTTTATTTTTGCTTACTTATTGTACTACTTAAACCTGCTCAATCGGATCACTCGACAGGGAGCCTCAAGTGGGGTTGATCCTTGGACATCAACCCGGCGTGAAGGAGCCTCAAGTCCTCTAAATTTTTGATGTTCAGCTTTGAACAGACATCAAGCATAACACTTTACTACGAATTCAGCCATGATTGTTTTCATTCCAGACCACCAAAATAATTTCTTTAAGTCTTGATACATCTTCATACTACCAGGATGTGCTTGGTAACCACAATTGTGGTCTTCCACTAAAATCTCCTGATATATGGATTTGGGAATCCATAGACAATCTTCTTGATAGATTATATTTCCTAGCATTTGTAGGTTGAATCGACAACCACTTTTGATCTTCATTTTAAATGTTAGATAGTTTTTATCCTTTATTTGGGAGATAGAGCCATCACGGTGAAATGTTGGTGCAACGGTACTCATAGATAGCAGTTTACTTAGTATAGCACCATGAACTGGCCTGATATCGAGTTTTTTGAACTCTTCTTCTAATGAACTTGACATTATTATAAAGGAAAATGTCGCATGACGACTGAGCACATCAGCTACACAATATTGAATGCTTAAATCATAATCACTTATTAATTCGAGCCATCTTTGCTGATGGAAGTTGAGCTCGTGCTGGGTAAAGATATACTTTAAACTATGATGATCTGTAAATATGAAACATTGGATGCCAAACAGATAATAATGCCAAATCTTCAAGGCAAAAACTATGACAGCTAGTTCGAGATCATGAACATGATTATTCTTCTCATGTGGTTTTAACTGACGGGATGCATAAGCTAAAACTTTTCATTCTTGCATTAGTACACCTTCCAAGCATATCCCAGATGCATCGGTATAGACTTGGCAATTGAGACCTTTCTTAGGTAAGGTCAGTACCGGGGCAGAACGTAACAACCCAAGTTGTTACCCTTGTCAATTAAGACTAATCTCTATCCTAATCTTAATCATAAAGTATTAATCAAGTCATTAGGAGTCATCCACTAAGACCTAGTCCAAATCAAGAGTCAAATAGATCAAGTCTTGATTTTTGGGAAATCTAGAAACTTTAGAAAATGACATATATATATATTGACCTCAGATCAAAAATTGGACTTCACCATTACACTTATTGCACCAAAATTAGCTAGGGTGATATTTTCGAGTCAATCGGAAGTCGTCAAAAATTTGATGAACATTTTAATATATTTAAATTAATTAGAAAATTGAGGTATTTATTTTGACCTCAAAATCGAAATCCGACTTCGCCGTTGTGATCGTCACCCTCAAATTAGCTTGGGGTGAATTTTTGGAAATTTTCGGAGCGCATTTCTAAAATCAAAATTTTTAATTAATTAAAGGAATAAATAATTATTTATTCATAATTGTATTTTTTTCATTTTCATTCTTTTTCTCTCCTAGTTGGCTATTCTATTAGGCTGGCCCTTACCTCCACTTTCAGCTGACCCATCTCCTTCTCCCTCATTAATTGAAAGCTTTGATTTCTATGACCATCCCTCTTCCTTCCCCCCCTCCTTAATGGTAAAGTTTGATGCTATGGCCATTCCTCTTCCTTCCCTCCCTCCTAGCTCATGATGGCTTTCCCCTTTTCTTCTCCTCCTATAAATGGAAGCTCAGCTCTTCCTCTCTATTCTTTGGCTATCAAGATAAAGCTCCCAAGCTTCCACCCTTCCCCCCATTGTTGAGCTTTGTGCTAAAGAAGAAGAAGAAGAAGAAGTTCCTCCTCCAAGCTTTCCAAGGTTCCTTCTTCCTCATCTAAAGGCTAAGGTACCCATCTGTTCTCATTCCTTGGTCATTTCATTCCTCTATTATGCTTATTTGCATCTTTAGACATCTATGATTAAGTATGGAAGCCATTATAGTTTTTCAAAGTAATATAGCTCATATTCTGTTTTTCGTCCATTCTGCACACCTCTGCCTTTATCACCATTTCTCATATAGCTAGAATGATCCGTTTGTTCCAATTTTGATGTCAATGGAAAGGCATCGAAAAAAAATTTCCATTGATATATGACACTGCTCATGGAATGTTTTTGATCGAGAGTATTTGAGCTCAAACTGTGACCCTTCACGGTTTTCGCACAGGCGAAATCACCGTCGGGTGCTACAGCGTGGCGTAGCGTCCAGAAAATTCATTTGACCATATCTTAGTCATTTATACTCCAAATCCAAAAATTTAAAGTGCTAGATAGCTTAAAATTTAGTGCCAACAATAATATAAAATAATATTTAGGTTTTGAACCCTAGAAAAATTAGAAATTACCAAAATACCCCTAATCTTAATTAGGTTATTACTTGACCAATTGAAGTCTAATTTGGGTCTACTCTCAGTTAATGTACATAGAGTGATATAGGAAAGCTATAACCACTGAGTTTACTGAATTTGGACATCAAATGAAAAAGTTAGCTTTTGACCCCCCTTAGCTTAGAAAATTACCAAATTGCCCTTGGAAATTGAAATGGCTATAACTAATTCATTAGACCTCACAATTTAGTGTTCTTAGACTCTATAGAATCCTTGAATAGAAAAAAATAGTAAAATGCATAAAAATTTAGATTTCACTAGATGTAATTTACTAAAATGCCCCTTATGTCAAAAACCTTAGTTAGGACCCATATGACTCATTTCTTATCTAAATTTAGTACACTTACTGTCTATTCTTATGTTAAACAGTAAGGAGTCATTTGATAATAAAAAATCTCAATTTGGAGCCCTTAATCAAAAAGTAGCTTTTTGGACCCTTAAGTAGGGGCAAAATGACCATTTTGCCCAAAATTTAGGTTAAATATCCTTAACCCTTAAAATACCCTTTAAAATCATTAAAATTAGTAATAAAACTGATTTGAGATCAATTTAAGTCATAAATCCCTCAATTGGGATAATTTGTAAAACATCTTAATTTTAGGTTTGAAAATCCCTAAAGTTAATATGCATTACTTAGCTAAAATCCATCTCTAACCTCCTTAATTAAATAAAATTAGCAAGTGTGAAGAAATTCAATCAATTCTTAGAAATTTTCCAAGTTTTATCATTAGGAATCCTCACTTCACCTTAGGATCCATTCCTTAAGAATATGATTAAATATTAGGTTAGATTTTATTCATTAAATAATAGGGTTATTTAATGAATGAATCCTTAGTTTTATTAGTTTCTAGATTTTACAATTTATTTGGATTATTTTATCTTTTAACATTAGATTTAGGATAGGAGATTCTTCCTATTAAGTTTGATTTTCTTAATAGGATTTACCTCAATTATTAGTTCACATTTATATTTATCCTAGATCTTAAGTTTTACCCTTAGGATTATGTGATTAAGCCCAATCTCGTGGTGTTTAATCCATAATCTCTAGTTTGGTAGATTTTGGACAAGCTTTTAGCTTAGAACGTCTAAACTTATAAACTAGATCGTAATGATTTCTTATAGTCGACTTTGATTTAATCATATTAGGACCTAGCTAGTCATAATATTTTGTAACCTATAAGGACGTACTTATAATTTACACTCGATAGTAGGAATTGGAGATCCTGAACTTGTGTAACTTGGAATTGTTAGAATGTTTAAATCAGATAATAAATGATATCACTATGTTTAGTAGAGTCCCTTGCATACTACTTGATTTTGTGCTACGCATTCCTTGAACTTTGTGCTTATTTTTCTTAGAACATGTCATATAAGAAAAACATTGTTCCACGAAATATGAAAACTTAGAATATTAGAAAAGCATTTGCATTTGGGTTCAGTACATGGTAGATTATGGTGCACATTGGTGATAACCTGTGGCGCCCCACCCCTTAATTCACAAGATTAAGCTAAGGGTAGGTGTATAACTCTGGCAAATCACTCACTTATCATTGGATTAGGTCTAATTCTACAATCCACTAATAAAGGAGAGATATGCTTATGTTAAAGTCATGAGAATCAGTCACTACATGAATATAACTTAGAGTGCAAAAGCAAGGTAAAATAAGCATACATCCAATTTTACCATAATGCATATAAGTAAGGAAAGTACATCAAACAGCTCAGAATAAATAGTATAGCCAAAAATACACAATCAAATAGTACCTGTATTATTATAACATTAATTAAGTTTAAATGAGCTGAAAAGAAATTACTCATCCTCACAAAAGGCAATAAAACATAAGCAGATTCAGCTCCTTCCTGATGCTCCTCCTCGAGATATGGCTCCTCTTCAGCACTAAGTTCCTCAAATCTATCTTATTCTGACATTATCAGTTTCATAATGCCAGGGCCCCAGCCAATAAAAGAAAATTTTATTAGACAATTATCTAAGTACATTTTAGGCAGAATATTTTCATATATTATTAATGTCATCATTTTACTTAACAACACAAAATAAATTATCTAGTGTAGGAGAAGCAAGTAGACAAATAAAAAGGGAAAGCTATAAATAATAATATTTATAATTAAGCAAGAATGAGGCAAAGCATACCTCAAATAATCTAATACTAAGCCAGGCATATATGTATAAATACAGTAAGTAAGAGTACTAAAAAAAAGTTTAAACTTAAACATGCTAATGATCAAGTGACATATGCTGATTAAAGTAAAAAATCTGATTGTGATACATACATAATAAGCAGTAGCAAAATCTAGCATCCTATAATATACAAGTGAACATGTAAAGAAAAGCTGGCTAAAATAACATGCATCATTAGAATAGTAAGCCGTATAATAGAAACATGTATGTACAAACTGCCATATCAGAAATTGGCCAATCAGGCCATAGTAGCATTCCCAAAGCCTTTTTGGGTAGGGCAGAACAGAATTCCCAAAGTCTTTCTAGTCTAGGGCAAAATAGAATAGTACATCAAGACTAAAGAGATAGTAGGTACAAATATAGTGAATTTTAATTATTTTATTTTTACTTCTGTGGACACGTCCAGATGCAGCTAAGGAGTCAAGCATTTCTGTAAGATTATACGGGTTCCAAACTTAACACACACTCCTCACTGAGTAATGTTAAGTATTCTTATTACTCCTTACCCCTATCCATTGGGGTAGTGTGCACCGGAACCTACCAAAATATAACTGAACCTAATGCAAATGTTATCCTGATTATTCTAAGTTTTCATTTTATGTAGCAATATTATCTTGAAAGACATGTCCAAGGAAATAGCACAAATTACAAGAAATGCGAAAGCACAAATAAATTAATAATAAGCAAGGGAATCTTCTACAGGGTGACATTATTGTTATCTAATTAACCATTCTAACTATTCCAAGTTACATAAGTTCAGGATCTCCAATTCTTACTATCGAGTGCAACTTAGAAGCACGATCTTATAAGTTAAAAGCAATTAGAACTGATCAGGTTCTAATTTAGTTCAATCAGAATCGACTACAAGTTAAATAATAAATTCTCTTGTCCTAATAGACGAATTTAAACGTTCTAGACTAAAATTTGATTAAGATCTACTAAACTAGGTATTATGATTTTAACACCACAAAATTGGAGTTAATCACATAATCTAAAGGTCAAACATAAGGTCTAAGCTTTTTAAGTATAAATGTGAACTAAGATTAAGGCTAAACTCTTTTAAACATAATCAAACTTAATAAGAAGATTCTCCTAATCTTATTTTAGAATTGAAAGATAAAATAATCAGAATTAAGTTATAAAATTTAGAAACTAATAAAACCAAAGTTCTATTTATCGGATAACCCACTTTATCTAACAAATGAAATCTAACCTAGGATCTATTCTTAGACTTAGGAAAAGGTTCTAATTTGAGGTGTAGATTCCTAAGGAGATGACTTGGGGAAAATCTTAAGAAAATAAGGAATTCAATTTTCTTTGCTATTTTACTTATTTAGGGAAGGTTAAGGGTACATTTTAGCTAAGTAAAGAATATTCTCCTTAGGGATTTTCAAGACTTAGATTAGGATTTTTATCAAATTATACAAATTATGAGAATTTAAGACCTAAATTAAGCCTAAATTAATTTTATTACTAATTTTAATAATTTAAAAGATATTTTAAGGTTCTAGGACACTTAATCTAAAATTTGGACAAAATGACCATTTTGCCCCTACTTAAGGGTCCAAAAAGCTACTTTTTGATTTATGGCATCAAGTTGGATTTTATTACTTTCAAATGATTTCTTACTATATAACATGAAAATAGATAATAAGTACACTCAATTTGGATAAGAAATGGGTCATATAGATCAAAACTAAGATTTTTGACATAAGGGGCATTTTAGTTATTTCTACCTAATAAAATATAAAAATTTATGTAGTTTATTGTTGTTTGCTGTTCAAAGATTCTATAGGGTCCAAGAACACTAATTTTTGAGGTATATTGGATTAGTTATAAGTGTTCTAAGTTTAAGGGTAAATGCACAATTTATTAGGGCTAGAAGGGGTTAAAAACCTAACTTTTCTATTTGAGATCCAAATTCAGCAAATTCAATGGCTATAACTTTCCTATAATATACTGAGTACTTTAACTGGGAGTAAACCCAAATTGAACCTCATTTGTCCAAGTTATGATCTAACTAGGGTTAGGGATATTTTAGTCAACATAGGGTTTCTAAAGTTCAAGGTTTAAATTTTATTTCATTTTACTATTAGTACTGATTTCTTACCTTAGATAGTATCTTGAATTTCTTGATTTGGAGTCTAATTGACTAAAATATAGACTAATCAATTTCTAAGGTTTTAAGGGTCATTAGTGGGGGTCCTAAAAGTGATTAGACAAAATATAATCATAACAGAGAAATTAATACTACCAGAGCAATTTTGAGGTTCTCTTGATTACTTTGAGATCTATATTGTTTATATTTGTGTGAGCGTGTGCAAAGTTATGGAGGTTTGAAATTTGGGGGCATTTTGGTAATTAATTAATGGTCCTAAATGTCACTAGGTTAAATACTTATCATACAGAAAAATGAACAGTGCCAAAATACTTCTTACATTTTTTTGAATAAAATGAAATACATATTTAATATATATTGAATTATTAAATTTAAAGTTAGGAGTGTATAAAGTTTCTATAATTAAATTAAATTAAATTAATGTTACTGTTCAATTAAACCTACTGTTCCAAATATTAATATAACAATAATCAATTAAAAGTAAATAACAAAAAATAGTTAAATAAAAGTAATTAGTATTTAGTATTATAAGATTAATCTATTATATTTATATATATATCTATATAAATATGTATATCTAACTATATTAATACACACACACATATATATATATATATAACTTATATATATTTATACATATATATATTTATTTTATTTTAATAATCAGTTTTTGCAGGATATAAATGCGGCGGGACAATCTAATGGACGCGTGGCGCTCTCGGGTTCGACGGACAGACGAGGCGGAACCCACATGTCGGACCTAACGGGACAACTCTGACAGTGGGTGGGTCCCGCGAGACACTTGACAGCACCTCACAGGACACGGGGCTGCGGATGTGGCCCGCACGCAGACTGCGTTGACGCAGGCGGGGCCTACGCAACAAGCGCCCGACACATGTCGACCCGCTCGGATCCATTGCGGGCCGAGCCAGACCCGGCCCGACTTGAGGCATCCTCGACCCTTCATCTCGCACCCGAGATGGCATGGCTAGGGCATGCAAAATGGTGGCGATTCTGGCGACAAAAGGCGTCAGCCCGTACGGCCGAGGGTAGGTCTCGGCGAGACCTACCCGATGGGACCTGATCCGACCTCGGAGGTGGTCGGAGTAACCCGTAATGACGAACCCTAGCGACTAGGTCAACGGACGCGAGCGATAACAGTATGCATTGTGGATCTAGGTCCTAATATGATCAATCGAACTCTTTTGAGTTCAATCTGATCCGCTTAATCAACAATCAGAAGTTATGAATAGCATTTTGAATGCAAAATCAAGTGATTCTATTAATAAACGAGGGAGATCGGGCGTACCTTGGGTCAACGGTTGCGCGGGATCCTAGGGTTTGGAGTTGGTTCGATCGAATCTAGCAGCTCACAGGACGGGGTAGCCCGCGGGAAGTAGGATTGCTGGAGCTTAAGGAGGCTGGGGCGGAGTCCGTGATGCCACCGCATGCAACGGTTGGCAGAGCATCTCACGGCGAGGAGCCGCGTGTCTGGCCCTCAGCGGGAAATGGGACGACGGCTCGTCCGATCGAACGGCTCGCTGCTCCCGTCTAGTTGACGGGAAGTGCGAGCAAGGAAATGGCATGGGGATGGCACCGTTAGGAAAATAATAAAATTTTATTTATTTAAATATTTAATACAAATTTCTTAATTAAATTTAGATACTTAAATGACTCCATAAAATTTTCAAATATTCATCCCCAGCTAATTGAGGGGTGAGGAATGCAACGACGATGTTTGATTTCGATTTTGATGAGTATTTTATTTTCCCAATTTTGGGGTATTTAAATATTATTAAAATATTTGATGGATTTTTGACGACTTCCAATTGCCACAAAAATATCACCCTTGCTAATTTGGGAGCAATGAGAGCAATGACGAAGTCCAGTTTTTGATATGAGGTCAAATTAAAAGTGTCAAATTTCAAGATTCCTGAAAATTCCAAATTTAGGGTTTGACCCATTTGACCCCTGATTTAGACAAGTTCTTGCTGGTGTAACTCCTAATGACATAATTAGTGTACTAAGATTAAGATTAGGACTTAAGTTAGCCATATATGCCTTGAGTAACAACCTGGGTTGTTATATAACCTGATCGCAAGTCAATTTTAGTGAGAACTTTAGCTCATGATGATTGATCAAATAGAACATCGATACGCGGCAATGGGTATTTGTTCTTGATGGTTACTTTATTCAATTCCCTATAGTCGATGCACATCTGCATCGAGCTGTCCTTCATTTTCATGAATAAAATTAGCGCTCCTCAAGGAGATGAACTTGGTCGAATAAGGCCTTTCTCTATTAGCTATTGCAGTTGTTTATTCAATTCTTGCAACTCTTTAGGCGCCATGTGATATGGAACCTTCAACAGTGGTTAGGTTCCAGGGATTAACTCAATCGTGAACTCTACTTCTCTAACTGGAGGAAGACCAAGTAGGTCTTCAGAAAAGATAAGAAATTCACAAAATATTCGATTCTCCAAAATGGGAACGACTTCTTTCTTTTTCCCCAACATTGTTACGAGATACGCATCACAGCCCTTTTCTGACTAATTTTCTACTTTCATTGCATTGATCAACGATGCTTGGGTACTAAATCTTCCTACAAAGGATTGTAACTAACTTACACTGCTAAAAGTGATTTTCTTCTTTTGGCAATTTATGGAAGCACCATGTTTGCTTAGCTGGTTCATACCCAGAATTATATTAAAATTTGCAATTGGCACTATAATTAATTTAGCCTCATATTTTTGTTCTCCAATAGGAATATTAACGTTGCAGAATTGCTGAAATTGTATACGGGCTTCAGAAGGTAACTCGATGCTTAATGAGTTTGCTAATTGATAAGATGGTAGCTTAAGAGTTTTAACCCAACTTTCTGATACGAAGGAATGACTTGCTCCTATATCGAAAAAAATATTGTAAGATTTATTATTTATCATTAAGGTGCCTATGATTACAATAATTATGATAAGAATTGCTATACAAACATTCTAAAATACTAAAACAGAAAAGTCTAATAAAAAATTTAATTTAAGAAATACATCACATCATTATCTTCAGGAGCCGAGGCGGGAGTTAGCATATAAACTCTTGCAAGAGTTGATGGTTGCTTGCTTTGAGGCCGCTGACCTTGGTGACTATAGGCCAGCTTGATCATAGGAGCAGATGCATTCTTATTGGCCGCAAGCACGGGAGCTGACATTACTGCTAAGGCTGGTACCCGACTATTTAATAGTTGTGAACGGAACACTTTATTGCGACGAGAGTAATTGATGAGAACTCCGTCGATAATGGTTTTAGATTCACACTAAAAATAGCAGTGGCCATCTTGGCCGCAGGTGAAACATATGTTGCCGAAATGATAGCATTTACTGTATGGGTGAGGATGCTTGCATTCAGAAGTTTCAGACTGGGGATGTTCCGCTTCGAGATTGAAGACTTTAGCCACCCCACGATGACTAAATTGCTCCTTCCTTGGCTGCACAAACACATCCTTACACTTATGGTCCATTTGACATTGAAATTTTTCTTGGAGGCGAGTCGCCTTGATTAATTATGCAAAATTATTAATTTGGTGGGACACTAAATGAGCCTTTATAGAGTCCCTTAGACCATTCAAAAATCGGTGGCACCTGACTGCTTCTGTCCTAACCAAGTCTGAAACAAAACATGATAGTCTTCAAAGCTCTTGTTTGTAGTTGAACATGGATCTGTTTCTCTGAGTAAGATGGAGAAGTTCATCCTCTAGAATCGCTTGAGATGATGCAGGGATAAATGCTTCATAGAAGGCTTCTAAGAACATATCCCATGGGATATCTTCTAATTTATAATAAGCAAACTTATTTTTTTGCTCATTCTACCACCAGTACTCTGCTTCCTCTTGAAACAAGTGGGTGACCATGTGAATATGTAACAGCTCAAACTCTTAAGTACTAAGGTATTATTCGCTTTGACCTAAAAAGCCTCACGGTTTTGCCCTCAGAAGATAACTTCTCAGCATGTCACCCATCCTGGGAGTGCTCCCATATGAGCACACTTAACTTTGGAGTTCTTATCAGGAACTCCACCGTTATCTGAAAAGGTACCTTAATATTTAAGAATTTCACTTATTACTACTTAAGTGGGTATTTACAATCTCCCAAACTTAAGTAACTGACATCCTCGTTAGTATCCACACACAAATACAAGAACCATCCATTGGGTAGATAGGACTAGAGGTGATTCCTACAAGCGTAAGAGGTACCCACAACTATGTAGCACCTTAACTATTATGGGTTCAATAAGCTGCTCACATGAAGTGATACTTTACATTGTATGGCACTTAGCTCCTATCTAACACCCTATGGCCTACTCTGATATCATTTGTAATAGCCCAAACTCTTAAGCATCAAGGTATTATCCGCTTTGACCTAAAAGACCTCACAGTTTTTCCCTCAAAAGATAACTTCCTAGCGGTCACCCATCTTAGGAGTGCTCCCATATGAGCACGCATAACTTTGGAGTTCTTATCAGGAACTCCCTCGTTATCTGAAAAGGCGCCTAGATATTTAATAATTTCACTTATTACTACTTAAGTGGGTATTTATAATCACCCCAACTTAAGTAACTGATGTCCTCATTAGTATCCACACACAAATATAAGAACCATTCATTGGGTAGATAATACTAGAGGTGACCCTTACAAATGCAAGAGGTACTCACAACTATGTAGCACCTTAACCATCATGGTTTCAATAGGCTGCTCATATAAAGTGATACTTTACATTGTATGGCACTTAGCTCCTATCTGACACTCTATGGCCTGCTCTGATACCATTTATAACAGCCCAAACTTTTAAGCACCAAGGTATTGTCCGCTTTAACCTAAAAGGACTCACAGTTTTTCCCTCAAAAGATAACTTCCCAGTAGGTCACCCATCCTGGGAGTGCTCCCATATGAGCACACATAACTTTGGAGTTCTTATCAGGAACTCCATCGTTATCTGAAAAGGCGTCTCGATATTTAAGAATTTCACTTATTACTACTTAAGTGGGTATTTATAATCTCCCCAACTTAAGTAATTAGCGTCCTCATCAGTATCCACACATAGATATAAGAACCATCAATTGGGTAGATAGTACTAGAGGTGACCCTTACAAGTGTAAGAGGTACTCACAATCATGTAGCACCTTAACCATCATGGGTTCAATAGGCTACTCATATGAAGTGATACTTTACCTTGTATGGCACTTAGTTCCTATTTGATACTCTATGGCTTGCTCTAATACTATTTGTAACAGCCCAAACTCTTAAGCACCAAGGTATTGTTCGCTTTAACCTAAAAAGCCTCACAGTTTTTCCCTCAGAAGATACCTTCCCAGCAGGTCACCCATCCTGGGAGTGCTCCCATATGAGCACACTTAACTTTGAAGTTCTCATTAGGAACTCCACCGTCATCTAAAAAGGCGCCTCGATGTTTAAGAGTTTCACTTATTACTACTTAAGTGTGTATTTACAGAATAGATTCAGAATTTAGACATTTAAAGCTAGCCAAATTCTTCTCAGCCATCTTTAACCAGGTAACGGTATCCATGGGGTTTAGAGCTCCATTGAAGGTAGGCATCCTTAGACGCAGAAAACTATGAAGAAGTCTGTCTCTTGAGAAGTGGGAGGAAGATGGAGATCCTAGTTGTGGAAGAGATTGCTAGCATACGCTTAATATAAGGGCACAATTTTCTTGCGCCTATTGCGCATTGCTCTCGATCAGTGCTATCATCAAACTAGCCATAAGATTCATTTCATCGGGTTCGCCCAAAGACGAGGCCATGTTCTTAATCGGAGTAGGAGCGGTAGGAGATCTGGGATTCATGACTGTGAATATAAGTATGAATTCAGCTAATATAATAAAATTTCATTATCATTTCTTTCATTACTTTCTCAAAGGAGAAGTTACATAGATCCGATTGGGAATCAAGTACTAGTCATCCTACAAATTCCCCGATTAATATATGTAATATTTCGTAATCCATAATTTATCACTGATACTCATATGTCATGCTCATGTTCATGCTTATGTCTCTACACTATATGCAATAAAATCCCGATATCCAAAAAATGGTTCAAAGTTAGATAATGAATCCAATATCTCTATTGTGCAGAATCCCTCTAACTAGATTCTGACTCTTATTTCTAATTTCAATAGTAGTTTTACTTAGGATTTTACTTAAAATTATTAGTTGGAAAGATTGCATATACATAATTAGTATGTTTCCAATAAATGTGAATTTAACACTTAGTTTGTTTAAAACTGCACTTATCAAAGCACACTAAGATAAGAGGCAGAACCTGGTCATAGTTTATATATCAAACTAAGTAGTTAAATACCATAATTACAATCATACTTAGTGTTCTAAAGAGGGTAACTCAAGTTACTTAGTTTGTTTAAGCCACACCTATTGAAGCATTCTTAGCCAGGAGGCATCACCCATTGGTGATTTTTATTTTAATCAAACTTAGGAATTAAGTTCCTATTCATAACACTCTTAGGATTGATTGATTTACACTAAGTGAAATTGTATCCGCCTTACCCCACATGATAGCATAAAGATAAATCTTACTTAGAGTGCCTCTACAATTCTCGAATACTATTGGATTGATTCAACACTATGGATATACACTACTATACTCAACTAATAATCTGGGTTCAGTCAATGCTATTTAATCAACAAGGATCACCAAGGTTATGAGATTTAGACTACAAAGAGGTGAATCCTACACAAGGTTCCAAGGATGTGACCAAAAGAAATCACTCAATATAGGTTATTATCACATGGGAGAAATCTCATTCGAAGTACTTTAGGTGATTCAACCATAAGGGTCTAAGATCAAACTTCTAGGGTTAAGAAGGATCATCTAGGTTCTTACCTCAAGATATCACAATAAGTCCTTCCTACCTCAATGTGTTAACACTTGTTAAGGCTATTATTATTACTAAATAAAACCTAATGTAAGATCATCAAGAACTTACATATCTAACATCTATGCTAAAGTTTGCATGTTTTTTTTGTTAAACTTTAATTGATCATATCAAACCAGATGGTTAGACCCATCGATCACATCTTATACTATAATCATGGGATTTAATCAAGAGTTTTATTAAGATTAGATCATGTTTTAAATCAACCTAGTTTTATAATTATTCTCATGCTAAGAGTCTTATATAAGAGAAAATTGGAGATCTTAAGATTAAGTTCAGATAATAAATCACATAAGATCGTTATAGCTCTTAATTCTTCTAGTTTAATAGTCTATGATCAATGCTAAATTAGCAAGAGTTGTTAAGCTTATGCAGGTTATGGAGCATACCGGATCAAATGTTCCTTTAATCCCATTTATGGGATAAGTCATTAAAAGTCTTAGGATTTGGTTGTTTGATAAAACAATACATCTTATTAGTTAATTAAATATCATTAAATGCTGGTTCTCTTATTTAAGAGAAAAATCAGAAAGATATAAACTTAAGTTTAATATAGAATAAAAACACCTTTATCCCTTATGAGACTTAATGATCTAACATGCATAAGTTAATGCAAGAAATAGATCACATATTATTAATTTGCTCATTTTTTGATATATGCAATTGTAAAACAATAATCAAGATAATTCCTCCTAAGCTCTTTACATTTTAATAAGGTGGTAAGCCTAACATACAATTTATAATATTTCCTTTAAAATAATTGTAAAATAAATATAAGCTAGCATAGGATTCAAGAAAATAATAATACACAACAGTAATAAGAACTATACAAGTGATGTACGCACTTAATATAGAACTAAATAAATGATTTAATTTATTAGAACTCAATATAAGGTCTAAGTACTTATGTACCTTTAAAGCGATTCGAACCTGAAGCTCAACAATTGATTGGAAAGAGATGATAATCACAGGACCTGCAATAATTGGGCAAGGTACATCTATATTATACTTCTTTGATAAATTTGCTTATTACTAGATGCACATGGGTTCCACCTAATTCAATCTCCAATACATACGGTAGAATAGTAACTACAACATGCTAAAGAGTTAATCTACAGAATGGAATGCAACATTTTTGCTTGACACTGACAGTAATCAATCCTATGGAGGATTTTAAGAGAATGTTCTGAACATAATCCATAAAAATCAAATTGAGACAAAAGTCAACATTATACTAAATAACATTCTTCATGCATGTATTAATAATGATATAGATGAGGGATTATATAGCGACTAATCATTGCAAAGGTATACAAGGATGATGCTAGCATAAATTAATCTTACATGATCAATTAACAAGGAAAAGAGAGATGCATTAATAAGAGTCAACAACCTATCACCCTATTAGAAACAACAAGCATCATGAAGTTATCATCCGGAAAATTAGATTATTTCATGCATGCAATGAGAAATGGAAATAATCCATTACTAAACTATCTCCAATCAGGATTGGATAGAATCAAGAGCGTTGCATAACCCCACAAAACCCATACATGAAATCGACGCAATGTATGCAACAGAAATAGATCCATAGAGCTAATGAGCAACTACTTGCACAAGTATGAAATTGATAAAATCACCAACAATGAATATAACTTGAATTTTCCCAAACTCTAACAATTAGCGAAGTGATACACACAACAAGAAATATATATTGAAATTAGAGCAATGTACAGCCTGATATGCAAATTGAAATAATTAAATAATTGACATAATATTCATTAATAAATTGCATACAATAATAATCAATGTTGTACATAATCATTATTTATGAATGAACAAGTGTAATATTTAAAAATATGCAATGCATAATATTCTCATTATCATGATTAAAGCCTTAACTTATTCTGAATGACATGCAGCTATAGCAACAAAAATAGAAGATTTGGAAAGCTTTCATAACTAAGATTTATGTACTCTCTAGCAAATCAAAATATAAATTGATAATTTTAGTAGAGATATTATTATACCATCACAATAAGGTGGCTATAAGCATAGATATCACTTAAGAAAGCCATCAATGACCATAAGAAAACATGAATTTTTACTAAACTTAGCTCAACATAATAACAAAATAAATTCAGATTTCACGAAAGTATTGAGTTACCCAAAACCTCCATTGACATAATTTCATGCAATTAAATGTAAATCAATAGCGCCTATGATCTTCTTACCTTAAGATACTTACTTAAAAACTAACTAAGTTTGCATTGAATAGATAAATTCACAATGATGATTAAATTCATAGGATTCAGCTATAGTGATTAATACATTGCCAAAATCGACTAGAAAACTTGCCAATAAACAAGAGGGATGCATACATATGGATATACAAATGGCCAGCAATTAACAGCCTAAGAAAAACTAAACACATCATTCCATGAACAACTAGTAGAAACATAACTCCTCAACAGTAGGCAAAAATGAACATACAACTTAATGGTGTAATTAAATCAATAATGTTAATGAACTTAAGATTAATAATTGATTGGGTAAAATCCAGTACGTGGATGGACATTGATTGATAAAGATGTATTGATGAAATCGCAGCGGCTAAAAAGAATAACGACCGCCGAAACTGGCAGCAAAAGGTGGATGTTGATCTAATCGACGAAGGGCTGCACCTTCGATTGGAGGGGATGAGTCGGGTTGACCTCTTGCAGAGAGGGGAAGGGATGGCTCTCAGCCTCCCTCTGAGAGTAAAGAGGGTATGCGGAAGCCTCTCGGCCGCCTGCCAAGAGTAGGAAGATGGAAGCTCTCGGCCTCCTGCCGAGAGTGGAGAGGCAGCCTTGGGCAAAGGAGAGAAGAGAGTATTTGGTTAGGAGAAAACAAAGGACTCCATTTTTTATGAAACTTAGGTTAGAAGATACTATATATATATATATATATATATATATATATATATATATATATATATATATATATATATATAAGGCAAAACTATACTTTATCACAGCCATTGAATAAAAGTTCGATGGCTGAAAATTCTCAAGCCTTAATCTATAGCCATTTAAACTTCAAAAGTTACAAACTTAGTATCGAAATGAGTGTCTCGAAAAGGCGAATGCACAAGTCTAAAAATTATTAAATTTGGACAAAGTATTTTATTTTATATTAATTTTTAAATAAAAAACTTTAAAAATTTGCTACCACTAAACCAGAGCTCTAAAATTTTCAAGACTTAAAACATAGTATTCTCATATGATGCTTAACTTAAATATACAAAAATTTATAAATTTTGACATATATTTTATCTATTATCAACTTCGGAAGTTTAAACTGCACCATTTGCGTTCAAATTTTCGTAAGAGAATCCTCCTCGTACACTTTATTTGAGGTTATTTTTATTTAATTTTTATTTAACTAAAATTAAAATTTTAATTTCGACTTAATCGTCTTGAATTTAGAGTTAATCATTCTGGTGACAACCTCGGGTTGTTACAAAAAGGCAGCACAAAAATCACCATAAGTGACTACTCGATGCCTTCTAGCTAGCCTTCTATAAGCCGAAAACCACCACTGATTGGCTGGTCTCATAAGTAGAACATCTAGGATCTGAAGACAATACTCATCTAGACAGATTGCCTCTCGGAAAGTAGTGGTTGCATGGTCCAACCACTCTCTAGTAAGGATTGGGAGACTAGTAGCTCTAAAGAATGAATGGATAAGGATCTTGTCTAGCACCTCCACTCCGCAGGTGACACTCCTTTGATGACTCTACCATATATCCTGCCGTCTTGAAAGTCATCTGCCCAATAATCTTCAAACCTTCTAAGGTAGAATGAGAATGTTGACTGTGTGCACTCCATACCTAAAAGTAACTTAGTATTATAAGTACTTTACTTACATCTATTGTTTGTTTTAAAATTCATTCAAATCTTAAGATGTCTAGTTTATATTTTATCATTCACTGTTTTAACAGTGTTATTATGTTTATTAAACTCCTAGGATATCCTTATTCTAGGTATATTCAGTTTTTATTTATGAGATAATCTTGATGAACTTTGGATACTACTTTTCTTATACTTAGTAAGTTATGATCTTTATCTTATCAGAGAACATATCATAAAGTAGATAGGATCAAACTCATTATTTGACACTTTATGATACTTCTTTGATACCAACTGTAGCACCCCGCCCCATCGCTGAGCACAAAAGAATATAAACCAAATTCAATTCGGCGGCGGAACGGTGCGCTACTCGAGAAGGCATAACCATCTCCCTGAATAGCTGTAACTAAACTACAGGAGGCTGCTGACTCAACCATATAAAGGGTCAAGAGCTAATACTTAAGATAAGAGTAAGTTACTTATTCTAAGTATTAGGCTAATACATACATTAGATTCTGAGAGTAAGAAAAAAAATGATGAATCTAATACATATCCAATAGTATTAATTGGACTGTTAAATGATGACTAACAACCTTGGGTTGTTACAGGATATCACTATGTTCAATTAAGTTAAAATTAGATCACTATTATTACATTAATTCTACATCTATCAGAGTTTTCTCGTGGCTAGGAATCATCTACCTATAATTATTGACATTTCTTGGTTTTATTCCTCCATATCTAACACAATGAAATTAGCCAGGAATATTAATTTATCGACTTTCACCAAAACATTCTCCAAAATTCCACCTAAGGTTTTCACCAACCTATTAACTAGTTGAAGCAGCCTTGAAGTGGGTTTTAGGCCTTTGACACCTAATTATTTATAACTGTAATAAAGCATAAGGTAATGCCTTAGATAAGGTTTGGTTTCCTATTGTGCAAGGTATTGTGCAGCTCTTTGGGTTTTGTCTTTTAATAGGATCTTTCTTTGTAAAATTGCACTGCATTCTTTCATTAGTGCCACATTTTCCTTATCCACCACTTTCCTTTTCTTTGATAAGAAATCTTTCATGAACTTAGCATAACTATGCATTTGTTCCAAAGCTTCAGCAAAATGAATATTTATATGCAAAATTTTGAAGATTTCCAAGAAAAGTTTAAATTTTATATCAACTTTCTATCTAGCCATGCGCTGAGGAAATGATATTAGTTAAATATATCTTACTGGTTATTCTTGTAGTTTTTGTTTGAGTATATCTATGTTTTCTTTCTGAATTAGTGTTTCCTCTAGAGTATATTCAAATTTTTTGAGAGTGTGGTTTAGTTTGTTATCACAATTTTAATCATTCAATGGTTTTACAATCTTTCCATTATGCAAGGTGATAGAACTCCCATGTTCCTTTCCATGCTCATTTATAACTCCTTCCAAAGCTAGTTTTGTTGATAACTTTAAGTTGAGTTTCTATCCATTTTGTTAGCATCTTTCACCATCAATTATAAAGTGAATCTAGAGCAAAAGCCACAAAATAGAAAACCATATAGATCTTAGTACAATCACAGAGAAATAACCATCCAAACACAAGGATATACATAGAAAACTCAATAAAAGAAAAAATCATGGAGCCACACCACCAAGAATAACCACTATGTAGAAAACATTAAGAGCTTACAGAGTTATTCCCAAGAAATTATAACCTGGAAGAAGAGGAAGATTACAATACTATGGAGATCACACAAACTCTAGCATCCATCTCTCCATGCCCTTCCATTTGTTCTCTAGCTTAACTCTTGAACATACAACACCTCTCACCACAGTCAACACTGCATCTATTGAGCCACCTTGTAAGCCCTCCACTGTAGCACACTGCTACGACCACCATAGCATCACATCGCTGCTGCCTTCAACCACAACACATCATTGTGGCCACCATCGCAGCACTTCAATGCGGCCTTCCATTGCAGCACACCATTACAACCAGTGTGGTAGCACACCGTTACATCCTTCTATTGGTAAATAATTTGAACTTCAGGCATGCACTCTCCACAGTGGAAGCGGTTTGATTGGAGCACTCAATTGAGAACCGAGGTTGTGTTGACGGTTATCAAGCAAATCCAAAATCATAAGACTACAAGTAAAAATACACACAGCACATGCATGCAAGATAAGCACAGGCACACAAACATCCAAACACAAAAGATTATGTGAAAAACTCAAAAATGGGAAAAACTACGAAGCCACACCACAAAAAATATCACTATGAAAATGTAACGACCCCAATATTGGCTAGGAGATTTATTCAACAATGGAGCATTACCTTAGCATGTAATATATAATTAAAAAATAACTAATCAAATGCTAGATGCTAAGTTGGCCAAGTATCTTTATGAACAATTGTTAAGGTAAAATATAGTTTGCAATAAAAGCAAATAGGGAGATAGGAAATAATACAAGTATGAGTAATATGAGCAATAATTATCCACTCATTCAATTTAAGCAGTTACAAAATAATTAAACTCAACACAGAATATAGGTAAGAACTTCTCAAGCAGTTTAAGTTAAGTTATTACATGCATTTTAAATTGAAAGAGTAAAAAGTAAATAAATCACACTCTCCTTGAAATTAAAGTACAAGTAATTGAAATAAAGCAGAAGCAATTCTTTTATTTATAGCTCATCAGGTACTAAGTCCAGCTCCACCTGAATTATAATACTCCTGATCTATCATATTTTGGTATTTAATTATGATAAGGCAAAGCCAAGAAAAGAAAAAGGATAGTTAGACTAAATAGTCTAAGCATAACTTAAAATTGTCTAACTTTTATAAGTTCTTTTGGATATCACAACTAATTTATAATTTAAATAAGAAGAGGAGCATTTGAAAGCATTCAAGTAATACAATAAAGTAAACACAACTGTAAAGAAGAACAATTAAAAATAAGATGAGTAAGAGTACTCATATGTATTCTCTTTCTAGCCTGCAACCAAAAAAGGTAAGGAAAAAAGTATCTTAAAAGAGGTTAGAAACTACTAAAGTGTATTTGAAAGTAAAAGAAAAGAAATATGTATATATTCAAATAAAATTATGCTAAGTAAGCAAAAGAAAAGTAGTGAAGCATTTAAATGAAATTAAAGTAACATACACTGCATTCTAAATGAACTGTAAATAAGTAAAGCATAGCACTGAAAATAGAAAGTGCAAGGCAAAGTAAGTAAAAAGTATCTTAGTCTCATGGACTAAGAATATAAAGTTTAGAAATATACAATGAAAATATAGCTAAAAGCCTATGATAAGGTCTTACAATCAATAAGATTGTAAAAAATTCCTATATTATTAGTTAAAATTGTTTTATGAAAATATCGCATTCTACGGGCATATACTACAAAATGGGACAATGAGTTAAGCACGTCTGCCTTACTAGGTAAGTACAGCAGGGTTGAAAATGATTTAAACATTCACATTCACCCTCTCTAGAATGTGAAGTTCTTTAGTAAGCGCTATTATTCCTGCTCTGTCTGCCATTAGGCATACCCCTATAATTTTATTGTTAAAGTTTTAGTTATGCACAAAATCTTGTATGTATGCTTCAAAGGAATAGGCTCAAAGCTATGCAAGCATTCAAGGAAATTTAAATGATTGTAAACTATGTGATATCTAAAATTATTTAAGTTTTAAAATGGTCTACTTAAAAGATTGGTGTTATTTGAACTCTTAATTGGCTTATAGGTATTTAATTTTAAGTTAATTAAATGAAATAATAGAAGTGAAAGAAGGTTAGAAGATAATACTTTAAATTTACTTTATAAAATGCAAAATTCATTTATAGTATAATTAAGCAAATGGAAACTATTCTATACTAGTCATAACCTAATCAAATTAATTGGATTAATGATTAAAGTTTAGGGAACTAATAGGAAAGAGTAAAACTAATAATTTACTAAGTTAAAGGAAGTGAAGGCTAATGAATAATCCACTAGTTTCATCTAGTTAGCTTATTAATTGAAAGGTTTCAAATTAAATTAATCACTAACTTAATTAGGATCAATTAATTGAAAATATTTAAGTGTATGGGAAAGATAAGGTTCATAACCACAAGCTCTATATTTACTAAAGTTTGTAGATTTAAGGAATTCTATAGAATATTTTAATCACAATGAAGAGCTAAGGAATTCTTAATTAAAGTATTAGAGAACTTAAAAAAGAACTAAGAACTTAAGGAAAAATGAGAACTATAGATTCAAATCTAATAATTGGACACTAGTTCTATTTGATTCTCTTAATGAAACAAGTCATAGAATTAACATACAAATCCTCAACTTACTAAAGGATTAAATGAAAAGATTAATATTAAAGAACTAACACTAAGTTTAATTCAAATTATAGAATATTAGATTTAATGAAATTATAACATGATAAGAATACATGCTATTTGTAATCTAAAATCATGGAATATATTAAGTAAGATCTTGATGAAAATTCATTCAAGCTAAGTTCCAAATTTCACATGAAGTATACTAAAAAGAAATGGAAGAATTGAATCTAGTATATGCCATGCAAATAATCTCTGCAAATTCATAATATTGATATTACATGAGTGTAAAAGCTATAAAAAATAGTTGGAAATAATCTAGTTTATGATATCACATGCAATTTATTCTATCCAATTCACTCTTATAGAAATTCTACAAATGAAGAAGATCAATTCTAGCAAGTGCTAAACATTTCTAAATATCATATTCGTGGAAATTTAAGATTCAAACATACAAATGAAAGTTATGTGAAGTAAGTAAAGTGAAACATATTTGCTATCCTAGGGTTTAATTACCTAAAATAAACATGAATAAAATTTATGAGATTACAATTTTACCCAAATTGAGGAGTCAAACACCTAAAATATCCAATTATAGTCCAAATGAAATAATATACATATCAATGGAATCCTTATATCATTAGGAGAAATATGACACTAACTAGGTCGAATTTGGACAATATTGAAATTCTAGGGTTTTGGAGGACTCCTAATTAGGAATAAAATATCATTAAGAGATCTAAGGTTCAAACCTAAATTTGATCTCATAATATTGTTTAATAAATCTGAGATTTATATCAAATTAAGTGATAAAAACATTATAAAACACCATTCACAACAGCCTACTTTGAAGAAATTATGTGCATTTTTAGGTAAATTGAAGAAACTCCAAACTTTGGAGCAAATGAAGGATTTCTGGGCAAAAACCGCTGCAGTACGCTGGAGTGCACGCCATAGTGGATTAAGGTTTGCAGAAGAACTTGGAGCCATCTGCAAAGGCCTAGGACAAAAACTGCTGCAGCACGCCCCAGCGTGCCAAGGCGGGTCTAACACGAGATCTTGGCGCTATCGCGCGCCACTGCGGATTAATAAGAAAAATGGACTCAGCACAGAAGATACAAGGCTAATTCGTCGCAGCGCCCCTGAGTGCGCTGCTGCGCGCCATAGCGGACCAAACCCAAGAGCTCGGCACTATCGCGCGCCGCAGCGGGTCCTTCCAAAACACCAGGATTACATCATAAAAGAAGTTCTTGCCACAGTGGTCTCAACCCGAGACACTGGTACTACCGATCGCTGTAACGGACCAAACTCGAGAGCTCAGCGCTATTGCGCGCCGCAGTGGGTCCTTACAAACTATAAGCCTGTAGCTCAAAATGTTGGAGCGAGCCCTGGCGCACTGTAGTGCATCGTAGCACTCCAAGCAGAAATCCCATATAAAATTTAACTCTGCAGTATTCCAAGATAATATTGGAATATTTTTTTATGGTTGAACAAGAATCCAAGGAAAAGAGGGGGTTAACAGAATTAATGCAAGGAGGCAGTGAAGAGGATTATAAATACTGCCAAGGAAAACTGTGGCAGGGTTCCCAAATTTGATATTCTTAAGACTAAAATGGGGAGGCTACAGGAGGAAAAAGAAGAGAACTCTCCAAGGGGCAAGTAGTAGACCGTGAAGAGTAAAGAGAAGAAGATAGCAAAAGAAAGAAAGAGAAGTCAAGTAGAAGCAAAGGAGGAAGATCAAGAGAACCCTAGAAAATCTCTGGGTATTTCCTAGTACTATTCTTAAACTCTATTTAATTTTTTTTATACTGTAAATTGATGTCAAGGCTTACTTCCTTTTACAAGTATGCTTTTATTTATTCCGTAATGGAAAGTTAAATCTCTGTAGAGAGGGTTTGATGTAATTGTAAAAAAAATATAAGGGTGAATTGGTATTGTAACTAATTTGTTTGAATGTATAAAATTGATTGCTATTTTACTGTTTATTATTATAGAATGAATGCCCGGATGAAACTGCAAGGCTTAGGAACGAGTTCTCTAATTTCTCACAGCAAAATAGTGAGAATTTATATGATGGGTGGGAGTGTTATAAGGAATGTGTACGACACTGCCCACATCATGGATTTCCCTTGTGGCAGCAAGTGCAAACATCTTAAAATGGATTAAATGCGCCAACTAGAACCTTAATAGATGCAGCCTCGGGGAGACCTTTGAGTAGCAAAACGCAAGAAGAGGCTTTTGACCTCCTAGAAGAAATGGCAAAAAATGCTTATCAATGGCCAATTGAAAGGGTTGATGTAAGAAAAAAGGAAGCTAACCAGAAGAATGAAGAAAACCTACTTTCTGAGTTAAAAAATCAATTTTTCCAATTAAATCAGAAACTGAAGAGTATGCAACAAAATTCTTATCATGGGAATATTAGTAAAATAGAGGGAGTCAATGTTGTTTTACACTATAGGAGTAACCAAGGAGAGGATAGAAGGGGATTAGAGCACTCCCTTAAAAAGTTTAGAACCTCCACCATTAAATTCATGAATAAAACAGATGCAACATTAAATAGACATGAATACACCCTCTTGAGATAAGATGAAATTGTTAAAAGAGTCGAAGTGCAAATAAAATAAATCATGAACCAAGTTTGTCAACCAACCCTAGATTGAGCTATAATAAATTATGAGAATGAATCAGGAAATTCAATTACATTGAGAAGTGGAAAAATTACTGAGCCTATGGTATTTAGAAATTTTGAAGAAAGATATTAGGTTTTAAGAGAGAAAAGAGTGGAGGAAGAAAATTTTGATCAAGCAAAGGAGAAGGAAGTGAGGGAAGAAACTCAAACTCAAATTCCAACCCGAACTCAAATAACTAAGCAACCTGAGTGTATTCCTAATATTCCTTACCCTCAAAGAATGGCTAGAGAGAAATTAGACATCTAATTTAATAAATTTCTGTAAGTATTCAAAACCCTCCACATAAACATTCCTTTCGCTGAAGTATTGGAGCAAATGCCTAGCTTTTCCAAGATCATGAAAGACTTCACTCTCTAAGAAAAGAAAGATAAATGAAAAAAAAAACATATCTTTAACTAAAGAATGTAGTGCAATTCTTCAACAAAAAATTCCCATCAAAAGGAAGGATTTGGGGAGCTTTACTATCCCATGCACTATAAGAAACTATTCATTTGAAAAAGCACTTTGTGACTTAGGGGCCTCCATTAATTTAATGGTCTTCTATGTATTCAAGAAACTAGGAATTGATCAATTAAAACCCACCTCAGTTCTCCTTCAACTAGAGGATAGATCTTTGATGTTCTTGTCAAGGTTGATAAGTTCATCTTCCCAACTGATTTTATAATATTAGAAGTGGAGGATGAGAATCAAGAGATCATTATAATTCTAGGTAGACCTTTTCTTGCAACTGGTAAGACTATGATTGATGTGGATAAGGGGGAGTTGAGCCTCCATTATGAAAGAGAGTAGGTAAGGTTTAATATAAGAGATTTAATGCATGCACATCTCATTGGAAGACAACTCTAAATCATCTACAGAACCTCAAAATAGATTAAACCCAAACATAAAGGAAGTGGTGCATAAGGAAATTATTAAGCTCCTTGATGCTGGAAGTATTTTTCCAATTTTTGACAGCCCTTGGGTAAGCCCAATTTATGTGGTACCTAAGAAGAGTGGGATAACTATAATCCTTAACAAAAATAATGAATAAATCATAACTAGGAAAGTGATGGGGTGGAGAGTCTGTATGGACTATAGCAGACTAAACAAAGCTACTCAGAAGGATCACTATCCTCTCCCATTCATTGTTCAAATGCTAGATAGGTGATAGATAAAAATACACATCTGCATTTGTATGCAAGTGTACGTGGTCTGAAGTAATAAGTGGAAAGTTTAGTTTTCAGAATTTATCGAACCTCAGGGAATGGTTGTTTTATTACCGAGTTGTATTTTCTTTCACTAATGTCTAGATTGCAATTTTTGTTGATTTTTGTTGGCTCCTATATAGCAATAAATACACAAGACTTGAGTAAAGATATGATTTGATTAAAAAAAAGAGTTGAGATTTTGTTGTAATATATGTAAGGGTTGGTTATATGACTTCATTGTTTGAATATATACGTTCAATTCAATTGCTTACTTAAATCAAGTGAACCCCATTGGAATTGAAGTATCCTTCAATTACATTAGGTTCAAGTCTAGTGCACAAAGAGAACTCTCTTTGGGTTATTTTTTAGCACATAAACTCTTATGAGATCTAGTTTTATTAATTTGATTTTTACTTCCTACATCTTGGTTACCAAAAATATCTTTTAATTAAAATGATCTCACAAGCAAGATTCCATTTACTGTGCGTCATGCGCTTCACACGCAGTTTAGTTAGATGGAAGGATGCATTGGGTCAATGGATTATGTTACATTATCCATTAAATCTCCCAATGTCCTCTCATCTCTTCTACTTTGCTGAGCAACAGAGCAAGGTTATTGGAGAACTTGGTTCTCAATGCATCAATCTTTTGAGAGAGCTACCAAGGGATGGTGCAAGTGAGCTTGAGAGTTCTATCACGTAATTCTCAGCTCTACTCGCACTACCTTCCTTGATGTTACACAATTGATGAGCATTGGAACACAAGCTCTTTTAATTAAAATAAATAAGAATTCAGTTCATCCAAGCATTCATTCAATATTAAAATTAACAATTCAACAAATAGTTTTTCATTATAATTAAACAATGTCATCATACACCAATTTTTCCCTTACATAATTCTATGACTACATCTCAATTTTTCCCTTACAAGGAATCACTCTGAGGTTTTCTAGAGTTCTTTTTACTCTTCCTACGCTATCCACTTGAAGCTCCACCCTTCATTCTTTGCTGTCTTCTCTTCCTTCTTGTTCATGGTCCTCTCTTCCCCTTAGAGAGTTCTCCTTCTTTCTCTTCCTGCAGCCTTTTTCTTGGTCATTTGAGTAGTAAAGGTTGGAACCCTTTCAAGGTCTGAGATTGGCCCTGTGGGGCCCCTCGTACTGATAACAAGGAAGTACAGTGCTCCAACTGTGGCAAATTCCCAACTTAAGTAAATTTAGATAAACCCAACCTGTCTTAAGCCAAGGACTCATCACCAAGTACTATAACAGCATCAATATATAAATATCAAAGTGGCAGAAGCAATGAATAATAGAGTAACATCCACAAGCATACATAGTAGGAAAAGAGAATGCAATATAGTAACTCATCACAATGCAGAAATGAAATACATCCAGAATTAATTATTATAAATTGAAGTTTAAAGAGAATAAAAATGTCTCTCAATCTCACTAAAATAAAAGGCAATATCTAACTAAACAGTAGCAGTATGATCCTCCTCCTGCACCTGCTCCTCTTCTGTGACACTGCCCACCAACACGTCTGAATCTGACATTTGTCGGTATCACAAATGCCAGGGCCCCAGCCAACAAAACAAAAAGGTTACAGTTAGACAATTGTCTAAGTATATTTTATGCTATTTTAATTAACTGAATATTTAAAGATGTCACATTTAACTTAACTAAACATACAAGCAGTAAAGGGTGCAACAAGCTATGAAAGAAATGGGTAACTATAAACTATCCATTTATAGCCAACAAGTAGTATGAAGAACATACAATGTAAAATAAACAAGGTGAGATTAAAAGCTAAAGAGAAATAGCAACTACTATACAATTCTGAACCAAACATGCTTATGATTATATTAACACATACTGGGTATATAAAAGAAACACAAGTACTGAAAACATGCAATTCTAGCATCATAAACATGCCAATATATATATAAATAAACCATATAAGTATACATACAACATGCTAGTTAAGAAAAAGAAAAGAAGAGGCAACTGAGACATATGGCAAAAGCAAAGCAATATATGAAATGTAAAGCCACTGAGACAAGTGGCAAAGTAAGCAAGTACTAAAAATAAGGCCACTGAAGCATATGGCAAAGCAAAACAGCAAACAATACTGAACAATCCAGCTAAAGTAGCAATAAGCCTAAGATATAGTACTGCCATACCAGCCAATAGGCCATACTGGGCCTCCAATATCAATCAATCAATCCCCAGCCTAGCCATCCAAATATGCTAGGTCTGAGTCCAGTCTATACAATACTACTGCTGAAGAGGCAGACTATGCTAGGACATATTCTACCAACTACAATGAAGGCAAAACTAAATGATATGCAATTCAAATACTAACTTAGGATGTATCATCTATATCCTAAGTTTTCCTATTATGCTCAAGGAATAAGGCTCAATATCCAAAGTATGCAAAGCAATCTAGTCAAAGTAAGCAAGAGACTCAATTTAGACTTATGTGATATCTGGTGTTATATAATTACCAAATCTAACTACTTTGAAAGGGTACAAGTTTAGGATCTCCAATATCTAGTTATCGAGCAGAATCTCATATTTACGTCCCTAAAGTTAATATTAGAACTTAACAAGTTCTAATCCAAAATTATGTGATGACTATATGGTTTAAGTAAGTAAATCAACGACCTAATTAATTTATATTTACTCTCTTACCCAAATCTTGATTAAGTAAATCAAGATTTAAGGATTTAGAACTTAAACCCCAATTTTGAGTTCAATTCCTAGATCCAAGGTAGTTTCCTAACTGGGATCTATGGCTCACACTTATTACCCAAATTAAAGGTAACGAATCTGACAGACTATAAATACATGTCTGCGCTTGCACGCAAGTGTACGTGGTCTGAAGTAATAAGTGAAAAGTATAACTTTTTGGGAATTTATCGAACCACAGAGAATTGGTTGATTTGGCACTAAAGTGTATCTATTCTCACTAATGTTTAAGCTATAGTATGTATTGGTTGGTTGGTCTAAATTAGCACGAATATTCACTAAGTAAATAATAAGAATTAAAGGAAGAGGAGAGTTGGGCCCATCCCACATGCAATGATATAATACTTACGTAGATTTGTTTCTCAAGCTTTATCATTTAGTTTAATTGAAATCAAGTGCACATTGTTGTCCTTTAGTCTAGCTCAAAGGCTTATAAGTTCAAATCTCGTGCACAAAATGAACTCACATTCGGTTCTACTTTAGCACAAAGATTCTTGTAAGATTCTTGAGAATTAAAGTTATTTCATTTTCTCCTTATTTAAGGAGAGTTTAAATTTTCTTAAATCTCAAGATCTCACAAGCAATGATTTTCCACTATGAGCCTCACTTTGCATCTCACATAGTTGAGATGAGAGAATCACATGTTGGGCTCAATGACTATGTCACTTAGTTCATGAGCACTCAACACTTCATTTCTCAATCTCAATTATGTGGAGCTAAGGAGCTCAATTAGTGGGTCTTAGCATCACTTGCATCAACTCTTTGGTTGAGCTTAGATTGAGGTGTATTGAGCACAAGATCCTTCTCACATGGTTCTAAGCTTTCATGCACTCAAAATCTAGCATCCAACCTAAGGTGAGCTAAGGAGCATAAGACAATTAGATCTTAGATTCTTTAGTTCTTTTCTTATAAATACCTCAAGACTAATTAGATAGAAATTTCTTAGTAAGACATTTAAATCACAAATATATTATGCTTGAGGGAAAATATTCATACATCAATATTACATCATGCAAAATGGGACTTCATCCCAACCCTCCCCAAGGGGAGTTTAGCTACTCATTACACAAGAAAATAAGGAAAACACATACATAGAAAAAGACCCTTTCATGGTCACCAAAAAGAAAATACAAGATTGAGTTTAAAAGATACTAGAAACGCTCCGTAGAAGTTCTCTAGAATTCTTCTTCTCCTTCTAATTACCTTCTCCTTAGATTGCTAGTGCTGCCTTCTTCCTCTTCTCCTTTTGTAAAAGCTTACCTTGCCACCCTCGGGGAGTTCTCTCCTCTTTTGGCTCTCCTTCTTACTTAGGGAATTTTTGCTAAAATTGTGAACCCTGCTCTAGTCAAGAGGAGGGGTATTTATAGGAAGGGGGCTGCATGCTCCTCTCCTCCATAAGCAACCAGAATTTCCATATAAAATGCTGAATTCATCATTGCTCTAATTTTTAATTTAGGGTGAGGTGACAATAATCTCAATTTTTTAGCCACAACATCACCTCAAAGCTTACAAAAATAGTTGCTGCAGGAAATGATGGCTAGAGACAACATTCAGGATAAAGGTCATGTCTCCAGCCGCATTAAATGCATTATCTGGAAAAAATTTGGCGGGCCGCTGCAGCGCGCTGTAACGTGTTTTAGCATACCCTGTCCTTAGCAATTTAGCCAAGTCCTCCGCTGTAGACCGCTGCAGCGGGGGAATTCCGCGAAAAACACTGTTCAATTAGTTCTTTTTCCAGATTTTATAGAGAGAAATATTTCCGCGGCAGACCGCTGCAGTGCGCGACGGCGCGCGGTAGCGGTCAATTCCGTGAAAAATATTGTTCAATTAGTTGGGCGGCCCGATTTATATAGCCAAGTCCTTCTCGATAAACCGCTATAGCACGCGACCGTGCGCTGTAGCGGTGAATTCTACGAAAAACACTATTCAATTAGTTGAGCCCCCCTTTTAATGATCATAAGTATTTTTGCGGTACACCGCTGCAACGCACGACCGCGCGCTGTAGCGGTGAATTCCCAAAAATCACTATTCAATTAGTTGAGCCCCCCGTTTAATAATCACAAGTATTTCCGCGGTACACCGCTGCAGCGCGCGACCGCGCATTGTAGCGGTGAATTCCGCAAAAATCACTATTCAATTAGTTGAGCCCCCCTTTTAATAATCATAAGTATTTTCGCTGTAAACCGCTGTAGTGCGCGACCGCGCGCTGTAGCGGTGAATTCCGCAAAAATCACTATTCAATTAGTGGGGAGCGTATTTAGTATAGTTTAAATATTTCTGCTGTAGCCCGCTGCGGCGCGCAACCGCGCACTGCAGCGCGCTGGAGTGGAATTCTTTGTTTATATTTTTAGAAAATACCCAGAAATGCCCAAGAGTTCCATTGGATTCCATTTCCAGAAAAAGATAGAAAAGTTTGATTTAGGAGCAGCAAAAATATCCTAAATAAATGAATTTTCCCTTTTATTTTAGATATAATTTATGGATTCATCAGAATCCTATAAGCTGAAAGATTCAGGAACTAAGAACTTAGTGAAAGGCTATTCTACTGATTATAAGATAAAACAATTGATTAAGACTTGAGAAGCTAAGATGTATATTCAATCTTTAAGATAATTTCATTATCTTATAGATTGAATCATCCTATACCCACATGGAAGGTTTCAAAAGATTGAATAATTAATCATTAAAGAATTTGAATTGGAGATGGTTCAATTCAAATTGAAGATCTAAGTCTAAGATTTAAGATCTAAAGATCTGAGATTTGATCACTTTAGATCTCTAAATTAGAGTTTTATCTTAAGAGCTTCCATTTGTGATTCTTTTAGAATCTAAGTTCATAGTTAAACTATATAGAGCTTATTAAGGTTGAAATTGACAATTTTAACCCTTAGATTAAACATCAAACTCATATTGATCTTTTTAGGGCTACTTAAGATCTAAGGATCTGAGGTTTGATCACTTTAGACCTTAAGCTAGGTTTTAACTTAGGATGCTCCATTATTATTTCTTTTAACATTTAAGCTTATAATTTAACTAGTTTGAACTTATCAAGTGACTTCTGAAATGGTTACATTTAAGTGTTAAGCTTAAGTGACATCTTTAAGGTCACTTAAGATCTAAGTATCTAAATTAGGGCTTAATTGAAGATTTCTTGAATTAATGATCACATTGAATTTGTTATTAGCTCAAGAGTACAGAGAATAATTCTAATCTATCTTAGGGTTAATTTACTAAATTTCCCAAGGTTCTAGGGCATTTAAGCACAATTTGTTCTAAATGACCAAAATACCCCCACTTAAGCTTAAACTTGGGATCTTAGGTTTTACTTATCCAAATTAATCCAAATCTATTTTAATGTGCTTCATATTGGTTAATAGAGTAGAAAATACACTTATCTTAAGTTTTGATCCATTAATTAGTCTAATTAGCACTAATCACTTATTTAAGCCAATTTTGGAGATTAGTAAATTTAGGGCATCTTAGGGCAATCCAATCTTTTCAAATAGTTCTAGTATACTTAGGGTAGCATTAGGGACAATCATTATCAAGATCAGAGGCTTAATTAGGTTTAATTTTACTAATCTCTAATAAGGGTGATTAAGGAATGATTAAGAAAAATTAATATCCAAAACTAAACTTAAGGGCCTGACCTTGTTTCTTAGGGTACAAGGAACAATCAGAGCCTTTAATCTCATTATTTGAATATTTGCATTATTTTATATGATTTCATTAATGACAGCAAGGAGTTTGGCAAATATTTTTAAATCCAACCATTAGATCTGATATTTTATTTTATATCTAGATTCCTTGAATTCTTCTGATTCAAATGGTATATTAGATCATACCATTTGGATTTATATAACTAAAGTTATTCAAATAATTTTATCTGAATGTTTATTTAAATTGGAATAATAGGTTTTAATTAATTTAATTCACAACCATAGAAAATGTCATCCAATAATTATTTAATTAGCCGCGGCCCAAAATCAAAAGGCGCGGGCCGGAGGCCGGCCCAACCCAAGGCCCATGACTCCATCTTCTTCCTCTCGACGGGTCCCGACCTAGCCAAACTTCAGCTCTGAAATTCTTGGTGCACAGACGACGACGACGGCTCGGCTTGATCCCTACACGTTCACTGAGTCAAGATGCGCCGATTGGACCAAGAACCCCCATCTGAATCCCTCTGGATCGATGGAGTGCTACTCGACCGAGATGCCTTCGATACGGGCATCTCAGGCCGACTGTGAGGGGGCAATTCTCCTCACAGAGGCCCCAATTTGACCGGGGTTCGATCCCTACACATTCAGGGAGTTGAGACGTGTTGAACCCCCAACTTATCTTAACATGAGGCACAACCAATCGCTAGGTCCTTACTCAGACTCAGCCATTGGCTCGGCTGCTAGCTCAGTCGATCGATATGATCGACTCGAGCTAGCCTAGCCCCAGGCGACAATCACACAGGATTTCCTAGGTGGCTAAGGTAACCTAGACAACATCCAGAGCTCATTCAGAGGGCAGAAACCAAATGGAGCTTGAAGATATTTTCATGGGGGAAGGCTGTACCTCAAGTCGGGCTGCAGGCTTAACCGAGGGGAATTTAGGTGCGCTGAAGCTTCCTGGAGAGCATACAAAGCTTCACAGGGGGTCTGAACACCAGACGGGCCCTCTATCAGCGGTCCTAAGCTTCGAGAATGCTGGGATTCGCCGAGAAAGACGGAAGCTCCAGAGACTTCAATTGGGGAAATTGAGGGTTCACAGTGAGCAAAGGGACTCACTGTGACTCACTGGGAGTATTTATAGGCCAAGGGGGCTATGGGGGTGGGTTCCAGAGCTCGGGCAATGGTGAGAGGCTCAGGCCGAAGGGAATGGCTCGGGCCAACGGCTATGGGCAATTTGGGGAGAAGGCAGCCGGCCAGACAAATGCGCCGAGGGCAGGAGAGGAAATTCGGTGGTTTTCCCGTACTGCCACGCGACAGGGAGGATCCTAGCTGTCGGGGGGGGGGGGGACCAGACGCAGACAGGCGACGCGAGGGAGACGATCCACAGTGCTCGGGTTCGTCTCCACCATCTGATGGAGCGACCGTTGGTCTCGAACTTCTCTGATGCGTTACTTAACGGGATAGGATGGTAGCCGTTGGATACGCCGATGGATTCAATGCCTATGATTTAATTTTAACACGGAGGAGATCCTGCCATTCGATGGCTTGCGCCAGGATGCGTGCTAACGCATCGGGTGGCCGAAATGCGTGCGCCGCTGTCGGGACATCGTAGCAGATCTGCCGCGGTCCCGACAGCAATTCCCGGGTTTTATTTTAAATAAAAAATAATATAAAATATAAATAAAATTAATTAATTAATATATAATTATTCTTAAATTATCCAAATCCTATTTAGGACCAAATGAGCTCCAAAAATTCCCAAACTTTCACCCTTAGCTAATTAGGGTATGAGGAATTCAAAAATGAAATCAAATTTTAATTTGGAGATCAAAATAATTTAGGTAAATTTTAGGGCTTAAAAATAGCCACAAATACCAAATTTTTCATTTTAGCTCCAAGTGATCCCAAACTTCTAGGGTTAGGTTTAAATGACCAATTGAATCCAATGGAATCAAAATCAAGCCTTGGTTTAGCTTAATTAATCCAGGTCTAGCTAGGGTAACAACTTAGGGTTATTACAGACTCCCCCACTTTAGAACGATGTCGTCCCCGACATCACCTTAGTGAAGAATTGTTCTACTGAGACAATACGAGTTTAAATACAATTGATAGAGGAGAAAAGAACAGTACTTGGTTTTGCAAAGAGCTGGGGATATTTATTGCGCATATCCACCTCTTTCTCCAAAGTAGATTCTTCTAACGATTGATTCTTCAATTGAATTTTAACCATGGGAATCAAACGATTCCTCAGCTGCTTCTGATCATGAGCTAAGATTTTGATAGGTTCTTCGGCATACAAAAGATCAGGTTGAATTTCTACTGCCGAAAGTTGAACGAGGTGAGAAGGGTCTCGAAGACATCTTCTCAAAGATGATACATGAAATACATTGTGAACAGCTGCAAAACCATCAGGAAGGCTTAACCGGTAGGCAGATGATCCTACCTTGGCCAATACTTTGAAGGGTCCAACATAGCGGGGACTGAGTTTTCCAGCTACGCCAAATCTGAATACACCTTTCATTGGACTGACTTTTAGATAAGCAGAATCTCCCACATTAAATTCTAGGAGATGGTGACGAGAATCATGATACTTGCTTTGATGATCTTGAGTTGAACAAATTCTCTGCTGAATTAATTTGATCTTATTACTAGTTTCTTTAACTAATTCTGAACCAAAGAGCTGAATGTTTCTTATTTCTGACCAGGCTAGCGGAGTACTACATTTTTTTCCATACAGTGCTTCATACGGGGCCATCTTAATACTGGCTTGAAAACTGTTATTGTAGGCAAACTCTACTAACGGGATGTGATCTTCCCATGAACCAGCAAAATCAAGAATACATAACCTAAGCAAATCTTCCAACACTTGGTTTACTCTTTCAGTTTGACCATCCGTTTGAGGGTGAAAAGCTGTACTCATAGCTAGAGTCATACCCAGATCTTGATACACAGCTTGCCAAAACTTGGAAGTAAATCTGCTATCTCTATTCGATACAATTGACTTAGGAATCCCATGCAATCTAAGAATTTCCTTGATGTAGAGTTTTGCTAACTTCTCTACAGAATCAATTTGACAGATGGGAAGAAAATGCACTGATTTGGTTAAGCGATCAACTATCACCCAGATCGCATCGGCACCTGACTTTGCACGAGGCAATCCCATGACAAAATCCATAGATATATTGAACCATTTCCATTCCGGGATATCTAATGGATGCAGAAGACCACCAGGTCTTTGGTGTTCGGCTTTTACTAAATTATGGGCATAACACTTGGCCACAAAGTCAGCTACATCTTTCTTCATACCTAGCCACCAAAACGATTGCTTCAAATCTTGGTACATCTTAGTACTGCCTGGGTGAATGTGATACCGAGAATTATGGCCTTCGACTAAAACTTCTTGATGCGTGGACTTAGGAATCCACAATCGATTACCTTGATAAACTACGCCATTTTGCAACTGCAGATCGTGGCGAAGACCACCTTCAATATCTACTTTAAGTTTCAGATACTCATCATCTTTGGTTTGTGAGATAGAGACATCTCAGTGGAAAGTGGGTTCCACATTAATATTTGCTAATAGCAAACTCAACATATCGCCACTTACCGGAGAAATCTCGAGCTTAAAAAATTCAGGCTCTAAGAAACTGGATGCAATTATAGTGGTTAAAGTAGCACGATGACTAAGAGCATCGGCCACTACATTAGCTTTTCCTGGATGATATTGGATACTGAGATCATAATCACTGATGAGCTCCAACCATCTTCTCTGGTGGCAATTTAACTCTCTCTAGGTGAAGATATCCTTCAAACTTTGATGATCAGTGAAAATTGAACATTGCACTCCGTACAGATAGTGACGCCATATTTTCAAGGCAAATATTACGGCCGCAAGTTCAAGATCATGAACTGGATAATTTCACTCGTGGGGTTTTAACTGATGAGAGGCGTAGGCAATTACCTTACCCTCTTGCATTAGAACATAGCCTAGACTGATTCCAGAGGCATCGATATATACTTGATAGTTCAAACCTCCTTCAGGTAGAACAAGGACTAGAGCGGTAGAAAGTGCATCTTTTAGAGCTTGAAATGCTTCCTCGCATTCAGGACTCCAAATGAACGGAACAGCCTTTTGAGTCAATTTAGTCAACGGTGAAGCAATCTGGGAAAAGCCCTTAACAAACTTCCTGTAGTATCCAGCTAATCCCAAGAAACTTCTAATATCGGTTACAAATTTAGGTTGAACCCAGTCCTGAATAGCGCTTACTTTACTTTGATCTACACGAAAACATTGGGCATCAACTACGTGTCCCAAGAATGCAATGGAATGGAGCCAGAACTCGTATTTGGAGAACTTGGCATACAGTTGATGCTCACGCAAAGTTCCAACACAAATCTCAGATGTTCTTTATGATCTCTCAGAGTTTTAGAATAAATAAGGATATCGTCAATAAAGACGATTACAAACTTATCTAGATACGATTTTAGCACTCGCTGCATAAAATCCATAAAGATTGATGGTGCATTGGTGAGTCCAAATGACATCACCAAAAACTCAAAGTGGCCATAACGGGTATGGAAAACGGTCTTCCCTACATCATTTTCTTCTACTCGCAGCTAATGGTATCCAGACCTTAAATCAATCTTGGAAAATATAACGGCTCTGGATAACCGGTCGAACAAGTCATCAATTCTAGGTAGTGGGTATTTGTTCTTTATGGTGACCTTATTCAACTCACGATAGTCTATACACATACGCATAGATCCATCCTTCTTTTTCACAAATAAAACTGGCGCTCCCCAAGGAGACATAATTGGCCTAATGAAACCTTTATTCAGGAGTTCTTGTAACTGCTCGTTGAGTTCCTAAAGCTCCTTAGGTGCCATTCTATAAGGTGCTTTGGATATCGGTTGGGTACCAGGGATCAATTCAACAGAGAATTATACTTCTCTGAAAGGAGGTACACCAGGCAAATCTTCTAGAAATACATCGGTGAATTCTTTGACTACCTTACAATCAGCGAGAGAGATATTTTCTTTTGTTTCGCCCATCATGGTAACTAACTAGGCATTACAACCCTTGACAATCAATTGTTCGGCTCTAATGGCATTTATTAAGGATAACTGCGTGCTGGTTTTTCCTACAAATGTTTCAGGCTTGCCCTGAGAATGGAGAGTGACTCTCTTTTTATGACAGTTTATCACAGCATTATTGTCACTGAGCCAATTCATTCTGTGAATGATATCAAAGTTAGCTATCGGCAGGATGATTAGTTTGGCCTAAAATTTCTTATATTTATTGGGACTTTAATATTGCAAAATTTATGGGCACTTAGTTGGATTCCTGATGGAAGTCCAACACTCAACTTTTATGCTAGGTTGAATGCGTGAAGTTTAAGGTTATTGGCAAATCGTTCAGTGATAAACGAGTGACTGGCACCAGTATCGAACAATACGTTACAAGGTTGGTTATTGAAATAAAGTGTGCCTAAATTAACACAGTTTCGCATTAACAACTTGAAAAGGATTAAAATACAGAAATGCAACAGGAGAGAGGTTTTAGGAGTGTGTACCTGAAACCATATTGTTATCTTCGGCAGCTTCAATAGGAGTTAAGGCGTATACTTGTGCAGGACCAACAGGATGATTATTTGGCTGCCGCCATTGATAGTTCTGAGAATTAGGGACTAGTAGTTGTGTGTGAGCAACTTCAGAAGCAGGGGCTGGCATTATAGCCAGATTTGGTTCCCTTCAGTTCAGTGTAGTTGATCGGAACACTTGCTTCTTATGGTAGGGCTTCATCTGAACTCCATCTACCATTTCCGTGTGGTCGCATTGATAGAACCGGTGGCCTGTACGCCCACAATTAAAACACCTCTGGCCAAAATGGTAACACTTGCCATACGGATGTGGATTAGTACAGTTTTGAGCTCGTTCGGCAGTAGGTGCTGCTTCTAGCTGATATACTTTCGCATGGTTAGATCTGTGTCTCTTGAAGTTTCCCAGCGAGTTCAGAGTTGTTTGCGCTTTTCACTTAAGATCCTCTTCAGATTGGTGATGCTCAATCACCTTAGCCGTTTCCACTAGTTTGAAGAAGCTAGTCAGACAGAGCGGCACGATTTGGTTCTTCAGTGAACTTCGGAGTCCACAAAGAAAGCGGTGGCACTTTGCTGACTCGGAACGAGTGACTTCTGGCACGAAGCGAATCAATCTACGAAATTCTCTCTCGTATTCCGCCATTGAACGACTTTCTTGAGTCAACCACATGATTGTATCTGCAATAATATTTTGTGCGGATGGGGGAATGAATTCAGTCTTAAAGGCCTCGATGAACTCATCCTAGGGGATGTCTTCTAACTCATAATTAGTGAACTTGGTGTCTCGAATCTCTTCCCACCAATATTCTGCTTCCGCATGAAACAGACGGGTGGCGAGATGAACAGCTTCTGAGTTCGGGACCTTAAGACTAACGAGATCCCTTTCCACAACCTTCAGCCAGTCGGCTGTATCCATTGGGGACAGGTTCCCACCAAAGGTTGGAGGTCTTAACCTCAGAAAATTGTGGAGGAGATTATCTGCCGAATGATATGAAGAAGAAGCAACTTGTGGAGCATGAATTGTCGGAGCAGCGACAGTGACTGGAGTTGTACGATCATTCAGTAATTTTTGCATAACGAGCGCCTGTTGAGCTTGGTTTTCTAATAAAGTTGCCACCATGGCTCGCAGATGAGCCACCTCATTGTTAGAACTACTAGAGGCAACAGTATTCTTGATAGGAGTAACGGTGGGTGGTGATCCGGAATCCATTTTAATGAATTAAGAAAAGGAGACAAACTCAGAATTTACTCTTAAGGAAGAGAAATCAAAATCTTTCATTAATTATAGAAATAAGGGATTACAATGCCAAAACTGTAAATCAAATGGAGTTGCTTGAAAATAAAATAATATTTATCCTAACTATTATTCAAACATTATCAATATACTCTGCCCTAAAGGCTACACAAAAGTCCTCAAAAGTGACTTCCCGATGCTTCCTGTTACGTTTCTTCTCGAGTCTTGCCATGGTCTCATACCACCAAACTCCAGCATAGTCCACCATCAGGTCTGTCACAATATCTACATAAAGTGACTCAGGACACTCTATGTGTATCAGAATGGACTCCACTCGGCTCAACCATTCTTGTGCGTATATGGGAAAGTTAAGCCCTTGATATACAGCTTGTTGTAGAAGCTTCTCCAAGACCAAAATTCCTTTTGCTGAGATTCATTCAATCTGCTAGTTGCTTTCCTGCCTCCATTTGAAGCTACAGCTCCACACTCTCTTGAAGGCACGCTGATAATAGTCTATATCGGACTCTTCAGAATCCATTTGACTCTGAGGACAGAATTTTATTATATATGTGTTAGATTCCAGATGACTAAATTATTAGGATGGGAGTATTCTCCTCTACATTTTGCATAGAGTTATTGACACTACTATGTTATGGATGTCACTTATATTTATGCTTGTATTTCAAAAGAATGGTCCATTAGGTAGAAAAGAATCATATATCCCATTCTGACACCTTATGGTGTTCTCTGATACCAACTGTGGGGCCCCCCCATACTGACAACACGGAAGTACGGTGCTCCAGCTGTGGAAAATCCCCAACTTAAGTAAAGTTAGGTAAACCCAACCTGTCTTAAGCCAAGAACTCGTCACCAAATACTATAACAGCATCAATATACAAATATCAAAGTGGCGAAATCAATGAATAATAGAGTAACATCCACAAGCATACATAGTAGGAAAAGAGAATACAATATAGTAACTCATCACAATACAGAAATGAAATACATCCAGAATTAATTATTACAAACTAAAGTTTAAAGAGAATAAAAATGTCTCTCAATCTCACTGAAATAAAAGGCAATATCTAACTAAATAGCAGCAGTATGATCCTCCTCCTGCACCTGCTCCTCTTATGCAACACTGCCCACGAATACGTCTGAATCTGACATTTGTCAGTATCACAAATGCCAGGGTCCCAGCCAACAAAACAAAATGGTTATAGTTAGATAATTGTCTAAGTACATTTTAGGCTATTTTAATGAACTGAATATTTAAAGATGTCACATTTAACTTAACTAAACATGCAAGTAGCAAAGAGTGCAACAAGCTATGAAAGAAATGGGTAACTATAAACTATCCATTTATAGCCAACAACTAGTATGAAGAACAAATAATGTAAAATAAACAAGGTGAGGTTAAAAGCTAAAGAGAAACAACAACTACTATACAATTCTGAACCTAACATGCTTATGATCATATTAACATATGCTGGGTATATAAAAGAAACACAAGTATTGAAAATATGCAATTTTAGCATCCTAAATATACCAATATATATATAAATAAACTATATGAGTATACATACAACATGCTAGTTAAGAAAAAGAAAAGAAGAGGCCACTGAGACATATGGCAAAAGCAAAGCAATCTATGAAATGTAATGCCACTAAGACATGTGGCAAAGAGAGCAAGTACTAAAAATAAGGCAACTGAAGCATGTGGCAAAGCAAAACAACAAACAATACTGAACAATCCAGCTAAAGTAGTAATAAGCCAAAGACATAGTACTGCCATACCAGCCAATAGGCCATACTAGGCCTCCAATATCAATTAATCAATCCCTAGCCTAGCCATCCAAATATGCTAGGTCTGAGTCCAGTATATACAATACTACTACTGAAGAGGTAGACTAAGCTAGAACATATTCTACCAACTGCAATCAAGGCAAAACAAAATGATATGCAATTCAAATACTAACTTAGGATGTATCATCCATATCTTAAGTTTTCCTATTATGCTCAAGGAATCAGGCTCAATATCCAAGGTATGTAAAGAAATCTAGTCAAAGTAAGCAAGAGACTCAATCTAGACTTATGTGATATCTGGTGTTATCTAATTACCAAATCTAACTACTCTGAGAGGGTACAAGCTTAGGATCTCCAATATCTAGCTATCGAGTAGAATCTCAGATTTACGTCCCTAAAGTTAATATAAAAACTTAACAAATTCTAATCCAAAATCATGTGACATTATATGGTTTAAGTAAGTAAATCAACGACCTAACTAATTTATATTTACTCTCTTACCCAAATCTTGATTAAGTAAATCAAGATTTAAGGATTTAGAACTTAAACCCCAATTTTGAGTTCAAATCCTAGATTCAAGGTAGTACCCTAACTAGGATCTAAGGTTCACACTTATTACCCAAATTAAAGTTAAAGAATCCTATAAGCTGAAAGATTCAGGAACTAAGAACTTAGTGAAAGGCTATTCTAGTGATTATAAGATAAAATAATCGATTAAGAACTTGAGAAGCTAAGATCTATATTCAATCTTTAAGATAATTTCATTATCTTATAGATTGAATCATCCTATACCCACATAGAAGGTTTCAAAAGATTGAACAATTAATCATTAAAGAATTTCAATTGGTGATTGTTCAATTCAAATTGAAGATCTAAGTTTAAGATCTAAGATCTAAAGATCTGAGGTTTGATCACTTTAGATCTTTAAATTAGAGTTTTATCTTAAGAGCTTCCATTTGTGATTCTTTTAAAATCTAAGTTCATAGTTAAATAATATGGAGCTTATTAAGGTTGAAATTGACAATTTTAAGCATTAGATTAAACATCAAACTCATATTAATTTTTTTAGGGCTACTTAAGATCTAAGGATCTGAGGTTTGATCACTTTAGACCTTAAGCTAAGTTTTAACTTAGGTCGCTCCATTATTATTTCTTTTAGCATTTAAGCTTATAATTTAACTAGTTTGAACTTATCAAGTGACTTCTGAAATGGTTACATTTATGTGTTAAGCTTAAGTGACATCTTTAAGGTCACTTAAGATATAAGTGTCTAAATTAGGGCTTAATTGAAGATTTCTTGAATTAATGATCACATTGAATTTGTTATTAGCTCAAGTGCTTAGAAAACAATTCTAATCTATCTTAGGGTTAATTTACTGAATTTCCCAAGGTTCTAGGGCATTTAAGCACAATTTGTTCTAAATGACCAAAATACCCCCACTTAAGCTTAAACTTGGGATCTTAGGTTTTACTTATCCAAATTAATCCAAATCTATTTTAATGTGCTTCATATTGATTAATAGAGTAGAAAATACACTTATCTTAAGTTTTGATCCCTTAAATCTAATTAGCACTAATCACTTATTTAAGCCAATTTTGGGGATTAGTAAATTTAGGGCATCTTAGGGCAATCCAATCTTTTCAAATAGTTCTAGTATACTTAGGGTAGCATTAGGGACAATCTTTATCAAGATCAGAGGCTTAATTAGGTTTAATTTTACTAATCTATAATAAGGGTGATTAAGGAGTTATTAAGAAAAGTTAATATCCAAAACTAAACTTAAGGGTCTGACCTTATTTCTTAGGATACAAGGAGCAATCAGAGCCTTTAATCTCATTAATTGGATATTTACATTATTTTATATGATTTCATTAATGACAGCAAGGAGTTTGGCAAATATGTTTAAATACAACCATTGGATCTGAGATTTTATTTTATATCTAGATTCCTTGAATTTTTCTGATTCAAAAGGTATATTGGATCATACCATTTGGATTTATATAACTAAAGTTATTCAAATAATTTAATCTGAATGTTTATTTAAATTAGAATAATAGGTTTTCATTAATTTAATTCACAACCATAGAAAATGTCATCCAATAATTATTTAATTAGCCACGGCCCAAAATCAAAAGGCGCGGGCCGGGGGCGGGCCCGACCCAAGGCCCACGACTCCATCTTCTTCCTCTTGACGGGTCCCGACCCAGCCGAACTTCGGCTCTGAAATTTTCGGCGCACAGACGATGACGGTGGCTCGGCTTGATCCCTACACGTTCCCTGAGTCAAGACGCGCCGTTTGGACCAAGAACCCCCATCTGAATCCCTCTGGATCGATGGGGTGCTACTCGACCGAGACGCCTTCGATACTGGCATCTCAGGCCGACAGTGAGGGGGAAATTCTCCTCACAGAGGCCTCGATTTGACCGGGGTTTGATCCCTACACGTTCAGGGAGTTGAGACGCATTGAACCCCCAACATATCTTAACATGAAGCGCAACCAATCGCTAGGTCCTCACTCGGACTCAGCCATTGGCTCGGCTGCTAGCTCAGTCGATTGATATGATTGACTCGAGCTAGCCTAGCCCCAAGCGACAATCACACTGGGTTTCCTAGGTGGCTAAGGTAACCTAGACAACATTCAGAGCTCATTCAGAGGGCATAAACCAAATGGAGCTTGAAGATATTTTCATGGGGGAAGGCTGTACCTCAAGTCAGGCTGCAGGCTTAGCCGAGGGGAATTGAGGTGCGCTGAAGCTTCCTGGACAGCATACGAAACTTCACAGAAGGTCTGAACACCAGACGGGCCCTCTATCAGCGGTCCTAAGCTTCGGGAATGCCGGGATTCGCCGAGAAAGACGGAAGCTCCAGAGACTTCAATTGGGGAAATTGAGGGTTCACAGTGAGCAAAGGGACTCACTGTGACTCACTAGGAGTATTTATAGGCCAAGGGGGCTATGGGGGTGGTTTCCAGAGCTCGGGCAATGGCGAGAGGCTCGGGCCAAAGGGAATGGCTCGGACCAACGGCTTTGGGAAATTTGGGGAGAAGGCAGCCGGCCAGACGAACGCGCCGAGGGCAGGAGAGGAAATTCAGTGGTTTTCCCGTACTGCCATGCGACAGGGAGGATCCTGGATCGGGGGGGGGGGGGGGAGGGGGGGGGGGAGGGGGGAGCAGACGCAGATAGGCGAGGCGAGGGAGATGATCCACAGTGCTCGGGTTCGTCTTCGCTGCTGATGGAGTGACCATTGGTCTCGAACAGCTCTGATGCATTACTTAACGGGATAGGATGGTAGCCGTTGGATACGCGCAATGGATTCAATGCCTATGATTTAATCTTAACACAGAGGAGATCCCGCCGTTCGATGGCTTGCGCCAGGATGCGTGCTAATGCATCGGGTTGCCGAAACACGTGCATCGCTATCGGGACCCCGCAACGGATTTGCCGCGATCCCGACAGCAAATCTTGGGTTTTATTTTAAATATAAATTAATTTTAAATATAAATAAAATTAATTAAGTATTATATAATTATTCTTAAATTATCCAAATCCAATTTAGGACCAAATGAGCTCCAAAAATTCCCAAAATTTCACCCTTAGTTAATTAGGGTATGAGGAATTCAAAAATAAAATCAGATTTTAATTTGGAGATCAAAATAATTTAGGTATTTTTTAGGGCTTAAAAATAGCCACAAATGCCAAATTTTCCATTTTAGCTCCAAGTGATCCCAAACTTCTAAGGTTAGATTTAAATGACCCATTGAATCCAATGAAATCAAAATCAAGCCTTAATTTAGCTTAATTAATCCAGGTCTAGCTAGGGTAACAACTTAGGGTTGTTACTGGCCCTTAAATAGAGATGCACCCATCCTCAAAGCCTTTAATGTGTGACCTTTCCACTTCCTTGATTTAATTCCAATCCCTTTTAATATTTTTATTTGTTTAAATGATTGGGACTCAGCAGGGATTTAATATATCAGTTTTCAAGAGACTAAGGGAGGCCAAAGGTCATATTTTTGTGGCCTTCCCCATGCTTCTTAACTGCTATTTTCTGGAAAATTTTGGGCCGTCCGCTGCGGCGCGCAGCAGTCGCGTTCTTTAAATTACTGTTCCGCTGCAGCGCAATGTGGCAGCCGCCTTTCAATTCCTATTCCGCTGCGGCGCGCTGTGGCTGCAGTGCTCCAAACATATTTCCTACACATAATTAGTATCTTTTTCGTTCAGTCGCTGCAGTGTATGCTGTGTCACGTGACAACGGACAACTTATGGGATCACTATTTAATTAGTTTTAATATAGTTTTATAAAATGAAAATTCACCCGATGTGGTGCGTTGCAGCAGACAACTTGCAGGTCACTGTTCAATTACTTGTTTATAAGGTTTTAAAAATCAATGAGAAATGACGCTGTAGTGCGCTGCGACGTGCTACAGTGGGCAACTTGCAGGACCACTGTTCAATTACTCATTTATAACGTTTTAATAATTAATGAGAAATGACGCTGTAGCGCGCTGCGACGTGCAACTTGCATTTTTACTATTTAATTACTCATTTATATGGTTTTAATTTATCCTTATCAATATGACACTGTGGTGCGCTGTGGCAAGCCGTGGGGCGCTGTAGCGGTCTTGCTCTAGGTCTGCAGCTCTACTTCCAGGTAAGGCATTTTTAAGGGGATGCCATGGCGCGCGGCAGCGCGCTACGGCGGTTTTTGTCTATAATTTGATAAACCAGCCTTTGCAGTTTGTTTTCTTCATTTTCCTAAGAAGACATCAATTTATACTCAAAGTATATGGAAAAATATAGTGATATGAATGTTTAAACACTAGATTTTTGCTACAAATTCTGGCTATATTACACCCCCACACTTAAATTCCTGCTTGTCCTAGAGTAAGCTCAATAAATGTGAATTTCTGAATTTGTCCTTGTCTAAGGGTTCAATGCGTTAAGCTTATGTATCATGAATTTAGATGTCAAGCATACTCTAGTCAAAATTACTTCATGTCTCCAAGTTCTACCACCCCTCTAATTGAGTTCATGTATCTACATTTCCTTTGGTTTCAATTCGAAATGCCATGCTTAGTGTTTAAATATGGGGAGGTGATCCTGAAATTCTAACCTCAATGATGCAATTGGTGAGTCTTTTGAGTGTTATGCCATGTGTGCTCCTTCTTATGATTCACAAGAATATTTTAACATGTTAGGAAAGATATTTTTCTTCATCCTAAATGGTCACTTGTTTAGTTTGGGAGAAATATTTTTCATCATCCCTTTATATATCAATTTTTTTTTTCTTTTCAGTTTCAAGTTCCTTTTATAAGGGGAGAGCCATTTTTCTTCATCCCTTAATGTAGTCCTTGTGATCACAAAGTCCAACAGGAGCCTAGCACTTCAAATTATCACTCACCTCTTGCCACTTTGGTTTAATTTTTAGATTTTTCATCCCCACACTTAAACTTAAGCACATTTCATTTTAAGTCCTGGAAACCAAGCTTAGTAGACTCAAAAACTCGATAAGGGGTGTGTCACTTGAATTCATTTTCATCTTATCTCAAACATGCTTGCATCATAATTCTATACCATAAGTGTTTCTTTTGACATTGAATCTAAAGCTTGACCGCATTCAAAAACTTCTCTTTACAGTTCAATTTTAGCAAAAATGTAGGGTGTGCGAAATACAAAATTTATTTTATTGATTGAAATCAAAACTACAAAATAGAAAATAGAAAATAATAAAAATAGGAAACAACAAAACCTATTTAATCATGGGTTGCCTCCCATAGAGCGCTTGTTTTTACGTCTCAGCTCAACACCAATTTTGTTTGTCTACGTGACTCCTTTTCTTGGGAGATCCTACAATAACCAACTCTCTTTCTCTTACAATTCAGATCCATCTAAGTAAGGTTTTAGATGGTGCCCATTCACCTTAATTGTCCCAATCGATGAAGTGATATCCACACTTCCGTGGGGGTATATTTTCGTGATTATAAATGGGCCCGTCCATCTTGATTTCAGCTTTCCTGGAAAGAGCCTCAACTTGGAGTTAAATAACAATACCTTCATTCCTGATTCTAGATGTTTTGATCTTATTAGCTTATCATGCCATCTCTTAGTTATTTCCTTATAAAGTTTGGCACTCTCATATGCCCCCAACCTAAATTCATCCAGTTCATGCAATTGTAGAACCCTTTTTTCTCTTGCTAGTTTGAAATCAAGATCCAGCCTTTAAACTGCCCAAAAAGCTTGATGTTCTAGCTATACCGGCAAATGACAAGATTTCCTATAAACCAACTTGTAAGGGGACATTCCTAAAGGTGTTTTGAATGCAGTTCTATACGCCCAAAGTGAATCATTTAATTTCATGGACCAGTCCTTCCTATTTTTGTTCATGGTTTTCTCTAGGATTTACTTTAATTCATAGTTCGACACTTCCACTTGGCCACTAGTTTGAGGATGGTATGCTGTACCTAGCTTATGTTTCACCCCATACCCCTTTACTAGAGTTTCTAATTGTTTATTGCAAAAATGTGTTGCACCATCACTTATTAGGACACGGGGTGTACCAAACCTAGAGAGGACACGATCTTTCAAGAATTTGATCACAGTTTTGGCATCATTATTTGCACAAGCTATAGCTTCAACCCATTTGGAAACATATTCCACTCCCGCTAATATGTAGTTACTTGAATTGGAGGGGGGAAATAGGCCCATAAAATCAATTCCGAAAACACCAAAGAGTTCAACTTCAAAAATTTTATTGAGAGGTAACTCATCCCATTTTCCTAAATTCCCCATCCTTTGACATTGATCACAGCGCTCTACAAAATCAGTAGCATCCATGAATAATTTGGGCCAATAAAATCTAGATTGCAACACCTTTGTTGCTGTCCGATCAATACTGTGATGCCCTCCATAAGGAGATGTGTGGCAATGATATAAGATATTAAGTGTTTCAGTTTCAGGCACACATCTTCTTAGGATTTAATTTGGACAGCATTTGTATAAGAAGGGATCATACCAAAAGTAATTCTTAACATTAGCAATTTTTTTTTTCCTTTGCCAATAGTTAAATATTCTTGGGATCACCCTTCCTATAAGATAGTTGGCAAAATCAATAAACCAAGGAGGATTGCTTACTGCAATTAAGTAGAGCTGTTCGTCAGGAAAAGTTTCACAAATTTCTTCTCCTTCTTTATGTTTTACATGAGTCAATCTAGAGAGGTGATCAGCCACCACATTATCACACCCCTTTTTATCACGAATTTTCAAGTCAAATTCTTATAGCAACAAAACTCAATGTATGAGTTGTAGCTTTGCTTCTTTCTTTTAAAGAAGATACTTGATTGCAGCATGATCCGTGTAAATGATTGTTTGTGATCCAATAATATATGCCCCGAATTTGTTGAATGCAAATACAATTGTTAAAAGTTCTTTCTCGGTGGTGGCATAATTTCTTTGGGCCTCATCCATTAACTTACTCGCGTAATAAATGGAATAGAAAATTTTTTCCTTTCGTTGTCCTAAAATTGCTCCCACCGCAAGATCACTAGCATCACACATGATTTTGAAGGGGTGATCCCAGCTAGGAGTGGAAATTATAGGAGATGAAATGAGAGCATATTTTATGGCATTGAATCCCCTTATACAGTTTTCATCAAATTTAAATTTAACATCCTTTCCTAGAAGTCGGCATAAAGGTAAACTGATTTTAGAGAAATCTTTTATGAAGCTTCTATAAGACCCCATGTGCCTAAGAAAACTCCTAACTCCCTTTACATTAGAGGGTGGGGGAAATTTCTCAATAACTTTAATTTTGGCCTTATCTACCTCAGTTTATTGATATAAGGTGACCCAAGACAATCCCTTCCTCCACCATGAAGTGATACTTTTCCCAATTAAGAATAAGATTAGTTTTTTTCACATTTTCTTAGAACTTTACCCAAGTTTGTTAAACAGTCTTCAAAAGACTCTCCTATAATAGAAAAATCATCCATAAAGATCTCTAGTAAATCTCCTATCATTTTAGAAAATATGGCCATCATACACCTCTAAAAAGTTGTAGGTGCATTATGAAGACCAAAGGGCATCCTCCTGAAAGCATATGTTCCATAGGGGAACATGAAGGTTGTTTTTTCTTGGTCTTCCGGGGCTATTAAAATTTGATTATACCCCGAGTAACCATCCAAAAAACAAAAGTAAGGGTTCCCAGCCAGCCTGTCTAACATCTGATCAATAAATAGGAGAGGGTAGTGATCTTTCCTAATTGCCTTATTTAATCTTCTATAGTTTATGCATACTCTCTACCCCGTAACCTTCCTTATAGGAATTAATTCATTGTTTTCACTCAAGGTCACAGTCATCCCACTTTTCTTAGGGACCACATGAATATGACTTACCCAAGGGCTGTCCAAAATTGGGAAAATGATCCCAGCATCCAAAAGCTTAATGATATCCTTATACACCACCTCTCTTATATTCAGGTTTAATCTTCATTGAGGTTCTATGGAGGGTTTGGAGTTGTCTTCTAGTAGTATGCGGTGCATGCATAAGGTAGGACTAATACCCTTCAAATCGATAATGTTCCATCCTATTGCCCTCTTACGCTCCCTTAACAATGCACATAATTTAGTCTCCTAGGTTAGGCTTAACAAAGTAGAAATTATTACCAGTAGGGATGTTCCCTCCCCAAGATAAATATATTTTAAGTGTTTGGGCAAATATTTCAAGTCTAATTTAGGGGGTTCATCTATAGACAGCTGCATTCTTTTCCATACCTGAATTAATTCATCAATGTTGTTTTCTTCCTCTTCAATTCCAGCTTCTTCTTCTTCCTCTAAATCTAATTCCTCTATATCTCCAAAAATTAGCACCTCTTCCACTGCATTTACTTCCCAACACTCCACATTTGGTCCAAAAGGATGCCTCATTGAATCTTTTATGTTAAAACTCACCTCCTCCCCCTCACAATAAAGACTCAAATCTCTCTTATCAACATCAATCATGGTTTTCCCAATAGCAAGGAATGGTCTCCCCAAAATTATAGGGGTTTTCATCTTCTATTTCCAACACAATAAAATCAGCGGGGAAGATAAATTTATCAACCTTTACTAGAACATTTTCCAAGATTCCCATGGGAGTTTTTACAAATTTATTGGCTAGTTGGAGAAGGACTAAGGTAGGTTTTAAAGAATCAATTCCCAATTTATTAAATATGTAGAATGGCATTAAATTTATTGAGGTACCCTAATTACATAAATCCCTTTTAAGAGAATGATTTACTATTGTGCACGGAATGGTAAAGCTTCCTGGGTCCTTTTTTTTTAAAGGGATTTTCTGCTGGAGAATGGCACTACATTCCGAAAAGGTTTCTTAAAAATTGAGCTTTCTTAACAGCAATCGCATTCTGAAAAGGTCCTTTTTTTTAGAGGGATTTTCTGCTAGAGAATGCCACAGTTTACTTTTTATTTATTTTTCTTTTCTTTGATAGGATATCCTTCATGAATTTTACATAACTAGGCATTGTTCTAATGCTTCAACAAAGGGAATGTTTATATGAAGAGTCTTAAAAGTTTCTAGGAATTTTTAGAACTGGTTGTCTAACTTCTCCCTTGCCATTCTTTGAGGATAGGGTATGTGAGGATTGTGATCGAAAGGTTTGGTTCTCTGTGTTTTAATTTCCTCATCTATCTCTTTATCTTTGTCCTTATTGATTTCTTTTTCCTCAATTGATCTCTCTCCCAAATCTTTAGAAGTATTTTTAGATTTTTTAAGTACTAAAGGTTCTGTAATTTTTTCGCTTCTCAGAGTTATGGAATTGCCTGATTCATTCCTATAGTCCCCTATGGCTCCTTTGCTATTTAAATATTAGCAAAATTTAAAATGCGATTTTATTGTTTAGTCTAACTACCCTTTTTTTTTTTTGCTTTGCCCTATCATATCTAAATACCAAATAATGATAGATTAGGAGCTTTTTAATACATGTAATGTTGTACCTAGCACTTGAAGAGCTTAATTGAAACTACTTCCACTTACAATTACTAAATTTACTTGCATTTTTATTATAAGTGAGAGAGTGACATTTGAATTATGATTAATTGATAAATATTGAAACTTCAAAGTTATTGCGTCCTTGTTGCACAGAAAATTGAGAATGGTATTAAAATTTAGCTTAGAGAATATGATTAGTGTCGAATTGTATTTTGCATGCGATATCCAAATTTAAGAATCTGAGCTTTGAATTATCCAATTAGTCAAAGTGAATAGAGCTACGAGTTATAGAAAAATGCAGCAATTATCAAGTTAAAATGATGAATGTTGAGTATTGATGTTGTGTTTCTTGATTTTCAATGACAAAGTAAGGAGTATACAATTCATCATTTTATAAGTTTGCATTAAGTTGATTATAGTAAGCTGAAATTTGTAAGCGAATATAAAATGCAATAAGAGAATTCACTTAAGGACTTTGTGGTTGGATACTGAATCAAAACAATGATTGAATTCTATGCATTAATCTATGAAATTAAATGATTTGTCATAAATTATGTCGATTTCTATCAAGGAGTATAAGCTATCATTCCCTCTTATGTATATTGGAATGGAAAAAAAATTCATTGATCGAATATTAGTTGAATATAGATTCTATAGGTATCAATCTTAAAGAGTGATTAAGAAATTTTGAGGAGATAAAATTATGATTGAATTAAGTGCTTGAAGCAGCAAACATATGAATCAATGTATTCAAACTTAATGATAGATTTTTGAAGCTATGTAATCATTAAGTAGCTTTGAGGAAGTAGATTTTTGTGGGTTATATCATTCTCTATTAAACTCAATTGTACTAAGTAAGGATGTCAAAAACTTTCTTGAGTTAGTCGTTGTCATTGAATTTGACTCTTGCCCATTTTACTTAAGCAGTGATGTCAAGGACGACATCGTTCTTAAGTGGGGAGTTTGTAACAACCTGAGGTTGTTACTGGAGCGATTAACTCCAGATTCAAGGAGATTAAGTCGAAATCAGAATTTCAATTTAAGTCAAATAAAAATTAAATAAAAATATCTTCAAATAAAGCATAATGAAGGGATCGTACTGCCAAAATTTGAGGGCAATCAGAATCCCAGATCGTCCTAAATAAATTCAGGAAGTTTAAATCTCCTGAGTTAATATAGGTAAAATATAAGGCAAAATTTAGAAATTTTTGTATATTTAAGTTAATCATCATATGAGGACATTATGTTCTAAGTTTTGTAAATTTTCAAGCTCCGAATTAATCGTAGCAAATTTTTGAAGTTTTTCACTTTAAAATTAATATAAAATAAAATATGCGTCCAAATTCAATAACTTTTGGACACTTTGTGTTCGTCTCGTCGACACGCTCGTTTCGATACCTAGTTTGTAGTTTTGTGAGCTTGAATGGCTATAGATCAGATCTCGAGAATTTTCAACCATCCAATTTATATCCAATGGCTGTGTTAGAATATAATTTTGCCTTATATATATGCCTCATTCTAACCTAAATATCTTAAACAACCTAATTCATTGTTCCTTTCCTCCTATTTTCAGTCGACCAACCCTAAAAATTGCAATTTGGAGCCATTCGGCTCTTCCTCTCCTACGCGCGTCGCAAGCAAGGCCTCTTCTTCTCAATGGCTCATCGATCCTTGGTGGGCTTGCCTATCCTCTATTCCTTGGCCGAGCAGCTCTTCTCTCCATGGCTGAGGACAACCTTCCTTGTCACCATTGAGTTTTCAAATCTTCCTCACCGTTCGTCAAATGAACTCGTCGTCTCCTCCCTAGCAGTTGCCGGTTTCTCAGTCCTACTTTGTTGCCGCCGGCAAGGTACTAACCTTCAGTTTTTTTTTTCTTTTTGCCATATGATGCTGCTGCTATTTTCCAATGCCCTGTTATAGAATTATTTTGAAGTTTGCATTCTCAGAATGCATGCTTAAATTTTTCTTACTACTTGAGCTATGAATGTTCATATCATTTTAAGTTTAGCTCTAGTTAGTTTCGTATAGGCTGGATAGTTTACTACTTAAGCAGTGTGAATGTTTGCATTCTTATAATGCATGCTTAAACTTTTATTTTAATTTATTTAAATGAAGTATTTAACCTTTTTTTTTTAGAAACATATAATATAATGTATATGTAAAGGCATCTTTATATACAGCTGGTTGCTTTTCTAGATTGTTAGAGGATTTTGCATGTATTGTTCCCAAAATACTGATTAGTATTATATCCTCAGTAGAAAGATCTCTAGATTGAGGCTAGCATCAGTTCGTGCTTTGGTATCAGAGAACTATTTTTCTTAGTTTTTTTTGTTTATTTGGGTACACATTAAAAGAGCATTACTTTTGACCACAGTTAGGTTAGCAATATTACTTCAAATTAAAAGTTAATTTGAACATAAATAAAATGAGTAGTTAAAAATGGTTTCATGGCAAATCACTAAAGAATATTAGAGAAGCAAATCACTGAATATCGCAGAGAGGAGGTCTGGGCCTGCTAACTTTCTAAATTATTTATTTAGTCCTATGTTAAGTGCGTACATCACTTGCATAGTTCTTATTTCTATTTTTGTGCTTTTACTTTCTCGAATTCTATGTTAACTTTCATTTATTTTGCAAGTTATTTTAAAGGATTAAGGTGTTTTGATTCTATCATGAATGCTTAATTTCATTAAATTATCATTTATCCCTAATTAAACCTAAGAGATCTTAAGATCTTGATCAAGTGATTTACACTTGATCTATGATCTTAGATTACCATCAATAACACATTAATAATTCATTTAATTTGTCATTGAACTATAATGTAACTATTAGTCTTAAGTTGAAAAGGTTAAGGGTTAACAACTAATCTGTCTAGATAAGACCCAAACTCTTAATCCCTTAATCAATCAACCTGATTGTAAGATAATTTGACTGACATAATTTCAATAATCTATTTGATTTGACATTGCCCTTAATTCACTGAACTATAAGTGCTATGGAAATAAAAGAACTTATATGATTAAGTATCTAAACTTGAGCTTAAGATATTTTGATTTTTTCTTAAATAAGACTCTTAGCATAAGAAGAATATTAAGACCATGCTACTTTATTACAAAATCAAATCTTAATACTACTCTTGATTATACCCCATAGTTATAGTATAGAACTTGATCAGATGGGGCCACCTACCTGATCAGATCAAAATAAGTTACTGAATAATCCCTTATGACTATATTAAGTATTTAGAAATGTGAGATCTTTATGATCTTACATTAGGTTTTATGTGATAATAATACTAGCATTAAGCATCTTTAGACCAATGAGGTAGGAAAGACTTATTGTGTTATCATGAGGTAGAAGCTTAGATGAACCTACTTGACCCTAGAAATTGATCTTAAATCCTTATGGTAGAATCACCTAAATTACTTAGAATGAGATTTATTCCATATGGTAGTATCCTATATTGGGTGACCTCTTGGTCACATCCTTGAAACCATGTGTAGGATGTATTCTAGATTCATAATTTTGGGAATCCATGTTGATTAAATAGTATTGATGTAACTCAGATTGTTGGCTGAGTATAGTGACGTAGATCCATAGAGCAGGGTCACTCTAGCAATATTCAGTATTGGTGAGTCACTCTAAGTAAGACTTATCTTGTGCTATCCTGTGGGTTTAGGCAGATATAGTTCACTTAGAGTAAATCAATCAATCCTAAGAGTGTTATAATTTGTGAACTAGATCCTTAGTTTAGGAAAATAACTGTGACAGGGTTCTGCCTCCTATCATTGTGCGTGGCAATAAGTGTAGTTGTGAGCAAACTAAGTATCTAAAGTTACTCTTCTAAAGACACTATTAGTGTGTTATATTTAGGGAAATGAAATCATTAGTTTGAAGAAATAACTATGACAGGATTTTGCCTCCTATCGTTGTGCATGGCGATAAGTGCAGTTATAGACAAACTATGTATTTCAAATCACCCTCTTTAAAACACTAAGTATGCTTATAATATAAGTATTTAACAACTTAGTTTGAAGAAATAACAGTGACAGGGTTCTGCCTTCTATCATTATACATGGCGATAAGTACAGTTATGAGCAAATTAAGTGTTAAATTCACCTTTTCTTGGGAACATACAACTATGGGTATACAACCTTTCTAACTGATAATTTTAGGTAAAAGCCTAAGTATAACTAATTATTATAATTAAAATTAGGAGTCAGAATCTGTTTAGATGGATTCTACACAATAGAGATATTAGATTCATTGGATTTCTGAATTTAAGGCATATAGACATAGAAGCGTGAGCATGTCATAAGCATAATATTTGAGTATCAGTGATAATTTATGGATTACGGAATATTGTAGATATATCAATAGAGGAATTTGCAGGATGACTAGTACTGGATTCCCAACTAGATATATATATATAGGCATTGGATAGTATGATTCATAGCAGTTCAGTGATATATTAGTTACATATCATGATATTCAGTTATGTGGCATATACAGATATATTTATTCAGTGGCATACATCATACCTTCACATATACCTTATTCAATTTCAGATCATTTACTGACTTTTCCATTTTCAGTATTCAACTTTACATTTTAGCGTTACTTTACTTTACTGTAAATTTCATACAGTTTCAAGTTTTTCAGTTACTTTACTGCTTTTCTTCTATTTGATTTATTCTTCTAATTATTTTACAGTATTTCTGCAGTTTGAATTTATGTCTTACTGTTATGTTGAATAATACCTTTTAAATGCAAGAGTATGTTATTTTTTTTAACTTAATTGTGCTTAGACTTTATTAGTCTAATATATTATTTTCTCTTTGTTGACTTTGCCCTGTCATATATGTACATATGGCAGCATTAAGATTTAGCTCAGGCTTTGTGCTTGGGGGTATGCTTGCGATAGAAAGTCAAGTGAGGTTGGTGTACCGCAAAGAAAAAGAAATGGCTGATAGTAATCTTTTTGTTGCCGTTACGTAAATTTAAATGTAATAAATGAATTGCCTTCTCATTATTCTGCATTTTCTATATTGTATGTAAATAGATATATGTGGATAATGGTTGAATGCCTTTTTCTTATTTTCTGCATTGCTTTACCTATGTTTTTGCTAAGGTCTTGCTCATCTTAGGATTAATGCCACAGATATTCTGCTTATTATTTGTTGTGTTAGTGACGACCACCAGTTAATCATAGTTGAGTTAGTGTTACTAGACAACAATTAAGAGGCAGCTATTACAGGCACTGTGGTGTGCCCTGGCGCTTGGCTACCCTAGGCATTGGGGAAAAATTGGAGATCAGCGACAATAACAGCTCTGGGCCAGGTCGGCCTAAGACCCATGCAGTTCAATAGTTCCTAAACTCGTCAGGTCCCGGCTGACCCGACAGGTCCCGAAGGCTGGATTAAAAGATGATTGCATAAATGGATTTTGCATATGATCTGAACATAGATAAAATTCATTTGAGTTTAATTAATGAATTTTTTTGATCAAATCAATTCTAATTTTAGCAAATTTATAAATCATTTTGACCAGTAGAATGTATAGAATGCTAATTTACAATAAGATTTAAGTTTATGTGATTAAAATTTCTATTGAATCATTGGATCATTAACTAACCTATAGTTTAATTATTGAAAGAATTCCAAATGAATTAATTGAACAACTTTATCAATACTAATTTAAATGCTATGATCCAATATACCATTTTGCTCATAAAAATGCAAGGATCAATAAACTGCAAGAGTATTCTAATTTTTGTGGTAATATTTCTAATTAAGTATGAATCATAAATATTTAAGCTTGATGCTATTCTACTTTGATAAACATGAGTGCAAAAAGGCATAAAATTTTCTTAAGCCTAACATAAATATTAGCCATGAATTAATAACTCACTAAATAGTCTTAGCTTAAAAATTAATATTTTTATGAATAGAATCTAAAATCAAAGAATTAATTTAAGACTAGCCCATACATTATTAACTCTTGCTTAAGTTGGGCAATGCTAAAGAATCTTATTATTTGAAATTCAATATGCTCACAAGTCAAGCTTTGAATGCTTTAACCCTAAGGTTGGATTAACCATCATACATGATTAAGTTTCAAGCTAGTTTCTTAAGTATGAAATTAATAACTAGCGTGGTTTAAGTACATAAATGATTCATTTTAATCTTATCTTTTCAGGAGAACTAGTATAAGAGCATGAATTAAGTTAAAAGCATACTTTGACTATTATTTAAAGTATAGGTTATCAAGGATTTAATAAACTTATCATGAACTCATTTTCATGAAGTTCATCTTGATCTTATGAAAATAAATCATAGCCAATATTTTAAAAGATCAATTCTATCTTCAATCAAATTTTATCATTTATCGTGGATGATATAATATCTCATTATTTATTATATACAAAATTTTATTATTAAAGTATATACTATAATTTAATCATTATTCATTTTTTTTTTCAAGCTAAGAACTTAGGGTAAAAATACTTGTACATGTCAAGGACATGTTCTAATTCAATCTCCAAATGATGGTATTTACTTCCAGAGGTTCTCAAATCCTTGGCTTTGCTTCTAGGGTTTTAAACAAGATTCTACAATAAATAAACTCCATGAATCTCCTTTACAAATCTCACGAGTTCTTGGTTTTCACTTCACTTTCTCTATTTTGAAGCTTCACTGCTATATGAGGACCACAAAAAAGCTATGAGGTAGCTCTAAGTGGCTAAGTATGCTCTAAAGAAGATTGAGAAAGGGTGGCTGAGAGAGATAAGGTAAGACTTTTTTTTAGCTAGAGGCTATTTAAGACTTTAAATTGAGCATACACACATCATCAATAGATATAGAGAGTAAAGTAACCCAATTTGCAAGTCATTGCAATGCTCAAAGTGGGGATCGACCAATAGTTGGATACAGTTGATGGAGGCCCAATGACAATGATCAAGCAATGCTATTACAGCTCAAAGTTCTTTTTAACAATTCATGGAACATTCTAATGCTTCTAAGGATCACATAGATAAGCTCAAAACTCATTTCGATCTTTTGGATGGCTCAGGTGGATGTCTGTTTTAGCTAAAAATCTGGTGTGAGCCTCTATGTAAGAAAGGTTAACCCCTCAGTCTAGAATGAATTCATCGTGTTAATCTCGAAGATGTAGGTTTAAATTTTCGTTAAATCATAAAAATCATTTATAATTTCAAAAATATAAAATTTTCCAAATATTTTCTAATATCGTGTTGTTTATTGGAATGATTATTTTAATTTTCTTAAAATGTATTTTGTTATTATTTCAAGCATATATAGAATTTTCATGCATTGTTAAATGGGTTCTTTCAATGCACTAATGGCATCTATCCACTCTGGTCTCCATTGTATGTGGAGGATGCTATTTCCATCAAGACATTTGTACCTTTATTGCTAGAACTCTTAATAACTAGAACCTGTTATTTCCAAATGACATCTCGTATTTGTCCTTGCTTTTGAGGAGAACTTGGTCAATTCTTCTCATGCTTGGGTCTCAATTGCTTTTTAAGAAGTATAGGATTAAAATTTCTAACCTCCAAAATACTTGAAAATACCATTGAGCACCCTTCAACCTCTATTCCATCTAACTATTTGGAAATTTCTCATACCCTTATAAGAACTTTTGCTTATGATTATTTTCCTTCACTTAATAGAATCAAGGGTTGGTTCATGGTTGGGCTAGCAAGTTAGTTTCATTTGTATGCATGTTGCAATTGAATATCATAAATCAATGGTTTTCAACTATTCATGTCTCAACCATTACTGTTAAGAGAAATAAATTCATTTTGCTTTCACTTCTTATTCTATGAATCTTCACTTTAAATATTCAAACTTATTACTTGAAGCTCAGTTACAAGACCTCACTCTGCTAGTGGCTTAGGTCTTTTATTATGACTCAATGACAAGTTGAATTTGTTACATGATGCAAAGTCCTATGCAACAATAAACCCTTGCCCACTTTTAATAAGCTAGGAAGTCGTATTGCTACATAACTTTCAATTATCTCCTAAAATATATTGATAACTAAAATTTAAGAAATTAAGTAAAATAAAATTTTTTTATTAAATTCACTTTTACTTGTGGAGCTCATAAAAATATATTTTTTAAATTTTAAATCTTAATCATTCATACTTTTTAGAAAATATTTGAAAACTAAATAATATTTTTCAAACTAGAAATTAATCCCTTTTAGAGAATCTTACTTTTAGCCAATCCAAGGCTGTCAAGTAATCAACTGGGTCCAAAGTCTAGAGAGCTTTTCCGTCTTCAAGTACCTCTGCTTTTTATTTGAAAGTTCCCCCTTTTCTAGTGGGACTGCAGCGACACAAGCTTTCTACAATTGCAACTTTGCCCTTTGTTTTTTTCATGTAATAAAAATTATATTAAGCTAAACCCTTATATGTTCCCATAAAAATTATATATTTCAAAAATGGGCAAATACGCAGCAGGCCCATAATTATATGTTTCACCTAAAAACATAAAATTAGTTTTTTTTTTGAAACATTTCTCAGTATTTTTCACATCAATCAAATCATAGACCTTCACAAATCTGAGTTATATTTTGAATTTGAAAGCTTGAATTCATTCAAATGAGAATGAATATAAAGAATAATACAGTTGAATGTGAAGTTGAAAAGGCAACATACAACTAAACATAATAGAAGGAAATAACAAGAAGTTCAAATCTGCAAAACTCAAAATAAAGATGAAATTATTGAGGACTCCAAACCAAAACTCCTACCAGAACAACAGCACAGGCAAAATAAAAGTTGCATAATATAGTAATTCTGAAGCAAGACCACCGATAAAGATTAAGAACCAGCCCAACCAAGACAAATTCAATAAATCTGCAACTCAATTACCTTCTTTAAAATAATACAGCAAGTCACTTTATGTTGAGAAGATTCATCGATTGTGTTCTAATCAGATATTGTAAAAAGTAGAACTTGCAGACAGAATAATGAACGGTTTTCCACTCGATCACGAGTGCCGAGTATCTAATGCTAGAAAGGTAATAAGAGCTAGAAAAAAAAAGACTAACGCTTTTTTTAAGAACCTTGAAAAAATCCACATTGAAGCATAAATGGTGCAATTTTTATTCCCATTACTGCCTACAACACACGCAAAGTTGCAAGGTAGCCTTCTAGTGCATGCATTACCACATAAAGCATGTATACTTAAGCTTAGGATTTTTAAACCACACCTACCATTCCACAATCTGCTGGTAAGCAAAGGCACAAAATTTAACCTCCTGTATAATGTAATGTATGGCAGGGCTTCCCAAACGAAGATGAATTTTCGCAATAACAACATCCACTTAAGATGCAAGCAGCATTTCATTTTCTTCACATTTGCATTAATATGTATTTAATAATAAAAAGTTCTATGATAATATTAAAAAGCTTGAGCAATAATTCCACAAACAGCAAAGCTTAGAAATTACACAATGAAAAAAATTATAAATGATATTTATGCATTATTTAACTGAAAATATTATCGGTACAAAAACATAAACGGAAAATTAAGCTCTATTGTTTTTCTTTTGATTCTTTTGAGCCTGCTTCATAAAAGAAAAACATGTTACTGAATTTACTCGCCGGAGACAATTAATTGGAACCTCCATAATGAACTAAATCTGGCAGCCCTACAGCACAAGGCAACTAGCTATCTTATAAATAATGTATATGCATGTATATAATATGTATGCATGCATATGAGATGAGAGGTTCATCTCTCCATCCATCCATCTTTAGCCAAGACTTCTGCTCAGCAACAAATGGAGCAACAAGAGGAATGAAATTCCAAGTAAGAAACGGGGTCCATTCAAGTAATCGATGAGTTGACGCCACCTGAAATTTCAACCAGTAGACAGCTTCTGAAAAAGCCTGTTGTTCATTTTACAAAATCTTCATTATAAATTCATTCATCTATGCATACATACATATATGCATGTATGTATGTATGTATATTCAAACTGTTTAAATAGTTCAGAGTTTAATTCAAACCCAGATTCAAACATATTTGCAAATAGTTACCAAAATATTTAAAACAATATACAAATTAATATTCAAAATAATTATTCAAATTATGTAACAAAAATATTCAGGTTATCTGTATAACAATACGAAAGCTGCTATTCTTCCCCACTTATTACTAAAAGAAAGCATTAATGAGGTGACAATCCAATATGTAAGAAAATAATAATCGAATATGTAAAAAAAAGAATTAACACAATGCAGATTTTGTGAGGGGTCTTTATAAGAAAAAAGAAGCAGAGATAAATGTCTTTTAGCTCTTGAACATTTTATTGTGGCTATGAGTGGGGAAGGACAGCATTTTCTTTATACCAAGTGTATACATATATTTAAATTTTCAAATTTAAGAAAAAGATAAAGATATTGAACAAAGTTGAACAAACGTCAGAAAATATTTTAAGGTTTTAAGTTTTGAATTTTACTGAATGATAAACTCAAAGCTACAACTTCAGAATTTATTATCAGATTAATCAAAAGAAAAGTCACAGATTTTATTCAATTTTTTTATGAAGAAGACAATTTTTACAATCTTGCATGCTGTTTCATTGGGATTGACCCACAGATATTCTTTTATTTTCTCGTTCAGAGAGGTTAAGAAAACAATTTTTATTTTACTATTATTAATGAAAAGGTGATGCACATACGGAGTGGGAGATCCTTTGTTGAACCAGCAGACATACCCACCCCTGTCACCCCCTCCTCCCCCCCTACAAAACAAGCATTCTTTTTATTTACTTGATCATGAATTTTTCTTCAAATTTACTCTCATTGATAATGCCGGGACCTTGACTTACAAAAATTCACTTTTCCATTGAATCTGACTATTTGGGAGATTCACAATATGAAATATCTTGTTCTTCCTGATTTGGAAATTAAATATTCCAGATAATAACTAGGAAACGGTTAAAGATAATAAGTTATCTACAGACAAAAAAAATAAATGCCGACTCAAAATTCCCCACTTTATCATCTAGAAAGAGTTTGGGGCATTGTCAGTACAGCACCAACATGTTCCAAGACATCATCTATGCATTCTGGAAAGGAAGAGAAAATTCTTGCTAAGAAGCTAAATATTGAAGCAAATTTCAGAAGCTGAAATATTTCTTATTTGACTTGCTCATTTTTCTCTGGAAATCTCAAGAGTAACATCTCTCAGAAAATTATTTTTTAAGCTTTTAAATTTGTTCCCAAAACACCTGAATCTTTGTGAAAGTGGAGATGGGTAGTTGAATAGAGTGGCACAATTAAAAAACTGCTAAACCTTGAATGCAGTTGTGTCCGTGTTGCATTGCAATTGGCGTCCAACTTCTCCAACATTTGTTGGCTTACATTGACGTGTTCCACTGTGTCCAAGTACACCCAAAATTGTGCACAACTATAGGATGCACTCGAGGCTCCACAAACCCAAGTGATAAAGAGTTCAGGATGTTGCCTAGCCCTCTTCATTAGTATGAAAATGCCTAACATATATTAACTTGTCGTTAATTACAACTTCTCCTTTGCATACGGCTGAATGTTTCCTTAAAGCAATAAGACAAATCCCTAAGATTATCTCAAGTAATTCTGCCTTCTTAATTGCTCCGAAATAATCATTGCTCACATATTAACTTTTATAAGGCTCAAATCAATATCATATAAATATACAACATCAATAAAAAAAATACAAAGTAAACTTTAAAACAGCACATATAAAACCAGATTATTATTGTTTATATAATTAGCACCTAAATTTTTAAATTTACAAAATAGTCACATTATTTTGAGCGCTATCATTGTAAATAATAAAATTGATATTAATTTTATAGATATGAATAAGATGATTTGTAAACATATGACCTCGAATTTAATCAAAATAGCAACCAAACATTTAATATAGATACATATTTTCTCACCTACAGAAGCATGATACAATCGTTAGCCTAGAGATGTCGTAAATGAGTAAGCATCGACTAAACATGAAGATAAAATGCTTTGGAAAATTTGATGTATCAATATATTTAAATGTGCCGCAATAGTGGCAATCTCAATAATACATATTCCACCAGTAAAAATACAGCGTAATTGTCATTGTTGAATCAATAAAACTCACCAATAAATGATGCGGTATGCAAGTCAGCAAGTGGGGCTCATGTATTACTTGTGTTGCAGGATAATAATAAGATGACTAAACCCACATGAGATTAACCTCATCCATTAATTACACTCTTGATATGTTCTATTTATTGTTAGATTCCCTATTTAAAGAGAGCTGCACCTTTCATAAGGTTTGTGTAAATATATATTTTAATCAGATTCCATCGGTCTCTCAATTCTTCACATGGTATCAAAGAGAATTCAGCTCTCAACCTTCAAGAACTCATCTAATCTCTCGGCTCCCTCATCACCAACTCAAGAACTCATCCAAGCTTCAAACATAAAGCAATTAGCTCAGCCGTGATCAAGAAACCTGCAACCAAGAATCCTGCAACCGCTCTATAAACCTACAGCCATGATCAAGAAACTTGCAGCCGCTCTAGCCGTGATCAAGAAACCTGCAAACAAGAATCCTGCAGCCGCTCACGAAACATACAGCCGTGATCACGAAACCTGCAGCTGCTCTAGTCGTGTTCAAGAAGATCCGTCATCAAGAATCGATGCCTTTAAAGACGTCAAGCTGTTTTCCGCAACACTTGTCCTTGCAGACGATCCCTCCTTTGAAGACATCAAGAATTGACGTCTTTAAAGATGCCAAAAATTGACGATCAAGAATCGACGTCAACCATCTGAAGAAGATTCTTCTTCGTCTTCAATGACAGCTTCTCCAACCGATCTTCCCACCCCTCAATCAGCGAGTTCAGTTGACAGAATCTCGCACCTTCCCAATCTTTCAGCCACCATCACCATTGGCTTCGGTGGCGCTATGCCCCTTGATAATGTTCATCACATCCTCAACGTTAAACTGGACAAAACCAACTACACTCTGTGGGGGTCTCAATTGATCCCTCTATTTCGAGCTCATCGACTCCTAGGTTTTATTGATTGCAATTCTTCGCTAATGGTGAATCAAGTCTTGATTAGTCAAGATGGATTACCACCGATCAACTCATTCTCAGTTGGATCATTTCTTCACTAACGAAATCTGTTCATGCTCAAGTTCTTGGGCACGATTCTGCTTATTCCATTTGGCAAGCTCTCTTCGAAATTTATGCCTCTACTTCTCAAATCCATCTACAACAACTTGAGTACAAAGCAACTCGTCCATCAACTAGTCATCTCCAATTTTCCACATACTGATCCATAGATTGTGATCGACATCCTTAGGTCTGGGACTAGAATTTGCTTCTCTAGTCACCACTGTTACAATAAGATTACAGCCCATCAAAGTTGATGAGCTCTACAACATTCCTTTAAATCATGAGATTCTATGTTCCACAGAGACCATTGGCTACAATGTCACCTCTACCAATCTTGTCCAAGCCAGTACCAAACCTACGCCAAATCACTTCATTTCTCATTCCAACATCACTTTCAACCAAGGTCAAGGAAGGGGTCATTTTCGTGGATGTGGTCACTTCAATGGTCATCGTCGGTCATCATTCATCTGCCAAGTATGCAATTGAAGTGCATATTCATAGGATACTCATCAAACCACAAAGGCTATATATGCTATAATCCCAAAACAGCCACCACTCTTATATCTTGACACGTCTGCTTCATCGAAACTATCTTTCCCTACTCCTCTATAACCTCCACACCTTACATTCCTAACAATCCAACCCCACAAGCGTCAACACACCCTCTACTCCTAATCCTGACATCCACTACAACAACAGCCACTCAATCACCTAAATCACCAATCTCCTACCAACCAACATACAATTTCCTCTACAAACACGTATCATACTGCCTCAACATACACCCCATCATCTTAATTCTCATTGCAGCAGACATCATACTCTTCACAGAAAACCTCACCGACCACTCCACAAGCAAACCAGCCGCCACCAAACCCAACATCAAATCCACTCATCCAATGCAAATGCACTTAAAAACTGGAACACCAAAGCCCAAACAAATGCTCAATCTCATTCATACAGCCTCCCTCTCAATCGAACCCACTTCCAACAAAACAGCAGCACAAATGGACCACCGGCGAGCAGCCAAGGCAGACAAATTTCGAGCACTGACAGAACAACAAACGTGGACTCTCGTTCTACCTCATCCTCAACAAAATGTACTCGGCTGCCGATGGACCTACAAAACAAAGCTCAACAATGATGGAGCCATAGCTCGATAAAGCTCGGCTCGCAGCTCAAGGCTTCAACCAAAACTACGGCGTCGACTACATCGAGACATTCACCCCAGTGGCAAAAGTGCCAACTATACGAGTCCTTATACCTGCAACCCATCACAAATGGCAGGTAATACAAATAGATGTATCCAATGCAATTTACATGGGCATCTTCAGGAAACGATATACAAGTGGCAACCCAAAGGCTTTGAAGACTGCACCTTACCTGATCATGTCTGCCTACTGAACAAAGCCATCTAAAGACTGAAACAATCGCCACGTCAGCGGTACTCCACTTTTACCAACTTCCTCCACAACAACTGCTTTACCACGAACAAGGAAAATCCTTCCTTACTCCTAGTAGAAAACACAACAACATGCTCTAAGCTCTTGATCATTAGTTCAAATCCAACAGCTCTAAGCTCTCTCGTGAGTCTCCTCACTCAACAATTCAAGATGAAAAATTTGGGTCATCCCACATCCTTCCTAAGCATACACTTCACAAACTCCAATAGCCCAATACTCTATCAAACAGCCAAAGCTTCGGCAATCCTCCATACAACAAGAATGGATCATTGCACCCCTATCCAACACCTACTACCAACTCCACATCCAAACCAACATCCAACATTCCCTTTAGCTATCCAAAACTCTACAAAAAACCCTGTCCAACCCCTACTACCTACTCCACGTCCACACCAACATCCAACCTTCCCTTTAGCTACCCAAAACTCTACAAAAAACCCTGTCCAGCCCTACTACCTACTCCACATCCAAACCAGCATCCAACGTTACCTTTAGCTACCCAAAACTTAACAAAAAACTGGTCAACTCTCTCCAATATCTTGCACTTACAAAACCGGACATTAGTCTCGCCGTTAACCGAATATGTCAACATATGCACATTCCCACTCAAAGTCATTTTGCTCAGCTAAAACATATCCTAAGATACCTCAAAGGCACTCTTCATCTTGGGATACACATTAATCGAGACACATGCAACTTCAAGTGTATGCATTGGCTCAGTGACTCAGATGATCGAAAAATCAACAACCGCATACTGCATATTTCTCGGCAACACCCCTATCTCATCAAGTGCAAGAAAACAAACCACAGTAGCAAGTCATCAACTGAAGCTGAGTATAGGGCCCTAGCCACCACTACTACCCAACATCATTTGGCTAACGGCTACTAGAAAAAATTCAGCTTCTACGAAAACAACCCACCACTCTACTTTGCGATAATCTCTCAGCCTATTTTCCATGCCAGAAGCAATTTCATCACCAAAAGGGAAATCGAACTATCAAATATACTAACAAAAGAACCGTCGACATTCTCACCAAGCCGCTCAATGCACAAGCTCCGACCATTCGTTTGCAATAACAGCCCCTAGCATAATATGTACCACCGTAACATAATATTGTTATCGTGTATTCTCCCCGATTATTACAGTCACCACCACTACAGAGCATTCTACATATACGTGTATTTGATACACTGTTTATTGACTGAAATTTTTACAGTATTCACAATACTCTTCTCCTTCTCGTTCTTCACAATATAAGGGTTGTGCATGATTTTATGACAAGATTGTTCTTGTTTAAAAGGAAAGTGTTTGCTAGATGTCAAAAGTGATGGCTGAATTCATGATCAATCAGAGTGGTTGGCAAAGTTTTGGAGAATTCATGACAAGCAATTTGAGACCCAGCTGAACCAATTTACACTAGTACGAGACAAATTTAATTGATCCATCACGAGAACCAGAAATAGGGGCAAAGCATTGTTAATGATACACGGATATTGACAAAGAGTTACAAATTGACACTCGTTGGACACGAAAACCTTTTATATTTATTAATATATATGTATATTCCATATAAAATAAAATATAGTGATATATATAAGTGAATACTAAGAATGTAAGCATTAGTTTTTAATAAATTAATATATTAAGTAAATTAAAATATTAAAAATAATATCATGTTAACTAAATTAATATCACTCTCAATATATTACTTCATTTATTTTTATTAATTATATATTTAAATTTTAACATCAATTTTATATTTAATTCAAGCATTTCTTATCTTCATATTTAACACTAAATTTTAAAGTTTTACAAAATGATGGCATGAATATTTATAATTGCAATAAAACTGCCATACTATTTAGCCTCTTACCGCTACTTTAAGAGAATGATATTTTATATTTGGAGCTGGTGTTGTAATTATCAAGATTTGTGTGCTGGATATACAAATACACAAGATATGGATACCATAAAAAAAAATTTTTAGAACACATGTCCAATAGGTTTGATATGTCTGAATTTTTTTTCATAAATAAATTACAAAGCACATTTGAAGCGATGATACTGGCATATTTGGCACGTATTTGAGAAGTGCGAGACACTGGCATGGTAAGAACTTTTTTAATTTCTCGCATCATACTTGTCTTATTTGTGAAATAATGGAGATGTAAACAAGTGGGGTTGTGGTATCAAAACCAATAATAAATAGGTGGTTCTGCATGACTGGACAAGAGGTACATAAAGAAACCAGTTCGCAGAAAAGGCACCAAAGAACCGCTTATGGTCAGTAGAAGCGATGCTGCATATTTGAGAAGGTTGTGTTGATGTTCAACTGAGCCCCACGTAGAGTTGGAAGAAGATCCTCTTGCAGTACAAGCGAATTTATGTAGTAATACTATGATGAAAAGGTAGCATTCACCAATGGAGAAAATAGATGTGTGGCTTATAGTTAAAGTAGTTATTTGTGCAGTTCTTTGGATAAACAAAGATCCTAAGAACTCTTCCAGTACTAAAATATCAAAGATGGCAAAGACTGTGGAAGTCACTAGTGCTAGTAATGAAACTAATTGTTGGAGTTAGAAAAAATGGTCACACAGGCAGATGAAAGGCGATATGTGTCTCACTTAACAAAGGAGAAAGAGAATACCCCCAGCTTTAAGACGCAAATAAAATTTTTTTAAGCACAGAATAGTCTTAACATGGCTTATTTAAGGTTACAAGAGATTATTGTTAAATATATATATATATATATATATATATATTTTTTATTATTTATTATTTTTTCTTTTTCATATTATATATAAAACTCTCAGCAAGTACTTTGTTTGTAAGAGAAAAAATCACAACCACAAGTATGTCAAATATATATAATTTAAAATATCATTTGAATCGCCAAAGAGCAGAGCGGTGAGAATGGTCCAAGTGGATGTGGAAAAAAATATTTATCCTGAAACACGTTTTATACTTTCATTGTGCAATCCCATCGTAGCCTTATCATATAATGTAATTTGCATTACTAACAAACTTTTGTTTTTAATATATATATGTATGTAGGCTCATATGATGTTCATAGACATATGGTTTGATTTTGCAAATGGAACCCGTATGTGGATATCACAGAGGATGTGCCCATTGCTTCTGTGTGGGTCAATTTCCTGACTTACGGTTGCATTTTTTAACTAAAGATTTGCTTTTTGCCATTGCAAAGGCTGTTGGTCAGCCGTTACAACTGGATAGGAACACAGCTACTATGTTAAATATCTTCGCCCCTTATGTTCTAGTAGAAATGGATGTTTTAAATCTCAGGCCAGATAAAATCAGGCTAGGTACCAAAGAGGGGTTGTTTTCAAAAAATTGTGTATGAGAATATGCCTAGATTTTGCTCATTTTGTAATATGTTAGGTCATGATAATTTTCACTGTGAATTGGTTAATATTGGTAAGGTAATTCTGATGACCCGATCCAAAAGGTTGCTCCTGCTATTGTTTCAACTCAATAGGATATTCTGTTGATATGAAATTCTCCCATTTCAGGTACTTTAGCAAATGATACTAGTGTGGATGTTGAAAATGTCTCACTTATGAAAACCGGTTCCTAAGAAAATGTCTCACGCCGGAGGGATGTTGATCGATGATCAAATTGAAACATGTCCCTAAAAAAATTCTTTGGTGTGTACAAATGTTGAAGAAGGTGAACTCCTTTTATCTTCTAGTGAAATTTTGCTATCTAAACTAGATAATGCAGATGCAGGTTCTTCAGTTAGGGTCTCATCTCTAGTGTTCCCGAAAAAAGATGTTATGGCCAATGCTCCGATTGATATGGGTAACTCTAGTTCTTCTTATGTATCTGCAGATGTTAATGTTAATGAGGGTGGGCTTAATTTGGTGAAGGGTAACGGGGGTGGTATGGAATCCTTCTTAAGTGAAAAATCTTTACTTAAAGATAAGACTGGGGTGGAGCATAAGAGAATCACAAGATCTTAAACTTACTCTAGAGCCCTTTAAAGGGTGCCCAAATGTGCTTAATGATTAATATTCATGTGTGAAACATTAGGGAAATATTAATCATTAATAATTCTTCCTCTAAAAATTGTTTTAAATACATTAATGTAGAACACAAAATTGATATTTCCGTGGGTAACAATAATGTTATAAGTGAAATTTGTAAATTCGCCAACTTTGATCAAGCGTTGGCTAACCCTTTGAGTAATATTTGGAATTTTTGGAAGAAGGGATGGGAGATTGAGATCCTAAGTAAATGTGAGCAGGTTATTCACTTAAGTGCTCAAAACTCATCTCAATGTGGTTGTGACTTTTCTCCATGGTAAAAACTTAAGAAGTGAACGAGAAGACTTGTCAATTTTATTAGAAATTGTGATTCATCCAACCTTCCTTGAATGGTGGGGTGATTTCAATGTTGTTTTGCATCACTCTAATTATAGAGGGTATGCATGTAATTACTTGAGATCAACAGTTGATTTCAATTCTATGGTAATGGATTGTGGCTTAGATGATTTCAATTACTCGGGGTGGGCAACTTTTGTTACTTGGTCCAACACATGTAAATTTGCTAGATTAGATAGAATGATGTTCAACAGTGCGTGTATAAACAAATATCAATATTTTAAAAATACATCCTTTAATTTCACCACGTCGAATCATACGCCTTAATGTTCAAGGCATGGGAGGAACAACCTAAAATTAAAAATCTTTCTGTTTCCAATTTTTCTAGATGTCTAGGGAAGAGTGCAGCGATGTTATCTCTAACTCGTGGAATAGGGAGTGCCCTGTTTATGGTCTTTACGGACTTGTGGCCACGCTTAAATGTCTCACTATTGACCTTTCCAAATGAAACAAAAACTCGGCATGAAATATTTTCATAAATTTTGCTTCCTTAGAATAGAAAGTGTCTATGCTTGAGCATATCTATAATGCAAACCCGGATGAGAATTTGAGAGTTTAATTATTCAAAGCTAAAGTTAGTCTTATTCAAAATCACAATGAAGCTGAAATCTTTTGGAAGCAAAAATATAGTTTAAGATGGAAATGTGAAGATGAGCACAACACTAAATTCTACCACTCATGGGTGAATAAAAGATGGATAATTGATAAGATTAATAATATTATTACTCATGAGGGAAAAACTTTGGAGGATCTAAAAAAGCTAGCTGAGTCAACCATTGAGTACTTCTCCGGTTTATATAAAGAGAATGGTTTTGAGGAGGCTCTTCCCCATAATACCTCATGGACTAACCAAGTGAATCAAGAGGCTAGTTTTCATCTTACTATCCATCCGAATGAATATGAGATATGGGATGCCATTCAGAGCTTGCAAGATAACACTGCTCCTAATCCGGGTGGGTTTTCGGTGGAATTTTTTAAGAAATTCTAGAATATCATTAAATTTAATGTGAATAACGCCATAGCTGAATTTTTTGTGACGTTTCGTTACCTAAATTCTTTACTCACACTGCTCTCACTCTCATTCCTATAGAAAGAAATAGCAACTATTGGGAGAAGTTTAGATTGATTAATCTTTGCTCTTGCTTTAACAAAATTTTATCAAAAAATATGACTAACAAAATTAAAAGATTGCTTCCTGATTTGATTGAAACCAAAGTGCTTTTATCCCTGATAGAAATATCAAGGATAATATTATGTCTTCTCAGGAAATAATTCACAGTTTAGATAAGTAAATAAGAGGTAACAACTTAATCCTCAGAATTGACATGGCGACAGCATAAGATAAAGTCAACTGGTCTTTTATTGGCAGCACGTGTAGAGCCATGGGGATTAAAGAGAAATGTATTGGCCGGTGATGTTGTTGCAAGTGGAGCAGACGAACGGTGTGTTTTGAAGCTGTGTTGCGCCGGTTTCCTTTGTTAGCTTATATTTTCTTTATTTTCTACGGTGTTGTTTTTCCCTTGGTTTTATTAGTTTTTTTTGTTGGTAAGTGAACCTTTTAGGTTATACCCTGAGCTCACTCTTTTGAGATTGGATTTAGGCATTTTAGCTTTTAGGATCCTTGCAACCTCTCATTCCCCTTTGTATCAGTTTTCTTTTATCAATAAAATTTCTATTTTGGCAAATAAATAAATAAATATACATATATATAAATTTTTGTGGTAATCTATACAATAATAGTTACAAATATAAATAAATTTACCAATTTCCATGAATAAAATCACTTCTTTCTTGAATTGCTTCCTCCTTCGCATATTCCTCCAACAATTCTCGTTGACGTTCATTAACGGATCTGGAAGCCAAAAATCGTGAAACAATTTTGGTTATAAGAAATAATTCATTACTACTACCAATGAATAAATCTGAGGAAATAATGAAATATAAAATATCTTGAAAATAGATTATCAAAAGATGAGAATATAACTTTCATTTGACATATAGAGTCCAAGTAATGAAGTTGCATATAACATTGTTTGTCATTGGTTTTATCCATAATCAAGACAAAAGCTCATCAGCAAACAAAGGTTGAAAATTCCAGACATTTATTGTGTATGTTTGGTCATTGAGATTTGTGTGCTAAAATGCAAAGCATTATATAGAAATAGAAGCAAGGTCAAGTCAAATAAATATAGGCTACAGGAAAATATTAGCACTCTTTAGTAAATTACATGCAAATTTCTTTATTTAAATTTGAATTAGAACCGAAGATTGTTAAATATCAGACAGAAGAAAAATGTTACATAGCTCTCAAATATCTCCCAAAAAGTATGGATGACTAGAATTTAAGATTAAAAAAATAAATTTTTATGAGCCCCACAAGCAAAAGTGAATTTAATAATATTTTTTATTCCACTTAACTCTCAAAATTCTAGTCATCCATACTTTTTAGGAGATATTTGGGAGCTATGTAGCAATACTCCAGGCAGAAATAGTATTCATCGCCCATCCCAAACACACCTCCATAAGGACTTAGCCGCCTACTCCAAATTATCTATATATACCCATGTATTATCATGTATAATATCAAATATTATAATAATAAAAAATTACTTCTACTGCTCTTCTAAAGTTCTCTCAATCTCTCGTTCTTAATGGTATCGGAGTGTCTCTTCTACTCATCTCAGCCTTCAGCCCCTAGCTCTCCGGTGAAGCATTAATACCGGCCCATAGTCCTCCGTCCCCAAGAACCATCCCAGCCCAGGCTCCAACAGTCAAGAACCATCCCACGAACCTCCTATCTCCTTCTTTTCCAAAGAATACTTCTCTCAGCCATCTTCAAGAACCCTTCCACGAACCTCCTGTCTCCTTCTTTTCCAAAGAATACTTCTCTCAGACATCTTCAAGAACCCTTCCACTCGATCACTTCTTCTCCAGCCATCCCAAAAAAACTCCTGCTACAACAGCTCCCCAAGAACCCCACCATCATTTTCTCCAACTCTTCAAGAACCCTCGACTTCTTCTTCAAAGTCTTCAAAAAGCACTCAACTAAAACTTAAAACCCCTCGAGAAACCCACCTCTCAATCAAGATCCATCAACATTCATCAACCATGGAATCAACAAATGACTGCATGAGCTCTCACAGCAATTCCACCATCATTACTGATTCAAAAGACCTTGATATCCAACATCAAGAACTTAATACTCTCCTCTCACATCAGAAAACTATTTAAAGCCAACAAACAAAAAGGACACCTCGACGGGTGGGTTCAATCCTCAACCACAAATCTACAATCCCAATTACTCCTAGATCTCAGTAGATAGAAACCTAATCGCTGCCCTCTACTCCACCATATCTCTCTCCATTCTTCCATACATCTTGGAAGTTGATTCTTTCACTAACATATGCACATTCTTGAAAAGAGATTTCAGGCCATCAACCGCTCTAGATTTATTCAACTCAAGAACGAACTACACAACATATCTTTAAAAGATAAATCAATGTACGAATATCTATCTGAAATCAAAACCAAAGTGGACAAAATAGCTGTGGCCGACTCCAAGATCGACAACGAAGATGTCATACTTTATACAATAAACGGCCTTCCCTCCACCTACCAAGCGTTTAAATCCGCCATCCGCATTAAACTACCAATCAATCTATCTGATCTCTACTAAATATTATGCAGTGAAGAAAAGTCCAGCAATATATACACAAGGAGATCCAGCTCACCAACCTTCTCCTATCGGCAGCACTACAAACCTGCCCCTGTTTTCCAGCAGATTCAGAGGTAGGGACAGATATGGTGCGGCTTTGATGCATCAGAATGCAAGATGGTGAGGCTGCTGATTTGCTGAGCTGTGGTCCAGTCAGTGCCAGCAGTCCTTGGCGGGGTGGCGGGGTTTGAGGCAGTTCTGACATTCGACATAGGTAGGTAGGCAGTTCTGACTCTCCTCTGTCGCAGGAGGAATGTCGCCAGCACACTGAACCTCAGGCCTACCTACCTATGTCGAATGAACTGCCTCAAACCCGCCACTCCACCAAGGACTGCTGGCACGGACTGGACCACAGCTACCACAGCTCAGCAAATCAGTGGCCTCACCATCTTGCATCCCTGTGCATCGAAGCCGCCCAATCCCAAATGGTACCTCAACTCTAAAGCTTCCAACCACATTACAAATGACCACAGCAACCTCTCATTCTCTGAAACCTATCAAGGCAACGATAGTGTAAACGTTGGACAATCTCATCCATTCTCCAATATCGGCAAGGGCATTCTTCCCGCACCCATTCTTAAATTTATTCTAAAACATCTTCTCGAGGTTTCACAATGTATAATCTCCTCTTTATTCACGAACTAACCTTTGATAATTCTTACTCCATCTACTTTGACCCCCACGGGTTCACCATAAGGGATCTCTGTACCAACACTGCTCTCCTTAAGAGCTGCTGCCACAACATACTGTACATCACCCCTCCATATATAGAGTCTCCTCTCAAGACAATTTTGCTTTCCTTCACTACTACAATCAGTCCACCGTGACATCTCAGACTCGTGCATCCAAATCCAAAAATCCATCAATTTCCCAAAAAGCATCATCTCAGCATCAACAACTGCACCACTTCTTTTCTTTATTCTACATGCATTACTGCCAAACATCATAGATTATCATTTCTAAGATATTCACATAGAATTATAAAACATTTGACTTTCTGCCCCAACTATATCTAATGAAGGCTGCAAATTCTATATTATTCTTGTGGATGATTACTCTCATTTTACATCGCTCTTTTCTCTAAAATACAAATCTGAAACCATTCATAAATACAATGCCAATTCAATACACATTAAAATTATTCGCCTAAACAAAATGGCGTTGCGGAACGAAAGCATCGTCACGTAATTGAAACCATTCGAGTCCTACAAACGGCTCACCTACCAGAATTTTTATGGCCTCAAGACGCTCTCAGCTCCACCTATCTAATTAATCGACTTCCCTCTCCAAATACACACAACACCTCACCATTTCAACTCCTACATAACAAACTACCCCATTACAATCATCTCCGAGTCTTTGCTCTACATATGCTACAATACAAAAGCATCCTCCTCTTTAATCAATTATCATGTAAAATTCAACGAATTGATTTTTCACTTTGCTACCTCAACAACACCTACCACCGCCACATCATCACCCCAACCAAACCCCAATCCTCTAACACTTGTTCCAACTTCAACTACCACTCTAAAAAAATTGAACCATTCAATCCTCAACTCCACTACTCAAGTGTGATCTCACCCCTCCCAAAACACTAGCAGCCCTCAATCTCCACCAAAACCAGAAACCGCTCTACCTCACTCTCCCCATCACCCTCTCAATCCTCCCCTATACAAGGCGACTCCACCAAAAATTAGAAACACAGCTCCCACATCCAATGCTCACTCGCCTCACAACAAGTACCATAAAACCCAAGCTACATCGATTTTGTCACTCGTCCCGGCTACGTCGATTTCGTCGCTCGTCCCGGCTACATCGATTTCGTCGCTCACCGATTCATTGATTTCATCACTCGTCGCTTTGTCGCTCATCAATTTCGTCGCTCACTCCCGTCTACGCTCCTTCCATTCGTTTCGTCGCTCCCTGCTTCACTTCGTCGTTTGCTTGCCCGGCTACGAAGCGTGGAATGTGATCGATGTATTTGACGAGAAAAGGAGGGAAGGAGAGTGGAATGGAGGATCCCCCCTCCAACCCTAAGTGGGCTCAGTGGCGTCTCTAGGCAAAGCTCCGGTCTCACGGCTCGGAGTTGTTGCCACGATGACCGAGTCCTCGGTCGTCGCCACGGGGGGGTCGCCTAATCGAGCGGCGACCCCAACCCGTGACCTTGCGCGGAATGCGGGGTCGCCCAACCGGTCCGCGGCTGCGCAAGCTCCGATATTGCCGGGTGCTAGCAGCCCGATATTAAGCTCCTTGGCGATGGAGGATGGTGGATTGCATGTTAAAGGTCAGTGATTAGCCCTCTGGCATCCATATCTCCCTCACTACCAAAAGAAATTGCAAGAATTAGAGGTGGCTTGCTAAGTTTATGGCAGCAAGGGCTGTTTCTTCAAAGGCTGCTGCAGAATTTATGACATCAAATTTAACACAACCAGCTGTTTGTCAAATTGGCTCAAAGGGGGTTGCAGTTTCGAAAAAAAAAAAGCGATCCCGAGTATGGATTTTGTTGGATAAAGCGGTGAAATTCGCGTGATAGATTTTGAGGAACAAGAAAAGCACAACTTAAAATTTTGAAGAATCACTCATCGTCCGTTTATTTGGACGACGAATCCCCTACAATGTCATTCAAAATCAATTGAAATTTTGATGGAACAAGTTTGGTAACTTCACTATTCATATGTTACAGCATAACTGCCACTTGGTGAAGTTTGAGCACGATACGGCGGTTGATGAAGTAATTATGGGAGGGTCGTGGTTCCTTGGTAGTTAGGTTCTTGGCTTAGCACGTTGGGTGCTGGATTTCAACCCAAATATGAGGGTAGGCTTCACGACTCTGCTTTGGGTGCGATTGATCAACCTCCCATTGAATCTTTGGAGTAAACGTAATCTCAATCGCATAGTTGCTATGATTGGCAAGTATCTTTTTGCTGACGGGTCGACAATGCGCAATGAACGGCTTGCATATGGACGTGTATGCGTGGAAGTGGATCTTTCTAAGAAAATGCTATCGCCATTTTACATACGGAGTAAACAAGGTATGTTCACTCAATTGGTGTCTTCAGAAGGTATTACAATCTTTTGCAAGGACCGTTGAATGGTAGGTCATAAAGAAGACCAATGTCCTACAAAACAACCTGCCCCCACAAATTGGGTAGGTCCCAGTGCCTCATCTACGGATCCAAATCAATGGTCATGCAGCAACGGAGGCGACCGCAGACCTCCAGCCGCCCGAGAGTGGCCTTGAGGGACCCGAGGGGCCGCTCTCACCTCCGACGGCCGGCCGCTCCCCGACAGCCTCTTCAGAACCTGAGCCGGCCACCTGCAGCTCAGCTGCCAACAGCAATGATGCGTCATACACCGCCCGCCCCACTGATTACCCCTTCCTGCTTTGATGTACTGGCTATTGAGGAGGATCGGCCGATGGAACGACTTGCCGCCACACAGCCTTCGCCCACTAGCCCACAGATGCAGCACCGCACACCAAGCCCACCTCGTACTCAGCCTAGCTTGCCACCTCTTCTTCTCAAGCCGAGTGCTACACCGCAGATTCCCCAGGCGCACTTGCCAAGGGCCGTTTTACAGCCTACTCTTCCTTCCTAGACTTTACGTTCGAGAAGCCGAGAGCCCTCACCGCCATCCCGATGAACGACATCCTTGTGTGGAATTGTCGTGGCGTGAGGAAGCCAGCGACAAGACACCACCTTCCGACGCTCATCTCAGAGCGCAAGCCAGGACTGATTGCTTTATTGGAGACTCGCGTGGAGTCTTTCACTCATCGAGATGCGACCCCTCTTCGGGCAACATTGGAGCTTTATGGTCCGGCCTTCTGCGGACGTTCTAAAGGTCTCATTTTGGTTTGGCAAAGTGACTTTTTGCAGTTCGAGATTCATCTTTCCTGCAGTCAGATGATCCTTGCTACCATAATTCTGAGGTCGGGGAGATGCTTTCAATTTGATTCCATCTATGCCACCACTGATCTGTACACAAGGAGGGAGCTTTGGCAAACGATCCTAGTAGTTCGGGTGGAGGGGAGCCCGTTGGTTCTTGGTGAAGACTTCAACTACGTTCTCTCTCAAGCAAAGAAACGTGGTGGGAAGGCGTTCAAAGTGATGACTGCTCAGACGAGCTTCCAGGAGGTTCTCGATACGTGTCATCTTCACGACCTAGGCTTTGTTGGTTCACCTTTCCCGTGGAATAACAACAGGAAAGGAGCTCCACATATCTGGGAGCGCATTGACTGGTTTCTTCTAAGCAAAGAGGCGATGGATCTTCTGTCGGGTGCAGTCGTGCACCACTTCCCTTGGGTAGCTATGATCACTGCCCGATTTTCTTGACAAACGCTTGTCTTAGGTTCCAGAGTACCCGACCGTGGTACAAGTTGGAGGACACTTGTCTGCAGTACCCGAAGGCTTTCTCTGTCGAGAGAACTTGGGGGCGGCCATCTCGCGGCTCGCCGTCCTCAATCCTCAAGCACAAGCTGGCGCGCACTCTCCGAGCACTGCGAAAGTGAGGCTGAGACACTTCCTGATTTGCAGAGGAGGGAGGCGAAACTCACTTCGACTCTGACGCAGCTCTGGGCAGAGGATATGGAGACGGACCGAGATGGTGACCCTGAGCTTGTTCATCAGCTCCGGGCCACCACGTAGGAGCTCTCAGGTGGAGACGAAGATAACGAGCTGGTGGTAGCAGCACGCCAAGGCGCGGTGGCTCTCTCAGGGTGACTGTTGCATCGCAGTGTTTTAGTGGCTTGTGACGTAGAGTCGGAAGTCGAACACCATGCTGATGCTTCAGGAGGAGTCCGGGGAGCTCTCGTCTGACCCAGAGCGGATTCGCCAAATATGTTTTGATTTCTTCCAGAGGAAGTGGGCACCTCTAGTCTCATAAGGGATTGCCCAGATGAACTGATTCCAGGCCGTACTCTTGGTGACGCAGACACTACCTCTCTCCAAGGTGCGGTCATGGATGCAGAAATCTGGGCAGCCCTACGGGACCTCAAACCGTTCCCCTGGGATTGATGGTATTAGCCCCTTTTTCTTTATGGGCAACTGGAGGGTCACCCAGGCTGACACCTTGGCCGCTGTTTATCATTTCTTTGATGGTGGGCAAATGCCACAGTGCTGATGTGACACTCTAGTAGTTCTCGTTCCGAAGGAAGAGGGGCCGCCACTCCGAGGCAGTTTCGCCCTATCAGTCTGTGCAACACCGTCTATAAGGTGGTGACCAAGATTTTGGTCATGCGCCTTAAGACAGTGCTATCCCCGTTGATCTCTCGAGAACAGGGTGCCTTTATTTCCGGGAGAGATCAGTGAAAACTATCTCACAGTCTAGGAGATCCTTACGCGGCTCTCATACTCCACCTCGACGGCCGGTCACATGGCCATCAAGGTGGATATAGAGCAGACTTACGACCGTATGGAGTGGGGGTGCTTATGCTTGGTTCTTAATAGATTTGGCTTCCCACTGAGGATGACAGACTAGGCCATCTAGTGTATGGAATTCCCTAGGTTCTCAGTCCTGGTTGGTGAGCACAGGCTTCTCTGGATAGTTGGGAGAAAAGGTTTTCGGCAGAGATGCCCCCTCTCCCCTTACCAATTTATCCTGTGCTCGGAGCTCTTATCCCTCCTGGTCAGGCGACAACAGCGAATCAGACACCCAATTAGTATCACTCTCGATCGGGGAGATCCTACCTTCTCTCACCTCATGTATGCAAATGTCTGATATTGTTTGCCCCAGCTTCTAAGGCAGTAGGGAGAGAGGTACAGTAGATTTTGGCATATTATGGTAAATGGATTGAACAATCTGTGAACTTGCGCAAGTCACAGGTTGTCTTTAGCTGACAGACCCCTGCCTATCACCAGAGTAGGATTGCAATCCGGAAAAGTTTCCGGAGAGGGTCGTCACACCGATACTTGGGAGTCACGGTCACTGGCCGACCTCCGAGCTAGGATAGGCCCATGGAGTAGTCGCCACCTTTCTCTTGCAGGCAAGTTGTGCTTGATCAGGTCTGTGCTCGCCATGACCCCATCTACCTGATGCTAGTTGCTCTGATTCCGGACTCCTGCCTCTCGGACATTGAGGCTATTCTCCGTAGTTCCTTTGGGAAGGAGCAGAGGGTAGTGATCTGCACTACGTGAGGTGGCAGGAGATCTGTCGACTGCTTGAGGCTGGTGGACTCGGGATCAGAGACTTGAGGCTGTAAAGGACTGTTCTTGTAGCCCGCCACACATTCAGCTACGTGAGCAGGGAGGATCTACCATGGGTGAGAGCCATGAAGATCTGCTACCGCCGCCGGTGTGAGGACTTTGTTGTTCGGCATTTTGATTATGCAGTTTGGAGGAAACTAGGGTATGGGTAGCCGATCGTCCATCGCCACACTGTGTCAATAGAGGAGAGTTTGCAGTGGTAGGTCGACGTTTTCACGGAGAGCCAGGCTAGTAGCCATATTTACAGAGCGGAGGGGGATGACCGGCCTTGGTAGTTTATGGCCATGTGGGCGACGGCTCTAGGCCCTAGGGAGGCTTGTTTCCTGTGACGATTACTCAATAATGCCATCCCAACGGGGTGTTGGCTGTTCAGGATGGGACACTCAGTCAGCAGCTTGTGTCTGGGGTTGTGATACTAATGAAGACAGGGAGCATTTCGTGACCCACTGTAGTTATACAAGGGTCATACCAGAGACTTGTGTGCATTGGGGCTTGCTGTCGGCCACTCTGACCTCCTGCGACCAGTTTACAGCTTTGTAGTCGAAGGCTACTACGTCTCGCAACCGCCGTTTCAGCTATCAGGTTGTGGCCTACTTTCTACCAGGCTTGGCGGAGTATGACTAAGCGTTCTCACGGTAATCCGTATCCGACTCCACTGGATTGTGCGGGTTCGATTCTCTCGGTGATTGTCAGTGTTGGTTTGCATGACGGGTTTGATTCCTGGGGTTCCACGGTCGGCCAGGGCCCCTCCACCTCCTTGAGATGGTGCCCCCCTGACCCATTGGCTGAAGTCCAACATTGATGCTTCCTATAGAGTTGTGGTCTGCGATTCAGGAGGTCATTTGCTTGTTGCTGCTGGAGGCCGTTTACTGGCCATGTCTCCTCTCCAGGCTGAGATGCAAGCAATTCCTATTCTACGACATGCCCTCTTACTCAGAGACGCTGACACTAAGGGAGTCATCATAGAGGGCGACTGTCTTGGAGAGATCTGGAGGCTCCAACATCATTAGGAGAGGACGCTTCGTTCAAGAGGCGGAGAGCGCCCGCTGATCACCTTGCTTTACTGATGAACTTTTCTCGTATAATATTTGTTCACCGTTCGCGTAATGCGTATCACACGGCGGACTATTGTTATATATTAGCCCAACAGGGCAATTTTTCTTTTGTTAGGGGAGATCTTCTCCCCGGGAGGCTCTTAGATCTCCTCGTTGAGGACACCGTGGAGTTTGATCCTGGTTGATGATGTACTAATGATTTTACTTATTTAAGCTTAGGCTACAGCCATTTTTCTCAAATAAAACCCAAGCCACTAACACATCTCCTTACAACATCACATTCTACGAAACCTACATCCTGCATTGGTGCGGCCAAATTGAAGCAATGGAAGCTAGCCATGGAAGTAGAATACAATGCCTTGATAAATCAACAAACCTAGACACTACGACACTGATTACTTTGAAACTTCCTGCCCTGTTGCAAAAATGCCAACAATCTGCCACCTATCCAACCATTTCCACTCACTATAAATGGCCCATTACCCAACTAGATGTCAACAAAGCCTTTTTGCACGGGCAACTCAATGAAACCATCAACATTAAACAATCGAAAGGTTTCAAGGATCTCAACTGCCCACACCAAGTGTGTAATCTCAGCAAAACCATCTATAGTCTCCAACAATCAACTCGCTAATGGTACTCCACACAAATAGATTTTCTTCACTCCCAAGGCTTCAAAACTAGAAAGGCTGATCCATCCCTACTCATCCACGACACCACCTCAAATTGAGCATACATCTTGATCTATGTGGATGACATCATAATCGCTGGTCCACACCAAACTGAACTCAACTCCCTCATCCAAACAGTAACCCAACAGTTCCAAAGGAAGCACCTTGGCATCACTCTTTTGAAAACAGCTACCCGCCCGATGCTCAGCCAGTCAGCATACGCGTCCAGCACTCTCAAAACATCTAGCATGGAGCAATGCAACCCATCACTAATCCCCATAACCGCCCAACACCAAATCCCCACACAATGTCCTCCCTGTAACCAACCCAAACTCTACAAACAACTTGCCGACTCACTCAAATACCTTACCATTACCCATCCTAATCTCAGCCTAGATGTTAATAAAATCTGTCAGCACATGCACAATCCCACACAAGCTCATTTTGATCAGCTGAAACAAAGCCTAAGGTACATCAAGGGTTCCATTCACATAGAACTACTAATTACCTTGAACAACCTGTATTTAAGGGCCAATGCAAGCTCTGATTGAGCCAGGGATACCGAAGACCGCAAGTCTACCACATGATAGTTTATTCACCTGGGAAACACTCCAATATCCTAGAGTACAAAAAAGCAAAGCATCATCTCCCACTTCTCCACAGAGGCAGAATATTGGGCCCTAGCAACGACAGCCATGAATATCATTTGGACACGCGAGTTGCTCTAGGAATTCGGCATCCAACCAACTGGTTCAACCAAACTATACTGCGACAACCTATCTGCCATTGCTTTAGCAAATAATCTAGTCTTCCATGCCAAAAACAACATGTTGAAGTTAATTGCTACTTCATCCACGACAGCATCAAGAAACAAGAAATAGGGCTGCTATACATCCCTACCGAGGAACAGATTGCGGACATCCTCACCAAACCAGTATCTACGACATGGTTCACAAAACTCCGATCCAAAATCACAACCTCAATTGCAGATTGCTCGTTTGCAGGGGATAACAATAGGCATATAAATAATATACACCGTTCATCCCAATCACACCTCCATAAGGACTTAGTCGCCTACTCTACAACAAGTATATATACCCATGTATTGTCATGTATATGTATCAAGTATTGTAATAATAAGAAATTTCATCTATTGGTCTCTTCAAGTTCTCTCCATCTCTCATTCTCTTCAACCATGAATTGCTGTAATGTAGGAAAATTTTTTAGAATCAGCATTTATTGAACCTAGCAATACTAGTAAACTAGCAATGATCAAGTCAAAAAAGTTTCAGAATGATGACAATGTGCTTACAAAGGAAATAGGACACGGAATCTCACATACTGGTCACCATGGCTAGCCGATCCAATATGCTTTGGCAATCCTAATAGAATAAACAAAATTCACAAAAGTATTAAAACATTAGACTGAAGCTAGATAAACATGCAGAAGTGTACCTTTGCCTCTTAAAGCCAATAGTTGGTCAGGTTGCACTCCCTTTGGTATCTGACAATAAAAATAATAAATAACACAAATTAACTCGTTACAATTTTCTACACAACAACCAAAGAAACAAAAAGAATACAAGATTTTCTATTTAGGAATGTTGGAGATAGAAACATCCATTGGGGAATACAAATTCTAAATTGCATTGTATCTGAATGTTATGTACATACATCATATTCTTGATTGCTTATCATTGAAAGAATATCAAACCCTAACAGACTTTTTAATAAAAATTTCAATTACTCAAGTAAAATAAGTATTTCTAAAAATACTAAAACACTTCAAAGTTCCAAAAAAAAAATGAAATTACCCCCTTCTTTGCTCGTGCACCTAACTATTCACAAAATTAGCCTCTGAAGACAAACATTTCCTGAGCCTTTCTCCACAAAATATTCTTCTTATCACAACACTCACCATAATATTATGAACCGACGCCATATCAACATTCTTCCCCAACATGCAAGTATGGCAGTCATTTACATGACCCTCCTAATAGTGAACACATGACCCCCACATTTTTTTACATTGTTGAAAGGTGAGTCCTACTTGCGTCATAATTCTACTCAATCCTCAGTTGACTAAATCACAAATTCAATCCCTTAGGAATGAAGCTAATAAAACACCAATTCTAAATTCATCCTTTTGGAACCTTCATATCTTGATATACAAATGTATTGCGATTGATTCATACCAGCAAACATCAGCACCATCAAGTCCTAGAATGTGTAAGAGATGCTTTGTTCAATTACATATAAGTTTAGAGACGGATAGATTATTGGAAAGTTTATTCAACCAATTTAAAATCCAAAGACACTGAAATAATTTGCTTTTGTTGAATTTTTTGGAAGCCAAAGTCATCGAAAAAAGAGAAAATTAAATATTACAATCTTTCCTCTCTCTCCTATAGGCCGGCCGACTTACCATTTCAATTTTAAATTTACTTTTTATCTAAATCTTTAAACTTTTTATACAAAAACTCCCTCTATTTTATCATGCAAGGGGCTACAAATACTCAAAAATATTGTATTATGGCTGGTTATTAATGAATAAAACGAATTGTTCAGAATTCTTCTCACCCAGTCAAGGGTTTTGATGGGGCTATGGTAGCAGCAATCCATTTTAGGGGACATATTGCCAGCCTTCTTTAAGTAATCGATTCCTTCTTTCTCCCCTTACAGCAGCCCTCTCCGCCTTACCCTTCCCACATCAGCCAAATACATTTATTCAACCAAGGGTTACCTCATCTCAAAAGTCTTGAGCATATTGGGTGGCATATGTTGAGGATTTAAATATTTAAATATCTTGAGTTTAGGGATTACATCTGTTGGAATATTCGACTTGAATTAAGATGAAACTTGTATTCGTTGGAATGCCCATGTTTTTAGTACAAAGCTTGCATTTATTTAGAATGCTCATAATTTGCATGGGGCTTACATTTATTTAGAATTCCTATGATATTGGGTATTACGGCCTTATCATTTAGACAAGGTGACCAATTATGATTTGTATCTTTAGATCCTTTAGATCTTCATAGGTTAGATCAAATAACTTTAACTGATTGCAGATTATTTGGGTATCAAGATATTTTGACTTGATTTGATTCAACTAGGACCTATTAGATCGGACCTATTAGATCTACTAAGAATCAAGTGACACAGCTCAACAAGGACCATTTACATCAACTAAGAATTATGTTTATAGGTTTACTTTGTGTTGTTTTCATATGCACGCTTTTCATACTCATTTTTCCTATTTTTAGTACTTATGATTTTTTTATTTCTTTCATATATATATATGATCTTTGATCAGCTTTGTCTTTTATGTGCAGGTAGCAGGCAAGGGGTAGCAAGTACTTGGCAGATTCAGAACTGATACACTAAGAATGGTACATGCTGTCCTACAAAGTAGTTTGAAAGTGGATCACTGATGGTGCTACCAAGTAGCTCGAAGATGGGGCACCAACAAGGGTACATGATAGCTAGAAGATGGAGCGCCGACAACGGTACAAGATAGCTTGAAGGTGGGACTTTAGAGATTAGCTCAGCAGAGAATATAGAGAGCGATGCTTACATTATGAGTGGTGGAACTCTAGTTATTTGTTTGTAGATAAAAGGTGCACAATATTGTGAATAACTCTTTTTTTTTTTTTTTTTTTTTTTTGCTCGTGTCATTCATGATCACTCCTCCAAATCAGTACAGTAGTTTCACGAATGACTACCAAAAAAGATGATCCTTCCCATCAAGAAAGTGAGTGATCTGCAATTCTAACAGTAGTGGGCTATAAAGTATGCCATGAACCTGTTTCCACCCTCTAATAGGTTGAGTGTGCCTCTGCCCAAGCTTAAACAATCAAGATATAGTCAGATGCATTAGAGCCAAAAAAGAAAATCTTCAATTTTCTAAACGGGATCTGATTCTTCAGTGGGTAAGGTTGTAACTTCAAGTTAACTTTTAAGAAATGGCGTGTTCCAACTCCCAAACCAGCTCTAAAATCTGCTTTGAAGGTCGTACATACATACATATATACATATATATATATATATATATATATATATATATATATATTTATATACATATATATATATATACACACACACATATATATATATATATATATAACAACCGATCAATAAGCCATAGTTAAAGTTAAGGGTTACAACAACGGATATGCTTCAAATTATGGTTAATGAAATTACCAAAGTTTTGAGGGAGCGAGCTTCTTCTTTGAATAAGGAACATTCGGCCCTCAATCCTTTCGCCGAAGAATTCACTCCATTATCTAAGATGGGGGCGTATGATCCCACGGAGGTTTTTGATTCCAAAGAGGAGGGGATTCTTCAACATCAGAGTATTATGTTAATGGAATTGAAGACATCATTTAAGAAAAAAAGGAAAAAAATAAAAGTTCAAAAAATGATTGATATTCAGATATTACTTCAGAAAAAAGAATTTTTTCATCATGTCACATGTTATATGAGTGTATAGTTTTTTACACTCAGCATGTGACATTCCCAATTCAGCTACATCAAGAGAAGATAACAAAAGACAGCAATTAGGTGCAGTTGATAAAAAACTAGGTAGTTTAAGATTTATTAAAAACTAGACTTTCAAGATGGATGCTATTTTAAAAGATCACCTGTTATGTTCTCTTGAGAGAAATTTAGGTTGTTGGATGACAAGAAATAGAAAGAGAGAGAGAGAGAGGGAGAGAGAGAGAGTCATACATTGATATGCGCTTTTCCAGACAGTGTTGGTACTTCGGCCTTGCCGCCAAGAATTGCCTGCCATAATCAAACAATATATGTGAATGAATATATTTTACTTAACAGCTCAAACTATTCTGTGCAGCAAGAAACGAGAATATAATTAATTTAATAGTAGTTGTTATAAAGAGTAGGATACCGCTGTTCACAAAAAGGCAAGCAGACAAAACAGCATCAATTTAGCATAAGGTGATAGTTGACATTAAGCATCATATATAAAAATTACTGAGGAAACAGCAAGAAACAGCCAAAGCATAATACACATTAAGAACCTAGGCATCCAGGGCACCTTTTTCGTTTTTACTTCTGGTACATTTGAGAAAAACGTGCTAGAATAATTTTAAATATTGGCTGCATTCTTTTATAAGAAGTTGTGAGAAATAATATTAAATATTAGCAAATACAGAAAATGTTAACCTCAAAAGCCAAAAAAAAAGGCTTGAAAAATCTAAAAGAAAGCTAAAATAAGTGTCCATGGCTTTGGGTAATATATTATTGCCCATTGAGAAGCAATCCCAAGTTAGCAGAAAGAATCTGGTTAGGCCCACAAATAATGAAATCTATGGAAGAACAATGGGATTGCAAGATGTGAGCTGCCTGGTTCCCATTGCTTCTTAGGCAAGAAAACCTTAAAGGAAAATTAATACTCCCTGCAAAATATAAAGATTATTAGGATCAAGAAGTGTGGGGATGTGAAATGCGTATTGACAATCAGTTACAATACAAAGTAAGCATACATCTTAATGTTTACAAATTATAATAGCGTGAGATACAGCAAAAGTTCATAGCATTCAGGGGATTAGAAGCTTAAGAAACATGAGAAACAGAAGATCAAAGGAACCAGAAAGATTTCTCGAGACACCACCAATATAAGCTTTCCAGTCTCTACGAACCCAATCCGTATTCATCTTCTGCTCATTCAGTGAGATATTACCCCATTTCACTATAGGTCTTAGAAGAGAATTTTGGCCCTTAAAATGCAGCAGTGGGTATAGAGCAAAAGATCTCTAGCAGTGTATGTCATTGAGTGTGAAATTCATAAGACAACTTGAAATATTCCGTTTTCAAGGTGATCATAAAGCAGACTATGCACTACCGCTTGATTAAATGCAATTCTAGCCTTGGATATAGACCAGCAACAGATGAAGGAACAGGTATCTTAACGTGACCAATTAGCAAAAAATCAGTATAAACATAGCCATCTTTTGAAGATCAACTCCACAAAATCAAAGACACTAAAGTTTTTTGTTGCAGCTCAATTTCCTTGAATTAAATTTTTAAGCGGTTACTATTAGTGAGAATGGATGATCGGCAACTTTCCTTAAAAACATTTTCAAATAGGTAATAAAATTCTATCTTGAACCTATATATCAGATTCTGCCCCAGATCATTAACTCTGAAACTGAGACAAAACAACAAGTTCCCTCGATACATGTCCCAGAAATAAAAAGTAAGAACTGTTAGTGGAACTTTTTAAGGATTGTAGAGAAAACAAATCATAAAAACAATGAAATAATCAACTTTCAATGTCCCTAATGTGCTTGAACTTGCTTAAGATCTCCTTATCAATCAGTTAAGTATCAGAACTTTCTAATAATTTTGTTGCCTTTTACAAATCTCATATTAAATAATACTACAATTCGGATGAATGATTATTCCATTATTGTCAACGTTGGAATAATAAAAGGCCATGGATAGAGTAGTGGTTCTATCCATACTTATTAAAAATAATGCTTTGGCATCCTGTATAACAAAACCTCATTTTATAACAAATGATTTTGATTCTGAATGTATGAGTTCGTTGTTTACATAAAAGAAATGTGACTAGAGGTTGCCAAAATTTCTTGATAACTGAGTTCCCCATCAGCTTTCCCAACTCTGCATCTTTGGACATCATGGGTTCTGATTGAAACCTGCCTTCATTGTCGCTTGCATCTGCTCTTACAAGTCATGTCAACAATAAATGGATCAACACGAGGGTGATGCCACCCACCTGTTTCCATATCAGACTTGCATGTTTCTCTTATCGCCGCTTACCTAAAAGTTCGGTTTCAACCATCTGTAATGGTCAAGTGCCGCCATGCGTGTGCTACCATCATTGTAGTGGTGGACTTCGATTCATTGCCCAGTGACTCAGTTGAGCTCTGTTTTCGGTGCTTTGTGTGATGGTAATATCACACAATTTGACCATTATCAGAATGCTGATGTTGAAGCATAAACCGTGACAGCAAAAGTTCTCAATTTTTAAAGAGTATTAGCATAAACAAAGAAGCTACCCAAGATAAATAAGACAGTAAATCACAAAATTCTCATTTCATATATACGTGCAAAGCCTAATTAGCAAAGATCATATATAAATATATATATATATATATGACCTTTGGGGAAATGATTGACCGTTGAAATAAGAAAAAAAAAGTACATATATATATGTGCATATCTGGTTCGAAAAATGCTCACTCTCCGGTTAGAAACCCTAACGGCGCTCGCGAAACCCCATGAAGCCAGCTGAATGTGGTTCGAAGCAGAATGCCCCCGGCTGCATCTAAGCCCTTCAGTGGTAAACCATCATATCTGTGACTGATTTGATTGGCATTAAACCCATAATCCGCCTTAGAGGTGAACCCGTATTTTAACAGAAGAGGAAATACAAGCTCTAGCAAAACCACTCAAGTTTACCTTGATTGGAAAATTTTCAAGTGGTAGACCATCCATGTGTGCCACAAGAAATTTTTCAAGAACTTGAGGGTACACATCGATTCCCAGGTCAGGTTAATTGGGTCTCGGCATGTGATCATCATCAAATGAAATGGACCACTCCTGAATCTTCGTTGGGGGATCTACTTTATTGAAACCAGCCAATGAAAATCTTAAAATAGACTACTTCTTTTGATCATTGCACCGGTTTGGACCAATTTTTCACTCCTTTAGGTGCATTTGATCACCCATTAGATTCTCTATGCTCTGGGTTCATATTCGGAAAACCATTGAAAGTCGACTCCGCGATAACTTATTTGTTTAGGCCATCAGTGGCTTGGGTTCTAGTGGAAATGGATTTAATAAAAGAACTCGAATACATGATATAAATTGGAGATGATAGAAACAGATACTTTCAAGAATGCATCATCAAAAAATGTCCGATCTATTGCTCATATTTTTTATTATCGGCCATGACATTTTACATCGTTCCAAACTTAACCCTATATTGAAAGAAAAAGATCCGCTAGCAGTGACAATTTCCCCCAATGGATCGAAAAAGAAAACAAAATTTATGTATGTGCAAAAGGGATTTAAATAATCAAACCATGCAGAGGATTTAATTGTGGATGGCACAGTTGGCACTCCTGCAGATGAAACATTAGATGCCCAATATTTAGATAAAGGTGGTGATAGCCCTTCGACTGGATCAAAGAGATTGAGGTATTGCCTCCGGTCTCCTCTAAAATTGGCAAAAAGGGGGCTCCTACTCCTTCATCCTTCTTGGAGGTAATTGCTGATATTCTATCATCGAGCTCCATTGAGGTAGTGTCGATTCCGAAGATCGGAATTCATTTGGGAAAGGTTGTCGTCAATGTTACCCCAGCGAATGTGGATGGCTGCTCAAGTCTTCCCTCTTATCTGGATGTGACCGAGGGTGTTGCTTTGTTGTTAGATCCCTTTGGTGTCTGAGGAGAGCTTGTGTGGTACACAGAGCAATCCTCAGTAAAGCTTCACAACATTATACTGGGATCTCCTGAAATATTGAAGAATAGGGCTGACGGGATTTTTGACGAGGAGATTATGGTCATCACCTCCAAAGAGTTACAAACATACATTGAGAAAATTCCAATTGTTTTGTATAGACGTGCCACCGACCCTTCATCTATGGGGAAAGCTTCTATGGCGGCTAGTTCACACATGAATCCTCATGCAACGGAATTCCATCCGCCTGCTCTTGGAAGAGGTCAAACTATTTCTGCCTCGAAATTGAGTTCTAAAAAGGAGATGAGGTGAATTCAAATGAGAAATTAAAGAACAACATATCAAATTTAGAGCTATTATATAATTTTCTTGTCAGGTATAGAAGAAAAAAGAAAAGATAAGGAAGAATTCGGAAATCAAATTAGTAACCGAAGGCAAAGGCGCAACCACTAGTAGGGCTTTTCTAGCATAGTTTACTAAAGCTTTTGTTGGATCTTGGGTTATGTGGGATTCAGTGACCGTTTTCTTTTTCTTTTCTTTCATGTTTGTTTTTACCATTTTGTTTGTTTTTTCTTTATTTTTTTGCTTTTCTTTTTATTGGAGGTCACCATTTCTCCTTCAATTGTATACATTTATTATTTTTTATAAAATGCAATATAAATGCATATCATAATTGCATCTTTACTAATTCATCTATACAAAATATTTAGATCTATGCTAACACACACACACACACATATATATATATATATATAGATATATATATATATATATATGTATATGTATTTACTTATTTATTTACTTATTTATATATATATATATAGATGGAGATTTTAATATTGTGGGAACATTATATTTCTAAGCAAAATAGTCATATGCATGCAAATTATATGTGAGCAATGACTTCAATATTTTTATTCAAATATTTCAGAATATTAGGCAAATCATAATATATATATATATATATATAAAATTTCCTATAATTATTTTAAGTAATGATTATGTGAATACTAGTACAAATATAATAAATATAAAATATACTAGCTTCATAAGGACAAAAGAATATAAGCACATACACATTCATTTTATAACCATATATATGTGTGTGTTTTCATTTAGCTTTCAAGGCAATAGTAACTATACTTCGTGTGTTTTTGAATTCAGTCATCTTTAGCTCACATGTTACTAGCCATTCATGAGTGAAGATCCTCCCACCATTCATATCTTTCATTACTTTAAAACCCTCTAGAAAGGTAAAATGAGAAATCAAATTTCAAGAACACTCGTACGAGTGCAATTGTTCTATCCATCCAACATCATTAAGAGTTCCAAACAGTTACATGCAGCATTGGTACTCATATAAACATTTTTTAAAGTATTTTGATCCCGCATCTATGATTTCTATAAACGCAACCTCAAGTGATGTCATATAACAATAAAAAAATATAAAAAATAGAGGGTGTAAACTATGTAAAAATGAGTGCAATATGTAAAGAAAACCAAAGCAGACATCATAGAGAAATAACATTACATTTCATTTTAGTTAACCTGTCAGCTTTATAGAAATTCATATATGATTTCATAAATTTTAAAGATAAAAATATAGAAGCAAAAAAGTTATTACTATTAAATTGAATTGCAATAACCTACTTTTAAATAAAAACTCAAAAGCAACCTTCTCTTCTATAAATTTTATTTAACCCCAAAGCATTCATAATGCATCATAATAAGAGTTTACATATATATAGTTTCTCTGACTAATTTATTTGGATGAAAATTATATCTAACTTTACGTAGATATATTTAATTTGCTAAATTCCAATTATTATTTAAAAAGAAATAGTTTGCATACAAAAGTTTAGGCTATTTAATAATTAAATTTTTAGGCTCCCTTCGCTAGATCAGCCAAAACATTATAAGAAGTTGATTTAAACTTCATATAAGCCACTATTAAATAAATTTTTTATATGAAAAAAATCTAACTAATATACAAAGTTCAATTTTTGGCAAAAATTTAACCAAACTTTAATCTAAGCAAGTAAAAATTTTAAATCAGCTCTCTTTAAACAGTCAGAATTTTCTCAAATTTGGCTAAACTCCTCACATTGAACTTATCATGCTCATCTTAATATTCATCTAGCATTTTGTTGTTCAGAAAGTAATACAAAAACAATTAAATATATGACAAACTTGCTATTCAAAAGCATTTAAATAAAAAAATATTGCAGTCATTCCTCACATGTCAAACTCTAAGCTTATATATAATTTCTTGCATGCACAAAATTCTTTTTTAGTTTGTTTGATATTATTTAGAAAAAATAGTCTAATTAAATTAAAAACGTAGATTTTTTTTTTTCAGGTTATCATAAAATTAAATACTAAATTCAAATGAATTGGTAAAAGTAAACATAAGCTACTGTAATTGGTATTTAAATTTAGAAAAAGTAATTTAATTAAGAATGTTGTGATTAAGTGCTTCTTCTTTTTACATTTGCAAGACTTTTGTTTATGTTAATACTTTATTTTAAAAGAAGAAAATTATGATTCTTGTCACAATCTCCGTACCACGCTCAATATTACAAATAGCATATCAAGACAAGACTTAATTTATTTCTAATCCTGTTAGTAGTGTCTCCAACTTTTGTTGAGGCAATGGTGAATCATCAGCCCTTCAATGCTGCTGCTCTTATGTGGAGATTTATCAGTGCATGCACCGTCATTCCTCCAATTTTCATCTAGCCAGTATATCCACCTCCTTGATCTCCAATCGAAATGGAATCATCTGATGTTCAGATCCTCCTTGGTGATTTGATGGTAGGAAGCACTATTCTTCCTACATTTCACGGGTGGTGTACTTCAGGTGTTCAAAATTTTGCTTTCTTCAGTTTGTTTGGTTCCATTATGTTATTTGTTTGTCCAAGTGGTTGTCAAAGCTGTCGTTCATTGCTTGTTCTCTCCACTTTGATAAAATTCTAATCTCTTTTAATGTGAAATTTGTTATTTTTCAACATATTGGGCACAACATTAATATATGGAAGATTAAAATGAATAGATTAAATATTGAGGATTAAATTGACAGCATGAATAGAATGGTACTAAATCAGTTAAACTAAATAACAAAGTGACTATTTCGGCACATATCTCTTGATCGATAATCCTGAGCCGCTATGTTGAATTATATAATTATAAAAAATCAAGTATCTAAAGCAGTTTTTAACATAATTAAAATTCAATTCCAAACAACCTTACAATAAAAATATCTAGCGTCAAACAGCCTGATGGGATACCCTTAAACTAAGCAATTTGTAAGCAGCTTTCTTATGCTCCATTCTGATAAGAGCTTGAGATGAAATTAAGACTTCTTTTAAGAAAAAATATATCTAGCATCACATAGCCCGATGATATCCCTTAACATTCATAATAAGATAATTGAAAATAATACATTTACTTAAAGATTATATTTAAGGTTTGACAAAACATTTTCCAAATAATAGAACCCTCACTTGGATTTAAAAATGCATAATACCTTTGGGAATCATTTAGTTGCAGTTTAAGCCACACGGTCCCAAATTCCAAGGCCAGCCACTCAAGGTCCAAAAAGTGTCCAAATTATGTGCTAAGATAAGCGCTCAAAACTAGGAACTTAAGCACGCACTCTGTTTCAACGTAGAAAAAAATACGTTCTCGACTGCACTGTTCTCGACTATTTCTGCGTCTTGATGCCGTCACTTAAGCTGCCAAATTGTTGTCTACTCGTTCTACCAGTCTTGGAGAAGTAGGACTGAGCGTTCTCATGGTCGCCCGCACCCTACTCTGCGGGTCTGCGCGGGCTCGATTCTTCTGGGACCAGTTTACTTACCTCCTGGGACCAGTTTACTGCACTGTTATCGACTGCTTCTGTGTCTCGCCGCCGTCGCTTCACATGCTAGACTGTTGCCTACTCGCTCTACCAATCTTGGAGGAGCATGACTGAGCGTTCTCATGGTCGCCCGCATCCTACTCCGCGGGTCTGCGCGGGCTCGATTCTCCCTGCCATGGTTAGTGATGGATTGCACGATGGATCCGACTCCTAGGGTTCCATGGCCCACTATGGCCCTTCCACCTACTATAGATGGTGCCCCCCTCGAACTGTTGGCTGAAGGCCAACATAGATGCTTCCTATAGCTACGAAGAGTATACTGCCATTGGGGCTGATGTGGTTCAGGACTCAGACGGACAATTACTGGTTACTGTAGGAGTTAGCTTACAAGCCCAGTCTCCTCTCCAGGCTTAGATTCAGGCAGTGACCATACTACGACAAGCCTTTGTGGCTACAAAGGTGGATATGAATGGTGTCCTCAATGAGGGTAACTGCCTGGGAGCGGTTCGGAGATTAGGCGTCTCTGGGAGAGGACTCTCCGTTTACAAGGCGGAGAGTGGCATGCCGATCACATTGCCTTTTCGTTTATTTTACCTCGGGCTATCTTTCCCACTGACCGCACAATGCGAATCGTGTGGCGGATTTTTGTGCTCTGTACGCCCGTCAGGGTGATTTTTCTTTTGCTCGGCGAGATGGGCTCCACAAGAGGCTTTTGAACCTCCTTGCGCAGGATACCATGGAGTTTGATCCCGGTTGAGTTTTTGTACTGTCGATATTATTTATATATGCATAGGCTACGACCGTATTTCATAGAAAAAAGTATTTCCCATTTCATAGTAGCTTCACCAGCACTATTTGCCAACAGAGTGTGTCTGTGTGTGCATATATATACCCTGAGCGTGGTGGGCCTTGGAATTATACCCCGAGCAGAATGCCTAGTTTCAATGTGTATATATGTGTATATATAGTACACACTTGAGGCAAATGTCAGAAACAAAGGGATCGTGGATGATCCCAACATTCTCTTAAATTGTTTTTTTGTTGTTCTATTGACTCTTGTGTGAGATCACAATCTAAGGTAACTATTCGGGCAACTCATGAGGTTGGCACTCCAACCTTCATTGGGACTCAATAATGGGTTGGGGGTACCTTCAATGGTTGGTATGCTTAGTTGCTTGGTTGATTGGTCGAGTGTGATGCCTAATGTATTAGAAGATATGTCTTCGTCTCTATAGAGCGAAACAGCTATGCCCACTTCCTCAATTCAATAAGCATTTCTAAATGTCGATCTCTCGCCTACGCAAACAAACAAGCTCCCCCCAGTTTGGCGCACTCATGCGTAAGCATGGGCTGTTGTTGTTTCACAATCCGAGACATTTGATTTGGTCCCAATGATAAAACCTCAATCATCCATTGAACGTAACCTAACCATTTTATTTTTAGACAGAGAGCTCAGGGCAATGGTCAGGTTACTTAAATTTTCTCTTATTAGAAAACTTTCCCCTGATCGACCATCTATGGTCTGTATCCGAAAAATCATTGTGAGATGGTCTATTAGGCCCATTGATCAGAGGCATAACTTTATCAAGCTCTCTAATACTAATTACTCTATTTTATCTCAAAAGAAGGCTTTCCCATGAGATTCCTCGGGTGGATTTTTTCTTTTAATTTGGACGTTGACTCTCTAATTAAACCGATATGGGCAACTTTCTTGAAATTTTGTATCCATCTCCATAATAATTTCACCCTCTAGTTTCTCAAATCTATCTTTGTTGATCCCCTTAAGATAGATGAAGCAAACAAGAACTAGATCTATCTTTTGGTTGCTCATATTCTTGTCAAAACAAATATTACCAAGGAACATCATGGAGAATTTTGAATTGGCGCAAACTCGTCCAAGTTTTGGCAATCGATCACATTCAAGTGTTCCCAAAAGGCACAACATTGATAGTTATTTTTTACTTCATTCAAATCTTCGATCCGCTAATAAATGTGAAGTACACAAGGCTTCGAATTGGCATGATATTCAAAAGGTGGCTCCCGTTGTTCCTAAGCGGAAGAGTAAGTCTGCATATTCTACAAATGACTTCATTCCCTAGCCATATTGTGATGGCATGGAAGAGATAACAGCTAATCTGATTGGGAGACTAACTCTTGAATTCAAAAGAGAGCAATTAAAAACACAACCTAGTACAGGTTTATAGGAAAGACATCAGAGACAATGAGTTTCAGATATATTAATTTTAAAAAAAGCTTTAATGCAATGAAAATATACTTGTGTCCTAGTATTGGAAAAAAACTCATCTATCAGATTCTGCTCTTTCTGAATGGACTATCCCTTGTCTCTATTTCTCACATTGTAAATGCATGAAATAATTTGGTATTATCAATGGAAGTTTCTTTTTGTTAATATATATATAAATGTGTATACATAATTAATATTACTTAATAAATTGATAATTAAAAATTAATACAAAACTTCCATAGTTGTGTAATTGCTAAAAATATTTCTAATTTATAATCCATTAATATTATAGAGTTATTAGATTAACATAATAATGAGAATACTAATAAATTATATTAATATATTAATATTTATTTTTAAAATAAAAAAAAATTTAATTACTATTAGATAGATAACTAATAACTATATAATAAATACTCAAGACCTTCATTATTAGAGCTATAGAACATTTTATTTAAATTAATTATATTATATTAATAGTTTTATTATTTAAAAAAACTACCTATTATTTATTATACAACATTAAATTTAATTATAATTAATAAATTATTAATATGGTAAATATTATATTACTGATAAAATTAATTATAAATTTAATTTGATGTTATATAAAAATTAAGAAAAAGTCTTTTTTAATTCTTAAAGTTTTGCTTATGTATTAAATTAATCCCTAAAAATTTATTTTTATCAAATATATCTCTGAAATTAATAAAATATATCAAATAGATTTTTATAATTTTGTTGATGTATCAAATTGGTCCCTAATTTTTTCTTTATCCTTAAGTCGAGTTCATTGTAACTGGCAAACTTTTCCAGGCCTCCTAGGTTTCGATCGAGCAGCGAACAAATGAATCCCTGAAAAAAAAAGGGTGGTAGTCCTTTGGGTCTTCTCTTGTGAGAGCATCGTAGGCAGAGAGGGTCGCTTCAACATTCTTCTGAAGGTACAGGATCTGCACGATGATGAGCCACACGTCTTGGGCAGCATCTTCCTTGCGCTTGACATGGGCGAGCTCCAAGGCGTGCTCATGATGCTCGATGGCAACGGTGACTCGCTGCCACAGTTTATCAGAACGGCGTACTGGAAGAGGGCTTTGAAGGAGAAGGGATCAATGGAGAGGATTTCTTCTAGAAGCTTGAGTGCCTCGCCTGTTTGGTTCACCTCGTTGAGTAAGCTTGAATCCATGAATTTCCACTCTATCTCCAAAGGCTGGGCTTCCAACAACCTACAGAGGATCAAAAACGACTCTCCATCCTCGCCCTTTTCCAGGATCAAGAAAGACAAAGGCTTCAGAATTGGATTCGAGGAGAATGGAGAGAGCGGATGGAGTGGCAGCATCGGTCTTGCTGGAGGAAGATGATTCGGCAGCGCACTGGCGGTTGCAGCAGAAAGAATGAATGAGTCAGCGACAATTGTCTTGATTATGTGCACTATGAAATGTGATTTGGAATATGAGAAAGAGGCAGCTTTCGCAAAGATGATTGTGGAGGGCTTGGAGTGCAAGTGAACGGGGATGCTGAGTGCTCTCGGTTGGTAAAATTGGAGTTTTGAGAAAAACGGGGAGAAGAAGAACCGGTGGCCATGGAAAGAGGTGGTTGTGGTGAAGGAATCCAAAGCTGCGGAGGGATTGCAGGTGTTCAAACTAGCAGCTATTTGATCTACTTTGTTTTTTTTTTTTTTTTGAAGGATAAAAATTATTTAGGGGCCAATTTGATACATAAACAAAATTATATAGGCCTAATTGATATGTTCTAATAAATTCAGAAACCTATTTGATAAAAGCAAAACTTTAGAGACCAATTTAATACATAAGAAAAACTATAGGGATTATAAAAGACTTTCTAAAAATTATTATAAACACATCATTCGCAAGTCAGCATGTAAATAAAATAGTTTTTTGACTTACAACCTTATCTTTCTTAGTAACAAAACAATTTAACTAGCTTAACAAATTTATCATTCTTAACTAAGCTTTTAAAAATAAATATCCAAACTTTATTGATACAGGAAAGGAAGTACATGATGATAGGTACCGTTGGACCTTGCAAAGAAAAGAGAACCAAAAACAAAAAACAATAAGAAAATAGAAAAATAGAAAAGAAAAGGTCCAACTAAACCCAAGCCGAACAAAAGCCCCACTCAACTTTAAGGGTTAAACATCCAAAGCTAAGAACATACATAGCAACTTAAAGGATTCAGAAATCAAAGATAAACTCCAACAATTAGAGCAATTGACCTCTCATCAAAGTGAGTTTATCATCAAACAAACATAGCCAGTCCTTTTCATCTTCAAGGCACAGAAGCACAGGATAAGAGTAAACAGGAAAAGCATCAACTTGCTGGCGCAGGCAAGAAGTCAGCTGCAGCTATAGTCTGAGGCGATGAAGGTGTTTATTTTAAATCTCCAAGCTGAGCTTGATCAGCTTCAGAAGTATGGTAAGGAAAGATGTCAGCAATGATAGCGCCAAGTAAAGTGACCAAGATCGTAAGAAATCAAAGACCCTCCTTCGTATCCAAGAGTACTACTGAATATCGATCTGGAAACAGAACAAAAAACCAACAAACAACCCCACTTCTGCACAAATGAAAGAAAACAATCTGAACAAACAGAACAAGCTATCAATCCATGGCCATCAGTCAGCAGTTGAAATAGCAATTGGACGAAGCCTCTACAAGAAATAAAGGTATAAAAAATGAATGCAATTGATCGAGGAGTTAAGAGTAAAGAAGGAAGGGTAGAAATTTATGGTGGCAAGACAAGCTAGTCCGCTTCCAATGCTGTCACTAATTAAGACTAAGCTGAACTTTAATCCAGCAACAAAGGAAGGTTTCACTGATTAAAATTAACAGAAGCATAAACTTCAGTAAACCTGATATCATAGAGGCAAAGCCCAGGTTAGTCACAAGCCCAAACGTCATTTCTTAAGGTAAGGGAGTTGTATTCTTTCCATCATAAAATTGAAATAGAAGAGCAGATTGCAAATTTTAAGAAGAATGTGGCAGATATTCCAATCACCCCAAGCCTTATACTTAAATGAGATGTATTAGGCAGAGGGAATCTTCTTCCATCCAGATATAATGCAAGCCAGTTCATTACACTAGGTAGGACCTAATAAAGAGCTTTTGCCTCAACCATAATAGAAGAAAAGGCAATAGTACGTTGAGAAAAAGTAAGAACAAGCATACCAGTGTGATCACAAATTAAGCCCCAATAGCATCCAAGCGATTCCTTTCAAAACAACCATCCACGTTAAGTTAATGCACACCAAGCGCAGGTTTCAACCACCTGACTAGGCAACAGTAATGACTACTACTGCATTTCTTAATATTAAAATATTTTTTGCAGTTGACATCACCAGAAAAGTTTTTGACGTTACTAAGGGTGGCATTTGACAGCATTTTCAATATAATGAACAATTTTCCATATAACAAGGTTGGTATTAAGCAAAAAATTATGACGCTTGTAGTTGTTCCTCTCTTCTCAAATGTGCCACACAATAATATCAAGTTAGATCAACATGACAACGGATAACCAAGTTTCCCAAGAGTCTCCAAGCCAAAGTGAAAGCTTTAAAAGGGAGATTAAAGTTGTGTTTAAACCCAAGCATAAGTTTCCAGAAATAAAAAGATCCAAATAGCTTTAACCTTATCACCACAAATAAAAAGATGATCATAATTTTTACATAAGTGTCCAGAACAAAAACATCTAAAGGCAATATGAAAACCTTTCTCACAAAGAACTTCTTCAACTAGAATCCAATAGTGTAAAACCCTCAAGAAGAAAAAAGAGATAAAGGGTCGAATGGCCTTGTGCCAAATAATATCACCCATGGGATATGAGCAGCTCTAGCTCTATTGTGATTAAATGCTCTTTTGTGCACAAAGTAAGAAGGAGCATTGCCTTTCCAAAGAAACATATCTTTATGGCTATTGTTGAAAGGAATGGAGACAATCTCATCAATAGTGTGCTCATCATTTAAAGCTTCCCTTAATTTATGAATATTACATTAATTACCGGAATAAATTATCTGAAACTTAACAAAAGGATTGGCACTAAAGAGATGAATAGCCAAGCTATTGTCTCCAAACCAACAGTCAAACCAGAAAAAAATCTTGTCAACCCCAATCCAGTTCATAAAATTTTAAGTGTTAACTTCGAAAGTATTAATCCATTTCCATAAAGGAAAATCAGTGCTTTTAGGGTGGGTAACACTATGGGGATGAGTACCATTTCAGTACTTATCAATAAGGAGAGCAGCCAAAAACTGTTGTTGGACCTGAAAGTTCACCAAAGTTTCATAATGTAGGTTCTAAATGTGTCTTTAAAATGTCTGAAACCAAGGCCAATCCCATCAACAGGGTAGCAAAGATTTTTTTCATTCTCACCAATGCATAATCTTGGAATTAAGTTTGGAACCCAAAATAAATTTATTACTATTAATTGGCTCCAATCTCTTGAGCACCTCAAAAGGGGGATTCAAAATCTAAAGAAGATACAGGAGGATAGAAGACAAAGTACTCTTCCACAAAGTGATTCTACTGCTTAATGTTAAGATCTTATGCTCCCAACCCACAAGCTTAGATGTAGCTTTAGCAATAAGAACATCATAATAAATAATTTTATTGGTACCTCTAAAAAGAGAATAATAAAATAGGTGATAAGAAGATTTTTATGCTTAAGACTCAAAATAGTAGAAATCCTCCGGCACATATTATCACTAAACCGCTTGTGAGGGATAAACAATATTTATTCTTTTTACTGATCAAACCAGCGACCACCATTTCAAAGAGTTGAAAGAGATTCATAAGTCTTTTCAAAGAAGAAGATGCTCCGTTAACAAGTCATCAGCAAACAGCAAGTGAGAAATACCTGTCGAGGCTTTAGTAATGTAATACACGGAGAGGAATTCATTATACAACTGGTTTAGTTTTCATAAAAAATTATCGGTCCCTAAAATGTAATGAGAGGGTGATAAAGAATTTTGGCAAAGGCCTATCTTACTTTGAATAAGATCTATTTTGGTTCCGTTTATAAGGATGGAATGCCAGCAATTATTAATGCAATTTTTGATAATATTAATGAAATACGAGGAAAAACAATAAGCAGCTAAATCTTACCAGCTAAACATCTTAAAAATAAAATCCCAGCTGATTGTCATATGCTTTTAATACATCAAATTTGATAAGTGCATTTCACCAAAAACATTTTTATTTATATCTTGAAGAATTTCCTGGGCAAGCATAATGCTATCACTTATAAACTTACTCTAAATGACGTCAAAGTTATGGGTGCATATGATATTTAGAGAAAATAGGGGCAAGTCTTTTGCATAAATTTTTTGAAAATATTTTATTGATAATGTTGTAAAAACTAATAGCCCAATAATCTTTCCAAGTGGTACAAGCAATAGTTTTGGTAATAAGGACAACAAAAGAAGCAGTAAAAAATTTAGGAAGAGGAACACCTTTGAAGAAATCACTAATGGCATTTCCAAGATTTAATTTAATTATATCCTAGCACTTCTGGAAGAACAACGCTGAAAATTCCAGCACATTTGTTTCCATCCAAATCAAACAAAGCGCCTCTAACCTCGATAACACAAGGGAATTTAATCAAAGCAACATTCTCATCATCAGTGATCAAGTTGGGCGTAATGCCAATATCAAAATTGCTCATTGGAGAAAATCCTCACCAAGAATATTAATACAATAGTTAACAGCTGAAGTCTTACTCTAGTTCTGATTTAATAGCTAACTATCGCCACCTTTGATTTTATGAATACAATTTTTGTTTCTTTTATGTTTAACCAACATTTGGAAATACTTGTGTTCCTCTCCCCTTTAGTAAATTTTTTTTAAGGAAACCTTTTATTCCCAGAAGGTTTCCTCAAGGTCAAGACAGTGAGCAAGGTGAGCAGAAGCTCTCTTCCAAGCAATACCATCTTTGGAAAGACCAGTAGCACTATAAAAAGCTTCTAAAGTATAAAGTTCCTTCTCAAGTTTAGTGACTTCACCAAATATGTTGCCAAAGATTTTTTTATTCCAAGAGTTGAGATTTTTTTGGAGTTTCTTTAACTTCTTTCATAATAGCTAAAAGTAACTACCAGAGATAGGAGCATTCCATCCGTGTAACCATCTCAATAAATTTGTTGTGACTAACACACATATTTTAAAATTTAAAACAAGGCCTAGAAGGAGAGTTATGCATAGAAATCTTGCGGAGAAGATGCAAGTGATCAGATCCAACTCTATTAAGGTGAGAGGCTTGGGTGGTAGAATAAGCATTAATCTAAAGATCAGAGTGTATTATCAAGCCCTTCCCATATAACCCATTGATCCAAATAATAAGTGAATCAAAAAAACCAGCATCCACCAAACCACAATCAAAGATACAATTATAGAACTCACCCAACATATTAGCATTAAGCTCCCTACCCCCTTTTTTTCAAAGGCATTAAAGGTGTTAAAACCCCCCTCTAACGAGTCAGGGCCAAGAGATTGCATTAACTGCCTTAGCTGATCCCAAAGAAGCCTTCTATTAGATCTAGTGCAACTAGCATAGACAAATGAGCAAGTAGCTTTGAGAAACAAATAGTTAATATTAAAGGTAAGGCATTGATCTTTACAATCGATAACGGGACAGTTCCAACCCACCTTCCAAAAGTACCATAGTTTATTATTGATGTTGGAACAAGCACTCTCAAACCCCAGGAAATGTTCATAAAAATCCAGCTTAGTGTTACTAGTGAAGAATTCCAAAATGATAAGGTCAAATCCTTTTATAAAAATCAGTCAATGCAGTCAGCAAGGAATGAGACATTGGAATTTCCTTGAATATTTATAAGAAAATTTAATCATGGGGAAGAGAAAAATAGAGACCTAGTCATAGCCCTAGTTTTCCTTATTAATTATTTTTGCCTTTGTAACTAAAGTAAAATCAACATCAAGTAATTTGGAGAGATCATCATGGGAATTCCTTCTAACCAAGAAGTTAGAGTCGGCTACCATATCATCCTCCGACCTCATATCATCATCAATAACAGCAAAATTGTTGTTAGTGTCACATTTGAGAACCAGGTTAGCATCCAGAAGATCAGTATTGATGCAGGCAGAGGCCGGGGGTACAATCACTAGAAAGTGAGTCAGCCTTATTGCTTTGGGCTATCTCATAAAATATTATGGTAGAATTAATGGGGACAACGTTATGAGGCTCAAGGTAAGTAGATACATTTAGGCGAATGCTAGATTCAGTGCATGGATCTATCTCAGAATGATTTGAGGTGGGGATGGATAGATCAGCATTATGAGGATCTGTTTGCCAGTAGTGCAATGTTCCTTGCAACTCTCACAATTATTGTTATTATCATTGTTAGGGTTATGGGGGAGTGACGGTTCATTGCAAGTATCCGGGAGTGCAGTACGATAGGGATTGCAATGATCATTTGAAAGGATATTATGGGCATTTAAAGTTGGAGAAAGGAGGTGGGTTGGTTCTAAGAGAGGAGGATTATCAACATAGTGAATGTGCTTAACTTAGCTTAGGATTCCAAAGTCAATCTATGTATAAACCAAAGAAATGCCATAATATTATTTACTCAAAATTTACAATAATTTTTAGCAATTTCTTATACTTTATATTAAAGGCAACGACTTTTAACCACATCCCAAAAATGACTATTCAAGTCATAGAAATCAGATTACAACAGCAATACAAAGCATTATAAAAGTTTTAATTCTGCTTTTTTTACCTCAGTACAGCTGTTTTCCCTACAAAGCATTCCTTGTCTTAACATTTAACTATCATTATTTCACCATTAAGAATCTTAGGACTGTGAAGACATAGTTGACCAGCAATATCAGATAAATCATAGTACAATAATAAATCAATGCACGACACCTTTTACCAAGGCTGAGCAAAAAATTAGGATTATACAGTTAAAAAATATTTGAATACATACCTGTGTGAAACTAATATTGGCGTCCACATATACGTCTGAGCCATCTCTATGAAAGAGAGGATTTTTGGCTACCTACAAAAAAATAAAAACCATTTAAGTTGATATAAAGATAGGATACAAGAAAATGTAACAAACTGTATAAAGAACAGAATTAAATGGAAATTACTTAGCCAAAGCAATTATCAATAAAAGCACACTACTGCAATAACATATGAGAGAGCACACCTATGAGAAACATCAAATTCAAGAACAAAAATAAACACCGGTCAATCTACTGACTAGCCCTCCAGAAATATTAACTTAGTCTGCCCCTGAAATCCCACCTTACTCCAAAACATAGCAAATCACGTAGGGAGCCCATAAGTTGAATGTGCGGTTTCTTCAAATTCATTGAAATTTAAATCCAAAAGGCAGAGCAAGAAAACAAAAATAACAATTAATAATTCATATTTGTACAACATAATCTCCAATGATAGAACTTTACCTCGGGCTCCACTCCTAAGTATCTTTCTTAATCAATTCATAGTATTCTGTAACTTTAAGCAAAACACTAATAAGTATGAACAAAAAGAGAAGAGCATTAGAAGTAGAATTAGGTAAGACAAGTCAAGCCCAGTTGGGCATTCTATAATTCCAATCTGGAGGTGCAGGCCCAACCCACCCTATGGTCAGAGAACAATTTAAGATGATCCCACCCTACACTGATGGGGTCAACTATAATTTAATACCTTTTCTTTAAGGGGCTGTTTAGCAAAGTAATATTTATTTCAGAAAAAGAATAGTAAATTCTATAAGTTTGAATTAAATCCTGGAAGTATTAAATCCTGGAAACTATTTACTAAGACACCGCTTTATTCTAATAAAATCCAGAGAATTATTAGGATAGTTTTAAGGTAGAATTTAAAAATTTAATCAATAATAATGAGCAAGATACATTTAAATGAACTAAAATAGAATATAAAGATCTAAATAATAATAACAATGTTTTAATTAGATAGGCTAGTAAAATTCTATCATATGCCTTTAAATGGTAAGATACATTATTACTATGCTTTGTTTTGGTAAACTATTACAATAATAACACGAAACCTTAGCCCAACTAAGTAAGTTCATCTGCATATAATCCTTTTTCTCTATTGTACACAATCAATTACAACCCCTCTTAAGCTCCAAGCATACTTGATCATTCCTAATAATTTCTTACCACATTTTTTGAACTTCTGGTTCCTCTTTTATAACTCAAATTGCCTAATAGAGGCAATAAGAGATCTAGATTTAGTATGCTCAAACCATCTAAGGCAGCTTCCCATAAAGTTATCCTCAAATTAAGCCACTTCAACCTTGCAAAGAATGAACACATACCTCATCACATCCTTTCGTGTATAAACACACATCCACCTTGGCATGCTCATTTCCACAACACTAGTTGTATCTAACCTCATGCCTTGGCAGACAACATTCTATCCCATATAACAAAGATAGTTATTATTAAAACTTACCTTTATGTTTGACCAAGACTTTTCGATTGCACAACACTCCAAAAGTGCTACAATCATCCAACCAGCATGAATCCTGTTAATTACTTCCCCATTATTTAGTATGATTTAATGAAATTTAAACCTCTTTTTGAGAACATTATCTTCAATTATTATATACTCAATAATATAGTCTCTATCATAATTAATCTTGTACTCTATATAGTTCACCTTGAATTTGCAAAGATTAAATCCTTGAAATTCAAAAGTATCAATAAGAATGTCATCTGCAAATAGGATGTACAAAGCACATCCTCTTGAATGTAACCAACAAAAACATTAATAGTCACACATAAAAATGTCATTGAAAGTAAAATCTTGATGCAATCGTATTTACACAAAAAGTTATTAGATAAACCGCCTTGTATTCGAATGCATACTTTTGATAAGCATTAGATAAGTTTTAATAATACAAACTATCATATATATAATAATATATATATATATAAAGTAAGCTATTAATAATAGCAAATTAAATTATTATTATGTTAAATAAAATTTTAATATCCAAAAAATGATTCAAGGTAATTCCTAATTAAAAAACATTATAATGATAACTATAAAAAGGCTAGAGAAAACAAATCGAAGCCCATCATTAAGACCTAAAAATATGAACACCTCGAAAAATGCAGACAATTTTCACCATAATTAGAGTTCAGGAGTAAACCTTTCACGAAATAAATTTGACTTTTGGCCAAACTTTCCTCTGATGAGTGGTTCAAGATTTAGTTAGATCTGAGGTCAAAAATTTCCTACAAATGCAAGCCCCTATAGTTGGCTATCCCTCCTAATCATTTAGGAGAGAAATCTTGATTAAGGAATATTATAATCTTCAACAAGCAACAAAAATGGGGGTAAGCGAAAGAAAACCTGATCAAGATCCCATGGTTCTATCATCCCATGTCAACATTATAATGACTATCATCCATAACTTCCAGAGATTCTAATTAGCAGCCATGGGTTATCTCATCTTATAAGTCCTGAGTAAACTGGATTGTAATTGTTGATGATTTAAATAATATGTTTTAGTATCTTGGATTTGGGGTTTACATCCATTGAAATACCTGACTTAAGTTAAGATAGGGCTTATATCCATTAGAATGCTCATATTTAGTTAATAATAGGGCTTATATCACTGAAATGCTTAAATTTGTTTTTAGGATCGGGTTTACATATACTTTAAATGCCCTAAATAATGGGTCTTATGACATTATCATTTAGACAAGGTTGTCTGATCCATATGTACTTTAGATCTTTTAGATCTTTGTGAGTTAGTTCACACCACTTTAAATGTGGTTAAATTATTTGGATATTATGGCACTTATACTAATTTAGTTCAATTATGACATATTAGATCTTCAAGGAATCAAGTGGCATATTGACTAGGACCATTTAAATCAACTAGATATGTGTTTTGTACGTGTTGTCTTTATCTTATGTTTTACATGTACATCCTTTTACATATGCAGCTTTTTACTGTTTTCATCGCCTGTGCATTTTTTGTTATTCTTTTACATTTTTTTATATTGATAAATTTGTATATTGTGTGCAGATGATAGACAAAGAGTAGCAGGTTCTTGGTAGACTCATGATTGAAGTACTGACACTGGTACAAAATCTAAAGAAATTTTGAAGTACTGACAAAGAGTTTTGAGTGTGAAACTCTTGTACTAAGAGTAGTAGGAATTTACAAGTAAGTCTGTATATTTGAGATATGAGTGGAGCACATAATAGTATTGTGTCTGAACAGTATATAGTGCAAACAACTCTTTTTCTTTTCTCTTCCTTTTTTAATTTCTTTCTTTGCTACTGAAAGGATGGCAATGGCAGCATTTGCCAATATTTGGCTTCACTCATCTGCCAAACTACTGAATTTAGGCTTGAAGTGATTATTTGATTGCATTTGTGTGATGCTTTAAATGGGCTACAATTAGTTAATCCCCAATTTAATCAACTTAATTAATTAATTAATTGGCAATATAATAATTAATTAATTCAAATTAAAACAAAAGCTATGGTCGATTCAGTTGCAATGGAATAATAAACTCTAGACTTTTGCAATAAAATATTAGAATGCCTCACATGTTTCTTCCAAAAAGCATCATCAAAGTGCAAGTTATATTATGATATATATAATGTTGCTAATATTATAGCTTGAATACATAATACTCCAAAAATGAGGAGAGAAATCATCCTCAATGAAGTCGCAAGAAAATCTAATCAACCCAAAAAGTGCAAACAATCTCCACCTTCTGAATTATGCTTCAGGAGTAGACCTTTCATAGAGTAAGTTTGAGTTTTAACTAGGCTTTCCCCTGATGAATGGTTTAGAATTCAGTCAGATCTAGTCAAGGATTTCCTAGAGGCTCAAGCCCCTAAAGTTATTACCCCCTTAATCATTAAGAAGAGAACTCATGATTAAGGAGTATTATTATATTTAATATACAAAAAATGTGCGTGATGGATGTAAGCCAAATCGAGATCCCATTCTTCTACCATCCAACATCAACTTGCAGTCCAATTTGCCAATGCTAGAGAGAATTTAATCAATAACATTCAAAGAGTCTAACAAGAAACCATGGATTACCTTGTCTCAAATGTCTCGAGCAGATTGATGATCTTTGTTGAGGATTTAAATATTAAGTTTTAGTATCATGTATTTAGAATTTACATATGCTGGAATACTTGACTTGATTTAATATGGGCATATGTCCATCATAATGTCCAACTTTAAATTGGATAAGGTTTACATCCATAGAATGCTTAATATATTTTTAGAATGTTGCTTACATATATTTAGAATGTCGATATAGTAGGTCTTATGACCTTATCATTTAGACAATGTGGCATGTTGTATACATGTCAGCATTGATCACCCCTACTAGCATCTCTATTTGAATCTTTCATTGAGCTGATCTTACGCTGGGCATGATTCCCAAAGTATCCTCTTCTTTAAGCTACAAATTAGCTACATTCTTTCAAAATGATAGTTTTTAAGCTGATGGTTTCTATTCATCAAGAGCCTCAATGAACATTTTGACTCTTCTTTCTTGACTTCTTAGCTTTTTAAGAAAATGGCGGCTTAGCTTTATTATAATTTGCCCCTATGTGCCAAAGGGTACTATAGAGAAGATTTTGTCATTGGAAATGTAGATTCCCACTCCCCTTTATCATCTACTATTTCAAGTGATTTAGAGGTCGAAATTGTTGAAATCACATTGAATATCTTGCTTTTAAAATTTATCAGCATACTATCTAATAATGTAAGTTCATCATTCTGTTAGCATTTTTCTGCCCAATCTTTGAAAACAAAACAATCTTCTATCAATGATTTATAACCCAGCGATATAGACAGTAATTTGGGTTACTAACCTTATCGACCAATTTCGGTCAACGTGACTATTGTAACTAAAGACCAATCTTTAATGCATGTCTAATTATTTTAGGAATTAATTTTGTTAATTTTCATTTATTGTTGGTTTTAAAATGATTAATGATCAGCTGGAAACTATTACGGTCTCAAAGAGCAAAAGCTTGTTGACTCTAAAGAGAAAGATGACAAAGTATTTATATTCTCTTATGAATTTACTTGGAATCAGAACTTTATTAATTTATTATATATGCTAATGTTTTTTCTCTTTCTATATTTAACAATTTGATGACCATGAGCTTTCTCAAGTTCAAAATACAAAAGAGTGCTATCAAAGTTGATTTCTCTTTGCTTTTTTTCCTAAAAACTTGGGAGGTAACCAATCCTCATGTTACTAATATTTTTAATAAATCTTATATTCTAGCTCTCTTCCTAGATAGCTCAACAAATATGACATCACTTTAATTTTCAAGAAGAAAACAAAGTGTTGCAAATATAAGTCTTCACTTCCTCCAATATTACAGCGAATGGCCTTAAATTGCGTCAGATGTTGCTTTGGACTCTACATTCCTGGAATTTGTTAAACTTCAAAATTGTATATCATTTATGATGTAGTACATGATTGTATTCCGCAAGAAAAGGATGACCCATTCTTATTAAGACTTTAGTTACTTCTAAAGCAATAACTGCTTTGATTTTTTGAGTGATTAATAATTCAGCTTATGTTTTAGTTACAGCACCATCTTTTGAGTGAACAACCATTTTTCCTCTCATTGTGAGCTATTTCTTTCATCGATAACAGTGTTTGCTTTATGCATCTTACTGGTGACTACTTCAAAAAGTGAATTACCATTTTTGTCTAGTGAATTTTCCTTGACATCAAATTGAGTCTGGAGATTAATTGCTTTATCATATCGATAAGTTGGGCATTCGGCTTATTTATTTCATCATTGCAAATGTCTAGTTGACGTTGCATCTGTTCCTGTACAAGTCTAGCCAATTCATCATGATCTCTCCCGACATCTTCAATATTGTCATCCTGTCTGGTCTGCTTCAGCATCATGTCTCTTTTAGTCAACCTATTTCTTGCCATTGCAATGGACAACTGATCTCAGTGCCTTAATCGTTCAAATACTTTATCGTTAAGAGTGGCACGTTATACCATGCGAACCATTTCGATTAATACATTTTTTTTCAAACTAATCATCATTTACATATTGCAGTGTTATATCATTTACATCTGATATTAAACCGTCTCTTCCAATGGATCACTTGGACGTTGATCTTGATCTTGAGAATTATGTTGGTTCTTTTTTGTTGTATGTTTGTTGGGGCCTTCCAAGATCATCTTCTAGATGCCCATGGTGTTCACCACCTACTGTTTCATTATACTTTGACCCTTTTGGGACTCAAGCATGCAAATTAGATGATGCCAAGAATTTTTCTTGGATGTCACAACTTTGACCTAGGAGCTTTATGTGTTTGATTTCCAAATTTCCTAACATTTGGATGCACAAGTGGGTGTTCACCAAGTGTTATTTTGAATTGTGGCTGCCTCCAATTCTAATTAGGTTGGTGGTACTGTCATCGGGCTTTGTATATATCCTTATGAAATAATCGACTTCAACCTCAAATGAAGGTTCAATCTCTCTCCGTAATCTTCTTCCTTTACTACCTTCATGAGATTATATATCCTTGAGGATAGCAATTGATCTTTCCTCCAAGGGAGTGTTAGTTGTTGTGCATCCATGCATTGTATTTTGACAATCATATCAGAGCCTTTGCCAATTACCCACCTCTGGGGTTCATACTTATTAGAAACCGGGACTCTAGCTCACACTATTCTCCCTTCTTGAATTATTGGAGCTGCCTCCAGATTTTTGAGCTTTTAACTTTTCATTGGCATTCCTTATCTCTTTCTTAACATATAGGGAGATGATGTTGTTGCATTAATCTCTCTTATGGCAATCATCTTCATTGAAGAGCCTTACAAGTAGACAATTGTTGACAGTGAGATCATTATCAATACTCAAGAACTTCCTCTTTGAGGATGGATCATGGGATAATCTTGAGAAAACAGACACCCCCATTGAGTATTAACAGTTGTTGTTCTGACAATATCAGCTCTTCCGCACTTTGGCAAATATTAAATTATGACATTGGGGTGTCTACCCTTTGTTGATAAGCATGCATGTTAGGAGCAGAAAGGAATTGTATTGCCTCAGTAATTGTGCCAAATTGCAGTGTTAATCAGGCAGTCTCAACTCTTCCGCGCTTTGGCAAATTTGGAGTTATGACATTAGAGTGTCTACCTTGTGTCAACATACATGCAAGAATGGTTGGTTTAAAATCTTCCTTTTTGATCGCCTCCACCTTAGGCTGAGGAGCAAAAAGGAATTGTATTGTCTTAACAATTGTGCCAAATTGTGGTATTTACTCTGACAACTCTAGTATTTAGCACCACAATAGAAAATTTAATTGTAGAGCCTTCACCTAGTGTGATGAATAAAATATTTGTTTCGTTGCCATGCTTCCAAATCAAATTATCTGCAATTACCAACAAAATCTACGATTGTTTAAATTGCAACAAAATATTAAACCAAAGACTTTTGCAGTAAATTACTAGAGTTATTCACATCTTTCTTCCAAAACACTTCATCAAAGTGGAGACTATGCTATGACATATTTAATGTTGTTCATAAGATAGTTTGAATACATACTACAAAAAGAATTTATCCCCAACAGAAATGCCAGAAAATTTAATCGCCCCAAAAGTGCAAACAATCTCCACCATCTATATTAAGCTTCAAGAATAGACTCTTCATGGGGTAAATTTGAGTTTCAACTAGTCTTTCCCCTGATGAGTGGTTCAAGGTTTAGTTAGATCTAGAATCAAATTTTTCTATAGGCACAAACCCTTATATTTTATTACCCTCTTATCTTATTTAAGAGAGAACTCTCGATTAAGGAGTATTATCATATTCAGCAAGAACAAAAATGTTGGTAAATGGAAATAGACCGGATCAAGATCCCATTGTTTCGTTATCTCAAGTTGACTTGCAATCTAATATGCCAACGCTAAAGAAAATATAATCCATAAAGTTCAAAAAATCTAATTAACAACCATTGGTGATCTCTTCTCAGAAGTTCTAAGCAAATTATGTGGTTTAATTGAGTATTTTAAGTATTAGGTTTTGGTAAATTGAGGTTTACATCCGTTGGAATATTTGACTTAATTAAGATCGGGATTATATTGGTTGGAATACCCGAGTTTAGTTTGAGATAGAATTTGCATCCGCTGGAATGCCCAAATTTGGTTTTAAGTTGGGACTTAAATCAATTTAAAATGCCCGAGATAATGGGTCTTATAACCTTATCAATTAGACAAAGGGATTTGATGGATATGCATTTTAGATCTTCATGTGTCAAAGCACAAGGCTTTAGCTGTAATTAAATTACATGGATAATATGGTATTTTTACTTGATTTAATTCAGCTATGACCCTGTTATATCAACTAGGAATCAAGTGACACACTCGGTTTGGATTATTTAGATCAACTAGGAATTTTAAATTACAAATTTTGTTCGTGTTGTCTTTGTGTATCTTTTACAAGTATGTTTTACATACTTTTCTATTATTTTTAGCATTGTGCATTTTTATTATTCCTTAACATATTTCACAATATTGATAATTTTGTATTTTGTGTGCAAGTAGCAAGCAAAAGGTAGCAAATGCTAAGCTGTCTCAGGATTGAGATATTGACAGTAGTACATGGTGATTTGAAAAGGATGTTGGGAGCTCACTCAAATAAGGGTATTGAGAGTGGCACTCTTGTACTCGGAATAGTAGGAATTTACAATGAATGTTTGTAAATTTAAAATATGAATGAAGCACATAATAGTATTGTACCTAAAATGTATATAGTGTAAACAATTTCTTTTAATTATCTCTTCTTTCTTTGGTACTGACAGTATTTGGCTATCACTCATCTACACCGATATTGAATTTAAGCTTGAAGTGATTGTCTGAAACTACTTGATGTTTTATTTGGGCTCTAATCAGTTAATTCCTAATTTAAATAATTTAATAAATTGACAATATAATAATTAACTAATTAATAATTTAATTTTCATTTATTTACTAACTATTACTAGTTTAACCAAAAATTAATTAATAGTGATAATTTAATCAATGATCTCATTAATATTATCAATTAATAATAATTAGAAATATTATTTATAAATTAATCATTTAATTAAATTTTTTTATTTAATGAATTAATTTAATTTTATATTTTTAACATTTTTATCAATTAATTAATTTAATTAAACTAATTAAATAGGCAATATATCTCATAGATTTCAAAAGCATAACAAGATGTTTATGATTTAATAGGTATTTTTGACAAAATGTCGACAACATGACACTTTGAAATAATGCCAAAATTAACTATTCTCCCTAGGCCCGAATAAAAGATCAACAAAAGGACTCCTGTATTTTAACTCGGGTGGCTAAGATCAACAGCACGCGAGGTCTTCAAATTTTTCTTCACTCGGTAACTACGTGGGATATTCGAAATCCTCTTCACTCGGTCGGCTATAAGGAGCAATAGTATGTGAGGCTTTCTCTTGTACTGTACCTGTAAACTATGTTCTATCCTAGGACTTATTCTCATTAAAAATTTAAATGCTCCATTTTTTTCTACCTTTTTCCTTCTCTTGTCGTTTTTCTTGGTTGTCTGTTCGATCGTGTTGAAGTAGTGTGTTGTGAGAGGGGGTCCGGCTGTATTTATAAAGCGACGGCTTGCAGTTTTGAGCAGGCAGTTATAGCGACGCTTCGAGCAGTTAATAGTAGCTTCCAGTATGATTGGAGTTGTGAGCGATTGCTGGGAAGGTCGTAAGCAGCAATTACCCACGTAGGCGTAGCGGTTTCAAATGATTGCAAGATAATTAGTGATGATTTCAAGTAATTACGCGCAGAAAAAATGGGGGCGCTGCTTGTGGAAGCCCAAGGCGTTGGATGCTTTTCTCCGCGAACGAGAAGTGGAGTCAAAGTGGCAAACCGGCTCTGCGAAGTGTTCATCGACGATGGGAGGTAAGGATGCAGGAGGCGGAGGCGACATTCGATCGGGTGTTTCGTAGAGATCGTGGGCTTATATCCTCCATCGCACAGGTAATTTGTGACATTCTGAGCGGCCAGAGGCTCAAGCGTCTACAACTGCAGGCAATGACGTGTGAAGCAGAGGTGTTGTCGTCAAGTGATTCTCCGTCTTCATTGGACTGCTACTTTTCTTCGTTTTTTTTTTCGTATGCGTATATCGTTTTTTTTTTCGTATGCAAACGAAGACCTTGTTAAAGGCCATCCCAAAGCCCATGTTGTAGCCTTATTCTCCAATGCCCTCGCCCATCAATGTCCTCACACAGGAAAATTCCTTGGCGTAGCCCTAGCCTGCCAACGACTCAATTGTTGCACAAGTTCCACACTTTTTTGTGTTACTAAAATTGTTGCCCGCAGAACCCCGGCATTTATAAACTAGTATATACTCCACAAATTAGAGGGCTGGCTAGTGAGATATGCATAACCATTCAACTTAACAGGTCCCTAGCAGTGCCCAGAATATGAAAAGTAAAAGTGATTATTATTTTTTATGTTCAGTAATATCGGAAATTCTAAAAGTAGTGTACCAGCAAAGATCAACCACCACATAACATTAATTATACAAAGACTTACAATCATATAAGAAAGCAAATTAATAAATAAATAATATTTTTAAAACACCTGGAGCCTGATTAGAAGATCTCCATCATGAACGCCCCGCTTGCCCTGATTTCCAGCTTTTGGTACTTTAATTGTATCACCAGAATCAACACCTATACCAATTAATTAAAATATAATATAGCAAACTAAACTCAAGAAAATATAATGATATAAATATTAAGCTCACTCATGGTTTCCAGCATAAATATTTTAAAATGTAGCAAGTCTGAATGGACCCCAACAGAACCCAAAGCATTTAATCAAATCATCAAAGTGCTTATAACCTTACAACCAGTGTTGAAATTGCCAAACTTCTCAAAGATGTTTCATGTTTCATGTTTCATGTAATGTATTTTCCATTGGAATTGGTTATTTATTGACACTATCACCAAGTTGTTCTTTTTACTAAAATTCAATGATGCAAAGTAATAATATTCTACCTAAATCAAGAGTTTTATGCTATATTTTCAATATTTAAAATATTGGTGGCATTATCTTCTACACAAACAAATAATTCTGCTCTGATCACATTCTCTTATTTTATGAACTGTTTGAATAGATGAATCATACGAATGGTAAGTAAGCTTCTTCACAATTCTTTTGTGAAAACAAATCAAACATTTAAAATTTAAAATTAGGCTACAAGGTTTTAGCACGAGTCACACTCATAATTGCTTCATTGGAATCTTGGATACCATATTTTGAGCATACCAATGATGACTAAATTGTCTGCTTCAATATTCAGGCCACATATCACAAGTATGATAACTAAGTAATGTCCCTTTCAGACCCCTACTTTGTGAGTATGAGATTCATTAATCATTAGAAACAATTGTGTTCTCACATCATCACTTCGTCAGTTTATTTTTATTTTGTCGACTTCATAAATTAACGTCCTCCATTATGTTAGATCAGAATGTTCAGTGTGTATCATATTTTTTTGGAAAACAATGCATAAGCTGCTTGCAATAAAGTTCTTTAATTTTTTTTTAATATCCTCCAACAAATAAATGGTAGAATTGCTTGTCATAAGAAGATTAAAGTTTGTTAAGATGTTCGGTTAGGATATATTTATAGCTAAGATGTTCGGTTAGGATATATTTATAGCTAAGATGTTCAGTTGGTACACATCATCAAGGAACTAGGTACTTTTTTATTAGTTAGCAACTGGAATGATGAATAATGCTTTACTGGCTTGCACTTAAACAATAATAATTTGGTCCGGATAAAAGTTTGGAAAAGTTCAATCTATCTCTCCGATGATACTTGTATAACCCCCTTAATGATGAAATCATGTGTCAACTTCCCCATCCCTATGATGTGTGTCATTATCTTTTTCAGCAGCTTGTGCAGCCTCAACCATCCACATTCAATCAACAACCACCACGTATCCAATTACCATGAACATTTCTAATTATAGCAACTAGTGCGATATGATAAAAATAGATGGATTTGGCATGGGGAGTTAAAAGACCCAAAGGATTCAAGAGAATTTTAAAAATCATAGAATAACAAATTAAATGGGTTTAACAAATTTAAGTGATGGAAACAAGTTAGAGAGAAAGTTAGCAATTGAGAACTCATCATTTTGCTTGTACCAAACTTGTAGGATCACTGCTGATATAAAGGTGACATTGAAAAAGTACATCCTACTAACCCTTTAAACTATCATAATAATCTTGCATGGATATATTTCCTTTGTGGTAGAAAATACCAAAATAGAGGGTGTATACATCAAAGAAATGGAAAAGAATTTAGATTGAAAATCAACAATATCAATTTGAATTGGTTTTTGAATTGGATCAACTCCATTTCAAACAAAATGAGCTACGCTATGAGCTAAAATAGGGGATTACATAGCTAACATTTAGTTGAATCAAACAGATTGAAATGGGAATGATATGCTATTTTTTTTACTTGAAAAATCGAGTGGCTCTGTGTGCAACTAGTACTTAGTTGAGGACCGAATGGACCAGCCTAGAGATGCTCATGTGAAATGGAAAGGGTGAAAAAATCAAATGGCCCTGACTGCAACTAGTGGTTAGTTGAGGACCGAATAGACCGAACCTAGAGATGCTCGTGTGAAATGGCAAGAGTGAACTGAGATTTTTAATGCTTTAAGTTGTAATTTAAGCCCTCTGATCTTTAAAGCTATAAATATAAATTGTTGAGATCTTTTAAATGCCAAGTTTCTTTATATATATTTGGTAAGATTTGAGTCAAAAGTGGATGTGAACCCCTTTGGCCACTATTATGAAATGCGAAGAGCTAAAGCCAAAATGATTTCTTTGTTCAAAGCAACAAGAAGGTCACCCGGCAAAAGTCTAAGGAACCAAAGGAAGTCGTGATTCACGAGTTGCAAAAGAAGAACAAAAGTTATATTCATGTTGCAGGTAAATGTGCAGGAGTTAACTGATTAGCAACTGTCATTTTAAATTAATTAAAACAACAATAATAGTAATAATAGCTTATAACATTTTAAATGAAAACTATTTTCAAAAATGACAACAAATGCATGGATACTTGAATGCAAAGTTATCATCTATAGCATATATTATAGCAATATGAGAAAGAAAATAGAGCCGTTATAGAGGATTTATAATTTGAAAATCCTAATTTTTTGCTCCTCATCAGGATCTCCAATGATGACAATAGAAACCAATTATCTTGGAACTCTTCTCCTTCACAACCTTTGAGGCCAGTTCTTTTGAACTCTCCCTTTGCCCATCGAAATCTTTTTTACTTCTAATGACCTGTTACAAGGTGCTCAATCTTGGGATCAGTTTAGTGAGTAATGTTCCTGATAAAAAGCATTCTTATTAAACTTTTATAGATATTTTATTAAAACCCAGATTCCTAAAGGGATTTTTGAGTTACTTTCCCCAAATTTTGGGAAGTATTTGCTTAAATTCAGTTTCTCTGAGGGCATGCATAATGAATGGAAGGGAGGAAGTTGGTTCTTCGAAGTTCCCATTTTTTTTTTAAAATGGATGCCGACTTTTGCTCTTAAAGCTGAATTATTTGATTCCCTTCCTGTAACGGTTTGTTTACCTAGTCCCCGCTCTTTATGGAATGAATCTGACATATCAATGATCATCAGTAAAATTGGCAAACCGCATGTACTGAATTCACTGCGAGCACTTAGAAAAGTCTTAAATTTGCTAGGGTCTGTGTCGAGAATGAAACTCATTTTAATCTTCAAGATGCTATCAAGTTTAATCTTAATGAGATCTCTATAGATTAAGCTGTCAAATATGAATGGAAACCCACAATCTTTAATGAGTGCTCATCATTTTCCTCACCAAGTGTTAGTTGTTTCTGTAATAAAAACAAGCCAAGTACAGAGAGGCCAGAGCCACTCAAAAAAGGCTAGAGATAGGCTAGCTTCCTTGGGGGAAGTTCTTACTCAGTCTAATGCTTTTGTCCACCTGGCTGGCATCAATCTAAGGAGGGATCCTCTTGCCCTAATGCTAAGCTTTCTGTTATTGCATAAGGATCTTCATCCCAAACAAATTTTTTGAATCTCAATACACCTCCCTTTCCACCTAATCCTATTAATAATAGATTGGCTAGTGCAGATAGTATGGTTGGCTTTGAGCAGATCTCAATTGTCAATATGGTGTGGTTAATGATGCTGATTGTAGTTCTACTTCTGTAACTTTTGTTTATGTTGTGAACAGCAAAAAAGGCGGGAAGGGCCGAGTAGAGCCCCAAGGCTTAAATTCTGCATTTATGACTTGTTTTGATATAGCTTGTTGTAATACAAACGGTTTGCATTCATATCCTCCATTTTTGCTACCAAGTCTTTAGTTCATAAACTCAAAGTTAACTTTGTTCCCTTATTGGGAACAAAGCTATCTTTAGAGATAATTTCTTTTGCTTTATTGAATCTAAGTGTATAATTATTTATAAAATGTTTTAAATAACTTTAACAAGGGTCCTCCACTTGGCTAAACTTTGGTAAAATAGAGTGCAGAAATTGTCGATTTCTTCCTTATTGAAGAAAATTCTCAATTTAAATATGGCATAATAACAATTGAGATACCAAAACCATTTTGTTTTACTATTATTTATGCCTTAAACTTTAGCAAGGAAAGGAAAAGTCTTTGAACTCATTTAACTTGTATCTTCCGGTTCATATCTACCCCAAGATTTTATTTAGTTATTTTAATTGCATCAGGTTTTCTTCTGAAAAACTTGGTGGTTAACCTGCCAACCCAGATAAATAAACTGAACTTAATGATTTTATGCTTGGAGACTATCTTGATGGCCTCTGCTCTATAGGGCTTAAGCATACTTGATACAATTATCAATCTACTCAGCTCATTATAACTATATTGGTAATGCAATATATAACAATTTGTGGATTGAATTTTCCGTATTCTTTCTGCCACATCAGGATCCCTAGTACTTCAAAACACTCCCCCATTCAGGTGTGCTTAAAGCTAAATCACGATGTTATGGATAATAACTCAGATGGAGGTTCCGGCTTCAGCACACACAGAGCAAAACAAGCCAAAAAAAAAGTTGTTGAAAAATTCACAGACAAAGCTCAAAGCACAAGCACAGAGAAAAAACCAATTTAGTGGAAAACCCTTTGTAGAGAAAAACCACAAAGTCACAAAAAATTTCACTATGAATGAAGAAAAAATTACTGCACTTATAGCAACCGTCTCTTAGTTGTAGCAATCAGAATTTCAACCTTGAGGAAGATAACTCTCCACCCACACAACATCCATAATTCTTGCATGCACACCTATTAACCCTGAATAGCAAGGTTATTGATACCCCTAGCACAAGCAATCCCCAAAATACCCTAAATAAATAGAATTTGACCCACTACATTATTTAGGCGTGACCCAGTCACTACTCACGCCACCGTCTAATGCGCGGACGTGCCTAGGCACTAGTCTCACCGATTTTTAGCTAAAAGGGTGTCTATGTGCAACTGGGCACCGAAGCTTCTATTTAGCTTAGCTGATAAGAGGTGCCTAGGCGCCTAAGTCTTTGTTTGGCTTGGTTAAGGCAGCACGCCCAGGCCCCTATCTAGTTTACTTCACCAGGCACTTGAGCCCTCTGTTTGGCTTGGGTAAGGCAGCACGCCCGGGCCTCTATCTGGTTTTACTTCACCAGGCACTTGAGCGCGCCCAAGCGCAATGCTCTTTGCTCGGCTATAACTTCAAAGAGCGTATGAGAGCGCCCAGGTGCTCAGGCCCTTTTGTTCTTTAGCTGAGATGGCGCCTGGGCACTTGGGCGCACCTGGCACCCATCCAAAATCTGCTTAGCACTTTGAGCGCATTCTCAAGTTGTCTCGTGTTTTCTTCGCTTCAATTCAATATATAGCTCGTCCAAGTTATTAAAAATCACTCGATGCTCAACTACACAACAATATCCCACTTGAATACTAGGTGAGTCTTCTTTAATTCTTCACTCATAAGTGGTACTCCTTCCATAGTGGAGTGGTGTGGCTCAAACTCGCCTTGTCTTCATGTACCAAGGTCAACTGAAAATAAGCAAAGCTTGAATCTATCCAGCGTCATGTCTTCATTAACATATTCTCTGAATTCTGAGAGGTGTAAATATTTTCTAGTATTAGACATCCTTTAGAAGTAGTCATATAAAATAATATCAACGTTGTTATTGTATGTGCTTCGCCCTAGCATGAAATGTGAGGTTCTTGGCTAAATGAATTGTACTTTGACTATAACCGTGCAACTTTTCGCTCTTTTTCCACTTGACTAATTCTATCGTAAGGCCATGCAATCATATCATCTCTTTTCGTGCCTCTATGATGGCAACATACTCTACCTCTATATGATTAAGAGTGCTATAATCTTTAGCAATCTTGAGATTCAACTCATTGTAGCATCTCTCATTGAGAAGATGTACCATGTTGTGCTTCTTCTATTGTTCATGTCTCTTGTCAAGTCAAAGTCTACAAATCCTTGTCTGACTTCTTCAGATTCTCCAAGGCATACAGATTTTCCTATATTTTCTCGCATGTATCTAAGGATCACTTTACTAAGGATCCACTTTACTGCTTCCTAGTAGACCTTTCTTGGATTGCTCATTTACCTATTGACTATGTAACGACCCAATGTCGTTACCTTTCAAATTAGGTCAAAACCCGCTTCAGACATCAGGATGCTAGAGAATTTCAAATTATGGCAAAAAAAATTCCTTTAAATAGAAATAATTTTTAGATCAAAGTGCCCTAGTTCGGGAGAATTCAGATAACGAAAACTCCCGCTTTATTTTTCTAAATTATTTAAATCCAATAAATCAAGAAAATTGAAATAAGTGTCTAAATTCATCGTTTTCAGTGTCGTTGTGTTAAGTATATCATTTCAAGGCTACTCAAAAGTTTCATCAAATTCTAAGCTCCGGTTTGATCATGGCTAATTTTTAAAGTTTTAAGCTTCAGAAATTAATATAAAATAAATTATGTCCAAATCAAAAAAATTTAGCGCAAGGGTGTTTGTTATGTTATAACACACCTCGGTGTTAAGTTTCGTTATTTTTGGACGTCAAACAGCGAAAAAATACGAATAATTTAAGTTTAAATGAGTTATATTTGATGTCTATATATTTATCTCTTAAAACACCCAATATTATCCTGCGGCTAGAGGACCTGTTGTTATCCGCCAAGAAACTGGTGCTGGACTAGCTCCCGCTGACCTGGCACCGGGTCCTCACATACTACTCCCCTACATGTGTGATATTTGAACGTGTGCAGATCATGGCATACATCAGACTTCCGATTACTGATGCTATGGAGTATTGTCCATTTTCATTCACTTCGTAAGTCTTTTGTGTCTACTCATTAGAAAGATAGAAATGAATTCCCAAGGATATGTTTGTCGACTTTAAAATACACATGTTTTACTTTTGCAATTTTTTCTTAATATAATCAATCTTGGCTTAGTTTCAAAGTCTTAATTTTAATATCTATGTAAATCTTCATCCCAAGAATTTGCATAGCCTGTTCTAGAGACTTCATCTCAAATTCCTTAGACTATTGCTTCTTTAAATTCTAAATCACTCTCATATCAAACTTTACAATTAGCATATCATCTACATATAATAATAATATTATATAATATCTACCAAAATGTTTGATGCAACAATAGTGGTCCATTAACATATGATGTATTGGTTCTCCATCATGAACCCCTCAAACCTCCTATAACACTATCTTGGCATCTGTTCAATACATGCAAACTCAAAATGAGTTTGCACACTAGAGTTTTCTTTCCTCGTCTTCATACCACTACAGCGAGAGCAAATAAATATCTTTCTCTAACTCCCCATGGAGAAATGTTGGTTTCACGTCCATCTGCCCAATATGTAAATCCTCTTTAGCGAATACGCTCAGCACCACTCTAATAGTAGTCATTTTGATTATCAACAAGAAAATCTCCATGTAGTCTACTCCTTTCTATGAAACTTCTTCGCAACATGTCTTGCCTTATAGCATTTGTTGTCTTTGTGTTCTTGTTTCAGTCTGCATACTCATTTATCTTGAAGTAGCTTCTTTTTAGTGGATAGTTTCGCCATATCCCTAATTTTATTTGATGCTAGAATTTCATCTCCTTATTCATCACAAGCTCCCACTCGCTTGAATCCTTATGTTGTATAACTTTCTCATACTTTCAGAATCACCACAGTCAATTAACAATAAATAATATATTAAAGGTGGATACTTAATCAAAGTCGATGAGTGTTCTGACAAAATTTCTCAACTGCACCAATTAGTCTATTCGATCTGCTCTTCGGGCCTTCCTATGCCTTCACGTTCCATATACTCATTTTGTGTCGCTGAATCATCTTATTTTGAGCTATCACGATCTTAGTGCATTTTCCTTTTATAAAATGTCACATTTTTGCTCCCAGTACTCTTGATATTATGGGAGCCCCAGAATCTGCACCCAAACTCATATGAGTTGTATCCAACTAAGGTGCATTTAATGAACTTTGGTCCTAACTTGGTGTAACTCCCTGATCTATATGAACATAAAGAGCAGCCAAATACACTTGAATGAGATAAATCTATCTCTTTCTTGCTCCATTTTTCTTCGAGCAATCTTCTTTTAGCGGAACTGACAATCGTAGATTGTAGTTAACTTCACATTCTTGATGTGTTATGTGATCATTTTTTTCATTTTCTATCGTAGTGTTACAGGGATTGTGAACTCTCTTCTACTTGAATTCTGTCACAATACTCTTTGTCATTGTCAGACCTTAAGAACTTCATCTTTAAGCCTGTCTCGTTCTCAGTTACAGTTAACCACTCTTAAATATTTCAACACTTCCAACTTGTTCTTAAGTACATGTTTGTGTGACCATCGATGAAACTATAAATAGACCCATACATCCATGTGTACAAGCTCCGCTTATGACACTTTGGCTCCCTTCAAGCTAAAGCAGACTTGACCTTTTTTTCTTTACCAACATGCAATCTTCATAAGAACTTTAAATCAACAGAATTAAATTTGGAAAGCTTTCCTTGTGAAATGAGAGCAGCTTTCAATCTCTCACTGCGTTTGAGACTTCTAAGCCACAGACATTTGTCCTCCACACTTGTTCATGTTGAGATATCGAATACTTTATTGATTAGATAAAATGTTCACCAAAGTTCCCTCTTGCATCCACCAATGAGCCATGGTTATTTTCCATGAGTTACCTGTGAAATGGTGTTGCATCCAGCTCGAGTCAATTGGCTCACTAAGATCAAGTTCCTCTTCAGAAATGGTAATGTTGAACATCCTTCAACTATCATGTACAGTTATTTGACAATTTGAACTCCACACAACCACCTTTGCTAAAAATATTACATGTCTTGTGTCTCCCAAGTATACTATCCTCGTGTCTCGTGCAATATATTTTTTAAACATGCAATCATTTGGAGTGGCATGGGACAATGCCCCTAAGTCCACATTCAAGATTCAATGTTGTCCAGACACATTGGGAAATTGCTTTAAAAAAATTTTGGGCTGGGAATTCCAAATCATCTCAATTTTCATACATATGATTTCATAGATATGTTTTCAAAACCTCATTCAAAATTTTAAATTTCATTCCATTCATTAGAGTCAAAGAGAAATAATTTGGGATTAAACAGATTCTAGCTATTTTGCAAATATTTTCTTTTCAGTTTCAGTATTCATGCATTTTTTTCTTTTAACCTTGTTCGTAAACATCACAAGAAATTTGATCTTTCTTATAGAAAAGATGATAACGGTACAGAATATTTCTAAGAAATTTATCAAAATAATCCTTCAATTATTTCAAACTGGCAAATTTAGTCCCAAATTTTTATAAATGTCAAATTTAATCTAGACTTCTAAACTGATCCCAATTAGATCTCAATTGGGATTAAAAGGGGACAAAATTCAATATATAAAGAATTAAACTGATTCTTAAATAGTATAGTACTAATTAAGGAAATTGAATTAGTTATGGACTATTTTGGTAAATTTCCCAAAATTTTAATTTCAGTCATCATTAATGCAACATACAAAATAGACCCCTGAAATTAAAAAAGTGAACGAAACTTCAAAAACACTAGTATTTTCCTAAGTACAAAAGTTCATTACTAGCAAGAATTGCAGGAAACTTATACGCAATATTGAGAAATATAAATTACCTGAAGGAATGGTGACACTAACACTCTTAACACCATCAGCAACCCCAGATCCTTTGCATATCAAGCAACGTTCCTAAAGTTATGGTATCTGTTCAGTTTATGACAAAAAAATCGAAAGGAAACAAAAATAATCTTTTTTTCATGACAACCTCAATTATTCTACCAGATCCTTTGCAAGAGTTGCATGTGGATGTAAACGGAAAAACTGTGACCTGGATCACCAAATCCATACTAGATTAGCTAAACAAAAGGTTAATTAAACATGCCACATCACATAACACGAAAAGCAATACTTACTCTACCAGTACCTCTACATGTAGAACACGAGAACAGCTTTGCATTGATAGGATGGCCCCTTCCATCTGCATGCCAAAAGGAGACGATGGTATCCAAAAATTTTAGAAAAAAAAGTAGATATTTATTCCATCTGCAAAAGATAGGTTGGCCCTTCCATCAACAAAGCAAAAGCTTACTAATAAATTAAATGTTGCTGTTATGAGGTTGCTAAGGTGAGTGAATGGGTACACATGAAAGCATATGATGAGAAATATGCACATTCATAGCAAATTTGGGGTAGCTCCAAATAAGGATAATCTCAGAGCAAGTTATCTAGGATTGTTCAGATATATATTATGAATAGACAGTCAAATGCTTAATTAAAAAACTTAATGAAAATTGTCCATATTAAAAGAAAGAAAGATAAATTAGACAACGATCTTAGATACTAGAATCCTGGGGATGGTTGTCATTTAATAGAGCGTAGTGGAGACAAAATATGTATAATGGCAACCCCAATTAGTGGAACGAAGGTTTGGTGTTGGTGTTGTTGGTGGATGCCTTTGGTTAGGTACCTGCCGTTGGTTTGATGAACTTTGCAGCAATCAAGTAAAATGGTAAAAGGAAAGAAATTCACACGAAGGCTCTGAAAATATCTTAATTTCCTGAAAGCTCAGTACATTCTTGCATCCCAAATAAATATTCTCTGAATGGTATTTTTTATCTAAGCAAATAATTAAGACAAATTTGAATTTAATTGATATATGAAAAGAGAATAGCTGTATGCACATTTGTTCTCAGCATTATTAATAATACCTTCAAATGGTATGAGGTATCTCACGGATCCACCCAATCATGGAAGGCAGCAGCTGTGTATCCCATAAATTCTCCAAAGTGGGAAAAACAATTGTACAATATGCAATGAGGTACGTGCAAATACTTGGATAGAAGGTTAGATGCATTTATGACATAAAAATGACAATTTCATTTCATTTTATTCATTGGATGAGTTATAAAGATCAATTAAAGGTCATGATAAATTTAGCAATCAATAAAAAAGGATCTAGAAAATTTAATGAATCATGCTATTAATGGTTGAAAAAATAGTCCAATCATTCATAGTTAGTGAAACTAAGAAAAGATGATGATCATATGCTTTTGTTTTGTAGAATGCATGGTGACCCTGCATGCACACATGTTGCCCCTACTTAATCCTGCCTTTCCTTTCTTTCTGTTCCTTTTCTAGTGTGCAATAACTCGCACAAAATAAAAACACTTAAGTTTTAACTTACTGCATGAATCACAAGGAACTTGTGCCTTAAAGGAAGCCTGCTTTGTGCAGCCTTTGGCAGCTTCATCAAAAGACAGATTTAGTTCCACCTGTTAATTTCTCATAGCAGATAGTGAAATGCAGACAGTAATTAGAGTGTATGGCAACAAAATATGTATGGCAACAAAATAATCATCACTTTCAATCACTCAAAAAGTCAAACCTGTATGTCAGCCGCATATGTTTCTCGTTCATTTTCAAAAACCTGAGAGCAGTAAATCATAGCACTTTTACTAAGAGGCCAAATATCTTTTAAAGCGTTACAAACTTGAACATATACCTCTGAAAATATTTTGTAGAACGTGGAAGAGAAAGGATCATTATAGGCAGTTTGGTATTTGGTTGTATCCTCACCACCATATGAACTCCCAGCTTCACTAGAAAACCCCTTCAATTACCACAGCAGCTCAGATCAATAAAACACATATGGGTCCCATGCACCTCCTATAACTTTGCAAGAAAAAGAAGTAACTAAAAAGAAACTGATATGCTAGCTATATGCACCAAACTACTGAATAGGTATGATAGAAAGCATGGTGAAACGTCTAAAATGGGCTTAAAATTATCCATAATGGGGGATAGATTACCGTATCATATTGAGCTCTTTTATTAGGATCTCGCAGTGTCTGTAATTCATCATTCATGTGATTAAGAAAAGTAATACAGCAATGCATAAGAAATTGCAAAAAAGAACTAGCCTCATATGCTTCTCTAATTTCCTGGAACTTTCTCTTTGTTGCAGGATTATTATTATTTGCATCGGGATGAAATTTTTTGGCAAGCTGCACAACGAAATTATTTTCTTAAAAAAAATTAACGCAGCAGCGAAATAAAACTATGCATTTGGAACTATTAATAGCAGAACCTTCATGCTAAGATCTTCCTCTGTTATTGAAAAAGATATTTCATTGATAATGCAATAGCTTACCCAGCAGCGTCTTAAGAATTTTAAAAGAATTAATGAAAAGATGCCCTTGCAGAACAATATAAGCACAATATCCCCATGTACGATGAACCATGCATTGGATTGCCAAAAAAATTTATTCTAAGGGAGAACTCTAATTAGCAAAGCACAAGTAGATTATGAAGAAAAATAATCATTAAAATTTATAACAACCCATTGTTTACGTTAGAGTTATTTGCCAAAATAGCCCCCCGAGTTTTAAAATTAGGCCATCAACTCCTAAAAATAATGCAGATTTAGTCTCCCTGTTAAATATTTGTAGCATCATGTTAACTTGAACTACGAATAAAAGTGACTTGGGAAGAAAAAATTAGATGTTGCGTGGACGAGACAAGATATATGGTAAAAAGAGATAAATCTAACATTTGCTGATTCAATCTGTATTTTTTACCAAAAGAGCAATTATTCATGGCGCCAATTAGCATGGCATTACAAATTTTAACCATTAAGCAAGTTGCATCATTTTTAAGAGTTGGGGACTAATTTGAAATTTATAAAAGCCAAGAAACTATTTTGGACAAAATTTTAAAGAGCAGGGAGACCATTTTGGCAAATAACACATGCATTTGTAAAGTGGCACTAAGAATTATAAATTGTGGATAAAAGCTACAAAAAATATCTTCCTATAAAATCACTATATCAAAAGCATTGGAGACGACTACGGTATTGATCTTCATGTACAAAAATTATGTCAATCTAAATCATAATGATTCAGAGTTTTATTAAATAATTACATGAGCTAGCAATAATATCTTATTAAAATAGTAAATATCCTAGCAATATTTTTTTATATTAAAATAGAGTTAGGATCTATTAAATTGTTTTGTTTATTTAATAGTTAAAATCACCATTAGTTTATAGAACATTTAAATTTAATACGTAAATTAATAATATCTTTAAATATGTCAATCTAAATCATAATGATTCAGAGTTTGACATTAAAATAGAATTAGGATCTATTAAATTGTTCTGTTTTTTAATAATTAAAATCACTATTAGTGTATAATAACAATTAAATTTAGCATGATATTAGTAATATTTTAAAATATTTTTAAATATGCCAATCTAAATCATAATGATTCATGGTGTTATTTAATAATTATGATTATATTTAATAGAATATTCATATTTATTACAACTAATAATCAAATTAATAAATAAAACCCATTGTTATTTATCCAATCAAAATTTTGTAGTCACCATTTAAGTACAACACTTCTATTAAGATATTCACAAATAATATCATATTATTATTACATTATAAGATAAATCGAGAGAAGCTGAGAGATGAATCGATAGGAAGAGATGAACGTAGAGAGGAAGGCGCGGACGCAGTGCTTAGGAAGTTGGGGATGGCCAATGGGGCTCCAAAAAATGGTGTTAATGGGTTTGAGTAAATCGAGCAACGTCGAATAGATGAGGACGGCTAAGGAGGCCAGTAGCTTCAGCACCGTTGGAGGTGACGAGGAAGATTCATGGCTTGCGTCTAAGCTCAATTGAATGAAAAGTCCCTATTTACCTCTTTTATAGACTGAAAAAGAGGTAGATGGGTCGATGTGCACTTGAGGTAGGTGAGGGTTGAAGCGTATGAGGAAGGAAGCCATAGTCAATATGTGCAATGATCACGGCATATCCAGGTAGCCAATCAATAAATGCGGAAGAGATAATTTTTTATAAAGGATATTACAAAAAGACATTCGTACGATAAACTTAAAAACCCTTTCTATGAGAAAATAAATAGCACAGTTTTTGCTCTAACTTACAAAACAAAATGTAACAAAGAATATATAAGATATACTTCTTATATCTTTTTGGATAATAAAGTTATGTTTACTTTTGCTTGTTTTCTTTCTTATAAATAAGTTGTAAGAAAAAACTTAAAACATTCATAATTAAGCATTTATTGATGTAATTGGTTTTATCAAAAGTAAATACATGTGGTTGTATATAAATTATATATCAAATAATAAAAAATATATGTATCCATTATAAAATAAATAATAACTCAAGTGTTTGTTTATAATTCTAATTTGTTTTTGAATAAATAAAATAAAATGTGTAGATATTTTTATACTTAATTTATTTATAAATTCTAATACCATAACTGTAATTATAATATAAAGTGCAACAAAGCAACAAAAATAAAACAAAAGAAATTTAATCACATGAACTTTGCGCTAATTTCAAACAACGATGCATTATTAATAAATTTAATCACAATGACGCATTATTAATAAATTAAATCACATGAACTAATACAATAACGCATTATTAATAAATTTTATTTTTATAAAACTTTTAAGTAATTTTTATAAATTAGAACAACATTCACTTGTGCACATACAATAAAGCTATAAAAGATTCTCTAAATATGATTAATAATTAAATCTGCATTTCTCTTACTTAAATTAATTTATAAATTAAACTAATATGTTCTTGGGGCACGTGTACGTAAGCTTAAAACAAATGATTCATTGCATAAACACTTTTAATCATAAACCTCTTAATTGATAAATCATAGCAAATCGATTTCATAAATTAGCATATAAAAAAGGTCATGGCAAACAATAACCAACGTATACCCCCAATGTATTTCACTAACTTCCATAAGACATTTATTCTTAACTACATTATTGAGTAAAAAAAAATCATAATTAAATCCTATTACTATATTCGTCTTAAATTTGTATTGTCCTAAAAGTACTATATGCCAGTAGTAATAGTTAATCGTAGACAATCAACAATACCCACATAATTGTAAAACTCACTTTTTAAACGATGGACCTAGAAAATTTCAGCATAGGATTGGGAAACAATCGTCCAAATATTCAAAAGATCCACAAACTAGGGTGAGATGACATTCCAAAATGTCTCCCAAGACAACCAAAAATGCAGATTAACTGCATATGTATCTTTTCATTCTTATTCATATGATCCACAAACTAGGCCTAGAAAACACTGCAAAATGTCTCTCAAGTCTCTGTAGACAAGATGACACTTATCCAACACATCAAAAACTATTTCTTCAATATTTCAAATTCAAGTTCTAACTTGGCTCATGATGGACATATTGATTTGTCTATTATTTCATATCTAAGCAATGATTATTTTATTTTGATATTTGGTAAATCAAAAAATATGATCATTGATGAGTTACCAATTTCAAATTCAATTTATTATGATTAATAATGTTTTATTTTACTGAGTAAAATTTTTATGTAAAGTATATAAAAATACATTCTAATTTTTAGTTTTATATATACATTATTAGTTTCGAGCATTTAAGTTCATTTTTTTTATTAATATTTTATAAATAAACAGTAGTGTTCTTGGTGAGTTGTGTCCTGTTTATTTTACATTTTTACTAAATCATTGTGTTCGGGTGGTGTAATATTTGTATTGCATATCAGTGTAAATATTTCAGTCTCTAAAGCGTTGAAATCAGAACTCTACCTAATTACAGCCATTATTTGTCATTGCAAAGATGAAAGATGAATCCAACCAAACAACACCACTTTAAGCCAAAAATGCAGAACCTAATATTTAAGCAATTTTTCTCAAGCCGAAAACTAACTTGCAAGCATTAGTGAAGTAAGATGAACCAAACTCTTTAGCATAAAACTATGTGCAAGAATGTAAGATGAGCCAAACTCTTTATCATAAACATGTGCAAGGATGTAAGATAAACCAAATAAACCCAGATGTAAGGTTGATTTCCTATGTCCACTTGATCAGAAGCTTGACTCAAAGCTTTAAAAATGTGTTCAAACTTGTTTGAGCAGCTTTTATTCAGTGCAGGTTTTCAGCCTAGATCAAATGTTAATCATGTATCAATCACAAAATCTAAGAAGATGAATTTAAGCTTGTTATAGAAGTTGAGTTGAATGACAAACAGACATATTTGAAAAACGTATAAAGCAACAAGTGTATGAGCAAAATACTTGCAACTACCCGGTAGTAAATTTAATATTTGAAGATATAAAGAGTTTTATAGCCTGTTTTTTTGCACCAGATAATGAGCTAAAGTATGGTGAAGTTTGCTATTGAACTATATTGAAAAATGAGAAGATCATGAACTAAAAAAATTACAAAACAAGGTTCTGCCTAGGCTAGGTTGTTATCATTTAAAAATAACATTCAAACATTTTAACTTATGTGATATGAAATGAAACGGACTATTGCCATGCTATCTGTCTACCATAGGCCTTAATTCTCTTATAACCCAAGCCAAGCACATCAAATGCCATGATGGCTAGTAGCAACTGCAGACAAAAGGCAGGAAAGCAGACATGGACAACAAGAGTAGGTTGGGCTTAAAAAGGTAGGGAAAAAAGTAATCTTTGTAGATACAGGATAAGGGCGAGATCAAGTGGTTTGGAGAAAAGACAAGTTGCACATAGATCAAATTATTTTAAGATGTAGCAGCATACTCCTTTGTTAGTGGAAAGATTTGCTACAAACTTTTTGTTACCCTGATAAAGTTTTGTCAGTAATAAAATAACCAATATTTATGGGACGAAACATAAAAAAATTTTCCATTACGATGGTACCAAATGCCCTCATTAGCAGACCTTACTCCAGGATGTGAAAATAATAATGCAATGCCATGGGTGGTAAAACTGGAAAGGATATAAAAAGAATGTCCACGTTAGAGAAAATATGGCAGTAGCAACAAACAAAAATAAAATAATGGAAAAATGGTTCTGTCAGAAGGCAAGATTTAGTATTAAAGATGATGTAAAAATGAGAAGGTACAGGTCTAATATAATTAGTTGAATGTTGCAAGAGGCTTGACATAAAACCAAATACAAGTTTTAAAAGAAATGAAAGTTAAGAATATAGTTTTAAAATATCAAAATCCAAATTGTTTCAAGAGACTGATAGTCCTGTTTTTGCTACTTTTCATGATGATTTCAACTTGTGAACTTTACAACTCTTTAGGACGCTCAAAAAACATAACATCATACACAATACAAACAAATAATGCCACAAAATATTTGCAAAAACACCATCACTCTAAGATTAAGAAGTCAGGCGTTGCAGAGATAAGAATGTTCAGATGATGATTAAAGGTATATACGAAACAAAATGATGGGAAAAGAGCACATTCATAGTGAGGTTGGAGCATCTCTAGTTGAAAATAAGCTTAGAAAAAGTCATCTTACATCATTTGGGCAGATTAGGCATAGGCCGTTAAATGCTAGCAAGGAAAGTTGACTAGATAAATTTTGTCAAAATTAAAAGAGGAAGGAAGACCCAAAAAAACATCTCAAGCAAAAATTTGGAACACCGCACATAGCTGGGCTTAGAGAGGGGGACATTATTTGATAAAGCACAATGTAGAGAAAGCGTTCATCATCTAGCTGACCCACTTTATTGGTTTGGTTTGTTGTTGTTGCTGACTCTTGTAATGAAATTCTAAACACTAGTATTTCATACAAACAAAATGTCTCAGGGAAAGGCCATATAACCAATGAATGTTCATTCTGGCATTGCCAAAATATGAACAAGCTATTTAAGATTGTGCACAAGGGTAATACTCAAGAAATCGTTGATATCAGTATTTCAAAATAAATTGAAAGTTAACAAAATTAATCATACAACCATTAGATGAGCAAATCAAAGAGCCTAGATAAAATAGAAAATGTTTTAAATTTTACAAAGCTCATTACGTTAACATACTTATTGAAATGTGCTTAAGGAATACAGAGAGCATAACAATAACTATAAGAAAATGAAGTTTTCTACAAAGAACTTGCATTGTGAAATGCTTTCTTGATATCCTCTGGCGTGGCATCTTTAGAGATGCCAAGGATTTCATAGTAGTCTCGTCCCTGAGAGTAACCAAATCCTGTAAGATGTAAATATAATCTTCTAAAATAATAGAAAAAAAAGCTAGAAAAAGCATGCTGAAAGCTACTGATTTGAAAATATTATTATACCTGTTACATAACAGCGCCAAGTTGGAAAGGTGAGCCCTTTTAAGATAATATCAGATTCATCAAAAAACTGACCACGTCCATTTAATGCTGACAAAATGAGCATTTAATACTTTGCCAAGAAAGGCATGAAGCTACAAAAGCTTAATTACAATGAACACAATGTTTATCTAGTATGAGAATATGAACATAACGGTTGCAAGAAAAATTGCTAAATAAAAAGACGAATCGTAATTCAATGAAAGTTGAAATAAACAAGCCAAATCAAATTATAAAAATTTTCATATTTATCACATAATCTTCATTAGCCAACCCCACCTAGTAGAACTAAGGCTTTGGTGTTCTTGTTGTTGATGTTGTTGTAGTTGTTGTTACAACATAATCTTCATTATTTACATGCTTAGCAGATAAATTTAATATAAAAATACCAAGTAAATCTTTATAAATACACCAAAACTAGCATTTCTTTTGAGTACTTTTACTTACTGCAATTGTGTGAAATTCTAAGATCAGGTGATGAATTTAACAAAAAACAGTACATATGTTATAAATGTGCGTAGTTAAATTGTGCAGGTTATGACTTGTCAGTGTAACTATCCCACCAAAGGTACAATATAAATTCAAAATTTAAAATTATAGTTCCATTAAAGTAATTAAGAAAAAGTACCAATAAAATAAAATTAATATTAATGCCTTGGTCAATCATTTTCACACCTAAATGCTAAAGGCCATACAGCAGATCCTATAGTTAATTACTTTTATATGGTAGTGCTTTTTCCTTAGTAATTTACTGTTAAGGTAAGAACTTCAAATCAAGATTACAAGAAACAAGATCCGAATGTCAATTATTACAGGTTAATCTGCAGATTCTGTACGAGATACAACAAAAGGAGCTTTCCTTGCCACGTCTACCAGTCAGCTTTTAAATAATGCAGGTTTAGCATCAGGATTAAGCATGGTTGATACATACAATGACTCGCCTAATAATTAAGCGCATCAAACGACAAAATTTATAATTACATAATAAAGAAACTCAGTTTAAAGGCCTAGAACAATTAATGCAAAGTTTCATAATATGATTATAGAGTGTAACGCACAAAAATCACAAATAAAGTCAATTTCAGAATTATAGGGGTTATAGTAAAATATTTAATTGAAGGGTCCAGGCCATCCACATGTCAAGATCTTATGGAACGATTTTGGTCAAGTTATTATGGATAACTTTACTGGACGGAAAAATACTTCCAGGCACCTATATTCTTTAGATGGAGGAATATGAGACAGGAATAAATAAATGGCTCAGATATGGAACTTAAACTCTACAAACTAAGAGTAAATCTTCATGTGGTTGAAGGTGGTTGAATACACAAATGTCACAAATAAAGAAGCATAACTTTTAAGGGGTGGTTATTATTGTAAATTTGCAAATAGGTGTCTTAGGAAAGATTGATGATGCAGTTTGAAGGCATATAAAACAAAACATTTTAACATGCAAGAGAAGTAATCCTTTTTCCTAAATAATGTCATTTTCTATAAGAACATTGAAGGTCATAACAGCTTGTACTCTAAGAAAATTGGAGACAAAACCTCACAAAAACAGCTTGTACTTTAAGAATTACTATTTTACATGGTGAAAATCATACAAGTAACGTATAGAGTGAACGTATGTCATCAGGTAGGATCACTCAAAATCTTCCGCTCATTTGTATTGTGAATTATTTGATGGTGTTACTCATTTTCCCCAATTATAATTATATAAATTCTTTCAATCGGTTTAACAATACAATTAAGGTTGATTCCATAACAACTCAACAAGGAAAATTCAAAACTAATCAATAGGAAAACACAATCATGAAATTCATGAAAATCAAAAAAAGAATAATCAAAGAACATATACTTAAATGATAAAACAAGAAAATATTAATAGGCAAATTGCAATATCAACAAAAGCTATATATCAATCTAGAAACGCGCCAAATCCAATCACGTGAGTGAACTAACAGCAAAAATCAAAAGAGATAATAAATAGAAAAAACAATCAATAAAATTACAAATCAAAAACTTAAATCAAAGTCAAAAGACATACTTCCCAGAAAATGAAAATCTCCAGTTAAATAGCAAGAAAGATTCATATTAACTAGCATTCAAACAAAAAAAATAATAAAAATCATAGCAATTACATTGATGAACTTATTAAAAGTCCAACACATCATTATTTAAAATAAAAATATCAAAACTTCCTGACACGATGCCTAAAATCCTGAGAAAGGCCACTACAAAAATCAAAATATAACTACATATCCATGCAATGAATAATGAGGTAACAGCAATAAATCACATAAACTTATCAAATGGATGAAGAATGTGCAAGTCACTATTCTAATGAAACCTGCAGGAAATTAAGCACCACATGACTCCGCAAACAAGAAGTCACAGCCCAACTCATATACCACAAATTCATGCAACAACCAAATAATAAAAAAAACAAATTCAAAACCCATCGCAGTTCAACAGCAAAATGCCAAGACAAACAATTTCCTTCCTGATCTAAATGTAAAGAACATTTACAACAAACCAATTTTTTTAACAGAGGCATTGATATGCCCAAACCATCATGGCTCAGTTCAAAGAGAACCAACCATGGTCATAGCAAACATTGTTGACTTCAATTTATTGTTAGGAGAAGAGCTTAAGTTAGAGAACACAAGTTGTTGTCACAAGAAACATGAACGATATGTTTACAAAAAAAATAAAAAAGAAAACAAGATAATAGAAAATCTACTAATGAGCTGTATAATTTAAGCTTAATCACACTTAGCTCAAGTTAAACAAGTTAAATTAATCTTCTAAATTAACACAATTAATTTGCTAAGCTGACTTAAAAAGGAAAACATTTAATAATGCTTAAGAAATTTTAATTTAACGATTCTGATCATCAACTTAATTAACTAATAATACAAATAATAGTTAATTGAATAAAAATTATCTAAATTGCCAATGTTTTTTTGTTTGAGATGTTTTTGCTTGGGATGTTTTTTTAATGGGAGTTTTTTTAATGGGAGTTTTATATTTTAATGGGAGTTTTATAAAAATTATCTAAATTTTAATTTATTAATTATTATCTCAATCATAGAAAATTTAAACAATTCTATTAAGTAAAAATAATGAAAATTATTAGTTAAATATTAACTAATTGAATAATTAGAAGTGAAAATATATAAACAATGTTTAACTACCATAATTACAAAAATGAATATCTTCATTAATGAATGCTAATTAAATAACCAATTCATATTTCATTAATAAAGATAGTTAAATTATGTAATTAATTGAATACATTATATGCATTCTTATAAAATTTATTAAGTAATACTTGTAAGAAAATTCTTATAATTATGTTAATAACGAATTAAATAAAAAAAACTACTTAATTATAATAAACATAACAAATTATATATTAATTAATAATCTAAGGAATTTATTATTTTTATAACGCTATTTATTGTTGTCAATTAGTTATATTGATTGACTAGTCAATTTTATTAATTAATAATTAGTATTTATCACTTAGTTCAATATTACAATAATAAAAATACTTATATTTACTAATTAAGAACACAACATGATAAACTAATTAAGTGCAATATCAATTAATTATAATATTAATTAGCAAACATAGTATTAATGATATTTTTTAGTTAATAAGTAAATAATTGTCATCACTAATGTATTTTTATTAATTAATAAATAATTATTTAATAAAAATTATTTCTACTAATATTTTACATATATTTATTATAAAATAATTAGTATAATCAATCAATCAATTTAATTTAATATATAATAATTTATAGTACCAACTATAATTATTAATAAACTCCCATTAACTAAATATTAATATAAACTAAAAATTCAATTCGTAGCTAGTGATGATAATTTATTTGCGATTGCTATAACAATTATTATGCTAATTCATTGCATATTAAGACAATAAAAAGTTATTTAAATTGATAGTAGATAATAACTTATGTTTTTATTTAAAATATTAATTAATAAAATATTGATTATTATAATAAAAATGAATTTAATTATTACTTATTTAGTTAAAAATGAATAAATACATATTTGATATATTAATTAATAATTTAACATTATTTAATAAATATAGTTAAGTATTCTATTTATTTATTTACTATTTAAATGTTGTGCTATTATTATTGAATCTATTATTAAAAAATTTATGTATTTATTGATAAGTATATACTGTTATAAATTAACATTATATTAATAATTTCATAAATAATTATTATTAATTATAAATAATTTAATGATTAAAAAGAATTAATATTATTAATTAATCTATTTTCTTAAATAATTGAATGCATATTAATGCTAGCTAATTAAGATAAAATTTTAATTAAATAAAAGATAAGCAAAGCACTAAGCCTCGTTCATATCTCCGGACAGCCTTCAAGTCGAGTAAACTAAGATTTAAAACTAAAAACTACAGAAAAAATGAAATATATGTATTTCCCAAAGCTCCCTCTCCCAAGCACAAGACTAAATAAAAGAAAAAACTAGGATTACAGTTACCCTTTTTTTGCCATGGTCAAAATAAAGAAATCAGAAACGGCACCTCCATTCAGCCCACCAACTCTCCATACTAGCGCCCTATTGGCCAACACACAGATCTAGTGACCTCTAGCAGTCATAAAACTCTTTAATGCAAATCTCCTCGATTATTTCATCTTAGCAACTAGCGACCCCACACATAATTACAGCATGCCTACAGTCAGTCCTTCACTGCTTGCAAGTGGCATGCTCGCATGTGATCAGCACCACAATTCTTTATTAATCAATTTGAATATGTTGGTTATGTAGTATTAATATGATTTAATTCACAATAATTTTGTAGGTGTGTTGTGTCACCAAAACCTAAATGGGCCATTTCAACTTGAATTTTTAACCCAAAATGGTCAAGGATTGAATATGGGTCAACCTCAACCTTATTTAATGAAACAGCCCGATCTGATGGATTATGAATGAATACAGGTTAAGCAGCAAGGTGGCCAAGCCGCGAGACAAAGATCAAGCGATGAGTCGGTAAACCAAGTTGTTGGTTAGCCACAGTGAATACCAAACCCATCAACCTTCTCCACTTCGGTGACAAATTGACTTCTAAGGATTGATATGGTGAACTTCTTAGAAAAGAAATCCAATGAAATAGAGAAGCAACTGATGAACCAGCAATCATTACACGCAATGATGGAAGTAGGAAGAAGACTTACAATGCAAGGATGGGATATGAGTTTGTCACTGGGCAACTTTGTCATCTTGGTGGTCCCCAACCACACCACTGTGTTTGACCACCAACCGCAGCTCACTGGCCACCACCGCGGCCCGCCGGCAACCACCGCGACCTGCCGGCCACCACCGTGACCCGCCGGCCACCACTGCGGCCAGTCGACCACAACCGCAGTTCGTTGACCACCACCGCAGCCTACAAACCACCATTCCTGCCCACTGACCACCACCGTGTCCACCAACCACCACCATATTCCACCAATCACCACCCATCAGCTTTTTGAGCCTGTGCTACCCCCTTTGTGTGCCTAATTGAGCCACTACTAACACCTAACCCTAATGAGGTTAGGGAGGGTAGCATGCTTGGTTATTTTAAAATATTATGTGCTATGTGAGTAAATCTTAATATGTGTTTAATGAAATATATTTAACGGGATGAGAAAACAAATAAAAATTTTATTTAACTTATTTTAGCTCATTAATTTATTAAAATTAAATAGTTATATTAGATATAATAGCATAAAAATATATTAACTAATTTATATTACTGATTGATAAATAATAACATCAGTATAAGTCCAAAAAATTTCAATCAATTTGTAATTATATTATTAATCAATTGATAGATTAATATTTATTAAGAATTATTTATTAATTTTATAATAGAAAAATTCAATAATAATAATTAAAATTTACTATTAATTTATATATTATAATCATTATTATTTTTATCAATTATTCAATTTATTATTTATTATTATTTATATATTACATTAGTATTCTTTTTAAATATTACTAGAAGGAAAACTAATTAATTAATGTTAATCAAGCAAGCAAACCAAACATTTTTTTAGCTTAAGCTCAACTTAGCTTCTCATAACCAAACAACCTAGCAGGCTTAATGTGTACTAGACTTAACTTACCTTCCAAGGCTTATCTTATACTAAGCTTGAGCCAAACTTCCCTTAAGTTCAAAGTATAAGATTCAAACAAGATACCATGCTCCATTTTAGTTTTGAATATACAAATATGCTTTTTGCTAAATTAGATATTCAAATTCATTGATATGAAGTCAATGTAAGTGAAAAGTAAATCAATACTCAATTTCAAATGAAAACTCGAACTATAACTGTGAATTTTTTTTTCATCAATTAATTCATCAACAAAAGAATTCCATGAACTATCATTTTTAAATGAATATTAAATTCAATCATACATTATTCTTGTGTCAATGTGGGTTTTAACATTCTTTAGATGACATTAAATTGCATTTTCCATGGGAACAATTGCCACATTGCAATAATTCTAATAGGATGACTATTTCAATATTCATGAATATGCAAAGCTTTGTATAAAATTTGTGCAACGTTTTTGGCAATTTAAATTGTCCTTATTTTTAACAAATACACAATTTAATAAATATAAAACTAACAAAACATTGTAAAACATAAATATAGCTACAAGAGTGTTAAGTAATACATAATATTCAGATACAACAAAGTTACTTTATTTGTAAGTTTTAAAGAACACATTTGTAGCCCTTATATTTACTAAAGGAAAATATTTTATTATAATTTAAGTTTTATATGTCAATGTAATTATAGCAATAATGTTTAGTTAATGCATAACAATACTAGCATTCATTACTAATTTTGATATAATACACTCAAAACACGAAGAATACACATATTGGAATACTCAAAGTAAACTTTAGGTTATTAAATGGTTGCTTGGGTTTGGTAAATCTAGAATTCATATATAAAAAGGATTACTAAGTAAGAAAATGCAAGAGATTTTATGTGTTTGAAACTTTCATTTCTTTGTGTTTGTTTAAAAGAAAGAAAAGTTAATATTCTAAATAATAGATAGAAAAAAGAAGGGACGACAATCATGGCATGAGTGTCGATAAAATCCAACGACTCTATAGATACATGCGCTATGAGCCCTTGGATTAGCAATCGTAGAACTTGGGTGTCGACTAGGTCGATGAGTTGCCGGAGAGGGCCAACACTTCAAATTAGTGAAGGAAGGTCTCCAAATTGCTTTATTGCTCATGTGCATTGAATTTTGAAACAGTCCAATTCAAGAGGCTTCTAGATATACAAAAAATTTAACCAAACAACAATAAGACCAAAATACAAGACAATGCATGATTTATTAACTTAATCAGACAACCAAACATCTTTAAATTCATTTGAAAATTCTTTAAAAAAAACATCCAATCAAATACAAAAATGTAATAATGAACCTTATAAGGATCATTTTGCAATTGTATAAAGCTATAGTTATTCCAATTTCATTTAAATTGCAACATTCAATTGGTTTTGAGGTTACTTCTACCTCAAAAGGGTAACATCTTTCTCAAACAAAAATATTTTTTAGGCTCCACTCCAAAACTGGTCTGATGGACTGCAAGACTACCACTAATCCTCCTTAGCATAATGTCAAGATTCTCACAACACATGGAGAGTCCCTACAAACTGCAACTCAATATAGATAGCTAGTAGGTTGCCATAGTTATCTTACAATCACCAATCATGTTACTGCTTAATTCATACATCTTGTTATCAGATTCATGAGCACGCTTGGCTTAGCCACTATGATGCTGTAATATATTTATCAAAGGTTCATTATTTTATACAGGCGTGGATTGGGATGGTGATCCGACTTATCGCCACTCTACTAAGGGCTGCTGTTTTCTTCATGGATCATCACTTATCTCTTGAAAAATAAGGAAAAATCATTGTTCCATGCTCCAGTACAAGCAAAATATCCTGCAGTTGTTGATACTACTTTTAAACTACAAATTTGGCTTCATTGGCTTCCCACTGATATGGGATCCCTTTAATTCACCAGCATTCAGCATTACTTTGACAACAAAAGTGCCATTTGAATTGCCCTCAATGAAGTTTTTCAAAAACACACCGAACATATTAAGCTCAATTATCATGTTAACAAAAATATCATCAATGTGAAATTCTACAATTGCATCTATTTGTTCTATAGATCAACTTGATGATGTGCTTACAAAACCTCATTCCCCTAGCTGCCGATCTCAAATCCAAACTCCAACAGGCTTCTCTAGGCCCACCTTAAATTTGACATGGGATGTTAATAACATTATGGCAGAATAATTGAAAAAAAATGCAAATCAAGCTCCTTCCTTAATGATTCGTGTAATTAGCTCTTGTCAAAGCTATGTATTTAGATGCTATTTTATGGTAACTATAATTGATGATACATGGACAATGGAGATAGAGTTTCCCAAAGAAAAACGTATCATGAATCTAACTGCTAAATAAGAAATTATAATATTAATTTATAAAAAACTGAATATAAGGCATATTGAGACACATAAAATTGAATAAAAATCCCGATCAAAGAATAGCATTATTTCAGTTGGGTTTACATGTTGATCTGTTAAAAAGTGATCTCAGAAACGGTAATAAAACATTTCTTCTTTCCGCTGCAAGACCATGGGGCAAGACATGAGCTGCAAGCTGCCAAAAAATCGACAAAAGGCATAGAGTCAAAATTGAACAAAGAGAAGGTTTCAGCATGCTACTAGTACAGGCTAGCACTAAAATGAACCTGAGCAGAAACCCTAGTGTAAATCGATCCTTTCTGGGATAAACGGACCGACCAATGTCCCCTCATTGCTCCATAAAAGATAGAATAAAAGGCTAATCTGTCTCGAAAGTGGATAATTCGTTGAAATAAGCCCTGGAGAAACGCAGAGACTGCTTGCTGATACACGGAAGGCTGAGAGGGTGGTGCTGGGAGCGTCGTGGCGGGGGAGATTCGAGTGAAAATTCGAAGAATTTGGCTGAGTACACTAGCGGCAAGTCTCGGTGCTTCAATTAATCCTAAAATATAAAAAAAATTTAATCGTAATATTAATCTAACGTGCCATATGTATATATATATATATATATATATATATATATATATATATATGTATGTTTGGATTTCAAATAACTTTTTAAGAGTTAAAAATATATATATTTAATAATAATTTCTTAAATTAAAATAATTTGTATTTTTTTGAATTGCTTAAAATTTTCTTATTGAGATTCAAATAAGATATGAGTATTACATACCTAAATAAAAAAATAATGTCTCTATTTATATAAAACAAATATTTAGTAATGTTATAATTATAATTTATAATGAATATAAATTATTATTAGCTTAAACATTATGTTATATATATATATATATATATTAATTGTGATGGGCTTTGAAGAATGCATGAGCAAAATATCTTAAGCGAAATTCATATATACATTCTAATTTTTTATTTTTATTTTCAATAGATTCTTAAATTATTTGTTGAAATATATATTATTTTTTTATTTTTTTATTAATTTGATGTAAAACGAGGCTTAGTGACGAAGAAATTATTAGGCTCTTGTTCCGCAAGTTATCGACTACCGCCATTTACTATTCGCCACAGTCCGGGAAGTGCTGCGCAATTGATCATACCGTCCTCCAGGCACGAGAAGAAGACGATCTCCAATTCTAGAAGAAGTGAGCCAGCGAACTATCCAAGCTCCGAGTCATGACGACGCCAGTGAATGTAATGCTCGCAGTGCACGAGAAGAAGACCCCCGCAATCGACCTCTACCGTCCTCTCAGGCAATACATCGCCGTCAATTTCTCTGAACGCGAAGCTCAGATGGCCGAGGATGATCTTGACGCCGTTCGCCGGATGCGATCGGACATTGAGAAGCCACCCGATCCTTCGGCGGAGTCCCGTCGTGACCTTCTTCTATCTTACTTTCGCGCCCTAGCTCTCATGGAACCCCGCTTCCCTATCTCATCCGATCGATCCCACGTGAGTTCCATCACTTTCACTTGGCACGACGCCTTTAAGCCCTCGAAAAAGGTTTCTCTCCAGAGCATCTACCTAGAGAAATCCGCCATTTTGTTTAATATCGGCGCAGCCTATAGCCAGATCGCGCTATCGGGTGATCGATCTTCGCAAGCCGGGTTGAAGCAGGCGTGCAATGGCTTTCAGAGCGCTGCAGGGGCGTTTGGTATGCTACGTGAGACTGTTGCGCCCAAGCTTGCTGCCGTCGTCAGCAGCCCCTCTGTTGATCTATCGGTCGAGTGTGCAGGAATGCTTGAGCGGCTTATGCTCGCGCAGGCGCAGGAGTGCTTTTTTGAGAAGGTTATTGCAGATGGTAAGCCTCCTGGCCTATGCTCTAAGGTCGCACGGCAGGTTTGTCTCCTTCCGCTAACTTATATTTTCTATTCAAATTTTCATTTATTTTTTGTTAGTATTGATATATTGATATAATGTCTGGAAAACGGTTTTTGAAGAGATTGATGAAAGAAAGGTGTAGCTAGAATTGCTTGCGAGGGTATTTGTTTGGTTTTTTCCTATATAGACCACAGAGGCCTGATTTTAAAGTGTAGCTGATTGTTTATGAATTAGAAAAAATGCCGTGTTGCTTTCTCCCACAACCCTCCTTACGGTCATGTCATTATCAGAAATAGTTTCCAAGTTGATATAGTTTTTGTTTTTCATTGCTTCCTAGCCCCATAACGATCGGCAATTGTGGACAGTTGAATTAATACCTCACTTTAACCTGCCTCTTTCTTATTTTTTGCTGGATTTTTTCTCCTGCATAGTTTTGTTACTCACTGAAGTTTGCTATGTATTATTTAACAGTAGAAAATAGATTTGTTAAAGGTAAGAATGAAAAGCTTATGTTCAGAGTGTAGATTTGTAATGGTGCAGGTTGGCCTATTCTATGAAGAAGCTTATGCAGCATTAAATGCTGCTCCACTTAACCAACATTTTGACAGAGCATGGGTTTCTCATGTTCAGTTGAAGGCGGCTCAGTTTTATTCCGAGGCTTGTTATAGATGCTCTTTAGAACTTCATGAGAAAGAAGAGATTGCAGAGGAAATAGCAAGGCTTAAAATCGGAATTAATGCACTAGCTGATGCAAAAAAATCAGCCAGAGGTGTTTCTGCACCTCTTCTTGATGCTGTTTCCAGGCTTGAAGGCAATATGAATCAGAGCCTTGAACGGGCCATTAAGGAAAATGATAGGGTTTATCTCATGCGAGTTCCACCCGGCAGTTCATTAGTTGCCCTACCCGCTGCTTCTCTTGTCAAGCCCGTGTCTATGACCGAAGTCTTAGATGCTACCAAGGAAAGGTTGTTCTCAAATATTGTACCTGATAATAGCACAAAATCCCTGTCAAGATATACAGAGATGGTTGATGATATTATCCGAACACAAGCTGAAAAATTGCAGCAGGGAAGCGAGATAACAAGGGTGAAGTTAAAGGAGATGGACCTTCCTGATTCCATCTTAGCACTGGAAGGCAGTTTTAGTTTGCCTATGGATCTCAAAGAAGATGTTGAAGCTGTGCAGATAAGTGGTGGCCCATCAGGTCTAGATGCTGAGTTGCAACAACTCATGGATTTGAAAAGGGTTAATCAGGAATTGCTACTCCAAACTGAGGAAATATTGCAAAAAGAAGCAAATGAAGACACTCAATTTCGCACACAGTTTGGAACAAAGTGGAGTAGACCTCAGTCCAACACCCTAACAAAGAATCTTTTGGATAGATTGAATAGATTTGCTGCGAACCTTAAGCAAGCCGCCGAAAGTGATGCTAGGATTGAACGAGCGATTAGAGATCATTACCCTCTCATGTCAATCCTTGATAATAAACCAGTAAGAAAATCACTATTTGCACCATTTTCGTCGTTTTCAGTGCTGTGTTTATTGGTTTTCTTAGGTGCTGATAAATGCTTGCTCACTTAACTAGTAAAAATCATTTCCCCTATCTTTAGTTTTAGTATTTCATTGCCTTTTATATCTCATATTGTTAATGATCTCTTCTACTCTAATTTTGAAGTTTGGAGAAATTTAGTTGTCGATCTGTATTTCAAACTATTGTTTGTAAGTTATGAGATGGATATTAAACAGAGATTAACTTATTCATGTATTTATGCCTTGTAGTGTTAAATTGGAATGTAAAATATGAACTCCATTATTTTAATTTGAACTATTATATATTATATAATAAAAAATGATAGTTAAATTGCAAAATAATCTATACTTATGGTTATTTTTAATAACGCGGGAGTATAATACGTGAATATGTGTATTATACTATTGGTAATTAAGATTTGTGAAACTTATTGTTTATTATGAAAAATATGAAAAAAGAAAAATATTTTGAATAATTTGTGCTTGCATTTCTTATCCTTGTATAATGCATAAATTTACTGTCCAAATTTATAAACTAATTTGCTAACAAAAACCATACAGCCTCTATAGACATTTCATTTTTTTTTGAGTGCTGCACATTATGTTTGATTGCACATCTTCTAGAAATACTACTTCTGTTTTATCTCTTTTTTTCATCTTTATTTTTTCACTTTAATCATAATTTCCCTTTTTAAGGGTGATGTAGATGTTGATGATGATGAAAAAATTAAGGAGACCACCCATTTTTTACATCATTTGATTGCACGTCTTCTAGGAAGGGTGATGATGAAGCTAACAATGGGAGGTGAGTAGTAGATGTCAATGATGAGCTAAAGTTGAGGATGTGAAGGTAGGCCTGGATGGGATCTTGAAAAAAAATCAAGCTCAAGAGTATATAAATAAAATAAGAGGCAACCGATTGGGAAGTTGTCTATGTCTTGTTAAAATTCACATATAGGCTTGTGACGGATGGTGGCAAGTTTTGATGAGGCAAGCCCTTCTTTAGAGTTTAAACAATTTAGGATTTCTTTGTTATAACCAAAATAGTTCATATGTTCTTATGTTCTTATGTTCTTATGCATGGTAAGCCCTTATTCCAAATTTCTACTATACGTACTTTGCGTAATATTTTCTCATGCAAGTAATAATAATTACTATATTTCAATTAAACTATTAAGAGATTTGATTTTAACCTTCTTAGTGTTAATTTTAAAAAATATGATTTTTAAAATTTGGCCCTATTTAGAAATTTTAAAGGATTTAATTACAGAATGCATCAAGGCATTGGCATGCTATTAATAATGATATTAACATTAATAGTTTATCTCTTATGATGTCCACCATTGGCGGTCTCCTCTTTAATTTTTCTTCTGCACGAGGGACAAACTACAACTTAGAGCTTTTCATGCACTCCATGTTAACGCCCTTCTTTATTCCTCAACTTCTCTCAAAGCACGCAATCTTTATTGAAGCCTTCTATCAATTGGCCACAACCATCTTTGCTTAGCACCAAGTGTTTTCATCTATCCTTTTTTACACCGAGTGGTTAGCGTCTTTTTGTTCTTTTCTTTAGGTCGCAACTTTGTCTTTCCTCTTGTACCTCTCCTCTTTAGCTTTCACACTCTAACACTAACCTAGCCATCTCTTGTCTCATGAGGAGAATCTTCCCTTGAAGTTTATATCATCAACATCGGTTGTATGCGACTCCAATAGTCATGAGAACAATTCTATGACAAGATATTTTTTCTACATTCTCTTAATAAATTTAAATAAGTATTCTCTTATGTATTTGAATTTATAACTTGATTTCAATGAAATTTAGGATAGATCAAGCATGTTGCTGGGAGCCGGAGGGAGGCCGAAGGGGGTGGTCGGAGTAGAGGCGTCGGCAACTAGCAGGTGGCTGGTTGAGGGGGAGAGGGGCTGCCGTTTGGGAAGAAGGAAGGAGGCTGATGGGGCTTAAATAGGAGGGAAGGAGAGAGAGGGAGGGATGATCGGCCAGCTAGCCGGCGCCAACCGGCCATTGACAAGGCGGCGCGCATGCGTGAGGCGTCTCTAGCGCGGGTTCCATCTTCGTCTGTGCCCTGGCAGGCTCTGTCGAACTACAGAGCCTGCGCCCTAGCATGCGTCGGGGGCACAGGGAAAAAAAATTAATTCCAATTAAATTTTTCGTATTTTTTCATCATTCGACTTCCAAAAATAACGAAACTTGACACCGAGGCGTGTTACGATGAGACGAATACTCTCGCGCCAAAAAATTTTGATTCGGAGCAATATTTTTTTATATTAACTTTACAAATTAATTACGATCGAACCAGAACTCTAAATTTGATGAAACTTTTAGCGTAGCCTTTAAATAATATATTTAACCTAATGACACAAAAATCGATTAATATGAACTTGTATTTAATTTTCTCTATTTACTGAATTTAAAAAAATCAGAAATTAAAGCAGGAGTTTCCGTTATCTGAATTTTTCTAAATTAGGTGTTTTGATTTAAAAATCATTTCTATCTAATGGTATTTTGGTTTGCCCTAATTTGAAGTTCCCCGGGATACTAATTTCTGAGGCGGGCTTTGACCTAATTTTGCGAAGTAACGACATTGGGTCTTTACAATACATGTCTTGCTGTTGCTGCCTCGAGCCAGACTTGGCCACCACACCATCTCGCACCACATTCTACCAAGCCCCACATCGCCACTTCCCTCCACCCCTTCTTGCTTAGCTCAAGCCTTGCCTTAACCCATAGCTTAGCATGTGTTTTGATTTAAAAATTATTTCTATCTAATAGTATTTTGGTTTGCCCTAATTTGAAGTTTCCCGGGATACTAATTTCTGAGGCGGGCTTTGACCTAATTTTGCGAAGTAACGACATTGGGTCTTTACAATACATGTCTTGCTGTTGTTGCCTCGCGCCAGACTTGGCCACCACACCGTCTCGCACCACATTCTACCAAGCCCCACATCGCCACTTCCCTCCACCCCTTCTTGCTTAGCACAAGCCTTGCCTTAACCCATAGCTTAGCACGTGTTTTGATTTAAAAATTATTTCTATCTAATGGTATTTTTGTTTGCCCTAATTTGAAGTTTCCCGGGATACTAATTTCTGAGGCGGGCTTTGACCTAATTTTGCGAAGTAACGACATTGGGTCTTTACAATACATGTCTTGATGTTGCTGCCTCGCACCAGACTTGGCCACCACACTGTCTCGCACCACATTCTACTAAGCCCCACATCACCACTTCCCTCCACCCCTTCTTGCTTAGCTCAAGCCTTGCCTTAACCCATAGCTTAGCACTTTTTTGAATATCACCACTCTTCATCCTTGTGTTACTCGCCTCACCTTTAAACAGTGCCGCTTAGCTCGACCTGGCCTTGTTTCTACTATGTTTCATCAACTCTGGACCCACCACCCACCCATTACCTTGCTCGTCTGAGACGCTCCCCTCCCCGCCTCTACGCCAAACCATCGTAAGCATCGGCTTGCGCCAGAGGTTATCATTCTTTGCCTCTTGGATTTATTATTATTATTATTATTATTATTATTATTATAAAACAATATTGGATGGATGGATTATTTTTATTTTATATTTTACTTAAAAATTTTGAGCTAATATTTTAGTTAATGATTCCTTTGGTGGGCTATACTCCCAGCTCCCTTAAAGTGGTGGAGCTAATATTTCTCAGAAGCAGAGATTGCAACTCTTTTGCACCTCATAGTCTTACTCTAATCAGAAAATTTCTAGTTTCTACCCCTAGTTATGGAAAAATTGCTGCTTTTATTTCGTGTTTGATGCTTCACGGTGTGTTTACTTCTAGATTTTTCGATAATTTGCAGGTGTTTTTCAAATTTACCATATCTTGATTATGCTGGAGTTTTATGAAAGGTGCCTATGATATTCATAGCCATACGGTTCTCAAATGGAATTCGTATGTGGATATCACAGAGGATGTGCCCATTGCACCTGTGTGGGTTAATTTTCCTGGCTTATGTTTGCATTTTTTGAGTAAAGATTTGTTGTTTGCCATTGCAAAGGTCGTTGGCCGACCATTACAACTCGATAGAAACACGGCTACTATGGTAAATATTTTTGCCCCTCGTGCTCTGGTTGAAATGAATGTTTTAAGTCTCTGCTTAGATAAAATTTGTCTGGGTACCAAACGGAGGGGTTGCTTTCAAAAAATCGTGTATGAAAATGTGCATACATTTTGTTTGTTTTGTCATATGTTTGGTCATGATAAATGCCACTGTGAAATGGTTAATGTTGGCAATTTGATTGATTCGATTCAGCAGATTGTTCCTGCTATTGGTTCTGAGATCCCTTGTGAGGATGTCAATACTATAGTGCTGGTGGAACCCGATCTTTTGCCATGTCCTGTCTTAACTAATGCTATTGTGGATGTTGAAAAGGTCTTACCTATGCAGACTGAGTCCATTGTGATTAGTATTGATACCACTCCTTTAGTTCAGCCTGTTGTGAAAGGCCTAAGTTCTTCAAGACCTAAGTTCTTCTGATTTGTTGAATCACCAAAATGATTATGGGATATCAAACAAAACAGAATGTGTTAATGTTGAGTCCGTTGACATGTCTTGCAGGAATTATATGCCTTTGATGCAACTAAATCAAATCAACAAAGAGCATTCAAATGTGATGTCGAATCCTCTGGGATCCCCGGGAGGCATTGATATTGTAAATGTTTCTCCTATCACCGGAAATAACGTCCAGTTGGGAACTCCTAATAAAAGTAATAAGAGTTACAAATTGACGTTAATTGATGCTCCAAAAGCACCGTGCTCTGAGACACTTAATTGATGTTATGATAATACTTCTGTTTGTTGTGATATGTCCAAACTTAGCAGTATGCAGGTTGTGGATGCCGGAAGATTGCTGAACCTTGACAAATCGATCCGCACGCTCCAAAGAAAGCTTCCTCAGTGTGTACAGATTTTGAGGAAGATGAATTAATTTTATTTTCTAGTCAAAATTTGTTATTTGAACAAGGTGGTCTAGATGCAGCTACTTCAACTATGATCTTGTCCCAAGTAATGCTGAGAAAAGAGACTTTGTTCATTGCTTTGGTTGATTTGGGTAACACTATTTCTTCTTGTGTCTCTGTTGATGTTAGTGTAATTGCGGGTGGGCCCAATATGGTGGTGGAATGTGGGGGTGGCTTGAAGTTCAGTCTGTGTGAAAATTTTTTGATAAGAGAAAAAGCTCAGTTGGTTCAAAGAAAATTACGAGATCTCAAATCTACTCTAGAGCCCTTAAAGGGTGCTCAAATTTGCTTAATGATTAATATTCTTGTGTGGAATATTAGAGGTATTAATAATTCTTCCTCCAAAAAGTGTCTTAAACACATTACTTTAGAACACAGTTGATATTGCCGCCATTATTGAACCGAAGGGTAACAGTAATGTTAGTTATAAAATTTGTAAATTCGCCAAGTTTGATCAAGTGTAGCTAGCCCTTTAAGTAGTATTTGGATTTTTTGGAAACAAACGTGGGAGATTGAGATTTTAGGTTGAATGTGCGCAAGCTGTTCACTTAAGAACCCAAAACTCCCAACTCAATGTGGTTCTTACTTTTTTCCATAGTAAAAACCTGAGAAGCGAAAGAGAGGATTTGTGGGATTTTATTAGAACTTTTGATACAGGTAACCTTCCTTGGATGGTGAGAGGAGAATTCAATTCGGTGTGCGACACTCTGATTATAAAGGGTATGCTTGTAATTACTCGAGATCGACAACTGATTTTAATTCTATGGTGATGGATTGTGGCCTAAATGATTATAACTATTCGGGGGTGGCTTTCACTTTGTCTAACAAGCTTAAGCTTGCTAGATTAGATACAATGATGTTCAAAGATGTGTGGATTAACATATTTTTGAACTTCAAAAACACTCAATTAATTCTACCACATCTGATCACAAAGCTTTGTTGTTCAAGGCATGGGAGGAACATCCTCAAATAAAAAAAACCTTTCCGCTTCCAACTTTTTTGAATTTCTAGGGAAGATTGTAGCAATGTTATTTCTAATTCTTGGGATAGGGAGTGCCCTGTGTATGGGCTATATAGACTTGTGGTAAGCTTTAATGTCTCATAATTGATCCATCCAAATGGAACAAAAATTCGGTAGGTAATATTTTCACAAACCTTTCCTCCTTAAAAAATAAAGTGTCTATGCTTGAAAATATTTATGACACAGCCCGGATGAGAATTCAAGAATGGAATTATCCAAAATGAAAGCTAAGCTTATTCAAAATCATAATGAAGTTGAAATTTTTTTGAAGCACAAGTATAGTCAAGAAGGAAATGTGAGGGTGAACGCAACACTAAATTCTATCACTCTTAAATTAATAAGAGATGGAAATAAACAAGATTAATCATATAATCAATAGTGGGGAAAATTTCGAAGTTCAAAAAAAGTTGACCAATTCTGCCATTGAGTATTTTGCCGGATTGTATTAGTAGAATGGCCCTAAGGGTCTCTCCCCCATAATATCTTTTGGATAAAACAAGTGGATGAAGAGGACAACTTTAATCTTACTATCCAGCCAGATGAAATTGGGATATGGAATGGTATTCAGAGCTTGCTAGATAACATTGCTCTTGGTCCGGATGGGTTTTTGGCTGAATTTTTCAAAAAGTATCAGAATATCATTAAAATTGATGTGATGAATGCCATAGCTGAATTTTCTTGTGACGTTCTGTTATCCAAATTCTACCTGCATTGCTCTAACTCTCATTTTTAAGGAAACAAATAGCAACTATTGGGAGAAGTTTAGACCGATTAGTCTTTGCTCTTGCTTTAATAAAATTTTATCCAAAATTATGGCTAATAGATTAAAAAGGCTTTTTTTTTTCTGATTGAACCTAACTAAAGTGCTTTTAGCCTTGATAGAGATATTAAGGATAGCATTCTGGCATCGTAGGAAATGATTCAAAATTTGGATAAGAAAATATGAGGTAACAAATTAATTTTTAAAATCGACCCGGAGAAAGCATATGATAAAGTAAATTGATATTTTATTGAAAACAAATCGACCCAGAGAAAGCATATGATAAAGTAAATTGATATTTTATTGAAAAAGCGTGTACAGCCATGGGGTTTAGCAATTCTTAGTCTGTTAAATAATAATTGGTTCTCTCTATCATGGTGAATGGGTCCCTTGAAAGTTTCTTCAAGTCTCATCGATGGCTAAGACAAGGAGGCCCTCTTTCCCCCATTCTCTGTCATAGTCTTTGATGTTTGGTCTAAAAACCTAAACTCCCTTATTCTTGACGATCAAACCTTAAAATTTAGTTTGGGCTGATGACTTCATTATTTTCACTAATGCGGCGCACGGATCGATTAAAATCATGGCCAAAATTCTTGTTTTAGAGAGAGTTACAAAGCTTAATATCAATAGAAATAAATCAGTTTTTTATATGGGCAAGGAGGTCAATTTGAGCACTGCTGACCTTATTGCAAAATGGTTCAAGATGAAAAAAGGGAAATAGCCTTTATTGCATTTTGGTATTCCTCTTATAAAAGGGCATATTAAAAATAAATATTTTTTGGGCCTTATTGATAAGATTCAAATAAAATTTTTGGGGCTGGGAACTAAGCTTCTTATCTCTTGGTGCTTGACTTATCCTTATCAAACATCTTCTTAATTCTATACACATTTATTGTCTTGATGTCTCTATTCCTACCAAATGGGTGTTTCAAAGGATTAAATCTATCTTGAACAATTTTCTTTGGATCAAGGAAGGTGGGTCTAAAATGAGCTGGGCTAGCTGGAATACAATCTCCCAACCCATCTTTGTAGGGGATTAGGCAGTAGAAAATTGGAGGATATTTTTTCAGCCCTCTCTCTCAAACTTTGGTGGCACTTTCATACTTCAAATTGTATTTGAGCTAAAATATTAAATGTCAAATATTGTGCGACTAAGCATCCCAATAGAGTGACGAGTAAATTGATTGATTCCATCCATTGGAGAGGAACTCTAGATTGTAGAGACTTGGGAAAATTTCATTGTTTGAGATAAGTCGATTCGTCGACTTCTTTTTGGTATGATAATTGGTTGGGCCTTGGGATCCTGATTTGTTTGAGGCTAAAAATCCTTCCCTTGATGTTGATAACTGCTTTGCTAATTCGGAGTGGAATTGGAGTTCAATTGGCGACTCTTTGCCTACTTACATAAGGGATTCTATTAGTAATATTATTTCTAATAGGGTGGAGGTTTGTGTGGCTTTTGCTGATTTTGCCATCAATAATAAATTTAACCTTTCTTTGGCTTGGCTGTTTGTTCGTACTCATAACCAGCCGATCGTGCATTCTTGGTTCTGGAATTCATTACTCCCTACCCATATTGGTTTATTTTTATGGAGACTGTACAAGGGTTTGGTTAGTGTTGAGGTTGTCATGCAATCCAAAGGTTTCCATTTGGTGTATAAATGCACTTGCTGTGAGTGCATTGAATCTCTAAATCATGTTTTCTGAGTGTAAAAGATCTCAAGAGGTTTGGGGCAGTTTTGACCTTGCGGCTGTTAAGGCCCATTGCTCTGATATCTTCTCTCTATTAAATAGATGGAATGGGTTTAATAATTTAAAGAAAAATAAAATGCATGCTGGAAAACTGGTTGATGCTCTTATCCCTGGGAGCTGTGGAGTGCTTGGAACCAGGCTAAACATAATAATAAGATCCTTAATTCGAACCAAATTGTGAGAAGAATTCAGGTAGAGGTTGTGATACTTTGTAAGTGTTTTGCGGCCAGCAAGTTGAACCGGAAAAGTATTGAATTAAATGCATTCAAAACCATCTTCAATATTGATACGTACAGGTGATGTGGTTTTTGCTTTGGCTCTGGTCTTAAATGTGCTCCTAGTCCTTACTTCTGGCCTAGCGGATGACTCCATTTGATTTCTCATTTGCTTTATATTCTGAATCTTATTGCTGGTTCTTATTGTGCTACTTTATCTATTTTTCGTGGGATTTATGATATGTTTATTACTTGGTTATAATGTTGCTCGGTTGGGAAACACCGTCGGAGAAGGTGTGCTCTTGTGGTGAATGCTGTTCGGCTATATGGGTTCGGGTGTGGTCTAGCGAGATGTGGTCAAGCTTTAAGTTCTTGGCTTTAATTTCCTGCTGAAGGTTTCAGCTGTTGGTTGCGTGGAGGATCCTCTAGTGCTTTCTCAAGGTTGTCATTCTAGTGTGCTATGGTTGCTATGTTGTTTTATCTGTTTGGGTGCTTCTGTTCTCTTAGCTCTTATGTCTTCCTAGCCTCTGTTATGTTATTCTGTTTTGTTCTATGTTGATTTCTTTTTGTTGAGGGAGCCTCTTAGGCTGTACCATGGGCTCGCTCTTTTGAAATTGGCTTTAGGCTTTTTAGTTCTTAGGAGATTGGTAACTTCCCAATTTCATTGAATCCGGTTTCCTTTATTAATAAAATTTCTGTGTTGTTCAAATATATATATATATCATCTAAATAATTTGAAAGGAGCTGCTAATAAATTATCAAAATAATTTATTATATAACTTTTACTTATATTGTTAAACATGATATTATACAATTAACAATATATGGAATTGAAAATTACATTTGTAAAATAAACGAAAACCTTAATTGTTGGTACTGTTCAAAAGTCAACACTGTCCGTAGGGTTGCTCTCTTTTCTTCTATCAACGTTGTCTATAGTAGTGTTTTATCTACTTGTCACCGAAAACTCAAAAAAGTTTGGGATTTGGAAAGGTTAACATTGCATGCAACTCTTCAATAAAGTGTACGGAAAAGAATTCATACTACTAACTTTAATAGTTAGTCCAAGGATGTTTGTATTAGTGATGAGATCTTCAGAAATATCAGTTTCATTTTTTTTTTTTTGCTGAATTGTTCGTTTGCACCACCCAAATTCGTAATGTAAATACTGGTTAGTAGGTAGAGTTTTGTATGTGCAAATTATTTTCATAATTTTGTATTTTGCCTTTCTTCTAGCTTCTTGAATCGATGAAGTTGATTTCATTAATCAAAATGTTCCATCTCAAGTAATTATTTTTGCTAATCATTTTTTGATGCTTGAGGATGGAGCTCGTCTTAACCTTTTTTTTCTGCAACAATGCAGATAGAATCTGCTCTTCCAAGTCTTGCAAGGCCAATAATGTCATTGGATAATAATGAAGACACCATAGTTGGAGCATTAAAACAAAGCTTGGTATGTGATTTTAACGTGCAGATAGTTTTATGTGATACTATTGCCATTTCTTTGCTTTGTTTCCCTTGAGATGTATAAATGTTAAGTTATATAGATTGTACTCCTTGTCTACCCATAGCACATTTCTTAAACTCGACTTTATTAGTTTTAGTGAAACCATCTCTTGAGATTAATCATTCTTCACGGCTACCTCTTGTTGAAATGTTAGTTGTTGATCGATCATTATTTCTTACTGAATTAATATTGCATTATTTCGATGCTTTTGCTTGAAAATTGTTACAACACTGATTCATTCCATTGACTGTAATAAAATTTTCATTGTAATGTCCTTTTCATGAAATTGGAATAACATAATAAGTATGTTGATCTGAAACTTTTATTTTTTTTATGGCATACGTCTAAGTGGAACTTTTAAAGAAAGGGCAGATACCATTTCTTTCTTACCAACATTTGATGAGATCAACGGTTGCATTATAATTAAAACAAATAAAGTTTTATTAAAAATAAAAGAAATATCAATTAAGAGTATAATTTGATGGAAAGAAAACTTTGTGATTTTTAGAAGACGTTGTTGCCCTTCAAAAATATAATCAAAGCATCCTACTTCGTAGGTTGCATAATAGGAAATATATGTTTGTTTAATATCTTAGAATGGTTGATTACATAAGCATAAAATTTTTTAGTATTTTAATCTGACTGATTTCTTCATGAATGTTAAGGAACTTAATGAAGGCGAGCATTTTTAATGTAACTGCTTGATGTTTTTATTTTTAATGCATTTTGTAAATTTTTATTTTTTTTCAGTTTCATATACCTTTTCCTTTACAAAAATTATTTGATGGATTTCATAATTTTTGCATGCATTGTTCATATGTTTCCATCCCATTTACTCATCTTCATTGGTAAAAGGTAACATACTAAAGAAGCTAAAGTTAATTCACTTCATTATTTTTGCCACCATTCTGGCCCAGTGATGTATTGGAGCTCCATCTCTGATAACCTGCAAGCGTAGTTTTTCATGTTTTTTTATTTTAAGCTTTCTCTCCTTAACAGAGGCAGCTGGAGAATCTAGGTGCACAGAGGGCAGCTTTGGAAGATATGCTTAAAGAAATGAAAAGGAAGGTGTGTATCATCTTGAGCATTCTGTAATTGTTTTTACTTGTAAGTTTGCAGGAATAGCTTCTTTAATTTTAGCAAGAGGCTGAAACTTGTAACCTGTTTATGTTAGTAATTGCAATATGATAAACTGAAAGTTTGGGCTACACGATTGACTTTTGCGTGTGTTGGAAATGCTTTTTAATAATGATTTTTACAAAAGATGTGTTAGGCTAGAACTGAACTGTTACTGCTGTGAACAATAATACATATGGTTCATGTTTTGGGAAGCAGTTTAGGGCATGCTAGATTTTGCAATATTTACAAGGTTAAGACGATTGAACTTGCTCTTGAAGAGGTGTATTTTACATTCTAATTTATTATTTATTTTCATTTAAAAGTTGCATTTTGTGCATAAGACCTAATTGAGTACCATAATATTCTAATGAAATTTAATTATAGTTTGTATTGTTTATTGCAGTTTATAGTGTATCCCATTGAGCCTGTTATCAAGATGCTTATTTTCTTAAGGAAAATTTTAAACGTTCAATTTCTTGTTGTCTTTTGTAGTTGAATTCACATGGAATTCTTGAAATCAACTTGAAATTGCTGATAAGTGTAGCCTGGTTCATGACTTTGTTGCTGTATTAATGCAGGATGATATATTACCAAAATTGTTGGCTACTAGTGGATCGCATGAAGATCTCTTTAAGAAAGAGATAACAAAGTATGATTCAATCCGTGAGGAAATTGCCCAAAATATAGTGGCCCAAGAGCAGTTGCTGTTTCAAATTCAGGTAGAGTATAACATCTTGCATTTCATTTGTGAGGCAACATTCTTTATGCTTCCACGAAGAGCTTATCTTATAATAAAAGGCTAGGCATGCATAATACTCATTGCATATCGGCATTGAATAGATGACCCAACCACAACATCATTCTACCCATCGTAATATGTATTCAATTACTTTCTAAATTTTCATCGTATGTCACATAACATGGTAATCAAAGACATTTCTTTCCCACCCGAACTCTTCCATACATTGATAGGGATGTCTTTCGATCCTATGGCTTTTATGCGCTTTATTCACTTTATAGCATTCTAAATCTCAGCTTTGCTAATATATTGAATGAAACTGTATTTAATATTTTTCTTATAATAATTAAACTAATCCATTTTAATTGTATTGGTACAATCTTCATTAAAAACTTGGTAAAATAATCATTCCTCTATGTTGGATATATTCATCTCTAAATATATTTTATCATCTTTGATATATTTAACATGAGTCAAATATTTGATTTATTTATCTTTTATTTTGGCCGTTATGTGTCTCTCACTTTCCGTAGTTTCTAATTTATTATATAAATTCTTGACTAATGCACTCTTAGCATCATGAACTATTATTTTGGATTTACTGTAAATTGGTTTATATTTACTTTCATTCTCATTAGTCTTCTATTTAAATCATTCTTTATAACATGTCTTTTTATTTTTAATTTTAACATGCACATCTTGTTTTTATCATCATGCTCTTTTTTATTATGTACACTTTTTTGATTGACTTAATAATTTTTTGCTATACTGTGTATACAACTAGCAATTGAATTTCACATAAGGTTATTTTACCCTCAAAAGAATACTATCTAAGTTTTAAAACTTCACTCCTAAAAATATCTATGTTATCTCTCTTAAACTTCTATCTAGTTTTAAGATATTTTAGATTTGATATTACGTTTGTTACTCTTAATTTTCAAATTCAAAATTAATAAATGATGTTAGGTTGTTAAACAGTTATTTAGAATAATTTTATAATTACAATATAAATGATTTATTTTTCTTAAGAGAAAATAATTCGAGCTTTAGAAGCCCCATATTTATTTGTGGTAATTTTTTTTTTCTTAAAGCACTAACAATCATAAATTCATAAACTAAATCAAATTCCAAAAATTTTTTTTGTTCTTTATTAATCTCTCCAAAATCGATATTATCATAAATGTTATTACATTTATTAATTACTCTTTGAACGTATTCATTTAAATCTCCGCCTACAAAAACATATTCTCTTAAGGTTTTTATTGAATTAACTCATCCAAATCATCTCAAAATCTTTCTTTTATACATATAGCTAATCTTGTTTGAGGGGCATAAATGCTTGCAATTTTAAAACTTAGTCCATTTATTATAAGCTTTAAAAATATAATTATATCTCCAACCTCTTAACTTTTACTGCATTATCCTTTTAATTTTTATTTTGAATGACATCACATCATTCCTATGGCGAATCTTACTCTGCGTGCCAAAGTTGAAAGTCTAACTAATAATTTCTTTTACTTTTTCTCATTCACTTAATTTATTGAAGGCATAATATAGTAATTAGTCTATTTATTATTTTATCAGTCAACTTAAAAAGTTGCCTGTGAGAGTGCTAATACTCTTAACTATTTAATCTTAATTTATAATCATAAACTATCTTCTTTACCACATTAGTCCATAATGCTTATTTGACACAGCACTTGGCCGTCGATGCAGCAAAACACACTTTTTCTATATTCAAGCAATGTAGTTGTCGTTTCTAGGGGAGGCCCTAGCTCTAGCACAATATTTTAAAAGATTCATGACACAATAAGATTCAACAATATTGTACATTGGTTGTTGACTACCTATCACAGCACTCCTTTCTCATCTTTAATTTTTCTATTTTATGTGCTTCCCTTTCTTTTATTGTTGTCTTTTATTATTAACGAGAACATCAAAGAAAAGCTGTTTTTATTTTCCGGAGTGATAGTACTAGAGTTCAAAGCAGCAGCGAAATGCCTCTGTAGCAGAAACAACCAGTAGCAATGGTAACAGTATCTACCAAACCGTTAGTTTGGCGCAAACTGCATAGGACAACCGCAACAAAACTTCAGGTAAAGTATTGTAGGGAAACTAGGAAAGCATAAGCAGCAATAGCTACAGGAATAGTAGGGCTGATTTGTGGTTTGTAGATAGGTAGAAGGGTTTTGGCAAAGGAGGGATAGAATGCAAGGAGGATTCTATGGTGAAATTTCTATTTATTTTTCTGCAGAATTTCAAACTCTTAAATAGCAGTTACAATTTGGATTGATCTAATCTTTAAACTAACCTCTTAAAAATACCCTCTCTATAATAATAACTTATGTAAATTCAATTTAAAAGATAATTTTAGTTGAAACTAATTCAATCCTCTATTACAAATTCAAAATGTGTGCTTTTTAAATCAAGATTAAATATTTAAATTCCTGCTCAATTGACAATTTGACCATGTTTATGGTCTTGGTATTACTCTCTTTAATTTGATATTTGTAATTGGATAATCACCAACATTAGTATTCTCCATTAAGAATCAAACTATTAATGCATCAATGGTCATGATCCCTTCAACCGTCCCACAACCTGCCCTAAAATTATCATCATAAGCATTATATTTGATCCAATACTACTAACTAGATCGATAGATCACATATTCTTTATTTTCGAGGATATCATATTTTGTGAAATTAAGGCTCTAAATGAGGGAAAATTTCTTGCGTTTCTTTCATGGTATATTAGCTTTGCTTTGTAAGTACCTATTCATTCCGATTGAAATATCATCTTCAACCCATCTGTAATGGTGGTAGCCTATTTCTCTAAGAGATAAGTCTATTTGTGCATTTTAGTCCAAGCATAGATCATTGATATCCATCCTTAAGTTTTTTCATCATCAAGCATTTAAGGATTCATGTCATAATAATAGTATTCAAGTTGGTTGGATAAAATGGAAGAGCGCATTTGGAGTATTGTGTATCCTAAAATTTGACTCAAAATTAAGGGAATATTTTATAGAGTAACTATACGACCTGCTATGTATTATGAGGCTAAATGTTGGCCAACAAAGAAGAAACGTCCCGATAAAATAAGTGTTACACATATGAGAATACTTAGGCGAATGAGTGGGTATACTTGTAAGGGTAGAATGAGAAATGTATTTATCATAGCAAGGTTGGAGTGGCTCCAATAGTAGAGAAGATTAGAGAATTTTACCTTAGATAGTTCTGACATATTAAGCATAGAAAATTTGAGTTTATGCATTTCTCCCATATTAAAAGAGGGAGACTCAAAAAGACATGGGAAGAATTTATTATGAAGGATATTCCCTATTTGGAACTTAGGGATGGCCTTCTATTTGATCAAGCTCAATGGAAACAAATAATTTATGTAGCCAACCCCACCTAGTGAGATTAAGGCTTGGTGTTGTTGCTGTTGAACCCCACCTAGTGAGATTAAGGCTTGGTGTTGTTGCTGTTGTTGTTATCTAGCATAGAAGAAGGCTCAAATCTCTTATTCAAAATTTTTACATTATCACCAAATGCATCTCATGTCTCCCATCAATTGTATCTCCATGTGAGACTTTTTTTTTTTATTTTAAAAAACCATTACATGATTGGTTTCAATTTCTTTTCTTCTCTTGATAATATCCTAACCCAAAAGATACCTAAGAATGCTTTCTAATATGATGTCAGTCTTGGCATGATTTTAATCTTTTGTATTTTTTCCAGGCATTTTTTAATTGCTTGTTCGCTAGTTTTGTGAACTTCATTTGCTTCCTTATGAATTATCAAAATATTAATAGGTTAATACTAAATCCAATTCTAGTAGCAGGGGAGAACTAAGATCGGATTGGCTTTGTAGTAAACACACTTTTGCTTCAATAAACTAGATATATTTTTGGTGGGAATGATAGTTTGGTTGTAAGCATTTGACACTGCCTCGTTTTTACCTTAAATTTTTATATAAAAAAACATTGAAAAAAATTTCATCTAAGTATGCTCTATTAAAAATCTAAAATTTTTGTTAGTTCTTGAAATAAAAGATACTGTCCTAATCTTAGAATATACTCTAAGAAAAATGTTAGACTGAAGCAATCCCATTGGCAATGATATACTAGTTTACCTCCATATTGTCAAATGACCATTATACAATCTTATTGTTGTAATGTTTATTTGATACGAGCCATCATCGTAACCTAATGAATGAATCATAACAACAATAGATTGAGAGAAAAGAACAATGTGCATGCCATTTATGTTAGGGATTTGATTACTCTTTAGCCCTGCGCATTAGCGAGGAACTTGCAGCAAGAACTCCTAAGAGGTTCTCGACTTCACAAGGAAATACGAGATAAACTGTTGTATAGATTATCTCACTTTGGGAAATTAATGTTGTCTTGTAAACATTGTTAAAAGGGAAATATTTGTTTATAAGTAAGTGGATACCTTGCGATGCCTTAGAGTTAAGATGATAGTGGTAAATATGTGATTGAAATGATCTTATTTTTGTGAGCAGAACAAGTGTTATTATATACAACACTTACATCTTTTCTTGATTTGTGGCATAAAGCTTTGTAACAAAGATTTATGTATATGAAAATGTGATGTGACAAGTACACAGATTTGATTTTATATTTAATTTTGTTTCCCCTGCTAACATTTTATACTATTAAAAGCCCATACAGGGACATTGTTGTTTTAATTTTATTGTTGTTACATTGAAATTTTAAGCCTTTTTTATTTTATTAGCTTGAGATACTGTCACGCTCATATTAAAAGTTGTCTCGCATTGAGAAAAGTTACCATGTCTAATATGAAGCAGTCTTTTATGATATGGATTCCACATGGGAAAATTTCCTTACAAATCTGTACAGATATTGGGCTCTTAGCTTCTCCATCTATTTTCAACATTTGAGGCAAATGTCGATGCCACTCCTCCGGATCTTTTTCTAATTTATTTGTTCAGGACCAGCCCAACAACATCATCAAACTTCAACGTATCACTCTTGATGAGTTACTCATCATCATCCTGATGAGTTGTCCAGGACCAGCCCAACCATCCCACAATGAAGACAACAACAAAAGCGCTCGCACCTCTTCATCAAACTTAATGTTGACCAATCTAATCTGGCTTGTCATGGTGTTGAAGTTATTTAAATGCTTCGTAACTGAGCCGTAGTTCTCCATCTTTATGCTAAACAATGTTTTCATTAAGAATACCTTGTTTTTTGTTGATGGGTTTTCGTACATTCTCGATAAGGTGTCCATTAAATCCATTGTGATTTTTTCGTTCACAATGTTGAATGCAACAGGCAATGGTTTGGACAAATAAATCAATCCCAAGGCTGTTTTATCAAGGATCCTTTATTCTTCATCGCTCATTTCTTGTGGCTTATTTGCCACTCTACCCAATGGCAAATACAAAGTCTTTTGGTACAACAGATCTTCAATCAACATCCTCCAAAATAAAATGTTCATGCCATTGAATTTCTCAATAATAAACCTTGTTTCATTTATTGTTTCTCCCACATGAAAAAAACTTTATCTACTTTGATATCAGTTGCTAAGGATTTGATCACCCTTTAGTCCTCGTCTGCGCATCAACGAGGAACATGCCTTACAGCAAACAAAAGCGAAAATACCTAAGAGGACCCAGACTTTGTTACACTGTAGCAAACCACCAACAACCTTCCTGCTACAGAGGGGGACATTCCTGCCAACTTGGAGTCTCGTCCCGCCGTGGAGATGACGGTGATGTATCGCCAGCGAACAAGGCGACGGCATGCCGAGCCCTATCTTTTTCCACTGCCTGCTGTAACGGCCGGCCGGTAATAAGTTACCAAGTGAGACATTCGGAATGCATTGCGAAGCCGGTTTTATACGAGGCCACTCGGAGCCGGAGGGAAGAAAGGCATGGAAGCCGGGACTCAAAATTTTGCTACCGGGTTAACGAATACAACCTCTTATTGAGGCGGAGCCAGTGACTCAAACTCTGAACCCCGGTTCGGATATCAAATTTCTCAGTCTAATACTTCTAAGTTCTTGAAGTTTAATTGGCTTTGTCCTCTTTCTTCGTAATTTTTTGATCTCGGCCTAAGGCTGCACCAATCTCGATGAAAGTCTAACTATGGAAACCATTTTTTTTTTTTGAAATAGTAGCGGAACACTTGACCTTCCTTTTACCACTCTGTGGTACTGCTTTTTTATCTTCAGCTTCTCACTACCCTCACTAATAGCCCTTAACTTCTCACAGCCACTGTAACACTCAAATCCCACTTTAATTCTTAAAATGTACTAGGGTATTTATAGCCAACACATTTCGGCTCCTGTTTAATTTAATGCTTGAGTGTGCTCCTGGCATTGTTTGTAGCTTCACCAGACGCTTGGGTGCGCCGAAGCCCCAGATTCTCCTTGGTTTAGGCAGCTGAAACGGACGCCTTGGCATTTTTTCCACTTTCTGAGTGATGACCCGACAGACGCCTAAGCACGCCTAGGCACATAAACGTTGGTTCCCATTTTTGAGACGGGTGCTTTGGTGCGCTCCTGCGCCCAACCAATATCAGCTCAACTTCTGGAGCTCGTTCTTGAGACATTTTGCGTCTGTTTCACCATTTATAGATCTATATAAGCCAACCTAGGTCTCTCCAATGCCTCCAATTGGTCTGTGATTATCTAAAATCAATCCATAAACACATGAAGCTCCACCATCATTTTGGTTTCTACTTGCAGTGATGCGTCCTTTTGCATGTCTAGGTGCACCCTGTCTGAACTCACCTTCTTGGGATGCACTCAATGCTCCACAAAAGTCAAAAAGTTAATACATTTTCAAATCATAAAATCTTTTTAGTTTTTATTAATTAAAGCTAATATATAATGATTTCCCATTACATTGAAAACACTCAACCATTTTTTGTTGCTTTTAATTACTTATTATTGCATTACTTCTACCATGTAACTTCACTTTCCAAGTTAACTAAAATTATGGTCGCAAGTGTGCACATTAAAATAATTTTAAGTTTTATTTTCATAACTTTTTTTCTTGATTTTTTTAAATTCAAAGAAAAATAGACACCATTTATTATTATTGAAAGCGTCATAAAAATCTATAATTTTTTTTATAATTTGAAATAAAAGATATATGTTATAATCTTAAAAACTATCAACTTGTAAGAAAAATGATGACTAAAGGATCTTATTTCAATGATAGCCAATTCAACGTTCTATTTGTGGTTTTCCCTTGTACAAGCTTGTTGATTTAATGTTTATTGGATGTGAGCCATTACTGTAACTCAATGGATGTATCATAATTCGAAACTATATTTGCATGAAGGAAAAGAGCATGTGCATTCCAAACAATGCAAATTAGATCATGAAATTTTTAGTATTTTCTTTTTATTGATTAGAATTAATCTATAATACTTTTTTATTTCATAAAAAACATTCAACCATTTCCTTTAGCTTTTAGCTGCATGTTATACATTTAATTATATCACGTAGCATTCAACCATTACATATTAATCGCATATACTTTCCAAGTTGCATAACTAATATAATCATTGAAAGTGCACTTTATTAAAACTCCTTTTCTCGGTTTTTATTTTAATTTAAAGGTAATTAAGAAGGATGATCCAAACCTTAAAGGAACCACACAAATGTATTTTGGTGTTTGTTGAAGATTGGAAGAAATTGATTACTATCACTTTTTAAAATAAAAGTTTTATTATTTATTATATTATACTAAACAAACGAATGTGTGAATAACGTAACCAATCTATTACGACCAGACCCAGTAAGATTGAAAATCCCATTAAGAGATTTTTGACGCAAGTTTGGTGATTTGACAACAGAGAATATTTTTTCAGCACATCAAAAGAGCCATAAACCAAAGTCATTCAATTTATAATGTAAAATGCTACTAATAGCATCATTGATTTCATTATCTCATTATTTATTTTAATACATTTTTTTTTTTAAATGAAATTTCGATGAAATAATAAAATTTTTATTGCTCTATGAATACTTCTTATTGTTTATAAGTTTTTTATTCTTTTTTTATGTCGTTTAGTTTGGGTATTTAAATGTTTAGAAATATTATTAGCATTAGAGTCATACATATACTTAAGAATGAATAAAAGAGAACTGCATAAATGCCTATTAAAAATCTAGTAATCGAATGAATATGAATCTTTTAATATAGTATGATGTAATTGTAAAGCTGCACAAAATATCAATTTTTTATTATAATACTGCATCTCTTTGCTTTGTTTCGTAATATAGATATAGAGGATAACATTCGAATTTCTTGCAACCCTATTTGGAACCTATAATTCCACTTGTATATGCAAAAACTAATATTCCATGTTTAGAGATCAACACCTTTCTATATGATATCTCTTGCAAAGGGTGGCAACGACAACTAGAACATAAGTCTTTGCAATAAATGAAGAAGTTATTGTTGGTCCGTATGGTTGCACAAAACATCAATTTTGCATTATAATATTTCATTCTCTTAGCTTTATTTTGTAATATAGAAGATAACACTTGAGTTTTTGCAACCAAATTTGGGAACCTGTAATTCCACCTGTATATTCAAAAACTGATATTTCATCTATAGAGAATAACACCTATCTACATGATACCTTTTGTAGAGGGGAGTGCCCCCGACTTGAACATAAGTCTTTGCAATAATGGAAGAAGATAATGTTGGTCCGTATAGTTATAAGGAAGAAGCGTGCAAATCTTGTGCAATGATTTAACTTGAGCATGTTGCCCTAGAATATAATGGTTGATTATATTATTTTCTAGGTGATTTAGACAATTTAACTTACTGTTGTTGTATGTTAAATATGTTGCAGAATCTTTGATTTGTATTGAAGAATTAGCAAGGAAATATTTGAACTAATCAAAATTTATATTAATTATTTTTTTCTCCCTTTATTTTAAATGTTGTTGCAATATATAGTTAGTGCTAATTTTTAATGTTAAACATAGGGGGATCATGATGAACAAGTAATTATGATTACTAACAAACAAGAGTATTTCATTAAAATCCCTAGAACTGGAATGAAGTTTCATTCGATTGATGATGCATTTAATTATTACAAAGCTTATGGTAATTTGATGGGATATGATATTTCAAAAATTGAATTTTAATTTCTATGATATTAAGAGACGATGCTTGTTTACTTGCTCAAAAGGACACCCTCGAGATGAATTCCAACCCGTCTAAGGTTTTTTGTAAGCTTATAGTTTAATAAATGTGTAAATGATTTTTAGCAAGTGCGTTATCTTAATTTAGAGCATAATCATGAGCTAAATTCACAAATGATATGCGTTATGCATTTCTATTGTGAATTGGTTGCTACACTTCAAAGGAAACTAATAATAAATGGTAAGGTAGGTGTACTGCTTCTCAAATTCATCAATGCAATGTTCACTTATAGTGGTGGCTATTAAAATTGCACCTTCACATTCTTTGTCATGAAGTAAAGATCTTTGAATTTAGGTGGTGGTGATGCAGTAACTTTGAGGAAAAGTTTGAGACATCAGACTACAACAATACCAAATCTTAGTCCTACTAGGCGGGGTTGGCCTCATGAATCCTTTGTTTCCATTGAACCTGATCAAATAAAAGCCATTAATTTCCATATAAAAGATGATTCTATTTAATGATTTCTTTCCATGTCTTTTTATCTTTCTCTTCCTCTTTAAATGTTGCCCAATTTCATATACTCATTTTTTTTAATATGAGCATCAAATGGTCCATGTTTCGTATGTCAAAACCATCTAATACGGCATTATATAATCTTATCCATTTTGGAGCCACTCCAATCTTGTTATGAACGCATTTATTATTCCATCTTTTCGAGTATAGCTACTCATGCTCCATGGAATCCTCATCTTTGTAACACTTATTTATAAGTTTCTTCTTTGTTAGTCAACATTCAACTACATAAAATAGTCAATCATATAGCTACTCTATATAAATTTTCTTGAATTTTGTTTGGGATTTTTCAATCGCACAACCACTAGAAGCGCTCCTTTATTTCATGTGATATTCTGAATAATTGAACCGAGACATTTGAACCTCTTGCAATTCTTGATCATATGGTCCTTAGTTGTTATGTTCTTGAGATTATAGTTTCTGTTATGACGTGCACTATATATTTTGGTTTAGATCTATCAAGATAAAAACCCTTAGATTTATAAGCATTCTCCAAATCATGAGTTTTGCTTTAACTTCATTTCTTGGGTTACTAATCAAAATAATGGCGCATCCACCAATGAATCTCTTCTTAAATGTGTTCACTGAAAGCATCCATTATTTAAGCAAAAAGTATGAACTAGGAGTAGAGCCTAGTAATAAGAAAATCATTAGATAAGACACTTTGCGATTGAACATATGTTATATCTCCATTATACACCTCTTTAATAACATTAATATATGCCACTAAAATTCTCTTTCCAAAACTATTCAATGAACTTTTCTTTTGTACTCTATTATAAGCATTTTCAAAATCATTAAAGATTAGTAAAAAAAAATTTCCTCTAATTTGGCCCATTAGAGTTTTTAGAAAATGCATAACTCTCTTGATAGATTTATTGCACAAGTCTAGTTGATTTTTATTGGTATGAGTGGCTCTTCATAATTCTTTCCTAAAGTTTCAATATATAGCTTATATAGCTCATTATGTTAATTCTCTTATAATTTGTATGGCCTTAAACATCATATTTACTCGTGTATAGGTACACCATAAAACTCATCTACTTATTTGATACTTTTTAATAAACAAAATAATATTAAATTGCTAAATAAGCTAAGAAATTTCTCTCACCCAAATATTTTCATAGATCAATTGGGAGGTTATTCGATCACTTATTTTTTCAACACTCCAACCTCTTCAAAGTATTCCTTTATCTAATTCCTTCAAATCATGCTAAAAAATGTATTTTATTTGCTTGTCTAATTCTATTTAAGAGGCATTAATACTTCAAATATTAAAGGATATTTCATTAGTTATAATTTTTGAAGATACAAACTTATTTTCTTATCTCTTAATTTTTGCTATATTATTTTTTAAATACTTATTCGATAGTACTCACATCATTCCTGTGATGTGATTCTTACCCGAGTACTAAAATTTAAAGCATAAATAGTTAATATCATTTGCTTTCTGTGTAGGCTATTATATTGTGACATTATTAATGTGCATTATTTTTCCCGATCAATTATTCAGGAAGTGAAGTTGTGCAAAAACTGTACTAGATGTTTAACTTTTAAAATATCATTTAAGTCGGTAAAAAACTCAATGGTAAGAGTGTTACAAGCAAATGTGGAAAAATATATTTACTAGATATAATTTTCGATCTCATTATGTTAGTCATATCGTTATTTTCATAATCTTGTATTGGTGTTTTCTTTATGAATAGTTTTTTTTTTTGTTAACATGTCTATTATTTGTGTGCGTGTTCTGTTAGTGATGGGAGATAATATCTACTGTTTGCCCATATTTGTTGAGGAAACTGTATGCTTTCTTGGTCTTAAATTTTTTGATTCCGTATTTTAGGCACAAAATGAGGAGTTCGCCGCCATATTCAATCTAGAAGATTACAAAGGTTATCCTTTACTCATTCCATTTACACTGATTATTCGTACCTTGTTAAAGCATGGTAAACAATAATGACATCATAATAAATTAAGCACGCTTTGCTATCCCTGGTCCTTTGAGTACAGTTGCTCGGGACAAATGCTACAAACAAATCACGGCCGCTGTGGCAAAATATCGAGAAATCAACGACAACATCAACGAGGGAATGAAGTTTTATGTTACCCTTCAGGTTTGCATATATATATATATATATATATATATATATATATATATATATATATATCTAGATATTTAGATGTAATAATGAGGCCAATGTGTAGTAGTGATAAATGAGAGCTGAACCGGATCTCCAAACAGGATGCCTTGAACAACGTGAAGCAGCAATGCAGTGACTTTGTGATGACCAGAAGCATTCAATGCCGGGAGATGGTTGAGGACGTGCAGAGGCAGATGGCTGGCCTCAGCTTTGCTTCAAGTCAGCCAAATCACATCCCGAGAGGCACCCCTCATTCGACGCCCGGTGGATTCTCTCAGCCTTACACAAATTACCCCCCGCATCAGCAGCAACACCAGCAACAGCAGCCACCACCTCCGGCCTACTACCAGCAGTATGCTAATCAGCCTCCGCCTGGGCCTGACTACAGCCAGCCTGCCTATCAAGGCTGGCGGCCCCCTTATTACAATAATGCTCATATGCAGCAGCAGCCGCCAGCTACCGGACACCCCCCTCCGCCGCCCTACAATGCCCCTCAGTATTATTCTCAGAGTGGTTACTACCGCCCCCATTAGACGTCTTTTGCGAGTCCCGAGGCATGTATTTTCTGCTTGTATCTAAAGAACCACTTTCTCATGCGTACATATTATTATATATTTATATCTATGTTTAAAATTTCATTTTCTATAACGTTGTCAATTATCTTTTGTATTTCGGAAAAATGTAAGAGATTTGTAAATAAATTTTCCATTGTTTGTTTTTCTGTGTTTGTCATAATTCGGGTTTGTAATTTATGGATTGTTTTTTAATACAAAATGCTGTTTGTATTTTTTAAATATTAATAGTGCTGTTATAAATGTTAAATGATATATATTTCTTTTATTGTTAATGTGTTGTGGACGAGAAAATGGATTGCTGCAAGATACAGTGGTGTGGCTAATGAGTTTCTATTGTGTTAATTTTATTTATTTGTAATTTGTGGGTTAATTTGAAGTTTTGGTGGAAATGAATGTACCCTCATTTCATTAGTTTCTTATGTTTATTAAAATTTCTGTTGTTTTTCTTAAGTTAATGGCTTACCCAAAGTTTTTAGTGGAACGAATAGATAAAACTTGGCTGATTGTTTCAGATATTTAGGGTTGCAATATTTGCAAGGTAGTTGTGAGGTGTATCTTTGAATATTCAGTTGGAAACAAGAATTTAGGATTTGTATTTCAATGTTATAGAAAATGATGTTTTACAGCTCTCTAATTGTTTTGAATAATGCGTCTTATTAATTTTTCTTTTTTTGAATATTTTGAGAGATTAAGTTTACGAGATGTGAACTTATGATATGAAGTAACAAATTCAGAACCTAATTATTAGTCTATAACATATTCATGATTATCTTTTTCTTAAACATTTGGTTTCGTGTTTTCAAAACTATTAAAATATGAATCTAAATGATGTATCCTAATGATTGTGGCTTATAAATTATTATTTTAGGTCTTGGGTTTGAATTCTTTCGATCACATTTCTGTTTCGTATTTAAAGCTCGTATAATTTCAAAAAATAAAAAAAAGAATCAAATTTTATAGAAGTCATTAGGTTGAATTTATTTATTTTGATCTTATGAACGTTTACATTTTGAAGAAGATACAGTTGATGAACTAAGATGTAAATCCATGAAACCTTGAAACTCTCGTAGTGTTGATTGGAACTAAGAATATATTCACTATTATTATTGAGGTTTTGCCTTTAGCTGGAGTTCGCTATGAATCAACAGGTATATAACTCCAATTATATGGCATAGTTGTTGTCTCAAAATATTTTATAAAACCCACATAGTTCAATAGAGCAGCTATCCCCATTGTAGCTGAGAATTGGATGAAAATAGACAAAGATTTTGGAAAAAACATGAAGCAAGAAATTCTGCACTCGCCGCATTGTCTTGAATGGAGAGATATATAATTTGTAGAGAAGTCAATGACGAGAAATTTGAATTGCCGAGCTTTTTGATCATTCAAGATGCATTCACAACCACTTTCAGGGATTGGTACATTCCATAAAAAATAAAGATGCAAAACATGTATGAAGTTCTTAGACTTTGTTGAAAGAGGTCATGCAGTTTCTCAATATGATGAGCATTACACTTGTTAAAACACATGTTGCACATTAATCCCATTACTGTAGAGAATTTTAGTAGGTTCTAAATTTGTTGAGGGATGTCATTAGAGTAATGTTTATCTTGTTAAAAATTAATAGTCTCTATCTTTGCCGTGTTCCAAGTCCTGGATGTGAAGGAATTGTTGCGTTAAGTAGTTGATTGATAGAGTAAGATTTTGTTGAATCATATAATAACAAAAATCCCTTAAATAATTGTGCTAGAACTAGGACGTCCCTTGGTAGTGACGCACTGCATTACCTCAATGTAGTAAAAAGCGCTACATCGACACATGATTGTAGTGTCAAATAAACAAGGATTTCCGGGATTATGGGAGAATGCAAAGAAAGAAGCTAATCTGAGAATGCAAAGAAAGAAGCTAATCTTTGATTTAAAAATTAAGATTAGATAGTTGGAATATTGGCACTCACTAGAAAGCTTTTGAGTTAGTTGATATTATGATAAATAGAAAGAATAATGTATTATGCCTTCAAGAAACTAAATGAGTGGGAGAGAAAGTTTAAGAAAATTGAAGTTTTGGCTTTAATCTCTAGTATTCGGGTAAGAATTGTCTTAAAAATGGTATGCGTATTATTCTGAATAAGAGTTTAAAGGACAATGTAGTAGAAGTTAAGAGGTTGAGAGATAGAATGACATCTTTAAAACTTATAATTAATGGAATAATTTTTGAAATTTCAAGTGTCTATATCTCAGAAATCAAATTGGATATGTGCATAAAAGAAATGTTTTGGCTTGATTTGGATTAGTTAAAGAAATATAGTTTAAATAAGAGGAAATTTAAATGAACATGTGGAAGGGTAACTAAAGAATTTAATAATATCTATAGTGAAATTAGTTTTCGAGTAATGAAAAAGGAAGAATTATTTTGGAGTTTGCATTAACTTGTTATCTTATAATTGTTAATACTTATTTCAAAAGAAGGAGGAATATATTATCACTTATAAAAATGAGATTTCTAAAACTCAAATTGAATTATTTTCTCCTAAAGAAAAATAATTATTTATTGTGTAAGGATTATACATGTAATAGCCAATATCATAGACCACAATTCTAGCACTAGCTGTAATAATTGATATTAGTTTTGCAACTATGATACGAATCATAGTAGCCAATTTTAGGCCAAAAATTTAATATGAACTGCTATCATTTACAGGACTATGAGGGGAAAGTAACAAAGAGAACTCAGTATGTTGTGCTTGTGATTTTGTTATTTGTTTGGTAATCTTCAATGCAGCCCGAGTCCTTGAGCTCAAATCGCTTTTATTGCGGTATTCGTGCTTTTTCACAACAAGTGGTGTCAGAGAGAGGTTTCTTCGTTTATTCTTATTGTTCTAGAGTTTATAGTTTGAGTGGGAGCAATGACTGATGAATTTAAATACAAAATCAAAAAGTTCAATGTCACTAATTTCGTCTTCTAGAAAATGCAAATTGAGGATTTGCTTTATCAAAAGACGTTGTATCCACCACTAAGTGGAGCAGATAGAAAATTGGTGACTATATCGGATGAAGATTGGGTGGTTCTTGACAGAGTCGTATTAAGTTTGATTCATCTTTCATTATCTTATTCAGTTGCATTTAATATTATTAATGAGAGTCGTATTAAGTTTGATTCATCTTTCAAGTAAGGATGAATTCTTCTCCATTCATTTGAACTTTCTAGATCATCCTTTAGGTCTTATAACTTTAGTTAGGATGTGTGTCTGAGTGATACTTTTAGTATCTAAGAGCCTTAATTTCTAAGATTTGGATTAGATCATAGGTTAGAATTCATCTAATGAGTAAAATGGGTTACTCATTAAGATGAAACCTTGATTTTATTAGTTTATTAGATTTTTTATAGTTTATTAACTGATTATTTGATCTTTTAACATTAGAATTATGATTAAAAATCTATCCTATTGAATTTGACTTAATTCATTAGGATTTGCCTTAACCTTTAATCAGTAAGATGGGATTAAACCTTAGCCCATTAGGATAATTTTGTGATTAAGAATTAAACCTCATTCTTTGAAGTTTGATTCTTAATTCTTTAAAGCTTGATTTGGCTAATCAAGGTTTATTTGGGGTTTATAGAATAATAAACTAGGATGATGATTTGTTTATTTAAATCAAGTAGTCGTCTTTTAATTTTCATATAGTTAGGACTTGGCCAGTCTTAATTATCTTCAACTAGTAGGTTCGTGATTCTAAGTTACAGACAGTGTAGAAATTTATGATTCTAAATCTTATGTAACTTAGTAGTTAGAACATTTAAATTAGAAAATAGGTGATATCACAAAGTTTGTGTAGTGCTATTTATAAATTCTTTGATTTGAAAATGCTATGCTTTTCTTGTCATTTGAGCCATTTTATACCTTTGGACATACTTAAATATTTGGAACATACTTTATATGATACTTTGAATTTCATTGACATTTCATATGCATAATTTTAAAAGAAACATTAATAAACAACATTTTACTTGTAATTATGTTTTACTTAACCTGCCACTTAGTATGATTTACTTTAAGACTACTTTTGCCTAGGAAATTTCCCCTATGGTACTTTACTTTGGCATTGGGATGTTTCTCCCATTTTCCCTTTAGATACTTTATGGATTTACTTTAGGATCTGGGATGTTTCTCCTAGATGCCTCTTTTGGATGAACTTTACTTTAATATGGAATGTTTCTCCTAAATTACCAGAGGGACTTTACTGTTTGGCAGACTAAGTAAGAATATCTCACAAGTACAATAAATTAATAAATATTACTTATATTTACATTTCAGACATTTTACAGTACCTTACATATTTTCCTTACATTTCAGACTTACTTTACTTTACCATTTCAGTACACTTTTTCTTTCTTTCATATTTTTCATTTTC